>CM053570.1:20202808-20369654 GCA_028646485.1 Cryptoprocta ferox
CTCTCTCCCTCTCCCTCCCTCCCTCCCTCCCTCCCTCCCTCCCTCTCTCTCTCTCTCTCTCTCTCTCTCTCTCTCTCTCTCTCTCTCTCTCCCCCCCCCCCACCCCCCGCTTGCACTTTCTCACTCTCAAAATAAATAAATAAACTTAAAAAAAAGAAAAGAAAAACACACACACACAGGAGGCTCCTGCACTAATCCCAAAGCATAAATGAAGCACGTGTCAAGCACATAACAGATAATAACATAGCTCAAAAGCAGAACAGTCCCAGAGTAGTATGTGAGAGATCTGGGACTTGATATACACAAGACGGGCGCCTGGGTGGCTCAGCCAGTTTAGGCATCTGACTCTTGATATCGGCTCAGGTCATGATCTTATGGTTTGTGGAATCGAGCCCTGCATGGGGCTCTGCGAGTCCTGACAGTGCAGAGCCTGCTTGAGATTCTCTCTCTCCTCTCTCTGTCCCTCCCCCACTCTCTCTCAAAATAAACTTAAAAAGATTCTCTCAAGAAATAAAATACAAAATTACATTTATACTGCTGCAAGCAATGTCTTAAGAACTACTTCAGGGGCGCCTGGCCTGGGTGGCTCAGTCGGTTAAGCAGCCGACTTTAGCTCAGGTCATGATCTAGCGGTTCGTGGGTTCGAGCCCGGCATCGGGCTCTGTGCTGACAGCTCAGAGCCTGGAGCCTGCTTCAGATTCTGTGTCTCTCTCTCTGCTCCTCCCCCACTTCTGCTCTGTCACTCTCTCTCAAAAAACTTACATAAAAACAGTAAAAAAAATAAAAAAAACTACTTCAGTTGGTGAATTTCATATTCTAAGGGAAATATTTAATTAATGGAAAAGCAAATGAACTATAACATTAACTCAGTCTCCACTAACAAGTTGCTATAATAATAAAAAAAAAGTTTAATCAATGCATATTAGGGGCGCCTGGGTGGCTCAGTCGGTTAACCGTCCGACTTCGGCTCAGGTCATGATCTCATAGTTTGTGGGTTCGAGCCCTGCATCGAGCTCTGTGCTGGCGGCTCGGAGCCTGGAGCCTGCTTCGGATTCTGTGTCCCTCTCTCTCTGCCCCTCCCCTGTTCACACTCTGTCTCTCTCTGTCTCTCAAAAATAAATAAAATATAAAAAAAAATTTAATCAATGCATATTACAATGTTATACTTAAGTTTTAAAGTATATTCAATAGCTTTATGTGGAAACTATTAAGTGTTTGGATTTCTTTATATACTAAAAATGATGCCCAATTATTTTCAATATTGTCATGATGTATCATCATTATTTTAAATAAACAAGTAACTCTCCCAACCTTCAGAATTTAGGTCCCTGAAAACCCCTTTGGTAGAACTTGCAGTTTAGGAACTTGAGACAATAGAGGTGGGGTCGAGAATGGGGGACACAAGAGTTGAAGGACGATGGCTGGGAATTAATCTATTCAGTATTCATTCAACAAACATTTACATTTACAGAGCATCTACTATGTGGCAGAGATGCTGGGGTTACAAAAACCATTAAGACACACTCTCTGATCTCAAGGAATTCACAGTCTAGAAAGGAAGGAACCTCATTATAAATCATCTGCTTATGTGCAAATGCACTAAAAGAGATACATACAAGTTAGGAAGCAAGGAAGATACGAGTATCGCAAGAAAAGGAGGTAGGTAGTGTGGACAATCTCATCAGAGAAAACCATGATGAAATAGACACGGCCACGACAGTTTAAGGCTGATGGAGAGTAAAGCATCAGGGAGTAAAGAAAGGAAGGCAGAAGAGGTAGATAGCCTGTAAGCCTTGTTAAGGAGCTTCTCTCATCATCAGAGACACAGTGAACCACTGAAGGGTTTCAAGCAAGAGAATGGTATGATTGGACCTGCTGTTTTCAATACCTCATGATGACTTCCTCAAGTTTGTAACTGAGCAGCAAACTGCACATAAAAGAAAGCTATTTCAATCAGTTGAAACAAGAGATGATGAGGGCATGAAAGAGAGGAGTGGAAGGATGCTGAAGGGGAGGGAATGGATAGTCTTTAGGGGACTTAGAGGAAGTCTTTAGGATGTGAAATTGGCAGCACCTGATAAATCTGGGTGAACAAAGACTTCCAAGTTTTTAGATTGGCTGTCTATTAGTTGAAGCTAGTAGCTTCCCAGCTCCCCCCCTACCTCCAAATCAGGCTCAGATTTACTTCAGGTCCCATCTAAGACATTGCCCCTTGTACTTGAAGATTTCTATTGTTTTCTGAGGGCTGACAAAACAGTTAGCATGAATTCTGATTTTTGAAACCACCAGAGTGGGTGAGATTATCAGGAGATGAAGTGGAAAAAGAACAGTGGGTTAAGACCAGACTCTAAGAAACACCAACATTTAAGTAGTGAGCAGAGGAAAATGAACCATGAAGAAAATAAGGAACAAATCAGAGAAATATCAGGAGACTTAAGAGAATACAGTGTCACAGATGATAAAGTAGCAGTTTTAGTAAGGAAGGGATGATGTGATGTGCAGTATCAAATAGAGCAAGTTGTTAAGATAAGGTCAAAACATGTCCATAGGATTTGCTAAGCTCCAAACTGGTTTTGTTCACCACCACATATACTCAGCACCTAGTGAAATGCCCAGTAGAACTTCTCAGGACCCTTAACATGTTAATTTACATTATGAATTTCCAAGAAGATACAGTGAACACTGTATTCCAAACTTGATAGAATCCTTCTGTCATACAACAGATAGTATCTCATGGCCATTTGAGTTCCTTGTAAAACTATTTGGGAAATACTGATTAAAAAGTAAGAAGATGATTATATAATGATGTATATAAACATACACACACACGGCCAAAAAGGTGGAGGAAAATGATGTGTTAAAGTACCTCTTTTAAATAAGAGACTCTTAAATATGGAGAACAAACAGAGGGCTACTGGGGGGTTGTGGGGGGGGGATGGGCTAAATGGTAAGGGGCATTAAGGAATCTACTCCTGAAGTCATTGTTGTACTCTATGTTAACTAACTTGGATGTAAATTAAAAGAATTAATTAATTTTTAAAAACTGGCTGTTCTGGTGAAGATCACTCAGTTGAGGAAAATGTCAAGGAAGGTCTCTCAGGGAGGCTTCTCAGCCTCTTAAGTCACATGAAGGCCTTTACCTTTCAGGCAGCAGAGTAAATGATACATTTCAAGACAGAAGGTAACATCACATCACAGGACTGTCTTCTTGGAATATTAATTTACACTGCACTGTGGCAAAGACTTTGAAAGGGAGGAAGGGAGGAAGACCAGAAAGCAGACTACTGAAGAAATACATGGTGGGGGTGGGGCAAGGGGGGCGCGCCTGAGTGGCTCAGTCAGTTAAGTGGTTAAGCTTCTGACTTCAGCTCAGGTCATGATCTCACGGCTCATGAGTTCAAGCCCCACATTGAACCCCACATCAAGCCCCACACTGGGCTCTCTGCTGTAGCACAGAGCCTACTTCAGATCCTCTGTCTCCCTCTCTCTCTACCCCATCCCTGCTCACGTTCTCTCTCAAAAACAAATAAACATTAGAAAGAAAGAAAAAGAAAGAAAAGAAAGAAAGAAAGAAAAGAAAAGAAAAACGAAACACACAGGAGAGATAATAGTAACTAGAATAAAACACTGGTAGTAGGGATGGAGCAAAGTGAATGGAAACAAAAAACACTTAGGAGGTTGAATCAAAAGGACTCAGTGGTTGACCAGATGTAGCAGGGGACAGTAAGGGAAGATCAAAGATGAAAAGGTAAGATTTCAGTGTCTGGCTTAGTCAGCTAGGTGGTGAGGAAAGGGGAAAAAACAAAGGATTAATACGTTTTAGACAAACTGGTTTGAGAAAAACATGTACAACATTAGCTGAATTTGAAGGCAAGAAATTGAGGAAGATATGGAAGAAATAAAGATTTAATATCTAGGTAAAGCATTCATAAGAAAATACAAGAGCACTAAGACACCACAAAAATATAATAGATGAAAAACAAATAATTTTAAAAATATCAAATAACATTCTATCCTATGGAAATAATCAAACATTCAGAAAAGTCTTCACCATAAAGATGTTCATGGCAGCATCATTTATAGTGGGAAATATGGAAATCTAAACGTTCAACCTTTAGTAATAATATGCAGTCAAAAACGGTTTAAGGATAATCTTTAATGATATGTGGAAATGCTTATGGCAATGTTAAATTTAAAAAATATAAGCAGGAAAATAAAACAAAAAAGTAAAAGCAGGATATAAAATTGTATATATAATTTCAACTATGAAAAACAAAACAAAAACTCACCTGAATGTTAATTAATATAATTAGGTAGTACTTTTAAGAGACATAAACTTGTTTATTATGTTGTTGTGAATTTTTAAAATCTTTTCTAATAGGCATCCTTAGACTTTAAATACAAGGAAAATGTTTAAGAGAAAAACTATGTAAAAACTAGGAATAGGGTGGTGCCTGGGTGGCTCAGTCGGCGCCGCCGACTTCAACTCAGGTCATGACCTCACAGCTTGAAGGCTTCTGAGTTCGAGCCCCGCATTGGGCTCTGTGCTGACAGCTCAGAGCCTGGAGCCTGCTTCAGATTCTGTGTCTCCCTCTCTCTCTGCCCCTCCTCTGCTTGCGCTCTGCCTCTCTCTCAAAATATAAAAAATAAATATTAAAAAAAACCTTTTTAAGTACAATAGAAAAATATAGGTAGTTGCATATACTTGTTCCTTCTGAGCTGTTCTCACATTATTTCCCAGAACTGGGAGTAGAAAGTGTGTGTGTGTGTGTGTGTGTGTGTGTGTGTGTATTTTTTAAAGCAGGGGGTGGGGGGTGGGTAGGAATATTTGCTTGTCCTAAAGTACTGGTAACTCTGAGAGCTATATTATATCCATATTCAACTTTTTTCGCTTTGAATGAATTCAAAATACAAGATCTTAATAAAATTGACAATTTTTCAGAATGTTTTACTGATTTAAAATACAAATACTTCTAGGTTGGACTTTTGACACAAGCACTAGTGGTTTTAGTGGAATATCTATCCACAAGCAAAATTCCAGGACAAAGAATACCAGGGTCGTGGCCTAGGCAGAAAGACCAGGGGAAGTTAATAGACAAGTAGGGGCAAATATCTGACCAGTAAGCATCAAGAAGAGAGAGTTTAGATCACAATGAGATTTAATCAACAGATAACATTTGAGGATGCTAAGAGAATTCTGAGGTACAAAGCGAAAAATTCTGAAAGAGATAAATCTTACTATAAACACATGCCCAACCCCAAATGCCAAGATATGCCACCTACAACCGTAATAATTACTATACCAAAGTCCTCCATTCAGGTTAGTAATTTCTTTATAGAGGTATGGTTTCATGACAATCGCCTCTAACTTTAACCTCAGAAGTCAGGGACAATCTCCTTTCTCCACCTCCACCCTCTAATCTAATTCCCATTTTCCAAATTGTAATTTCTACTGGTAATAGAGTATGGTTTCACCATCTAGGCTTTGGGCTAAGCCTTTTAAAATCATTTATTCTTCTATCCTGTTAACACTAGGTAACTTCCACAAATTTATATTTCACTGTGTAAAATCCTTATTTCATTTTATTTAGCCTAAACTTACCTTTTCTAAGCTTCTGCTGAGACAGGCCCTATGTTTTATTCTTCTATGACCTGGAGCATCTGGTCCATGCACAGCACAAAGGTGCTTAATAAATGTCCGTAGAACTTAAGTGAATTACTCTGTAAGTCCCTTCTATCACCACAGGTATTCAGTATAATTACTGTATTTAAACACTATTAAAATTTTTATTAATTAAACTTGCAACTTCCTCTATTAATACCCTCCTCTACACTCTGATATCCCACTGTTGGCCTCCGTGTCATCACATAGATTTATGACACACATACACTAGATTAAAACAGTAATGAAAGAGTATTACTGAAAACTTGTTAACGGCTTAATTCAAAATCTTACCTACTGTTCCTGACAACCTTTCAAATTGGACACGGTTATCTCCATTTTATAGCCTACCGTAGCAAATAGGAGATGGAATAGCAAATAAGAGATGGAATGGAGTCTATCCAGGCAATTCTAGAGCCCAAATCTAGAGTTATGCTGGTTTCAATAGTTAGACAAAATAAATTATCACAGACTGTTAACTCTTTTAAGTGCAGGGATCCAGTTTTTTCCATTTCAGTAGCCAATGTATAGCACAAGGCCTGGTCTAGAAAGGGTATTTCATGACCATGGACAGATTGATAGCCCTAATCATGCAGTCAATGAGCTTCTAGGGAAATTAAATTAGTCACTTTACCTCTCTCAGCAGGAAGAGGTGAACTATTAATCTCTTACCTAAATCCTTGTCTAGCTCCCAAATTTTTGAGTCTATGATTGCCCAGTCAATAAGGGTTTATGAAGGCAGCAATTATGCAGGATGTTGACTTTAATAACTTATGTTGTATATATATCTATTGGTGTGATCCAGGGGCTTACATAGACTTTTGGCCAGGAGACAGACGTAATTTTACCTATAACTGGGCATTATAACCCCATTTATTAAACAGAATTTATCATGTGAGTAAACAAAGAGAATAAGCCAAACTGAGGCTCATTCTTCAAAACAACTGGCTTAGACCATTAAAAAGTGTCAATATCATAAAAAACAAAAAAAGTTATTCTAGACTGAGGAGACATGGCAACTAAATGTAATGATTAAATTCTGTATCCAAAAAAAGACAACTATCAAGGAGGTATAATTAGAGAAATGTGACTAGAGCTAATATATTACTTTATACTATTGTATTAATGTTAAAATTTCCTGAATGTGACGGGTGGTGTTTCTTTTATTTTCTCTGAATGTGAAGTTGGTTAAGCATCCAACTTCAGCTCAGGTCATGATCTCATGGTCTGTGAGTTCGAGCCCCGCATCGGGCTCTGTGCTGACAGCTCAGAGCCTGGATCCTACTTCAGATTCTGTGTCTCCCTCTCTCTGCCCCTCCTCCACTCATGCTCTCTCTCTCAAAAATAAACATTTAAACACATGTTTAAAAACACATTAAAATTTTCTGAATGTGGAAATTGTATTGTGGTTATGTGGGAGAACATCCTTTTTCTTAGGTGATACATTCTCAGTGTTTTAGGGATGTCTTGATGTCTACAACCAACCCTTCAAATGGTTCAAAACAGTAAAACGTGAGCATATACATAGACGAAAAACAAATGTGGCAAAATGTTAATCTGTGATGTGAATCTGTGGGATGGGCAAATGAATACTCCTTATGCTATTTTTGCAACTTTTCTGTAGTTTAAAACTTCTCCAAAGTTGGGAAAATTTCTAAAAACATGATAAAAACCAAAATAAAGTAGGGACACCTGGGTGGCCCAGTCAGTTAAGCATCCATCTCTTGATTTCAGCTGGGGTCATGAGATGGAGCCCTGCATCAGGCTCTGTGCTAAGCATGGAGCCTGCTTAAGATTCTCTCTCTCCTCTCTCTCTCTCTGCCTGTGCCCCTCCCCTCCTCATGCTCGCTCTCTGAAAATAAGTAAATAAATAAAAATTTAAAAAATAAAGTATAAGGGAGAATAATTTTGATCTTAGAATTTAATACAGACAAGTTATCAATCAAAAATGAGGGTAGGGGCGCCTGGGTGGCTCAGTAGGTTAAGAATCTGGCTCTTAGTTTTGGCTCAGGTCAAATCATGATCTCATGATTCATGGTTCAAGCCCCACATCGGGTTCTGTGCTGAGAAAGCAGAGCCTGCTTGAGATCCTCTCTCTTCCTCTCTTTTTCTGCCCCTCACCTGCTCGCTCGCTCTCTCTCTCTCTCTCAAAAACAAACTTTAAAAACAATTAAAATGAGGGTAAAATTTGGCTTCAAAAAGAAACATTGAATTTCCTCTGAATAATACATAACTAAGCTAAAATAATATCATGTAAAAAAAAAGTCTTACACACAAAAAATACAAAGATACTTAGTTACAGGCATTTAAGAACTGTAGCTTTTCTGGAAGAACATTTAAAAAAACCCTGTAACTACAAAGCTGCTTTCATGGGATCCTGACACATTATGGCCTAACTAGAGAAAATGAAGGCTTTAACTGCTAGTATCTGGTATCATGTTTCCTTTCTCACAAAGTCAAGTGGTGTTTTTCTTATTTGCTCTGACTTTAATCAAGCAAGGCAAGATATATTACTTTTGTAGAGCAAAAAGAAACAAAACCAATCCTCACTTTCCAGGAAGTATGAATCACCATAAACATGTTGCAACACTATTATACTAATTAAGTAAGCTCTTTTGGCTTAATTTGCAGTGAGACTTTAGATTTTACTGATAGGCTATGGATCAATTTTAAAGACAGATATTTAATATTTGTATGTTATCACAGAAGTGAAGAGGTTTTGGTTAGATTGCTCCTGGGGTGATTGGGTGATTCAGTCGGTTAAGTGTCCAACCCTTGATCTCAGCTCAGGTCTTGAGCTCAGGGTCGTGAGTTCAGGCCCTGCATTCAATTCTGCACTGGGCCTGAAGCCTACTTTAATAATAATAATAATAATAATAATAATAATAAAATATTTGTCTGAAGTAGAAATTAAATACACTTCTTAAACATATTCAACAAAAATATGATGAGATCAAGTTTTACTTTTAAAAAAAAAAGAGCTTAAGATTGCATTACTTTGCAGTAAATTTTTTTTAAAGATTTATTTTTAAGTAATCTCTACACCCAACATGGGGCTTGAACTTACAACCCCAAGATCAGGAGTCACATACTCCACGGACTGAGCCAGCCAGGTACCCTTCTTTTTGGTAAATTTTGAAAAGATTAAGCAACATGACAATCTATTACATCCCCCTCTCAATTCTGAGGAAGAAAAGATGTAACTGCTAAATCAAGTTAAGCTATCATTACATTAAGTGCTTATCCCCAGGAACATCTATTGTGTTATATGGTTCAAATGACCACAAACTGAACTCAGTAACAAGGTAATATTTCATGTGGTAGAATTCATAATTGTTTTTCCACATTATTGAGAAAGTAGACCCATTATTTAGAGTAAGCTACTATATCTGGCCCTCAAAGAGACAAAACCATTTCAGCAAGCTGGATATATCCTGGCTGCAACTGTCAAATGTTACTTTGACACTTCTAATTCAAAATAATACTAAAAGACAACTTGAATTTTTAAATAACTGAAAAACTTAAATCATATACTTGTCAGAATGCTACCCAAAAAAAGCTCTTCTTTTTGCTTAAACTTCAAACTTTGGTAGCTGTAAATGAGTTACAGTTCAACTGTTAGTGAATTTCTGCAGATGCTATGATTATTGGGAAGGTCTGCGAACTGTATTAGGATGAACTGGATATATAATCTGAAAAAACTGCTTACTAATTTATCCCCAAACATACTAAGCTAAAGCATATGTTGCAGCACACCATGGAGGAAAGGAGATAAATCATTCATGGTACTGTCTGCCACAAGCTTGCCAAAGACAGTATACACATCTTGATGTTTCTAGGCATGGGTTAGTGACTTCTAAGAACAGTTTTTTTTTGAAGGCACCATGGCCCTCCTCATGGCTTGTATGCTAGCAATTAGAGGCTATTTATTTAGAGGCTCTCTGGGGACTAAGAAGAGCTACCCTGCAATGCCTCAGCCATCTTTGTAGGTGAAGGATGCAAGGGATGAGAGCCTAAGTCTAGACTTTTGAAATGGTTGTTGACTCCGATTTACATCCTTAAAATCAGAGCCACAAGGAATTAAAATCTGGTGCTCTGCTTCTCTGGGTATATTTCATTTTGCAAATACCAATTTTACTTTTTTCAGGTACTTCCAACAAAGCAATTCACACATGCTGTGTTTTCTATCAAATCTTTAAAGTCATTTCACCAGTTTATTTGTGAAAAAATTGGACATTTTTCACTTTGTCAGAGATGCAGTCTCACAACTGTATTAACAATAAAGATCATGTAAAAAAATAAGCAAACTTCAAAAAATCACTTAAAAATTCTATTTTTGATAATACAAATAATAACTCATGTATGTAACTCATTAGCTCTTAGCCTCCAACAGGAATGTTTATAAACAGCCTGGTAATACACGGTAATAATTTAACAACAAAACTGGAAGTATTCTAAAATGTCATTTAATTCAACTGTCTTAAATGGTCTGCACTAAGAGATACATCAAAATGCCACATACATGAAAACTTGTAACCAAAAACTGTATTTCTACATTTGGATGGTTCAAAAAGCAAATTCACCAATAATGCTATAATTACTTTCATCAGTAAAATGGTATACAGGAATTGAGTAAATACATATTTACTGAATTTAACCTGTAGAAGTATTCTGTAGTTATGCATGTTGTTTTCAAATAGGACAACCGCTCTTAAACTTTTGGGAGGTATGGACCCTTCTGGGAATCTCTCTCAAAAAAAGGCTAGTCAATGAAAATTTTGCAAACAACTGCAGGGTGTACAGACCCAAGTTAAGAACTCCTGATGCAGAATAACACCTTCATGTAATTTCCTTTAATTGTGTACGACTCAAATAGCCTCACCCTGGTTTCAGAGCCTAATCAAATACAATTTCAAGAAAAGAAAAACACTTAGTAACTTATGATTAACCTAGTTCATTTAGAAGGGTTCACTTCAAGTGTCAAAAATGATAACAAATCTGTTCTAAGTTTTTGACGTCATTAACTATTAGTTCTGTTTATAAATATTAAAATTCATTAATCAGGCTTATAGAGATGTCATTAGCAAGATGCAGCAAAATAATTTTATTAACACTGTTGAACATTAGAAAGAAAATGGAAGGGTGTCAGGTCAGTATAATTGGCCTGTTCAGAGACTGTCAAGGATGACCGTACAGTCTAAGACACCTGCCTCTGAATGAATCCATCCACACACTGAACTTAAACACAAACACACACACACACACACACACACACACACACAGAACAGTACCAATACCAATGACAATTTATTCCCTTTTTTTAAAAAACATGCATAGGGGTAATCTGACCAATTATAGGTAGGGAGGCAGAAAAGCAAATGCCATTTTAAAATGTCTACAACTATACTAATTATACTATTTTCCATTTACAGCTGGAGTAGGTTACAATACAAACACTGCAAAAAAATTACTGTGATATTTCTAAAAACATAAATATTCCATCTATACATATAGATATATATAATCAACATAGGAATAAATAAAATTACAATAAAAAATCTAGGAATGTTCTAGCACATTTTTTAAAATCACTTTAGATGTGTTTTTATCACTTTAAATTCATATTAGGCCCCATAAAATTCAAATATGTACAAAGTTTCTATTCTAAAGAGGTGCCCAGTGATTTTAGAATGGAAAGTGCAACATAAGTATATAAAGATGATAAAGACTAATACCCACATGCCCACAGGTCTCAAGAAAAGCTTTCATTTATTCTATGTGCCCTCTTAAAAAGTTACTGCCAGTGTAAAAGTTGTATTTTACCTCCAAAAGTAAGCTATGAATTCACTACAACCTTAATAACTAACAAAGATAAAAAATAATAATCTCTTCTAAATCTCACAGGATTTGGAACAAAAGCATCTGCTGTAAAGCGAATCAAATAACTCCAAAGAGGTAACAAAACTGAACTTTACCTCAAGGAAAAAGGTGTGTTTCTTGATCAGAGCTTCATTCTTTTGCAAAGAATTCTGATCTTAAAAATCACTTGCTTTTATAAAATACAAGCCTTTGTTGCTTCTATTTTGTAGATTTTATACAGAACTTAAAACATCAAGTTCTGATGGTTAACAGACTACCAGTATTCTTTCATGCTAGGTCTCTCCCCACATAGTAGTTTGAACCAACTTCATCAAAAGGGCCCTGACTATTCATACATGATTTAATCAAAGTAACCTTCTGATTAATCAAGTACAACAAAAAGATCTAAGGACTTGAAGTTTCTTTTTTCACCAAATGGCAAAGCTATGACATCTAATTATTTTTACAGTTAGCTGAAAGGAGATTCTGAAATTGCTGCATATGTCCCAAGCCTTCTAAATATTAGCAGCATATTGATGGGGCCCCTATTCTGAAATGTCAAAAAAAACCCAAAACAGAACAAAAAAAACCTTTGTCATTTATTCCAAATGAATTCAGCAAATCCTCAAGGGGTGGCCTAATTACTGCACATATTTAGCACTATGCTAGCAGTTGATGAGGGCTCCAGTTATATACATAGACATACATATATACTGAAATAAACAAATATGGAATTAAAAGAATCATTTCTGCACACTTCTCAGGAAAGTGAAACATGTATTTTACGTTTGCATTCTATTTCAGAATGTGATATCAAAGAATGCAACAAAGACCGGAGAGTGTAGCAAAGGAGAAATTTCAGCATATAAAAGTATAGGCGAGTTAAATTTTCAATTAAAAATCCTACGTCCCCTGCTGGTTAACTACAGCACACTGCATAAAGTTTATTGTGTGATGACAACTGTTTCTAAAAAGCACAATTTCTTACCCTCTGTCTTCCTTTCAAAGTGTCTTATAATCCTCAGACCATGATAATTCTATTCAGCAGCTTTTATTTTAAGATAAGCAAGGCGATTTTAAAACAACAGAGCGGTATCGGTTCTTTGGAAACGAGCTGATTTAAGTCTAGGCCCCGGGTGTCCTCCGTCACGCTTCAGACTCCGGGAAGTGAAGAGGAAAGCCCACCTTCTGACCGTGTTTAGCGCACTGGAAGCAGCTAAGAGCAGGAGCACTGACCCAGAACGAGGTGGAAGAAGAAAGCCAAGGCACTAAGGGACCCCAGCGGGGTCGCCGCGCCAGATGCCACCCGGCTAGGAGCATATGGGAAGCCGGGGAGAGCACCCAGCACCTTCGAAAACGCCAGGACGGCGGCGCGGGGCCCGACGGCGAAGGCGAGGCTGCGGAGGCGAGGGGCGCGGCGGGACCGGCACTGCCCGGGCGACGCGGGGGGCCGGCCGGCTGGAGAGCCCGGCGTCAATTCCGGCCCGCGGCGGAGGCGCACGTGGGGCTCGAGGCCAAAGGGCCTCCAGGGGCCGCCGGCGGAGAGGGCGGCAGGTGCGGGAGAGGAGCGGCTTCCCCAAGAGGACGGGCCCCGGAGGCCGCAGGCCGGGGCGAGGGAGGAAAGCTCCCGGAGGAGAGGCAAGAGGGCCCGGAAGACTGAGACACTGGCACCACCGACAGGGTGGGGGAGGGCAGGGGCACTCAGGGCGGCTGGTGGCGGCGGCGTGGGGGGCAGAGATCGGATGGGGAGCCCCGAGGGACGCTCCCCGGCGCGGTACCCAGCTCACCGTGCCTCCGTCCTTAATGATGATCTTCTTGGCCAGCATGATACTGCGGTTCGCGGCCCGTTTCTTCTTCTTCCCCTGGGTCATTTTACCATCCTCGATTCCTGGCGCTGCTGCAGCCACTCCCGGGGCGGCCGGCCCCAGCGGCGAGTGCCGTCCCGCCGCTACTGCCGGGCCGAGCCGCTCGGGGCGCCCGCCGCCATCTTGAGGGCCCGGCCTGCCTCCGGCGGCGCGTCACATCGTGCGATCCGCGGAGGAGCCCGCCCCGCCCCGCCCACGTGACGCCGCCCCGCCCTCTCGGGCGGGTTGCGTTAGCCGCGCGGGGAGGGAAGCCCAGAGGGAAGCCGCTAGGCTCACGGCTGGCCGGCGCACGCCGGCGTTCTCGTTCATCAGCTCGCATAGTCCTCACAACAGCCCTGGGTCCTAGAGACCCTTATTGTCTTTATTCACAGATAAAGAGATGTAAGTTTCTGAAAGTTACCTGCTCATGGAAATACGGCTGCTAAATGGTTGCACTGGAATTCTAACCAGGCATCCTCAACTATTAGCGCTGTCTCCAACTGTGTTCTAATCAGGACGGGAACCGAAGGGAACAGTTGAAATCGTTTTCCAGAAATAGTGGGTAACCGAAGGGATAAAGATAAACTGATTTTTCAGAAACAGTATTTTGTCTTCGTGCTCAGCTCCCCCCCCCCCCGCCCCAAACTGGAGCATGCCTGTTTCTAGAAGCTCCCTTGTCCCAGGACCTTTTCTTTATTCCCTGCCAATAAAAACTTACATAAGCTATGTCACACGTTGTAACCTACTACTTGTTCTACTATATTGCTTTTAAAAATCAACTTAATGGCGGGGGGGGGGAGAATTCTAGAAACGACAGTTGATACAAGTAGAAGAACGGACTACAGATTGAGGTATCACCCATGTTAAGTCAGATTTTGATAACTGTACTGTTAGCTAAGAGAATATCCCTTTTCTTACATAATACACTGAAGTCTTAAGGAGTGAAATGACGTGATGCATGGTACCTACTCTCAAATAGGAAATAACATGTTTGTGTATGTGAGGAGTGGGTAAGAGTGACAAAATGGCACGTTGTTTAAAAATAGTGTATTTAGGTATGGTGATTTTCAAAATATGTTCACAAGTTCAGTGATATTCTCTGGAAGAGACAGGGTCTACTTCTCCTCCCCTTGAGTGTAGGGCTGGGCTGAGTGACTCTTTTATGTCTAATAGGAGAGAGGAGAACTGACACCATTGACTTCAGAGGGTAGGTCATAAAAGCATGGCCTTGTTCCAGCTAGGCCTTGTTCATTCACTGGGGCCCAAGTGTGGGGGAAGCCAGCAGCCATGTCATGACACTCCAACAGCCTATGGCCAGACCTAGGTGTCCTAGGTGACCTAAGGCCTCCTACCAGCAGATAGATATGTGAGCAGTCTTGGAAGCAGATCCTCCAGTCCTGGTTAAGCCTTTAGTTGACTGCAATCCATGCCAACATCCTAACTGCAACTTCAGGAAGCCCTGAGCTAGGAACACTTAGATTACCCACTGGGGGCTCCCTGATTCTGGGAAACTGTAAGATAAAAATTACTTGTTTTAAGCCACTTAGTTTTGGAGTAATTTGTAACATAGCTGTAGATAGCTAATACACAGGGTAAAGGGAATGTGTTCTTTGTACTTTTGCAACTTTTATGTAAGTTATAAATTATTTCAAAATAGGGGCCCCTGGGTGGCTCAGTCGATTAAGCGTCCGACTTTGGCTCAGGTCATGATCTCACGGTTCGTGGGTTCGAGCCCGCTCTGTGCTGACAGCTAGCTCAGAACCTGAAGCCTGTCTTCAGATTCTGTATCTCCCTCTCTCTCTGACCCTTCCCTGCTCGCGCTGTCTCTGTCTCTCAAAAATAAATAAAAAACATAAAAAATAACAAAAAATAATAAATTATTTCAAAATAAAATGTTAAAAAGTAAATTCAAATTTTCTGTTCCTTCTATGTAAAACATTTAACTAGAAATGGAAAACAGACCACTTTCCATGTAAGGGAGAAGGGCAGTTAGCCTGATGGACACTTCAAGTTACATTTTCCCATCAATAAGTAAACCCATCATTTATTATTATTATTTTTTAAGTAGGCTCCACACCCAGCCAGGGTGATTCGCATGCTGTACTGACTGAGCCAGCCTCGCGCCTCTGATCACCTGTTTAAAAATATTCTCACTGCGGGGTGTCTGGGTGGCTCAGTCAGTTGAGCAAACAACTTTGGTTCAGGTCATGATCTCCTAGTCCATGGGTTCGAGCCCCACATTGGGCTTTGTGCTGACAACATGGAGCCCGCTTCGGATTCTGTCTCCCTCTCAAAAATAATTAAAAACATCAAATATTCTCTGAGGTGTCTGGGTGGCTCACTGGGGTGAGCATCAGAATCTTGGTTTTGGCTCAGATTGTCTCACGGTTTGTGAGTTCGAGCCCCAAGCCTGCTTGGGTTTCTCTCTCTCTCTTCCTCTGACCCTCCCCTGCTAGTGCACTCTTCTCAAAATAAATGGATAAACTTTAAAAAAATCATAAAAAATAAAAATATTCTCTTGCAGAAACATTTCATTTAGCCTCAACTTGAAGCTCCCTAGAGAAAGTCATGAGAGATTTCATAAGTAAATTCCCAGGAGTTTGTTTTGGATGGATGTAGAAGGCTGGTAAGATCATTTATTGTGTGGTTACTCTGACTCTTCATAGCCCCTCAGCTATACCAATTTTGCCATCCTCAAGAACTGATTATTGTTTAATCATTCAAAAAATATTTTTGAGTGCCTCTAAGTGTTGCACTGGTTTACTAGCCACTGGGGATATGTAAATAAATGAGATCATATTTATCTACATGGAGCTTAATTATACTGGGTGACAAAGTTATGAAACAAACAAAAGGAAGATAATTGCAGACTGCAGCAAGTGCTATTGGAAATAATGTAATAAGAGAAATTTAATGCATATTGAATGTCCAGAATGTCAGGTTTTGCACTGGAAGAGCTGCAATAGGAGACAAGAGACATCAGTCTTGTTCTAACAGACTTATTGTGTATACATTTGTGGCTCTGTATGTTATTTGGGGTTGTGAAGATTCACAAACGTTACATTAAGTGATTAGTGTGGGTCAGTTAGGGTTCTTTGGTTACAGTCAACAGAAACTAGCATTGGCCAGCATAAGCAAAGGGTAACGATTTTGAAGGATATTGGGAGTCCCCCAAAATAATGAGAAGAACAACAATCAGGCTTGAAAACAGGTAAGAACCAAGGTTTGGAAAGTTCATGAGAATACTTTATGAGGCACTTGGGAAGGTACAGAGATCCCCTGGAGAGAAGAGCAAGTGGCTGAAACTAAATATTCCTTTAAAAACTTAAGATTGTATCACAGAATCCAAACCTCAAAAATGCACCATTTATTAAAGAAACTGCACTATATCAATAGAAGAAGATTTTCTTTGACCGTAAACCTGAGTCAACCACACCCCTTCACCCATCCCTTCCATAGAACTACCTTTTTTTCCTGATCCAGGAAAATCCAGAACATTTTACCAGGAACAGAAAAGCCACCAAAAGCCCATACAAGGCTACTACAAAAAGAAAACAGAAAATGAAGACTTGAATTAAAAGAAGATACTACGCTCTAGAAAATATGTAGCAGAGGAAAACTGCACACAACACTCCCAATATTAATTAAATATCATTAAATATACGACTGCAGATGTAAAAGGATGCAACATATACAAGGTTTAAAACCCCAGCAGGAATATGTGAACTGAGAGTTGATCAAACTCAGCCAAATATACTTAAAAAATAAAATCATCTAAAAAAATGAATACTAAATTACAGGGTTTCTAAGAGAGAACAGATATAACAAAGATAAGAAACATGTAGGAGAAGAATAAATCAGCTATAAGAACAAAGAAAAAGAAAAAGAAAAAGGATCAGAGAGTAAATGATAGCAAAAATTATCTGAGCCTCCAGGCAAAAGCCAACAACAAAACTAACATTTCCAGGAATGCCTGGCTGACTCGGTGGCACATGGGACTCTTGATCTTGGGGTTGCGGGTTCAAGCCCCACGTTGGGTGTAGAGATTACTTAAAAATAAAATCTTAAAAAGAAAAAAAATAACATTGCCAAAGGAGACAAATAAGAAGTGGTGCCAGCATGACAGTCAAACCAAGCAATACAAACAACAGTGGTGTAACATTCTCCAAAAAACTCAAGAAAGTTTGAGCCAAGAATTTTATATCTAGTCAACTGTACTTAAAGTACCCAGATTCCAGAAGAAATTTTAAACATGCCAGAACTTGAGAAACAGTGTGGCTAGAAGCTCTCCTTTGTGTACTTTACTGGAAGAACTTTATCCAGCCATGAGTTGACTGGGAAGGATTCAGCTAAAGTACTAGTGAAAGGGCACCTGGGTGTCTCAGTGGGTAAAGTGACTTCGGCTCAGGTTATGGTTTCATGGTTTGTGAGTTCAAGCCCCACATCAGGCTGTCTGCGGTTGGTTGAGGAGCCTGCTTCAAATCCTCTGTTCTCCTCTCTCTCTGCCCCTCCCCAGCTTGCTCTCTCTTTCTTTCTCAAAAATAAGTAAACGTTAAAAGAAACAATAAGTGCTAGTGGAGAGTATTAAGTAGTTTTAAAATGCATTTAATATTATAACAAAAGCAGGCACTAGAGTGAGAAAATAGTAACTGTTATATATGTTCTAATCAAATAGAAATAAGGGAGCTAAAAAATATGAAGATTAGAGGAAGGAGTGGAATAAGTTCATTGGTGTCACAAGGCAATTAGATGGGAATCAAAGAACATTTTTTAAAAATACATATTTATTTATTTATTTTGAGAGAGAGAGATCAAGAGTGAGCAGGGTAGGGGCAGAGAGAGGGAAAGAGAGAATCCCAAGCAGGCTCCGCACTGTCAGTGCAGAGCCCAATGTGAGGCTTGAACCCATGATCTGTGAGATCATGACCTGAGCTGAAATCAAGAGTCAGATGTTTGACTGAGCCACCCAGGCACCCCAGAATCAAAGAACATATAGAGATGACAAACTAGAGGCACCTGGCTGGCTAAGTCGGAGGAGCGTGGGACTCTTGATCTCAGGGTGGTGAGTTTTAGCCCCACGTTGGGTGTAGAGATTACTTGAATAAATAAAACTTAAAAATAAAAATGACAAACTGAACAGAAACCTAGATAAGCAAAAAGGGGGCTCTAAGAGGATTACATAAAATGTTAACAGTATAAATATAACTGCTAGAACATGTATAGCTTTCTAAACAAAAAAGAAATCTTAAAAGCAGAGAACACATTCCACACAGCAGAAGAAACACAGTAAATATAGCAATATACATAACTTTATTTTTTAAAAAGAAACACGGGAAATATAAACTAGCAACTAGTGAAAATACCACCTTGGGGAGTGGTTAGGAATGGAGTGGAAGGATAGGCATGAAAACTAGACTTCTCTGAATGTACTTTTTAATATAGCTTTAACTCAGAACCATGTAAATCCTTTACATATTCAAAAAAGAATAAAAATCTTTATAAATTATGAAATTGAATATAAAAGCAAACCTAGTTAAAACATTTTTTTAATATTTATTTTTGAGAGAGAGAGAGAGAGAGAGAGCAAGCAAGAGGGGCAGGGGCAGAGAGAGAGAGGGAGACACAGAATCCAAAGCAGCCTACAGGCTCCCAGCTGTCAGCATAGAGCCTGAGTAGGGCTGGAACTCAGGAACCATGAGATCATCACCTGAGCCAAAGTTGGACGCTTAACCAACTGAGCCACCCAGGCACCCCCAATCCTAGGTATATCAACATAGCCATGTAGAGAAAAGAGAGATTTCCATTAATTTTTGAACACTACTCTGACTCTACATCCTTAGTGGGCTATTAGTCTAAGACAAAAAGAACCGCAAAGAAACCCAAAATTTTATTTAGTATGTTTACCATTAGTAATATTGGTATTGTAGTGCTGAAAAATATAGTACATAATAAAACATATAAACAAATATATTGTTACTCAGAACCAGTATTTCCACTGTAAAAGAGAGGCAAGTATGAAATTAAAAAAAAAAAGACCTTGTAATGCTAAATTTTAAGTATCAATTTGAATTTATGAACTTTTTAAAAATTTACTTCCTAGCTCTGTCCGCTGAAATGGTCTAAAAGGAAACAGAATCCAGATTCCATTCCCCCTAAAAGGAATAGGCTCTTTGAAGAGATAGCTATTATTCCAGGTTTGGGACAGCACAAGTACAAGGTAGGCCTGGGACATCTTGTGACTGAAGCAAGGAAGAAATGAGACTAATGTGGTCACATCTAAAAGATACAGGATCTGGCCTGCAGTGACTTCCACTTCTACTTGCTGTTGGCTCACCATATCAAAATGAACTGTGCCTGTAATGGACGTTGAATACATTGAATAATTTGAAGATATTGAGATATTTGGAAAAAAGAGGAGGCATTGGGAAAAAGAAATAGTCCTTTTTAAATAGAAGAATATAAACTTATAAAAGTACAAAAAATAGAAAATTAAAAAACTTTAAATCACCATTTTGCACATCAGTGTAGTATAATAAATGATTTAGTTAAGAATCACCAGTTGATGAGGAGCACCTGGGTGGCTCAGTCAGTTGTGTGTCCAACTTCGGCTCAGGTCATGATCTCAGTTTGTGAGTTTGAGCCCTGCGTCAGGCTCTCTGCTGTCAATGCAGAGCCTGGTTCAGATCCTCTGTACCCCTCTCTCTCTGCCCCTCCCCCCTCAAAAATAAACATTAAAAAAATAATAATAGATATATTTAAAAAATCATCAGTTGATGCTAAAGTTATTGAATAAAAAAACTGTTAGGAAAAGATTATTCCCATGGTACCAAAACATTGCCTTAGAGATTACTAATTACTAAGCAGGAAAAATGACTTACCATGAAAAAATCTGGTAGTCAACACCTTGACCAAGTGACTGATTATCATCTTCAATAGTGAGATAAGCTAGAATTATGTTTTCAATGTGATTGAAAATCTACAAGATCACCTATGAAATATTCTTTCCAAAAACATTTAACCTGAAGCTAATAAAACCTACAAACTCCACTTCCAGTTCAAAGTAAATGCAAAGAATAAAGGGAACAAGTCAAAGAATATAGACATCAAGGATAGGAGCCAAGTGATTTAGATTCTTCAAAAAGTCACATCATGGGGGGCGGGGAATCCCAAGAGGGTCGAAAGCTCTTTGAGACTAATAAGACAATTGAATACAAAGTATGAATCTTAATTGTTTCCTGGTTCAAAAACAAAAAACCTGTGAAGTTATTTTTGAGACAATTGGAAATATCTGAATATGAACTCAGATGATACAATCAAATTAATTTAAAAAATTTTAAGTGTGATAAACTGTATTGAGTTCAATAGGAAAATGTCCTTATTTTTAGGATATGCGTGCTCAAGTATTTAGGATTAAAGTGTCCTGATAAAGGTAGTATGGCAAAGTGTTAGTAATGTTGAATGTAGGTGGGAGTAATTCTTTGTTTTTATGTATGTTTAAATCTTTTCAAATTGAAGAGCTGAAGAAATTTAAATTGAAAAGAGTCTTTGGGGCACCTGGGTGGCTCAGTCAGTTAAGTGTCCGACTTTGGCTCAGGTCATGATCTCACAGATTTTGAGTTCAAGCCCCAAGTCAGGCTCTGTGCTGACAGCTTGGAGCCTGGAGCCTGCTTCCGATTCTGTGTCTCCCTCTCTCTTTGCCCCTCCCCTGCTTGCACTCTGTCTCTCTCTCTCTCTCTCAAAAATAAACATTAATAAAAAATAATTTTAGATAGAAGAGTCTTTAACAATGATTACTTTGTGAGTGCATGGAGATATGAATTTCTCAAATCTAAGCTGGTAAAATCTGTCATAGCATGATTGAAACCATTAAAATGGCAATATTATAAAAACAAAACATATCAAAACAAAAATAAACATGGCCTATAAAGTAAATGGAAATTTCATAAATATGAAGTAATGGAAATTTGGAGCATTATGCATATAATATTCAAAGTGAATTTCAGGCTTTAAAATTCTAAAATTTACAACAATATTTTCAAAGTCATAAATTGAAACATCGCTTCACCGCTGTCATGATTTTCTGTAACCCAACAAATATAACTCTACTTTTGCTATAATATTTAGAAAACTTATTGAAGGAGCTTGCATATATTAAAGCACTTAGAATCATAATTTTTAATTGCTGTATTTACTAACCACACAGAATAAAAGAGTTCGTAATAAAACTTCAGTCTAAAGGATAAAACATAAGCCATCAATTATTAGAAATCATGTCTTTATACATGCAGTGACTTAAAAGAGCAAACACATAAAAAGCATATTCACAGATTTTGTTAAAAATATACAAGTTTCTGGGGCGCTCAGTTGGTTAAGTGTCCGACTTCAGATCAGGTCATGATCTTACTGTTTGTGAGTTCGAGCCTAGTGTCCGGCTCTGTGCTGACAGCTCAGAGCCTAGAGCCTGCTTTGGATTCTGTGTCTCCCTCTCTCTCTGCTCCTCCCCCACTCATGCTCTGTCTCTCTCTGTCTCTCAAAAATAAATAAAAATTAAAAAACAAAATACACAAGTCTGGGGCACCTGGGTGGCTGAGCCAGTTGGACACCGGAGTCTTGATTTCAGCTCAGGTCATGATCTGAGGATTGGTAAAGCCCCACCACGGGCTCTGCACTGACGGTGCACAGCTTGCTTGGGATTCTTTCTCTCCCATTCTCTCTGCCCCTCCCCTGCTCACGCACACGGACACTGTCTCTCTCAAAAGAAATAAGCGTAAAATATTTTTTAAAAATACACAAGTCTGATTTAGCAAATTCAGTTAAACCCCTTAAATAAAAGCACATTTTAACAAGAGAGTACTTTCAGATGATTACCCCAAAATACTATAACAATATCCATTATTCTTTTAAATCTTCAGTGAGGTCTACTTAAAAAGGATTAAAGTGAGTATCTCTGGTAAATTATTTCCAAAGGAAAAATATGTTACTTGTTTTAAAGAAGTTATTTTTACATATTAGAAGTCCTAAGTGAATACATGCAAATAAATTTATAGATGAAAAATTGGCTAGATCCAGTGGAGGGCTCATGCCTAACCCTAGCAAAGGATGACAGAAATGCAGGCCTATCAATTAACAGTGAAGCCGTACTGTCAGCTAAAGTAACAACTGGTAATAGTTTTATTCTATTAACTTTTCCATATAATAGCGATGGTTAATGGAAAATAATTTAAAAAGGACTTGGTGCTGAGCTGCCTGAGCTGCTGGGAGGGGCCTGAGTGGTTGCTTGAAGGACCCAAGATCATCTAAAGCCACAGGGGAAAATGGCGGAAAATTCATCCTTGCCATTGCCAGAAGGAGCAATTTATGGCTTTGTTCTTTCCTTAAGCTCCCAATTCAGTTTCATCATTTATCTCATGTGGGCTTTTATTCCTGAATCTTAGCTATACTCCTTAGGCTTATTGGTCTCACTACCTGTCTACCTCTCATTACTATAGTAATTGGTTATGTACTCTTATTTGGAATAAACGGTACCTCTCCACTCAACTCCATTCATACATAGATAACTTATACTAAAATTCAAGAGCAGAAGAAACACCAAGAAGAGGCCATCCCAGCATTTAGAGATATTCCTACTGGTGAAATAAATCAAATGTTCTTCCCCACAATGAACTTATGTTTTTGACATAATAATTTTGACCATAATTATTTTGACTATCTCTTATTAATACCTGATATTGAAATGTAAAAAACATTGAACTTCTCTTAGGTTAAGTTGCATTAATATTATAAATGTCCTCAAATATTAGTTATTAATAGACAGAATAAATTACTACATTACCACATACCAGACTTAAAAACAAAATAAGTATCAGTAAAAGCACGAAGTCCCTCCAGAGAGGCATTTGTGTTGTAATTTTCAAATGGCAAAAAATAAATAAGAAATAAACAAATTAGTACAAACTGTATATTAATATACAGTATAAAATGTTTATAAATTAACTTAAATGTATTGTTCTTTAAAATAGTTCATATTTAATAAGGTTGTCGTTAAACATCAGAACTGAAAACTAAATGAATATTATATGTGGTACTTAAGCAATGTATCAGATTATAAACATGTTTTCCTACCCTCAAGTCACATGTTTAGAATCATTTGACATTTCTCAAATTAAAATAAGGTATAAATTAAAAGTCTCTATAAACAAATTGACATTGCTTGTGTCATCCTCATTAGTCCAGAAGAATGTATATAGACATAAGTGGTCACTGTGTAGTAAGGAATTTGGCCTTACCCAAACAAAGTTCTGGCCTACATCTTTAGGACCTCACACCTGATAATTTATGCTAACAAGATGACTTAGGAGGAGCCCCTATAACTTGATGTCAGTCAGTTTTCCAGGGAGGGACAGAGCTAGAAAATTCAACCATGTGGGCAAAGAATCAATCATGCCAAGTAAGAAAGCTTCAATAAAAATTTGGACACCAAAGCATGAGTGAGCTTTCCTGACTGGCAATACTGTGTGAACATTGTGCCCAGGAGTAGATAACACAGTCCATGATTCCACAGGGAGTAGACACCTGGAAAGAACAACTAGAGTCTAGACCCCTCCTAGAGTCTACCCTATATATGTCTCTTCCTTTGGGTGGTTCACATTTGTATACTTTCTTGGTAATAAACATGATTGTGAATAGACTAGGTTTCAGGGAGTTCTGTCTTTCTAGTGGATTATTGAACCTGAAGGTGAATTTGGGAAACCCCTGTATTTGCAGTCACCAAGATTCTCTCTACTATAGTACAATTTCACATCTTTGGGATGTGAAGGCAATTTATTTATTCTTTGCTATTTTCTTTTCTGGAATATATATATTTAATCAATCCTGCTTTGAATGAGTTCACAACTTTTAAGAACTGTAAGAAAGACCATTTACGAAGGTTGGTCACTGTCTGACTGTTGAATGGCAGTAGTTATCCATACGATTAGGATTGGGAGGTGTATTCGCATGGCACTGGGATTTGAGGATTGTGATATACTTCCAACAAAAGAAGTATTCCAATTTCAAAAAAACGTAGATATTTCACAAGAGGAAACCAAAGAAAAGTATACACTAATAAAATAAAATTAAATTAAATATTGATATTCTTTAGTGATTGTTTAAGACAAAGCATTTTGTACAATGATATTTCACTAATAGAGGTGGGAATGAAATCTTTTATATTGCTTATCATTTGATCTCTATGCACGGAATTGATAGTCACAATAAAGCAATTATATTCAAATTATGGAAAAAATATATACCAATTACTATAATTACTTAACCTTGAGGCTGGCAAACAGATAATTTATTTAAAACAACAAAAAACTTAGGTTATTATCACACAGGCAGAGAAGTTCTAACTAGTTTAAATAAAACCCAGTCTTTCATGCTAGAGCACAGGCTAGAAAAAAGGAAGGAAGATCACACATGATAAAGGTAACCAGAGAGGTCTGGAAAAGATCAGAGAGTCATTTCTGATATATAGAAAGGAATCTAATTCATGGTTAAGTCAAACAGGTGAGAAGGGAAACAAGAATGATAGGAAGACATTTATATAGAGTTAATTATGAAAATAATCTTTTTCGTAAATCTACTAAATAGATAATTGCATACCAAAAAATGACAAAGAGAAATTTATCAATTAAAAAGCCATTTAACAAAAGACCAATTTATACATTCCTCTAATTATGTCCATAAAAAATTTAAATATACAAATCACATTCCCATACTCAAAGGAATCTTTCTAAACAAATGAAATACATAGACATATAAACAATCAGAATTCAAATCATTAAAAAAATATTTTAAAAATCACAGTAAATTATATCTCATAATAAGAAATAAAACAACAAAATGACAGCTATATACATTTGTTAAAGTTTCAAAAGCTCAATGATGGAGCAATGGTGCATAATTTATTTAAATAAGTACTGTTTACTAATGTTTATATAATATACTTATTTTAATATTCTGTTAGATAATGGATTTAAAGAGCAAATGTTGTAACATCCAAAAAATTGAATTATAGTTATTCTTAAAATGTTAATTTTCCCATGTGTCCAAAGTTGTGAATTACAGTAATATCCTCCAGAAAAGTCAGGTATTTGGTAAAGCAAGGCACATAGGACCAGATTTTGATAAAGGTGCTTTTTCTTTGGTCCTGTAATTACTTTAAATATGCTACATATCTGGGTGATTCTTAAGATGACTTTCAATATAGCATAAATAACTTTTATAAACCTTTTCTTACGTAAAGCATACATCCATGTGTAATTAAATATTCGAACAATGAAAGTAAATAAAACAAGAGATGCTGAAACCCTATTTTTAAAAACAAAACAAAACTCAGTTGAATGACTATATAATGACATTTTAAAAGTCCAATAATTGGTAGGTAGGAAAAGTGTATCAATTCTTAAGAATAATCAATATTACATTAAATCTACTGGGCACAAAGTCAATTAGTTTCTTTTCAAATTCTGTCTCCTTAGAATCTAGTTTAAATATCAAACTACTTTTCCTTCTATGAAATTGTGACATTCAATATAAATTGATGTAAACATTTAAGTTTTGCATCTCTAACTACAGTTTCCACCATAAAAGTCGACTACAACTTCTCTAAAAATACTTATTAAAGAACTGGTGATACTGCTGTGTTGAAACATCCACATGTTGAATTTCAAACTTTTCTTCCCAAATACAGTATTCTTAGTTTTTAATAGAACCATGAACTGGCGCTCTTCTCCCATGAATTAGCACATTTTTATAATGAACAAAGTAGTTAAGAGATAACAAGTAAACTTTAAAAAGTAAGAATTTAAATAACCAAGGAGCCATCATTATAAAAAATGGATATAATAAGGCTTTTGGAGGTCATCAAAACACACACCACACACAGGAAAATGGCATTATCTGTATATATGAAATGATCTAGGCTACAGGCCCATCTTCTCAAATATGATTTTTTCTTTATAATTAAAAATTATAAGCTACATAACCCAATCTCTAATAACATCTTCAAACTTATAAGCAAAATATAAATTAAGCTTGTCTATTAAAAGTTTGGTTTGAAAATATGCTTTAGACTATTTTGTCCTTTGTCACAATTCTTGATTATATTTTTATAAGCTTTATTGAGAATCTTGAAAATTGTGTTATTTTGTACACCTGAAAATATATTATGGTAACTACCTGTCTGGTTTCTAATATTTCCTTGTATCATTTTTTTGAAGGGACTAAACCTGAATTAACAATTAACTGTAAATGTACACTGAATTAATATGTAAGTACCCAACTAGTACTTCAATGTGGGCTAAACATAAATCTTTATATTTACTCTTGAATTCTGTGCATTTGCAGGATTTAGATTTCACTCAGCAGTAGGTAGTAAGATATAAGTTAGAATGGTGTTAAAAACACCATGCTCAAAATGTGGTAAAGTTACTAAACAAATACTCTAAATGGTGGTCAATGAAAATCATTAAGTCAGGCTTCCAGAAAGTTTGGTTAGTGCCAGTTTGGAATTACTGGGAAACGGACTTTAACTATTTTGTAATTTTAAACACTTTTAAACTTTGAAGGCAATAGATTAGGCCTGTGTCCTG
The DNA here is from genome assembly GCA_028646485.1 of Cryptoprocta ferox. Taxonomy (NCBI): domain Eukaryota; kingdom Metazoa; phylum Chordata; class Mammalia; order Carnivora; family Eupleridae; genus Cryptoprocta; species Cryptoprocta ferox. The sequence continues at coordinate 20,229,808 of CM053570.1, forward strand.
TAGAGACTAGGTTTGCATGAGCAAAGTTAACACAGCCAGTCCTAATTAGCCAAAAGTATCCAACAGTTTGTAACACAGTATTTTTGAGCCAAATTCTATTTAACAAAATCCATTATAACTATATAAAAATATTTACTTTTTTACAGTTTTTATACTATTAGAATGGGAGACTTTTAAAAATATATAAAGCACAAATGAAAAAATAAAGTAAAATACTTCTTATACACAATAGGTTAATTCTGTCTATATAGTCAATAATTAAATTAAACCCATAGTCCAAATTTAGAAAGTATTCTTCCCCACCAATTAACTTTTCATTTTTGCTATATTTTCTCTCCCTTGAACCAACTTATTAAATAACACATGTAATTTACAACCTTCAACTCCAGTGCTAATCGAAATGGAAAAGAAACCACTATCTTAAAGCAAAGTGGTAGTTCCTTCCCAGCAGCTTTTTAGGGCCAAAGAAAGGGAACTCAGAATTCGCTACCTCTCCCAGACATTGGACCAGAGTATTTCTGGGGATGAGAGGCCTAAAAAGTTCTTCTGAGCCACCTTGAGTTATAGCTACGGTGCCATTTAAAATAATGAAATATCATGGCAATCTGGAATGTCTCTCAGAAAGGTCATTTTGGTCTCAATTCGTTGACAGCTATACTACAATCATTTTGGTTGTTGTTTCTAACAGTTGCAGATTAAAGAAGTTTTTACAGATTAGTGAGTAAAATATTCATTTAAAAACATTCTAGTTGTATACAGTATATGCTTTGATAGTTCAAAATTCTCCAAGTGGAGATATTAGACAATAATTATTTTAAATTATTAAACAAGTATTTATTCCCTTTAAATTACATTTTGAAACTTCAATGGAAATTACCACATACAGAAATTTAATTTAAAGTAATATTGAGGATTCATCTGATTTACAGAAAAGAAATACAGTGAAGAGATGAAGGACAAAACTCCATTAGTGCAAAAGTCTCCGGCTACTCTCTAGCACAGGAGCAACTGGATTGCTTTCAACAGTTTTGAAGCACTAAAAGATCTTAAAATGCAGATGGAGAAATAGATGTGTGTACTTCTCTACATTAAATTTAAATATGAATTGTTTTCTCTGACAAATTAGACCCAGAATGTAACTTTATCAAATTTTATGTAGTTGAACAAATAACATTAGCAATCCTTTCTTTAGTAATCTTTTGTATAAATATAAAAATCTCAGATACATGAACATGTTTTTCAAATCATACTTCTATTTCTTCACAGCTTTATAGGCAATTATAATTATAATTTTCAAACTTTGAATATTCCATGTGATTTGATATTTCTTTACAGAAAAAGATAAAAAAAATTTAATAAGACTAAATAGATATAATCTGCAAAAATTGGTATTGGACATTTGTTGTGTGCTCTTGCAAAGAGTGCATAGGACATTTCTGCAGCAATCAAAAGGTAAAATCTTTTTAAACTCAGATTTCAAGTTTTTTCCAATAATTATTCTAATCCCTGGAAGTACTTTCAAGCTTTGATTTCTAGACATAATAGGTATTTTGTTAACATATATACATATTTTAGTCTTAAAACTTTTATATTTTCGAACCATTTGAATATGATGAGATTCAGCGTGGCGATATCTTCTTAGAATCTGTAGAAGTCCTCTATGCAAGATTAATGTTGAGATTCCTAGTGCACCATTGTGAGAAACCAGTTAAAGACAGTATACGACTATGCTTTAGTAGGATTGCCTGTAGGTTTGGGATCATAACCATATAGGAAAGTAGCTGTTATTACAAGGATGGCTCCAAGGAAAAAGACACTAAATAGATGAAGAAAAAATGAAAAAGAGAAAATCAGATTAAAAGCAAACAACTTCTATTTCTTCACTTGTAAAAACAATTATAATTTGGGGGGAAAAGTTCCAGTAAAATGACTATCAAATACTGAATACTTACTACATTGTAGGTATTCAAGCCAAGTGTTTTACGTGCATTATCTCATTTAGTTCTTATAACAACCCTATGAAGAAGTATTAGTATTGCCCTCATTTTTTTATATATATACAAGAAAACCGAGGGTTAGAGAGTTTAAGTAACTTGCTTAAAATCCCACAACCTGAAGTGGAAGACAAGATTCAAATCCAGGTCTGTCTGACTCTAGAACCTGTACTTTCATCCACTGCACTGTATTGTCTCCCAAAGCAAAGATGTTTTATGTTGTATTTCCCCTTAATATGTCTTTTGCCTGTAATACACTGAATACTAAAATATCTCAATTTTTAAATATTTGAAAATAAAAAGGGAAAATGGCATTTTTTTTCAGTCCAAAGTAAAGCTCAGTTTAAAATCCAAGATAGTAATAAGCAAAACTCAGGACCAATTTGCATAGGATGGTTTACAAGAGGAAATTAGATTAAATGCAAGTATACTTGCTTTATTCTTTATTTTATCTATCCATAGATATAATATACCTTATTATAAACTGGAAATGAACTTAAACTTGTACTAGAACTTAAAGTGGAGCTAAACTGAATACCAATCTTAACTTTTAAGATGTATATTCTTCAAAGTGCTATTAGAGACATGTATTCATTTTGTTTTTAAAGTTTCTATTAACAGTTGAAAATCACTCTCCTACTTTACAACAATAAACATTTGTTCTATAAAGGAGAAAGATCATAACCCTTATTATGACAAAAAGAGCCCTTCCTAATGTGGCCCCTCCAACCTCATTGCCCATACCCCACCGCACCCAACCTATAACTCAGCCACTCCACTCGGTGAACACAACATGTCTTTCAAGACAGTGTCTTTGTAGATGCTACTCCCTCTGCTTGCAATGTCCTTTCTCCCAAGAAAATTCATTATTCATACCTCAGGTCTAATGTCTTCAGGACTCACTCCCCTAGGCAGATGTACTCTATGATAAAATTTACTATGCCATATTAAATAAGGCATTATTTACACGTCTGCACCCCTGCTTAACCATGTGCTCAACGTTCATCATTATACCCCAAGTGCCTAGGATATAGAGGAGCTCAATAATTATCTGCAGTGATAAATATCTAGTGTTGACTTGACATGAATAGGCAACTTTTCAAAAGCCTTGGATGCAGGTACACATGTAAGATTAAGATAATATAAACTTCTTACAATACATCTTGAAGAAAATTACTACCATAGGAATATTTACTAATTACTTAGGCTTTGGATAAGCCTCTGACTGAAAACTTTCTTTGTCAGGCATTCTGACTTTTGCATAGCTTTCTGGACCTCTGGAATACATACTCAACTGAAAAGTTGTCTGATCCAATTCCGCCCCTCCCCCCCCACCCCCCGCAGGAATCCATTCTATGAGATCTCTAACAGGATCTACTAGAAAACCTAATAATGTCAGGAAACCCCTCCTTGTCAAGACAGCTATTTTTAGATTGTTCTGAGAGAAAAAAATTTTCTTGGGGAAAAACTTTTAGAATACAATGATTACTTCAAGGATTTGAACACCTGACTTCCAACAGAATTATATATATACTTCAATAATGTATTAATCATAAAGCTCTCATCTATTTATTCACATATCTATCTCTCTAATCAATGTGACCTCCTTGAAGAGGAAACCATATCTCATTTGTAGATTTAGGGTTTCTCCAGGATCTGGTACAGTGAAAGGAAGACACATAGTAGACACTTAATATATTTTTGATAAAAGAATAAATAAGTCTAAATGCAAGGATGGTTAATACTAATAAGCAAAATAATCAACACAAGAAAAATAAGTTAGGAAAGAGAATACTGGTGATGTGATATCAGTAGAGATGGCGAGCGGTCGGCTGAAAATAGGGATCTGGACTTGAAGTGGAGTTGTGACTTATCTTCATAGAAAGGACGGACAAGACATGGCAGTGGGTGAGATGAAGGAGAGAGTGAATAAGGATTGACACATTACCAAAGAAGCAGCCAGAAGAGCAAGTACAGGGGTACCACTTCTGAGAAACCAAAGCAAAACAAAACTAAACAAAACCAAAAACCACAAAACAAAACAAAATACATACACACAAAAACAGTTTTAGGAAGTGAAATGGGGATAGCAATGGAAAATATGGTAATACATTTGGAATAGAGGTCATTGGATTTATTGCTTAAATGAAGATGTTCTTCACAAAAATAAGAATACAGAAAGATAGAGGGTCTAGTTATATTTTAGGAAAAATAATCCATCTCCTTCATCTGACTCAGTGTCAAAACATTCAGCCATTTAATAATAACAGTATCATTGTCTTTTCTCTTTTTATCTTCATCCCAACATACCTTACAGACCCTCAGAAACATGGATTTACATGCAGGTATGTATCTTATTGATACACCACTATTTTGTCCCTCTACTGATATCCCTTTTCATTTACTTGTTCATTCCCTGCATGATTCAAAGATTTAAAATTAACACCCTGACTCAGCCTTATATGAGGTTTTATTTTTTTAAGGTATGGTTTTTTAAATGTACTCGAAAAATCTACAGTTCCAAACATTTTCAAATAATATAAAGCACATAATTTCTCCATTTAATGAATAGAGTAACTAAAGCATAATTAAGGTATAGATCCTAGTTGTTAGGCTAGTCTCACTAGCTAAGTAATTCATTCCCATACCAAACTAGAAACAGAAATAATTTTAAATTCAGGTCACAGAAAAATTATAGATCTCAACATGTATGCCCCAGACCTATTGTCCAGGTTGCTAGAAGAAGGAAACCATAAATGTTCAATATAGAAATATAAAGGGCATATTACACTTTTCTCCTGCCAAATTCCATCCATAATCCTATCTCACAATGATGCAAATGAATTTTACTAGCTGTATTAAAATTTTAAGATCTTGAACATTCATTCAAAGACACAGAGTACCTCTTATAAGCCAACTCTGGCCTTGCTGACTTTTAAGATGGTAATAAATCTTCTGAAGAAAGGAGGAAGGAATGTTAGAATGGAGGGGGGTGCTCTTTTATTTTGGGAGTTCTCTTGATAAAGTAACATTTGAACCAAGACCTGAGGATGTGAGAGTTTGTCATGTGAACACATAGGGGATGAGTATTCCAAGATGACAAAGAACAAGTCAAAGCCCATAGCCAAGAGATTATTGTTAACTTAAAAAAAAAAAAAAGCGAAGAAGAGGAAAGTAGTATCAGATTATCAGATGAGGACAGAAATGTAGCCGAGGGCCACATCAAATAGGTCACTAATGATAACAACTTTTACGTGACATGGGAAGCAGAGGGTTTCTGAGCAGAGCAGTCATATCTAATTTACTAAATGGAGAAAAGTATAGGGGCACAGAGCAAGAAGCAAAAAGATACATCAAGAGATTATTTCCTTAATCAAGGTGATAAATGAGTGTGCCGTAGACCAGGATGGTAGCAATGAAGTTGTAAGTTACTTCTAACTTCACTCAGAAGATAAAGAACTTCCATACATTTTAACTTTCCTTTTTAAGTCTATCTATATACATATCTATAGACTCTGCCTTCTCTTAGGTTACTGTGGATAAACTGTGGTCCTATTTAAGACTAGGAAGATTTTGGCCTAAGCAACTGGAAGAATGGAGGTGCTGCCATTTACTAAATTGGAAAAACCTTATAGGGATAGGGAATGAATTATGTAGTAGACACTCAAGTGAAAATGTCAAATAGGCAATTAAATATACAAGCTTGGAATTCAAATTAAAATGTGAAAGTTATTAGCATATAGATGATATTTAAAGCCTTGAGAATAGAGATCACCTAAGGAAGTGAGTGTAAATAAGAGGTCCAAGGGCAGATCCTTCAGAGACTCCAAAGTTTAGAAATTGAGAAGATGAGGAGAGGAGTGAAGTTATAAGAAAATCAAGCATAGCATCCTGGAATCCATTAAAATATAATCTTATTACTCTGGAATTATAAATTAATAATTATTAAAAAAATGATAGGACCTTCAATACCATCTGTATTTATCATACTTCATTCTTCCTAACTCCATCTCCTCTCTTGGCATCCAGGACACCACATAGCCTGGGTCTTTTGCCTTCCCTTGCAATTCCCTTCCCAACCACTCTTCTTCCAGCCACCATCCAAAAGAGTTTTCTCTTGCACCACATTCTCTATGTTAACTATTCTCTTCAAGAATGTCATCTACTCTCCTGGCTTTACCTATATAGATTCTACACATAAAAATCCATTATATGACTTACTTTATGACTTTATATGACTTATTAACTTTTTTATAGGACTTTTTACTTTAGAGAAAGGGGTTTGGAAAAAAAATTTCAATCTGTTGGGAAAATTCTGGCTAGCCAAATTTGTATAAAAAACTTCCCAGCGGAAGATTTTCTTTTATGCATTTAGTTTGAAATCTTTTTTTAAAAGACAGTTGAAAGGATCTTTTACTATATTTCCATGATTCTTCAAAAGTTGTAATAAAACAAAATTTCTCATACCAGATCTTATTAAGAATCCTTATTTTTCTATATATTTTGGAGACTTAAAGAAATAGAAAAGAATATATTACCTGGTTGGCACAAAATCTTGCAGCCAAAAATAGGATATCAGTGTTGATAATATTATGGATAAAGAGGTTGCAAATCCTTTTAAAATATTATCTGCATATTTAATAACAGCAGCTATTACAAGGCCTCCAAGTGCCTGCAAAAATATTAAAAGATTATTTTAAACAAACATATATAAAATTTCTTTTCAAAACAATCTCATTATTCAATGAAACTTTTAGGCTTTTGTCCTATAAATTTAATCCCATTATAATAAGTGATTTTTATTTTTTAATTTAAAAAATTTAATGTTTATTTATTTTTGGGAGAGAAAGACAGTGAACAGGGGAGGAGCAGAGAGAGAGAGAGAGAGAGAAAGAAAGAGAGAGAGAGAGAGAGAGACAGAGAATCCAAAGCAGGCTCCTCACTGTAAGTGAAAAGCCTGACATGGGACTCAAACCCATGAACCGTGAGATCATGACCTGAACAGGAGTCGGACATTCAACTAAGCCACCCAGGTGCCCCTTAAATTTTTTTTAATGTTTATTTATTTATTTTGAGAGAGAGAAAGAGAGAGAGCAGGGGAGGAGCAGAGAGAGAAGGAGGGAGGGAGGGAGAGAGATAGAGAAAGAGGTAGAAAGAGAGAGAGAGAAAGAGAGAGAGAGAGAATCTCAAGCAGGCTCCACAGTATCCGTGCAGAGCCCAACATGGGGCTTGAACAAATGAACTGTGAGATCATGACCTGAGCAGAAATCAAGAGTCGGACGCTTAACCGATTGAGCCACCCAGGTGCCCCAATAAGTGAGTTTTATTAACTATCTCTTATAACCATTGGGTTTTGTTCAATAGCCCTTTTATTTCAAAAGTTACCGGAAGTAACTACCAGCATAATCTGCAGTTTGTTAGTTTAACTGTACTGTGAATAAAACATCTATCCTCACCAATTTAGTAATTAAACATCACTTATTCAGACAAATGTGGGAAGACTGTCACTCGGATCAATGAAACATTCTTCCTTTTGAAGTAAAAATAAATGTAATTTAAGTTATTTTACTAGTCTTTCAATAGGCTCCTAACTTGGCTTTTTTCCTGTACCTTCTCGCCCTTCAGTCCCCTTTTTATTGCTGTCAGACTACTCTTCCTGAAAAGACTGTAGAAAGAACTTTCTACCAAATCCCTCACAAATTCCAAATTGTGCCTGCTTAAATTATGAGGTTTTAGCATACAACATAGTTTTGTTTTCTGCCAAACTCTAGTTATAAACTCCTAAATCTGGGTTACCCACGTTAACAAGTTCGTCACAAGACAGAAGCTTATTATTAGTGAAAGTCACAAATTATGCTAATTGAGCTCACTACATATTGATGTGTGAGTTCCATTGTCTCCTGGCAATATAGTCATTCATCTATTTAGTCCCTATTTAATCATACCAACTATACTAAACCTTCTTTATTTAACTCCAGTCTTATAGGAAGAGGGCTTCCGTCTGCTAGGATAAAAGCCATCATATAAACTCGCCTGACTTACCCTATCTCTATTTTATATTTCCTCTGAATTTTCATTTATCCTTGTCTCCTTTTCTATCTTAAAAATAGAAGTATATTTCCTGCTTTCAAAACACAACTACGATTTGCCACCTTCACCCAATTTAAGAGACTTTGCCCCTTACAGCTTCAAATACCTCTAAAGAAAGGCTTTGTGAGGGCAGTGACTTGTATCTTCACTTTTGTATCCTCCAGAATAATCAAGCTTTATTTTTTTGATGATGAAATTACTCAACCCTTGAACAATTTCAAATTATAAACTGAGATAATTTGATAGGAATATTTTAATATCTAAGTGTTACAGATTTAATTATCTTGATCTGGTTTTGAGCCTTAATGGGCTGATCACGGACTTACTGTACAATGACAAGAACTGTAAAAAAAACTCAAAGGTTACATTTACCTTCAACTTCAACTCTTTTATTCTTAAACTTGCATTTTTATTATGTCAAATTTAAATACCACAAAGTTCATTCATGACCTTTTCAAAGTAAGTTTTCATTATGGCATTAAGACCGGTTCTATTTTAACTTCCCTGAATAAACTAGATATAATGAGAGCACTATCAGGAAGGATCTTTTTCTCTCACATCATACATCAGTAGCTACTCTGATTCTCTTTATTAAAATAAAGTTTATTAGCATTAAATATAAGACTTTAAATGCTTTACCTGAAGAATAACAACTATCCAAGTCAGTTGGTTATATCCCTGAAAAAATCCATTCTTTGACACCAATTCTCCATCATAAATGTACACACCCATTAATCCAAATATACTCCCAAAGAAACCTAAAAAAAATAAGTAAATTTTACAGCATGTGTCATTTAGTTTTTCTGGAGAGATATTTTTGCATTGATATTCTAAATTTTATATTTTAGCTTTTCCTTTTTGATAAAATTTGGCTACTTTAAAAATTTTTTACTTGGGTATTTATATAAGCCTGACAAAATTATACTTTGTACTATATTATGACTATAAGACAAAGATAGGAGAATATAAAAAAAGAACAAAGATTACCAACCCTGGTAATGTTTAAATTACATGACCACATGGCAGTCTCATTCAAATATCTGAAAAATGCTCACTTTTGGCATATTCATTGCATCTCATATCTTCCTTTTGCTAGCTCTACATTCTTATATATGGCATAGTATTTTTCCTTATTAAGAAGTTCTAAAAGTACCACAAGTAATATCCAAAAATTCAAAGCTAAGAAACAGTTGGGCAACATTAGAAGCTGTCATTACTAAAGTCTCGAGGCTAAGGAAAGCCTGCTCAGTGACAGGAGAAACTATGTCTTATTCACTGCTGCATTCCTTAGTTCTACCACGGAGTTTATCACATGACCACAGAATCTATGAGATTTCCAGGAGCAATCCTAAACTATGAAGAAAGAAACGGACGCCTGTAAGGGCCGCTTGTTAGGAGTAGTCAGAGTGCAGGATGAAGCAATGTTTTTATAAAGCCATAGCTACTTGAAGTGTTCCATGATGGAAAGGAACTGAAAGGATATGAAATGTCCTTTTAATTTTATTTATGCCAACTCAATCATTTTTAATTAAGTTTTTAATTTTAATTCCAATATAGTTAACATACAGTGTTATACTAGTTTCAGGTGTACATCAATCATTTTAAGATGTCTAATTTTGAACGTGAAAGTAATACAAATTTACAAAATTACAAAAATACAAAAAGAAACACAAGAGTATTAGGTTTCTATTTTTTAATTATAAAACAACACTTGATTTTTAGGAAAAAAGGTATACAGTACAGAAGGTTATATACATGTCAGTATACAGATCTATGGCATTCTATCAGTTGTGCAATATTCCATTTATGGATAATAATAATAATATAAAACACATACATAACATGATCTTTCACAAATTGTTCTAAGTGCTTTATGTATGTTAACTTACAACAACCCTATTAGGTAGATACTCTTTGCTCATTTTATAGATGAAGAAGCAGATACATAGAGAAATATGTTATTATTTATACATAATAAACTTGTCTGAGCTCACACTGCTGCTAAGGGATGGACTCGGGATTTGAATCCAGGCAGTGTGGCTCTGGACTCCATGATCTTTATCACTGCACTATTTAATCATACTGATCATACTGATCATTTATTTGAGTAATATTCTACATGTTGTCTACTTTTTACAATTCAACCAATGCTAAATAACCTTGATCTATCTTTGCGCTCTTGTGTAAGTATACCTGTATGTAGGATAAATTCTTATCCAGAAGTGGAATTTTTGCATCAAAGCATTTATTTAAAATTTTGTTAAATACTCCCAAATTGAGATCCAATAAGGTTACAGCAATCTATACTCCTGGCAACCATAGGTAATAAGAGTTCCTATTTCTCCATTCTCTGGCTAATACTGGACCTTATCAATTTGCTAATCATTGACAGTTTGATACTTCAAAAATGCTATTAAATTGTTTTAATTTCTGTTTTTATAATCTCAACTTATCTATATCTTATTTATATATCCTTTTCAAAGCTTTGAGTTAGCTTACCATTCATGTGTTATGAGGTCAAATTAAAGAATAAGAAATGCATTAAGCACCATAAAATTATGAATTTTGGCTTTTCATTTTTATCTTATAATTCAAGAAAATGTGGAGCAATCACACAAACTTTAATATTTCTTTCTTTCCTGATATTTGCATATTTATATAAATAGCTGACATTAGTGCTTACTATGCAAGGCACTTTATTCTAAGCACTTCACAAGTATTAAATCATTTAATCCTCATAGCAACATATGGAGTAAGTACTATAATTAAATACATTTTATTGATAAGGAAAGTGAAGCAGAGGAAGGTTAAGTAACTTACCTAAGGCCACATAGGTGGCAAATGATGAAATCAGGATTTGCATGGTCTGAGTATAAAATCAAGTGTGCTTATTTACCATACTATAGATACACTGTTTCTGAATTAAATTGGTTGGTGCTTTTTAAGCCTGTGTGCTTGCCTTCTAGACAAACTGAACACAAACAAAACTAATTTAATCTTTAAAAGTATTTACTTTGAATACTCTTTTTTAAAAACTGTTCATTTATTTTTGAGAGAGAGTGCATGAGAGCACGTGTGTGAGCGGGGAAGGAGCAGAGAGAGAGGGGGCCAGAGGATCTGAAGCAGGCTCTGTGCTGACAGCAGAGGGCCCAATACCAGCCTCGAACTCATGAACTGTGAAATCATGACCTGAACCAAAATCAAGAGTCTGACGCTTAACCTACTGAGCCACCCACATGCCCCTACTTTGAATATTCTTAAAAAAACAACAGAAAACTTGATACATTTATACAAATTTTGCAGAGAAAATGAAACAAATCCTATGTGATAAATATGAAGGTTCAGTTTGTTATCACATTACTTGAAAACAGCTGGGAAAATGGACTAATCAAATCTGGAAGGCTTGTTTGGGAAATGTCTGACTTCAAATATAGGCCAATAGGAAGAGATATTCACTGTGGAGGCCCTGACTGCTGCCAAGAGAGACACGGTATATTTGTTAAGTCGATGTAGACAAAACAAAAAAAAACAAAAAACAAAAAACAGTTTTCAGAAATGAGCTCCAAAGTCACAAGGAAAGAGACCTGAAATGGAATGGTTGATTTGCAATGAAGCTGTCTTTCACATGTAGCATTTTCCAAAATTAATATATACCCTAATACTAAATCTGAAATCTTTGTATGAGAAATTAAAGGTTATAATACTGTATTAGTTTAAATATTTGTTTAAATGAAATCCTTAAGTATGAAAGTTCTTTTTGTTTGTTATAAACTATTTACCTTCAGTTAGAAAAATGCTACAGAATTTAAAAGCTAAAACATGACATTTTGAAATAAAAAGGTATACTAAGATTTAAAAACAAAGATGAAAGTTTCATCATTTCAAACTTCCTCCATAAGTATCTTTTTTCTTCTTTTTCAGCTTTATTGAGGTAAAACTGACAAGTAAAATCGTAAGCTATTTAAAGTGTACATTTTGAGGATTTGAAATATAATATGGTGACTATAGTTGATAACACTGTATCATATAATTGACATTTGCCAAGTATCTTAATTTCCCCCCCCCCCCAGATAATATGTTATTTGTAACATCTCTGAGAATTGTAGCAACCAAGAAGAAAGTTCCTCAGTCTCCAAATAGTAAGGACAGAAATAGGCTATATATACCCTTACATCACAGACCTAAAATCCCATATTCTTGAATAAAAGGCATTCATTTAAAATACAATGCTTTTTGGTGTTGTTGTTTTTTAAATACACTGTTTTTTTGTTTTTTGTTTTTTAAATTTTTTAATGTTTTTAATTTATTTTTGAGAGAGAGAGAGAGAGAGACACAGCATGAGCAGGGGAGGGTCAGAGAGAGAGGGAGCTACAGAATCCGAAGACAGGCTCCAGGCTCCGAGCTGTCAGCACAGAGCCCAACGCGGGGCTCAAACCCACGAACTGTGAGATCATGACCTGAGCCCAAGTTGGACGCTTAACGCTTAACCGACTGAGCACCCAGGTACCCCTTAAATACACTGTTTTTGGGGAGGAGGGAGGAAGGGGGGAGGGGGGAGAGAGGGAGGGAGGGAGGGAGGGGGGGGAGAGAGAGAGAGAGACAGAGAGAGAGAGAGAGAGAGAATGAATCTTAAGCAGCCTCCATGGCCAGCACAGAGGACTTGGAGCTCCATCTCACAGCTATGATGAGATCATGACCTGAACCAAAATCAAGAGATGGATGCTTAACCAACTGAGCCACCCAGGCGCCCTTAAGTACAATGTTTAAAAGGCAAAGACCTTGCCAGATATTTGTATCAATGAGATTTTATGGGAGGCTTATTTACTTAAAGATATGTAGTAATCTTTAACTTTAAAAAATATTATTAAAAAAAGATAACATTAGAAAGCATTTAAAACTTACCAAGTTGAATGTTTCTTATCCAAACTGACTGTTTGGTTTCTTTTAAGATTTTCTCAAAGTAAACCCCAGCAAAGCCACTTGAAAAACATGCTGTGAGAACTGCCATGAGGCCTACAAATTGAGAGCCAGCTGAAAGTTCCTTAGAATCCAGTTCCTGAGAATCCGAGGGCCACTGAACAAGAAGAAAAACGAAATTGGAGTTTATTCTTATATTTTATGAAGTACATATTTAGAGTACACTCTCAGACCTTAAGATAAAAATGCAACCAATACCATTCTTGGGGATTGCAGAGGAGAGCTTTTGAAAGAAAACCTTAGAATCATTTTATTTTTTTCCCATAGTGATATTACTGTTACAACTTACAATTTCAAAAAGCTACCTAAAAAAGAGAAAGAGAATGAATAAATGCACAGATGCACAAAACAGCTTCTATAAGCAGTTCAGTTGTAGAAATTCAGAGTGTGAACTGTTGGAGCAGCGAAAATGAGTCTGGAGCTGTTGGTAATTATGGAGGTTCCATATGGTATCATGTTAACCACTGTGGGCTTTATCCTATAGCTGTGTTCCTGAAATTATCCTCATGGCTTTTGTCAAATCTGTGTTCCACCTGAACTATCACTTGATATTTTAATTTAAATTTTTTAAATATTTATTTATTTTTGAGAGAGAGAGAGAGAGAGGAAAACAGAATCCAAAGCAGGCTCCAGGCCCTGAGCTGTCAGCACAGAGCCCAATGCAGGGCTTCAACTCAAACTGTGAGATCATGACCCGAGCTAAAGTCAGACACTCAACCAACTGAGCCACCCAGGTGCCCCTTGATATTTTAATTTGAAACACCTCACTTTTTACAATGTAACGCCTACTTTAGCTTATCCTTAGCAATATCTATGAAAATATGGGTTTGAAGTGGCAGTTCTATCTTTGTAATACCATTTAAAGATACGTAACTAGGGGCATCTGGGTGGCTCGGTTGGTTAAGTGTCTTGTCTGACTCTTGGTTTCAGGTCAGGTCATGATCTTGTGGTTTGTGGGTTTGAGCCCTACATTGGGCTCTGCGCTGACAGTGTGGAGCCTGCTTGGGATTCTCTCTTTCCCCCCACCCCGCCTTTCTCTGCACCTCCTCTGCTTGCTTGTTCTCTTGCTCAAAATAAATAAGTAAACATTAAAAAAATAAAAATAGGGGCTCCTGGGTGGCTTAGTCGGTTAAGCTTCCGACTTCGGCTCAGGTCACGATCTCACAGTTTGTGGGTTCGAGCCCCGCGTGGGGCTCTGTGCTGACAGCTCCGAGCCTGGAGCCTTCTTTGGATTCCGTGTCTCCTTCTCTCTCTGTCCCTCCCCCGCTCATGCTCTGTCTCTATCTCAAAAATAAATAAATATTAAAAAAATTTAAAAAAATAAATAAAAATAAAAATAAATTAACAGAAATATTTATTCAAGATAGACATAGCACCCCTGGAGAAAGTGATGGGGAAGGAGGTCTCTGGATGGCAGGAAATTAACATGATTGGACTTGTTTTTAGATAAACCATAGTGGTGACTACTGGAGTTTGAATTTTGAGGGATGGATATGACTGAAGTAAAAAAAAATCAGTTAGGAGACAAATGATCACATGAGAAACAAAGGCAACATGAATTGGGGAAGTGATAATAAAGACAGAGAAGGACGGAATCAAGAAGCATTAGAACGCAGCGTCAGCAAGGTCTTAGTGACTGATTAGATGTACAGGCAAAAGGAAGAGTCTAGGACAACTCTCAGGCAGAGTACATAATGAGGAAAAAAATACAGGAAGAATAGGTTTGGTGGCGGAAAAGGTAAAGTTTAGTTTTGGATATGTTCAGTTTATAAAGCCTATTGAATAACCAAACTAAGATATCCAACAGGTTTTTATATGTACAAATCTGAAAGTACAGGTGATGACACAGACCAAAGAACTATAAGCATATATGTGTTAATAAAAACCTACAGAATGGATGAAGTCTCCAAAAATAAGGACATAATTTAAGGGAAATAACAAGCCTACCAGCAACCCCAGTATCAAGTATCAAGGAAGAGGACTCCAGGAAGGAACCCAACAAGGAATCAGAAAAATGAGAAGAACCAGGAAAGAATGGTATCAGGGAAGCTGATGAACAATAAGAAGGGAGTGATTAATAACTTCAAACGCAGAGCGCCTGCATGGCTCAGTCAGTTAAGTGTCTGACTTTGGCTCAGGGCATGATCTTGTGGTTTGTGAGTTTGAGCCCTGCATCAGACTCTGCACTGCTAGTGTGGAGCCTGCTTGGGATTCTCTCTCTCTCTCTCTCCCTCTCTCTCTCTCTCTCTCTCTCTCTCTCTCTCCCTCTCTCTGCCCCTTCCCCACTTGTGCTCTCTCTCTCAAAATAAATCAATAAAACTGAAAAATTTTTTTAATAAAAGAAATAATCTCAAATTCCCCAGACATCCAGTAAAAATCAGTGTTGTTTTATGTATGATATTTTATTTCCCTAATTAGATTTATGTCAGCTAATTTGATTTTTATTTAATTTAAAAAAGTTTATTCATTGATTCATTCATTCCCTTGTTTAAATTCCAGTATAGTTAACATATAGTGTTATATTAGTTTCAGGTTGACAATACAGTAATTTAACAATTCCATATATTACTCAGGGCTCATTAAGAGAAGTACTCTTAATCCCCTACACCTATTTCACCCATCCCCCCACCTGCCTGCTCTCTGGTAACCATCAGTTTATTCTGCATAGTTAGGAGTCTGTCACAGATAAGGGTAATCATATGGTATATAAATATAATTGAACATTACTCAGGCATAAAAAAGAATGAAATCTTGTCATTTGCAACAACATATACTCATAGGACCTAGACAGTATAAGGCTAATAAGTGAAATAACTTATATAAGACTTTCATTTCTTATTAGTTGCAGTCCCAGTGTAATATGTTACTCACAGGAAGCCCTCAAAAAATGTCAGTTGTGAGAATAAGCATTTACTTACTTCAACAAATACCAGAAACTATTCTCCATGCACAATAAGCATTTACTTACTTCAATACCAGAAACTATTCTCCATGCACAATAAGCATTTACTTACTTCAACAAATACCAGAAACTATTCTCCATGCACAATGTGATAAAAATGAAAGGTGTACTTATCTTGAATAGTTACCTGTACAAAAGCAACTCCTGTCATCAGAATGACTAGGGAGAGCCATTGGTACACGCCTAATTTTTTACTAAGCATAGACACAGAAAATAATGCTGTTGTAAGAATTTTCAACTGATATGTGACCTGAAAAAGAAAATAGCTAACATTATTGTTTGTTTGTTTGCTTCTTAAAAGAACTACTAGAAATATATTTTAAGTACCTGGTAAGTAGCTGCATCCAGATTTGACAGTGCCACATAGAGTAAATTATTCTGAAGAGTATATATCCCTGATGGAATAGCAAGTTTTAGCGTTTCCATAGGTTTATTAAGTATTTCATCATGTAGTATTCGATTCAGTGCTCTTAGACTACATTCTAGAAAACACATGAAATGGGTAAAACCAATAATTAAGTAACTCAGAAAAAGTTACATTCTTTCTCTCAAGGCCTCAGTTTTCTCACCTATAAAAATGGAAACAGGCCTACGTGTTAAGATACTTTTAGGTCTGAAATATACCGTTAACGATACTAATTTTTCAAAAGTTAAACATTATAACACAGCATATTAAGAAGAACATCATCCTTATATTCTTTCATTAGGAAATACAAGCAAATTGGTTATATATGTATTTACATATATATACACATACATATCTGCACATATAATTTATGATCACCAAAAGCTCAAAGCATTAATTTTTCAGCTAAGTATTCTTACTCTATAGTAGCAACATTATAAAAACTTGTATTTTGTGCATTCCATCTTATCACCAGCCATTCAAGCCAATTAATAATTATGAAGACTTTAATCATAAAAAGACAGTAAAACAATTAGTGAGCGGGTTTGGCTGCAAACAACAGAAAACCCAACAAATACTGGCTCAACCTCAAAGAGATCTGTCTCATCCTCAAAGGGCCAGGGCCAGGATCAAAGCTGCTAGAGCAGCTCAGTGATGAAGGCAGGGTCCGAAGCTCTCTCTCCATTTATATTGGCTTTTTACCTTCATGCTTCTCATCTATTGTCTACATGACTATTGCAACAAGGTCACCAAATGATCACTGCAATTCTGTCTGGTTCTTGTTTATAGGCAGCAAAAAAGAACAGGAGGATACAGTGACCTAGTGGGCACCTTCTTTTGCTCTCACAGACCAGGATTTTGTCGCACAGCTACCACCTGTGGCAAGGGAGCTGGGCAATGTAGTCTTTTCTTTCATGTTCTCCATATTAGAAATAACAAAGGGAGAAAGAGGGTAGATATGGACTTCGAGCTAGCCAGCCTACAGGAGTAATCACAAAAGAAATGTCTGAAGAACTTTAAAAGACACATAAACCCCTAAAGACAGGAGAAACCAAAGGATCCTACTACTTTACCAACAATGACACTTCATAGCTGATTTTCTCTCCTAACATAAAACTTGAAATCTTTGATTAGGAAAACTTTTTAAAGTGGAAAAATTGTTTAAAGATTAATATATGATATTTATCCTTTCCTTACCCTAAAATAATAATAGTAAAATAAAAGGTAACTAAAAGTTACTGAAGGATTTCTTCTTAGATTTAACAGGAAAAAATCTAAAATATTAGCTTATTTAAACATGTTTAAAATTAAATTAAAATTTTAAATAATTAATGCTATCATATATTTTTTTCAACAGGAGTTTAGGGAAGGTCTTTTTCCATATTCTTTCCAATTCCTGTATTGTTAGCTTTTTCTTTTTGCCAATCTGAGGGTATTGAAATTGAGTCTGTGGGTTGAATTTGATTTTTCTGCTTGCTAGTAAGGTTGATCTATATTTATATATTTTTATATATTTATATAAATATAATTTTTATATATTTATTTTTAAAAAATCTTTTAATATATTTATTGGCCATTCAGGTTTCTCTTTTTTTTTTAAGTTTATTTATTTGAGAGAGAGACAGAGACAGAGACAGAGCATGTGCGCACAAGCAGGGGAAGAGTAGAGAGAGAGAGGGAGACAGACTATGAAGCAGCCTCCAGGCTCTGAGCTGCCAGCACTGAGCTCAAAGCGGGGCCCGAAATCACAAACCTGAGCTGAAATTGGACACTTAACTGAGCCACCCAGGTGCCCCCAGGTTTCTCTTCTGTAAATTGCTTATTTATATCCTTTGTCCACTTTTCTGTTGAGCTGTCTTTTCCTTATTGAATTATATAAGTTCCTTGATGTTCTGGATGTTCATAATTGGTGGTTACATGTGATGTAAATATCTTCTTTCAATCTCTGGCTTATCTTCTCATTTGGTTCTATATACAGGCATTTTTTCATTGTAATGTACCCCAAATTATCCATTTTTTAAAAGTTCATTTGTATTCTTTGTATCTTATTTGAAATAATTCACAGTACCAAGGTCATAAATGTCAATCTTTAATCTATCTAGAATTTTTTTAAGGGCTCTAACTTATAACCCCGAGATCAAGAGTTGCACACTCTACCAACTGAGCCAGCCAGGGTCCCCTGGAATTTATTTTTGTGTATGTATGTCTATCTGTACTTCAGTTCACTGAGAGTTGGTTTTACTACCTCTCTCCACAATGCCAACTACTCATGTTGGAGATAACTTTGGCTCCACAATGCTAAATGAGTGGATACTTCCATTGTTCTAGATCTTAGCAGCAAAAATACTACTTCCTCATCTTTCCTGTTACATTTATATGGATTTTATTCTACTTTACTGGTGACTCAGTCATCTTTTCCTGGTTCTTCCTTCTCAAACTGGCCTCTAAATGTTAGAAATTTTGGTCTTAGGCTTTCTCTTCTTAGTATATACTAAATTACTTCATCCAATCCTTGACTTTAAAGCATTATATAAGGTGACAAATTCTTGAGCTCCATATTCATAATTCCACTAATCAACATCTCCATTTGAATGCCTTATAGGCATCTCAAATTTAACGTGGCCCAAAGAGAAACCTTAATTTCCCCTTAACTTATCTTCTATATATCATTTACTGCAATACCCATTCACCCAGTAATTTAACCTAAAAACCTGGGAATTATTCTTCAGACTGGATTCCCCATTTCCTTGACCTTCACACACCTACTCGATTAGCAAGTCATGTCAGCTATAGCTTAAAAAACATCTGTGTGAACCAAATCAATGCCATCTTGGACAAATCTGCTGTAAATGTCCCACTCCCCCAACACACACACACACACACACACACACACACACACACACACACACATTCTGTCCTTTTGTTTAACCACACCTTTAAGCACACCCTTGAGATATAACGTCCATGATCTGTCTTGGAGATATGACTGACACACACCTATTCTTAAACATTTTCCTCTTGGATGGTCCCCCAACATGTACTCCCCAGCCTCTAGGGCTATAAAAGCAGATCTTCAGGGAGATGGTGTTGCAGAGATCGACTCCTCTTGCAGCCACCCAAGACACTCTCATCAAGCTGGATCTGTCAGCCTTTTTCTTTAGTCTTTGAGCTCTTTTAGCCTTTGGAGGTCGTTTTGTATATACCTCCTGTTCACAGAACAACGTCTCATAAACAATATCTCTTCTCTAGCACCATAATCTAAGCTACCATCATCTGCTTGCCTGGACTAGCGCCATAGCTTCCAAACATGACTTCTTGAACCTATTCTTGCATCTCCTCTACTGTCCATATGGCTGCTGTACTGGTCTTTCCATGTGCAAAATGGGACATATTTTAAACATTTCAATTATTTCCTTTTGTTTTTATGGTAATATCTGTAGCCTACAAAACTGCATTGTGTTTTCTGAATGCCAATTCAATCTCTCTTTGTTCCGTTCTCGTTCTAGATCAATATGCTACAGCCACACTGGCCACCATGATAGATTTAAAAGTATACCAGATTTACAAACAATTAAAAAATGGGCAGCAGACTTGAACAGACATTTCTTTAAAGATAAACAAATGGTCAATAAGCACATGAAAAGATGCTCAACATCATTAGTCATTAGGGAAAATCAAATCAAAACCACAATAAGATACCATCTCACACCTACTAGAATGGCTATAAAATTTATTTTATTTTATTTATTTATTTTGAGAGAGAGGACGAATGCACATGTTGGGGTAGGGAGGGATTAGAGAAAAGGAGAGAGAAAATCCCAAGCAGTTCCGTGCTATCAGAGCAGAGCTGACACAGGGCTCAATCTCACAACTGTGAGATCATGACATAAGCCAAAATCAAGAATTGGTCAGTCAACTGACTGAGCCATGTGGCACCCCTATACAATTTTTTTGTTTTGAAAATAATAAGTGTTGGTGAGGATGTAGAGAATTTTCAGCCCTTGGACATTGCCAGTGGGAATATAAAATGGTGCAGTAGCTGTGGAAAAGTTTGGTGGTTCTTCAAAAAGTTAAATGCAGGAGTGCCTGGGTGGCTCAGTTAGTTAAGTGTCCAACTTCGGCTCAGGTCATGATCTCGTAGTCCATGAGTTCAAGCCCCACATCGGGCTCTGTGCTGACAGCTCGGAGCCTGCTTCAGATTCTGTGTCTCCATCTCTCTCTGCCCCTTCCCCGCTCACACACTGTCTCTCTCAAAAATAAATGTTAAAAAAAAAAAGTTAAATGCAGAATTACCAGGTGACTGAGTAATTGTACTCCAAATTATATACTCAAAAGTTATGAAAGCAGGGACTTGAGCAGAGACGTATGCCTCTATTGCAATATTATTTATTCAGTGTTCATTGTGGCATTATTCACAATAACCAAATGGTGGAAAAAACTTAAGTGGCCATCAATACATTAATGGCTACAATGCTATACACACACACACATACACACATACATATACATACAATGAAATATTATTTAGTCATAAAAAGAATAAAGTTCTGGGGTGCCTATGTGGCTCAGATGGTTAAGTATCTGACTCTTGATTTTGGCTCAGGTCATATCTCACAGTTCATGTGATTGAGTCTTGCGTGGGACTCTGAGCTGACAGTATGGAGCCTGTTTGGGATTGTCTCTCTCCCTCTCTCTCTGCCCCTCCCCCGCCCACCCTTGCTGGTGCACGTTGTCTCTCTCTTTTCTTCTCTCTCTCTCTCTCTCAAAACAAACATTTAAAAAAAAGTAATAAAGTTCTGATACATGTAACAACATGGATTAACTTTGAAAACACTGTCTAAAATAAGTTAGACATAAAAGGAGAAATACTGTATGATTCTACTTAGATGGAAAATCTAGAACAGGCCAATTCATAGAGACAGAAAGTAGAATAGAGGTTTCCAAGTGCTGAAGATAAAGGGAAATGGGAATTATTATTTATGGTTATAGAGTTTCTGTCCGGTGTGAATAAAGTTTTAGAAATAGATAGTACTAATGGTTGTACAACATTGTGAATATAATCCAAGCCACTGAATTATACTTAAAAATGGTTAAAGTTGCAAATTTTGATACATGTGTGTGTAAAAATATATTTTACTACAATTTCAAAGAATTAATAATGTAATATACCCCAAAAGACAGAATTTTATACTTCAAAACCTGTGAATTATATGGTACATGAATTATATATCAATAAAGCTGGATTTTTTCTTAAAATGTATCAAATTAGTCACCGCTGGACTAATCAATGCAACAAATAATATAAAAAGGCTTGATTTTAGTAAAAAATTATGACCTCTAAATTTCTAAAAGTTACAGAACTATATAAAATTTACTCTTATTCTCAAATTATTATAAATGCAAGAAGCTATATTTCATATTTACAGCATTAACTGGAAGACATGAATCATGATATAGATCAGAATAAAATGTATTTGTTACTAGACTCAAATTATCTTAAGAAAATAAAAAATATTAAAATGTTCTTAATAGTAGGACATTAGATAAGGCAATAGTGTTCAAATGTGTAGTTGACAATGTACATTTATTTATATATCATATGTAAGTAACACTAAAACAATCAAGAAAATTGAAAGGACTTGAAAACAGAAAACCAAGAAACTTACTGCTGTCTTTGTAGACTAATAAAATGCAGGCCATTATTTTCAAAAGTTCAGCAACAACCACTGCTGTCGAAGATAGATAACGAGGTCCCTCTTCTTTTAAAGTCCTAGAATAACGCATCGTCAGAACCAAGCTAGTAGTCTGAAAGACCAAAATTCCCAAGGAAAGGTATTTTAGGTTGGCGGACATTGTTTTATCTTCATTTGCCTGAAAAACAAAATAAGCAGGGAAAATAAACAAAATTAGAAAATACAGAAACATTTATTAAAAATTAGTATGAGACTTCTACTTCCAGACAAGATTGAGTTAGTGCATTCCACCTTTTTCTTCCTGCTAATCATAACAAAAACTCTGGACCAAAGACAAGAAGTAACTACTAGAAGACTCAGGAAGGTGAAGAAAATAAGACAAACTGGCTAGAGACCCCAGATCTTTTTTTTTAATTAAAAAATTTTTAAGTTTATTTATTTTGAGAGAGAGAGAACACAAACAGGGGAGGGGCAGAGAGAGAGGAGGACAGAGGAGCAAAGCAGACCCTGTGCTGAAAGCAGAGAACTTGACATGGGGCTTGAACTCACGAACTATGAGATCAAGACCTAAGCTGAAGTCACATGCTTAACCGACTGAGGCTGGAGAGGCTAAATTACGATCAGGCAAAAACAATTACACAAGAATTATTTCTAGAGTTAAAGAAAAAAGAGTCAGTACATCACTAAGATATAACCAGTATAAATGAATATGTGCCTAATAACATCATTTCAAAACACATGGAGCAAAAACTAACAGATAAAAAAAAACAACAAAACAGGTAAATCCATAAGTCATAATGTGAGGTTTTAAACTACTTTTTTCAGTAAGTAATAGAATACACATACATACGCACCAAAACCCCCCAGTAAGAATACAGAAGATCTGAACAACAGTATCAACCACCATAACTCTTGCAAACATGGAGATGCTCCAAGTGCCTCTTTTAAGGAAGGACTTAATGTAGGATGGGTGGTCAGTTTACTTCTCCTCTACCCATCATTTGCTCCCAAATGATATAAAGATTCAATGGAATCCCAAGCAAAATTCCTATAGGCTTTTTTGATAGAAACTGACAAGCTGATTTTAAAATTTATATGGAAGGACACCTGGGTGGCTCAGTGGGTTGAGCGTCCAGCTCTTGATTTCGGCTCAGGTCATGTTCTCACGGTTTGTGAGATTGAGACCCATGTCAGGTTCTGCACTGGCAGCACAGAGCCTGCTTGGCATTCTCTCTCTCCCTCTCTCTCTATCCTTCCCCCTCTCATGAGCACTCTCTCTCTCAAAATAAACTTTAAATGGAAATACAAAGGACCCAGGCAACCAAAACAATTTTGAAAAGAAAAAACAAAGAAGTTAAACTGAAAACCCATGCTTCCTATAAAGCCCTAGTAATTAAAGCTGGTATTGACACAGGACAGAACTATAGATCAATGGAACAGAATATAATCCAGAAGTAAATCCATACATATTTGGTCAAATGACTTTGACAATGGTAACAAAAATAAATAATTCTAGAATGAGACAACTGTATTTTTTATTTTTTTAAATGTTTATTTATTTTGAGAGAGAGAGAGAGTTCATGTGCATGTACATGTGAGGGAGAAAGAGAAGGAGAGAATCCTAAGCAGGCTCCGCATTGTCAGTGCAGAGCCCTACATGGGGCTTGGTCCCATGAAAGGTGAGATCATGACCTGAACTAATATCAAGACTCAGACACTTAACCAACGGAGTCACCCAGGCTTCATTTTTAAATGAATATCTATCCTTATTTATCTCACACCAAATATTTAACTAGAAATGAATCACAGACCTGTCATAAAAGCTAAAGCTATATTCAAGAAGAAAACAAGAGGAAAATGCAGCCACATAGGAAATATGCAAAGATTTCTTAGAGACAAAAAGCAAAAACCATAAAAAAAATACAGATGAATTGGATATCCTCAAAATTTGAAACTGTTCTTCCAAAGATAGTAACAAAATAAAGGCAAACCACATCATGGGAGAAAATATTCTCAATACATCTCTTGGACAATGGCTTTGTGTACAGAATATATACAGAACTCTTACAATACAGTAAGTACAAGACAAACAACCCATGAGCAAAAGTTTTGAATACACATTTCATCAAAAAAGGAAAATGAATGACTAACAGGCACATGAAAAAATGTTCAACATAATAGTCATTACAGAAATACAAATTAAAACCACAATGAGATACCATTATGCATCTACTAGAATGGCTGAAATTGTAAAATTGATGCTACCAAGCATTGGAGTGAATTCAGAGCAAATAGAGGTCTTAACATTGCTAGTGGGACTATAAAGTGATACAACCATTTTGAACAACAGCTTGGTGGTTTATTTTTAAAAATATTAATAATCTTTTCGTATGGCCTAGAAATTCCACTCTTAGGTATACCCAAGAGATCTGAAAACATTTATCAATAATGCTTGTATATAATTATTCATGCGAGTTTTATTTGTAACATCAAAAAACTGGAAATAACCTAAATGCCCATTAACAGGTGAATTACTAAACATACTGTGGTACATCCATATGACGAGATACTATTTAGCAATAAAAAGAAATGAAATACTGATGTATGGTAAAACATCAATGAATCTTAAAAAGAAAGTGAGCAAAAAAGTTTATAGACAAAACTGTATACATTATATGATCCATTTATATGAAATTCTAAAAAGGTCAAAAGTAATTTGCAGTGACAGATGCAAATTTGTGGTTGACTGTGGCCAGGGGTTGAGGTTGGGGGTTGATTGCAAAGGGATAGCAAGGAATTTCTGGTGATAATGGAAATATTCTGTATCTTGATTGCATGATGGTTATACAATTGTATTCGCTTATTGTAACTCACTGAACTGTACCTTTAAAAAGGGTATATCTTATTGTGTGTAAATAACAAATCAACAAAGTTGATTAAAGACTGAGGACTGGGGTGCCAGGGTGGCTCAGTTGGTTATGCATCTGACTCTTGATTTCGGCTCAGATCACGATCTCACGGTTCATTGAGTTTGAGCCCCGAGGCAGGCTCTGGGCTGGCAGTGCAGAACCTGCTTGGGATTCTCTCTCTCTCCCTTTCTCTCTCTGCCCCTTCCCCGCTCATGTGTGCATGCACGCTCGCTGCCTCGCTCTCTCTCTCTCTCTCTCTCTCTCTCTCAAAATAAATTGGATGATATCCAATTTATCCATACTGGATAAATATGAATATAG
Source organism: Cryptoprocta ferox (assembly GCA_028646485.1). NCBI lineage: Eukaryota > Metazoa > Chordata > Mammalia > Carnivora > Eupleridae > Cryptoprocta > Cryptoprocta ferox. Next base: position 20,255,160 of record CM053570.1, read on the forward strand.
TAACATTCTTTGCTTCTGGCTCTAATTTCTTCGGATTAATACCAATGATGTTCTGTTAGTCTATTCTTCAGGCCAATTCTATCCTTTCCATGATTCCATCTTTCCGTCCTAAGTTTTGTTAATATGAACCCTCTTTATTATATTTCTCTTTATAGTGCTCACAACCAAGCCACCATTTATAGCTCTAGTTATATGATCCTCTGTCTTTCCTCACCTCATAATTATTAAAATAGTGTATAATATATTCAAACAGATTCAACAGTCATTATTTGGTGCCTATACTAGGCCAAGTACCATGGTAACAGAGAGAGCCTATCCTTGAAGGAACAGAGTCTAGCTTATTAAATTTAGCAATTCCTACCTCCAACTGAATATGCTCCAAATCCAAACAATGTAGCACCATAAATATGAGGATAACATTTTCAATAGTGAAAAAAAATGATTGAAAAAAATTACCTTAAGCACTTCATCTGAATTTCAGAGAGAAAATTTGAATAATATATCTCTTTTTATCATATATAAATTAGAGCATCAAGCCTAGAGGAAAGAATACATAGATTTATGTATTAACCATCTCACTTTTGTAAATCTGCATTAGCAAGAGTCCTAATGTGAAATGAAATAACAGCATTTTAGAGAGAGAAGATGCTTTAGAAATCATCTAGTACAAATCTCTTCATTTTATTTTATTTATTATTTTTTAATCTCTTCATTTTAAAATGAAGAAAATAGTGAACAGAGAAGTTAGATGACTTGTTCAAGGTCGTATAATTAGTAATTGGAAATATTAAGCTATATAGTTAAATATCAGTTCCCTAGCTCTCCCTACATGCTACTGTGGAATTTCAGAGAACATCTGATGGCCTTTATCTCTGTGTGCAAGGGGTGCAGGTTCCCAGCAATGTACATTTAACATAGGCATCTGATTCTCCTAGAAAATCTATTCAAGGAAGTCTTTTGTTTACTGTGCAACTAAGACCATAAAAACTTACCTGTTCCATCAGCAGTGCTCTACTTTCTTTTCAAATAAAATTTGAAAGGTCAGATTCTAAGCCAGAATGCACTATCTTGTACATTTGTACTATTTTGCTTTTCCATTTCCAAACATGTACAACATCAATACATTCACCTTGATAATTCAGATCTTAATCATTAATACAGTTACAATGTATTTTTTTAAGTATGTGGGATAATAGAAAAAATATATATTGGTCTCTGCCCCTAGCTCTTGACACGGGGTTCCTGAAACCCTTGTAATTTCCTAAGTGATAAGAGCACTAGGAGCATCTTTTGTTCTAATATTTGGTCATTGGCCCTGGTTCCTGACACAGGGCTCCTGAAGTCCTTGTCATTTCCTGGGTGATCAATTGATCATGCCTATGTAATGAGAACTGCATAAAAATTCCAGTAGTATTAAGTTCAGAGAGCTTTCAGGATAACAAGCTATACACAGCATGAGGATGACATATCCCAACTCCACAGGGACAGAAGCTCTTGCACTTAGGACCCTCTGGAACTTGGTGCTTATGTATCTCTTCATCTAAGTGTTCATCTGTGTCCTTTATCATATCCTTTAATAACCTGGCATAAGAAAGTGTTTCTCTGAATTCAATGAGCCACTCTAGCAAATTAATCCAAGTTGAGGAGGGGATGGTGGGAACCTCTGATTTGTAGCCAAATTGGACAGAGTTGTGGGTTATCTGGTAACCTACTTACTACTTTGCGACTGGCATCTGAACTGGGATGGGAGCAGTCTTATGGGACTGAAACCCCAACCCATAGGATCTGACACTATCTGTAGGTAGATAGTGTCAGAATCAAGTTAAATTGTAGGATACCCAGCTGGTGTCACAGAGAATTACTTGGTGTGAGGAAACCACACGTCCTCCCCAACACTTGATAACCAAAATTGTCAGAAGTGAAGTGTTTGTTCTGTAGGAGGAGGAAAGGAGACACAGAGCAGGAAAGAACTGGATTGTTTTTCCAATACAAACCTGAAAAGTAAAATATATACAAACACATGATCATTGGTAATAGATCAACTCAACTGTAAAGGATGCAATTTAATTTATAATTCTGCCTAAGGAATGTATAAACTCAAAATGAAAAAAAAATACAAGTATTTCTAAGATTATAAAAATACGTAACTTGGTTTTGGAGTACAACACAGGTAAAACTAAATATTTTCATTTAATGCAGACCATAAATTCACAACAAATTCATAAATATGAAATCTACCAAAATGAAGATTATGTTCTACTTCTATAATGTATAAGATTAATACTGTTTCTTCATTTTAAAGTGTATAATATTCTCATTATAATTGAACACAAACTCTAAACAATCTTATGTTTAGATTTAATTTTAGTCCTCCCCACATTTTCTTCTCCTGCCACCTAATTTCCCTTTTTTTATCCTTTCAGGAATTGCTAATCCTCTGGTTTCCATATTATTGTTTCATTAAAATTTCCTACCTAAGAAACTTACATACCAATAATCAACAAGAAACTGTGCTGTTCTCTCATAAATGTAGCTTTATTCAATTTAGCATCAAAGCCTTATGAACCAGTCAACCAATTACTGCCCATGTTTTTGTAAGGTCCCTAGTTACTAAGTTCCCTGAACTCACTGGGAGTTCAGTGAAGTTCTCAGATTATAGCAGAATCAGAAGAGTAAGAATGCTTAGATGTTCCACTTTTGCCTTTAATGGCTAAGACCTGAAAAATGCACTCTTTTTGATTAAGAAAGTAAATGACACTACTTCATTCTGATGGCTTTGTTTTGCTTTGTTCTGAATTTTGAAAATAGCATTTAATACTTTTAATTATTTTAAAAAGCAGTATATTCTTAGAAAAATGTAGAAAACTGGGACGCCTGGGTGGCTCAATCAGTTGAGCCTACAACTCTTGATTATGCCTCGGGTCACGCCTGCGTCAGGCTCCATGCTGAATGTGGAGCCTGTTTGGGATTCATTCTCTCTCTCTCTCTCTGCCCCTCAACCCTGCTCATGCTCTCTCTAAAATAAATAAATAAACAAATACATACATACATAAGATATTAAAAATAAGAAAAATGTAGAAAACGTATTTTAATTAGTAAAAGCTTCAACCACAGTCAACTACCTGAAAACATCTATATTTGGTATAGATTCTGTCAATAATTTTTCTTATTTCAGTTTTTTGGAAAGCCCTAAACCCCAGGACTTTAGTAGCAAAGGTGAAATAAAGTATCTAGACCATTTTAAATTTCCACTTAAAAGTTTTCAACAACCTTTTGGGTTCTTGTAATCACAAAGTTCCACCTTTTCCTAAAAGACAGACCTTTCTTGAGGGAAAAAATGGAATGTTAAAATTCAATACACTACCAAGAACAGGGCACCTGTGTGGTTCAAATGGTTAAGCATCTGGCTTTGGCTCAGGTAATGATCTCACAGTTCGTGAGTTCAAGCCCCACATCAGGCTCTGTGCTGACAGCTCGCAGCCTAGAGCCTGTTTCAGATTCTGTGTCTCCCTCTTTCTCTCTACCCCTCCCCTGCTCTTGCTCTCTCTCTTTCTCAATCAAAAATAAACATTAAAAAATTAAAAAAAAAAGTACCAAGAACATAACAAACATCTATGATTACATCACCTGGAACTGACAAGTCTCAATCTTGTTACATTTGCTTATCTTTCTCTTGGTAAAGGAATAACTCTACTATAAAATCAAAGTCTCCCTTAAGCCACAACTATAAATCCTATTCCTTCCCCCCTCCCCAGTAGGAACCTATTATGAGTTTAGAGTATATATTTCTAGTTTACTGTTAAAAATTCTTTATACATATACAGGTATAATCATAAGCCATAATTACTTTAACATATATACATAGCAACAAACTGGATACTTTATTCAGTTTTTTCCTTACCTTATTCAGCATGGTTTTGCCATCTATGTTGATATACAGACCTAGCTCATTGCTTTTAACAATTCCAATGTTCCACAAAATGAGTGGACCTTTTATTTACCCATTCTCCTACTGATAAAAATTTAGCATTATTTTCCTTTTAAAAATTTAAATTTAGGGGCGCCTGGGTGGCTCACCCGGTTGAGCGTCCGACTTCAGCTCAGGTCATGATCTCATGGTTCATGAGTTCAAGCCCTGTGTCAGGCTCTGTGCTGACAGCTCAGAGCCTGGAACCTGCTTCAGATTTTGTGTCTCCTTCTCTCTCTGCCCCTCCCCTACTTGCACTCTGTCTCTGTCTCTGTCTCTCTCTCTCAATAAACATCGAAAAAAATTTTTTAATTAAATTTATGTTTCCTTAAATTTTTTCAAATAGTTCCTAAATATTATATAAGCCACAAAAACTTTAAGCTATTTTTCTAAAATTTAACATTTTATATGAGTTTTCAAGTCTCATCCAGTTCTAACACACAATTCTATTAATCTAATTTCAATTTTTTCATCTAAACCTTTTGCCTGAATTTTTCTTTTTATTTATATTTATTATTTTGTTTTATTTTAAGAGAGGGAGAGTGTGTGTGCACAAACAGAAGAGAGGGGTAGAGGGAGAGAGAGAGAGGGAGAGAGAGAGAGGGAGAGAGAGAGAGAGAGAGAGAGATAGAGAGAGAGAGAGAGAGAGAACACCTTAAGCAGGCTCCACACTCAGTGCAGATCCTGATGTGGGGCTCAATCCCATGACCCTGGGATCGTGACCTGAGCCAAAATCAAGAGTCAGATGCTCAATCTACTGAGCCACCTAGGCGCCCCTGCCTAAACTTTTAAATGATAAACTTTGAGCATATATAGTAATATATATAACATATATATAATGAATGATTGTACAATTATTTGTTGTTTAATTACTGTATTAAATAACAACAATATAGAAATGTAATCTTTGTGTATGTGTGATTTGATACAGCAATCATACTGCCAGTACTTCTTTTTTTTTTAATGTTTTATTTATTTTGAGAGAGAGAGAGAGAGAGAAAACATGTGAATGCACCGGAGTGGAGGTAGGAGCAGAGACAGAAGAGAGAGAGAGAATCCCAAGTGGGCTCCATGCTTTCAGCACAGAATGCAATATGGGGCTCAATCCCACAAACCATGAGATCCTGACCTAAATTGAAATCAAGAGTCAAACACTCAACCAACTGAGCCATCTAGGCACCCCATGCTGTTAGTACTTCTAAAAGTCCTTTGAAAAAATTGAAGACACAAAGAAATGGAAAAACATTCCATGCTCAAGGATTGGAAGGCTAAATATTGTTAAAATGTCAATACTACCCAAAGCAATCCATACCTTCAAGGCAATCCCAATCAAAATTGCACCGGCATTCTTCTCAAAGCTAGAACAAACAATCCTAAAATTTGTATGGAACCACAAAAGACCCCAAATAGTCAAAGTAATATTGAAAAAGATAACCAAAGTGGGAGGCATCACAATCCCAGACTTTAACCTCTACTACAAAGCTGTAATGATCTTGGGGCGCCTGGGTGGCTCAGTTGGTTGAGCGTCCGGCTTCGGCTCAGGTCATGATCTCTCAGTTTGTGGGTTCGAGCACCATGTTGGGCTCTGTGCTGACAGCTAGCCAAGAGCCTGGAGCCTGTCTTCAGATTCTGTGTCTCCCTCTCTCTCTGACCCTCCCCTGCTCATGCTGTGTCTCTCTCTCTCTCTCTCAAAAAATAAATAAAAACATTAATAAAAAATAAAAAAAACAAAAAACAAAATAACAAAGCTGTAATGATGAAGACAGGATAGTATTGGCACAAAAACAGACACATAGACCAATGGAATAGAATAGAGAACCCAGAACTGAACCCACAAATGTATGGCCAACAAATCTTTGACAAAGCAGGAAAGAGTATCCGATGGAAAAAAGACAGTCTCTTTAGCAAATGGTGCTGGGAGAACTGGACAGCAACATGCAGAAGAATGAAACTAGACCACTTTCTTACACCATACACAAAAATAAACTCAAAATGGATGAAAGACCTAAATGTGAGACAGGAAACCATCAAAACCCTAGAGGAGAAAACAGGCAACAACCTCTTTGTCCTCAGCCTCAGCAATTCCTTGCTGGACACATCTCCAAAGCAAGGGACTTAAAAGCAAAAATGAATGACTGGGACGTCATCAAGATAAAAAAGCTTATGCATTGCAAAGGAAACAATCAACAAAACTAAAAGGCAACCAATGGAATGGGAAAAGATAGCTGCAAATGACATACCAGATAAAGATTAGTATCCAAAATCTATAAAGAACTTACCAAACTCCACACCTGAAAAACAAATAATCCAGTGAAGAAATGGGCAGAAGACCTAAGTAGACACTTTTCCAAAGAAGACATCCAGATGGCCAACAGACACACGAAAAGATGCTCAACATCACTCATCATCAGGGAAATACAAATCAAAATCACACTGAGATACCACCTCACACTGGTCAGAGTGGCTAAAATGAACAACTCAGGGAACAACAGATGCTGGTGAGGATGTGGAGAAATGGGAACTCTCTTGCACTGTTGGTGGGAATGCAAACTGGTACAGCCACTCTGGAAAATAGTGTGGAGGTTCCTCAAAAAATTAACAATAGAACTCCCCTATGACCCAGCAATAGCACTGCTAGGAATTTACCCAAGGGATACAGGAGGGCTGATGCATAGGGGCACATGTACCCCCATGTTCACAGCAGCACTTTCAACAATAGCCAAATCATAAAAAGAGACTAAATGTCCATCAACAGATGAATGGATCAAGAAGATGCGGTTTATATATACAATGGAATACTACACGGCAATGAGAAAGAATGAAATCTGGCCATTTGTAGCAACGTGGATGGAACTCGAGGATGTTATGCTAAGTGAAATAAGTCAGGCAGAGAAAGACAGATGCCATAAGTTTTCACTGGTATGTGGAATAGGAGAAACTTAACAGAGGACCATAGGGGAGGGGGAAAAACTAGTTAAGGAGAGGGAGGGAGGCAAACCATAAGAGACTCTTAAATACTGAGAACGAACTGAGGGTTGATGGGGGTTGGGGGAGAGGGGAAAATGGGTGATGGGCATGGAGGAGGACATTTGTTGGGATGAGCACTGGGTGTTGTATGTAAGTGATGAACCATGGGACTCTATCCCCAAAACCAAGAGCACACTGTATGTTAACCAATTTGACAATACATTATATTAAAAAAATAATAATAAAACAAGTCCTTTGCACAAGGGATATTTCAGGGTTTGGTTAGTCAGTCTAATAGATTTCGTACTTGCTTTGCAATCACTGTTTTTCCTCTGAATGGTTACATAAATTTGGTATTTATAAAGTTAGTTTTATTTTATTTATTCGTTTTTAGTTATTTTATTTTTTTAAGTTTATTTATTTTGAGAGAGAGAGAGAGAGAGAGAATGAGCCAGGCAAAGGACAGTGAGAGAGAGGAAGAGAGAATCCCAAGTAGGTTCCACGCTGTCAATGAGGAGCCTGAAGCAGGCTTAAATTCTCAAGCAGTGAGCTCGCGACCTGAGCCGAAATTAAGAGTTGAACGCTTAACTGACCAAGCCATCCAGGCACCCCTAGCTTTATTATTTTTAAATTCCATCTCACAACATATGTACAACATAACTTCATTCATTGGGATTTGGTGAGTTTGGATGATGGCCTAATTAGAATATTTTTGCATTTTGTACAAAAAATATTAGTAAGCAGTTCAAAGAGGTTCTCATTAGTTATTTATTTTTTAGTTTTTATTTTGAGAGAGAGAGTGCAAGTAGGGGAGAGGAGCAGAGGGTGAGAATCTTAAGCAGGCTCTATGCTCAGCCGGGGAGCCTGAAGGTAGGGGTGACTGGACACCAGGCTTGATCTCATGACCCTGGGATCTTGACCGGAGCCAAAATCAAGACACTCAGACTGAGCCACCCAGGTGCCCCCAGAACAAAAAGCTTTCACAACCACCCTAGAAGGTACAAATTAAGTACATTAGGTATGTTAGTTAGATGTCCTTCATTTTCTTTAAAATAGCTCCCACAGATCCTTGCTTTATAATGCACTGTCAGCCAATTCTGAGTTAAAGGCATAAAATGTTTAAACAATCCATATTACATGAAGTATATGTATCATTAATGTACACTTCTGCTACCACCTCTACCCCCAAATTAATCAGGATTAGTGAGAAATTAGTTGTGTCAACCATCATTAATTACATTAGATATGCATTAACTAAGTTTTGAAATATTCAAAACATTATATACTAATAATTTCTACTCATCGTTTCAGACTTAGATGGGTCCTCGTGTGTAAATCTGAAAATCAGTCTGGCTACAGACTTATTCCATAAGCTTACTATGTATATGTCTAATCTTTAGGTCTGTATATGCAGCCCATTATTTCTACTGCAACAATAATATCTGGGAGCGCCTGGGTGGCTGAGGCGGTTGACTCTTAATTTTGGCTCAGGTCATGATCTCCCAGTTTGGGGATTGAGGCCCGTGCTGGGCTCCATGCTGAAGGCATGCAGTCTGCTTAGGATTCTCTGTTGCTCTCTGCCCCTTCCCCACTTGCGTGCAGGCACAATCTCCCTCAAAATAAATAGCATTTAAAATAATAATAATAATCATATCTGTATTTTGCTGATATGTCTCCAGCTACTAAAAGTCCTAAAAGACCAAATGTTTAGTCAGTATTTTTAAACTGTAATAAAATTTACATAGATTTTTAAAGACTACTTAAGTACCTAAGAAATTCTGCACATCAATTCTTTCCTTTCCATCAATATCAATTTAAGACTAAATTTCTTAATTTATGGTTTTTAGGGTAAGCTAATTTACATTTTCTAAACAGTAGTTCTGATATATACTCCCTAAGAAAATATAATAATCTACTAGCAGTTACTGACATAATACAGTACATATGAAAACACACAAATTACAAAGTGATAGGAAAATATAAGTTCACATTATATTCTAGTCAGAAATAGCTAATGGTAAAAATTGATCTTTTAAGATTTTCCCAAGTATGAACAGAAAAGGTAAATACATATAGAAATACTGACCTCAGTTACAACTTTTTGTCCATTATCTTCCATGATGCCAAACTTTAAAACTGCAACCTATAACTGTATGCTAAATAATGACAAATAAAATTCATCAGAACTGCCTTTACTCGACACTGGTGTTTATATATCTTCCTTTCAAATTACCTCAAACGTAGCTACTGCATTCCCTAAAAGTAGCAACAATATGTCACACTTGAAATCCCTAATAATCCTGTGGAAAATCCAAAAACTTTATTTTTTACTAAAGTGAAAGAAAAATGAACCGAAGATAATTTACATTATTGGTATAATCCATTTTGTTTCTGTGATAGAAATAATAACTTCTACTAAATTAGTTCACTTTTAAGTGCTTGAGGAAAAGCACAATCCTGCTCAGTAACACTTAATAACCAACTCTTTACTATCTAAAGTTCCTATTACAATCTAAGTAAAACAACTTTTCATTGTTTCTCCTTCCCTGTCTTCCTAAATGTGTCAGACGTCTGTTTGCCTAAGGCAATGTTACCTGTATATAAGTCATATTACTGTCAATTTTTAACTTGTTCTTTCAGGACTGCAGAATTTCCATTCTTACATTCAGTAAAATCAATAGTACTCAAATATTTCTTCATTTATACAAATATAAAACCTATTTGCATTCTAATTTTTAGATTTAAAGTTGTTCAGTATTATTTATTGTATTCTTTGTATAATGCTAGTAATTTGGAAAACAGTATAGCTCTAAGGTCCCCTTTGAGGGGCGACTGGGTCATGATCTCATGGGTCATGGGACTGAGCCTCACGTTGGGCTCCAGGCTGAGCATGGAGCCTGTTTAAGATTCTCTCTCTCTCTCCCCCTCTGCCCCTCTCCCCGCTTGCACACAGTCTCTCTCAAATTTAAAAAAAAACAAACAAACAAAAAAAGAGGGGCAGAGTCAGTTAGGTGGCTCAGTCAGTTGGGTGTCCAACTTTGGCTCAGGTCATGATCTCATGGTTCGTGGGTTCAAGCCGCACATCGGGCTCTCTGCTGTTAGCGTAGAGCCTGCTTCAGATCCTCTCTCCCCCTCCCTCTCTGCCCCTCCCCCATGCATACACATGCTCTCTCTCTTAAAAATAAACAAACATTATAAATTAAAAAAAAAAAAAGATATAGTGTAAGTATGTAAACTGCTATGACCTAAGGTGCTAGAGAAACATGCCATAGAAAAATTATGATACCTTACGTCAACTTAGTTAAACTCATAAACTCCAACAGTTTCTTACTCTGTACGGTGCTAGGTTAGAACTGGTTAAACACAAAGACTGCACAAAACTTGGAAGACAGAGTGATGCAAGAGTCATTACTCTCTGAAAATCCTCAGGGTTACATGTGGTAAAACAAAAACAGGGAAACAGATTGTAGTTATCCTCACTCTTCCCTGCACTGGGTCAGCTCTTCCTCACAACTGCGGAGCCTACTGCACAGGAGTGGGCTCAGGCTCTCCACCAGACTCTTGACTGTGGGCAGTGAAAGACAGCTACACAGAGAGGACAGCTTTCTATACACTCTCCCACCAGCTCCATTATATGGTCCTATTGGCTACAGGACACGCTTTCCTTCCTAGATGGTTCTAAAAGCTCTGACTTGAGTATCCACACCAGTCTTTCAGGAGGGCTGCTTAGTGACTTCTCAGTAATCCTTCATCACTCGCCTTTTTGACTGTGTCTTCTGCTTCTCTCACAATTGTGAGAGGTCTTATTCCTATCATAAATTCCTTATTCTATAATAGTGAAGGGTTCTGTTTCTCCACTGAACCCTAATTGATAAAGTTTGGGATATCAAATGTGGTTTCTAGGGTAACAGAAGCACAATGATAGTAATTTGGAATCAGTTTTCTGATCTGACTAGATTTAAGGCCATTAATGACCCTATTACCAGTGGTAAAGGAGATACTGGTAGATCATGATAGTAAGACAAAAATTAAATTATCCCCTGTAGGGGCACCTGGGGGCCTCAGTTGGTTAAGCATCCAACGCTGGATTTCAGCTCAGGTCATGATCTCACAGTCGTGGAGCCCCACGTCAGGTCCTCACTGAGTGTGGAGCCTGCTTGGGTTTCTCTCTCTCCCCCTCTCTCTGCTCTTTCCCCACTAGTGTGTGTGCAGGCACTCTCTTTCTCTCTTAAAATAAATAAATAAACTTAAAAAGAAACCTATCATCTATAAATACCTATAATCAACATAAGGCTTTAGGTAATCAAGGAGTTGCTGCCACAAACATTTTACTGGAAACTGGAATCTAATGGTGTTCATTTGTTGCTTCTAAGATAACTAGAAGACTTGGAGAAAAAAAATAATGAACTTGAGACCCTAAGGTCACAGACCATGGTCGAGGTAAGGTATCAGAAAGCTTCCATGACTGCCTTAAATCAACTTATCTCTTTTAGCTACGAAGTCAGTATTTCTGAAAAAGAAATCCAAAGTCTGATCCTGTCATGGGCTTGCTTTTTGATATAAAAAGCAAATTGAGTTTACAACTTCATAGGGCCCCAGAATCCTATATTCTATATATTTTTACAATCTCCATATCCTAGCACATGTCCAGATATTAAAATATGTCTGAGAATTGTAGTAGGCTGAATAATGGCCCCCAAAGATACAGGTCCTAATCCTTAGAACTTGTAAATGACACCTTATTTGGAAAAGGGGATTTTGCAAATGAAATTAAGGATCTTGAGACAGGAAGATTATCCTGGATTAGCTAAATGAGCCCTAAATACAAGTGTCCTTATAAAAGACAGACAGAAAAGGAGAATACAAACACCCAAGAGGAGAAGGCAGTGTGAAGATGGATCCAGAGAGAGATTTGAAGATGGTAGCCTTGTCCATGAATGATACAGCCACAAACCCAGGAAGGTCAGCAGCCACCAGAAGCTGGGAGAAGAAAGGAATGGATTCTTCCTTAGAGCCTCCAGAGTGTTCAACTACCAGCCTCTCTGATTATCAGCCTAAAGATTCTGATTTTGGAGTTCTGGGCTCCAGAACTCTGGGAGAACAGATTTCTCTTCATTTAAGCAACATTTTAATTTGTTACAGTAGCCATAGGAAATCAATACAAGAATCTATATTTTATCATTTTAATTGTTCTCCATTCTATGTCTACTTAGGCAGAAAGCATTTAAAATGTTTAGGAATAATACTAGTTAAAATTAAGTTTTCAGTACTCAAAAGAATAAATCAGTTACCAGGAAAACTGGTTTACATTGAAGAGTGCATACAATAGTTCCTCTCACATAGTTTGTGCTTAATAAATATTTTTAAAAATAAATGCCAGACTCAGTAAAAAAAAAAAGTCAAGGATACCAAATAAATAAGATATTACCCTAGTGATGTTCTGTCATGGAAAATTTGAAGACCATTCACTTGGTTCACAAAACTTAAACGGTAAATAATAACATTTCTTTAAGGAAGGTAAGGAGTTGACTAATGTTACAAAGTAATTCTTCTATTACTGCTTATTTTAGAAAACATCCATTTCTTTCCTATTTTAAAGGACATGAAAGGCAAAGAATATACAGGTAATCACTTTTTATTCATGTCTTTGTTTTTTTATAAACTAAAATAGTAATAGCAGATAATCAGATATAGTTTATAAACTACAAAACAATTCCCAATTTAATATTTTCTGTTCACACTGGACTATTTTCATATTGACTCCTTTAAACACGATTTATTGTCCAGTTGGTTAAGCATCCGACTTCCATTGAGGTCATGATCTCACAATTTGTGACTTTGAGTCCCGTGTCAAGCTCTGTGCTGACTGCTCAGAGCCTGAAGCCTGCTTTGGATTCTATGTCTCCCTCTTTCTCTGCCCCTCTCCTGCTCACATCTGTGTGTGTGTCTCTCTCTCTCTCAAAAATAAACATTTTTTTAAAATTAAAAAATAAATAAACATGATTTATTGTCCAGTTACAGGTATACTACATAAGTCAGAACATGCCATCTAAAACATATCTATTTATATGCAGAAAGTCAAACATAATATAATCATTCTATCAGTGTTATTACCCAAGCACTAACATTAATAACAAGGTTCCAGTATTTTTCAAATGTTTTAAGTATTAAAATGTACAAGGATAATCAAGAAAGATGTTTAGCCATTTACTTAATTCAACCTGAGGAAAAACCTGAAAGATCAGGGGCCTTAAGATGTTTTTCTTCATACCACTCACAAATGGTAAAAGTTTTAGAAAAGCATGTTTAAAGTAATTTAACCGAAACTTAATAGAACATACAGAATGAGCTGTTTATGGGTTTACAGTGTGACAGACTGTCAAGGACAAAAATTTTTTTAACTCTAGCTGTTAACTGTGCGTGGGTAATTAAAGAAAGATTACCACCCTCCCCTAAGGACAAAATTCCACTATTAGAATTCAAATTCTGTGTAGTGGTATTTTTTTAACCACCACCCTTTCTAAACAGGAAATTGCAACCACTCCCAGGTAAATCTACATATATATGGGTTTATAAACTACATAGATTATGAGTGCTTTCCGATTATGCTTATTCAATATTTACTATTCAAGTCTCATGGCATTTTGCCTACCAACTGATGGGACAGCCTTCAGACTCTCATAACTATCCTCTATATAGCCAATGTCTTAATAAACTGCAGAACGGATCACATTCCTTCTCTTTTTGTCAAGTTTCACTAACTCCCTACCAATAGAAGACACGTACAAACTCACATAGCACAGTCCCTCACAAATCTGAACCTAAATTCCCTACCATAAACGTCTCAGACACTTTTTCTTCATGGGTCTCTGAACAAATATCCCTTTTTAGAAAACACTCTTCCTCTTCTTTACCTGTAGAACTTCTATATTTACAGGCCTTAAGATTCAAGTCTATTCTCAGACTTGAATTGACTCAGTCTAGATTCAAGTTTAGACTCAGTCAAGTCTGGACTGAATAGAAGATTCAGTCTATTCTACATTCTAAAAATGTAGAAATTTTCCTACACTTCAAGCAGACTGAAGCCTTCCCTCTACTATATTCCAATGTGATTTTATGCTTATATTTTATAATACCCTGGATAAATGTTATCAATCTAATTTGTTAACAGATATGCACTTCCATGTTTTATTCATCGTTGTATATCCTGCATCTCCTTATCAGCGCCTGTCACAGACTAGGCATTTACTCTATGTTGGATTTAGAAAAGAACAAATAAACTCCACAATAAGTAAATTCTCAGAAGGGAAGAGTGATCCTTGTGAATAAAGTCTCTCTGTACAATACATAAAAGATAGAGGCACCCATGCAGAAACTGGTTCTCATGAAAGGTTTTCTCATAATTGTAACTTCACAAGAGAAGTTAAATTGATAAAAGAACATTTGCTGATCACCTACAGCACGTCAGACATTGTACTAGGTGCTTTACAGGCATCATCTCATTTAAATCTCATTTAAATCTCATTTAATCTGGGGCCGCCTGGGTGGCTCAGTTGGTTAAGCATCCCAGTCTTGATTTCGGCTCAGGTTATGATGTCATGGTTTGTGGGTTTGAGCCCTGCATCAGGCTCTGTGCTGTGTGAAGCCTGCTTGGGATTCTCTCTCTCCTTCTCTCTCTGTCCCTCCCCTGCTCTCTCTCTCAAAAAATAAACTAAAAACAAAATAATTAAAAATAAATAAATAAATCTCATTTTATCTGTAAAAGGAGGGATCACTCATTTTATAGATTTAAAAATCTGTAGGTTCTGAGATATTAAGTATATAATTTGCCTTGCATAACATGTCAGAGCTCAGATATAAAGCAAGATTTCTTTCAAAGCTACCAATTCATGGCTTATGAATTTTTTCAAGAAGTCTTTTTGCCTGGTCTTTGCAGTGAAGGCTAAGTGTTTAAACAAGTCTAAGTTTTAGAGGGCCAGTCAGCATAGTAGATTAGAGTATGCCTCTGGACTCAGGTTGCCTACTTTCACATTCTGTCCCCACCACTTGATAAATAAATCAAATTATTTTACCTATCTGTCCCTCCTTTCCCTCATCAATAATATGGGGGGAAAATAATATGTACCTCACAGCACAAGTATGAGGATTACAAGGTATCAATCAGATAAAGTGGTTAGAATACTACAATGCTTTATTTGAATATTCATTGAATATCTTTATAAGACTCACTCATGTTAGAAAATGCTACTAGACATGTTTAAAATTGGCTTTAAAGAACACATGAATTTAGAAAAAACCTTGTGTCCAACTTTTACAGAAAAAGTAGGTAGAGCGGGTATAAAGTTGTATGTTGATACTCTCTTACTGGAATGGTCTTTTTTTTTTTTTTTTTTTTTTTTTTTAGCATTTTACCTGTTGTGACATAAGAGTTTCTGCTTCATCTTAGTTCTAATCTCTACTATATTACCTGACCCAGCATACTTTTTCAATCAAAACACTTATCTCCAGACAGCAACTGGTTCTTTTGGTTTTGAGAGGTATCTCAAAAATGATACACTAATAAGAATTCTGAGTAGCCAATTTAGACAGAGAATTTGGGTAATATTCAAGCTTATAAAGTAAAAACTCTCATATTGATATATCAAACACTCTCAAATCTACATAGCAAAAGACACTTAAAAATCCATTAAAAATCTATAACCACAGCACTACACTGTTTCATAAAGGAGACAAGTTGAATGTACTTAGAATATACATGCTTTTTTTAGAGAGCAGAAATCTAATGTTACATTACCAATTCATATTGATCTGAACTTTAATAATAAATTCATACACACAAATAACAGTATTAACTGCTGATTTGATAATATTCAAATGGTGATGTTCAATGACATTAGTAATTGTTGGTTTGATTTCAATTACCCAGACAGATCTAAAATTTACTCTTAATTTTTTTGCAGTTTCCTAAACATGCACAAAAATTCCACAGATTAATATCAAATAGAAAGTTCCTTCTCTAAACCTTCAGGAGGAGGAAAGTTCGAAAGTTGTACTTCACAGCTACTGAATGGTAAGATTGGGCTTTAACTGAGGTTATTCAGTTGGTTCTAATGTTTATCCAGTCATACATTCATCATATTGAGTTCCTGCTGAGTGAAAGGCACATCTGAAGATACAAACTGTATCCATTTCAAATATAACTGAGGCAGTGTAAATAGTGTGTGTAGAACCTAGGGCCAATTATTTGACCTGTCTGACCTTTAATGTTCTCATCTATAAAATGGGGTGAAAGGAAACAGAATATGCCACCAACAAAATATGCCACTTTAGCATATTGGTTGTTTTTAGCTGTAGGTACTTAGAAAAAAAATTTTAATGTTTATTTATTTATTTTGAGACAGAGATTGAGAATGGGAGAGAGGCAGAGCGAGAGAGGGAGACAGAGAATCCCAAGTGGACTCTGCGCTGACAGTGCCCCTGATGCAGGGCTCAAACCCATGAAATTGTGAGATCATTACCTGAGCAGAAATCAAGAGTCAGATGCTTAACTCACTGAGCCACCCAGGCGCCCCTGGGTACTTAAAAATTCTAATAGCAAATGCAGGGGAGGCTTTCCCCAAACCTCCCTTATCTGCCTAAAAACAGATCCTCTAAAAGGAACTCAGTTGTCATAAATCCCCTCCCCAAAGGAGTTTCATCAACCAGGGAGGATCAAGTTAACACCACACCCAGATAAACCTTGTCACAAATTATCTTACCTCTAATCTCTTCTCCTAAGGGCCCATTCATCTTTCCTAAAAATCACTTACTCTCCCCTAAGAAGCCTACATGTCCCTTTTCTTTTCCCTCTTAAAATGGTATTTAATCCTGAATGCAAAAGCTATTTCTTTGAGTTTCTAATTTTCCCTGAGTGTATGTATACCTTGTATACATGGAGAATACATGTTAATAAACTTCTGTTTTTCTCTTGTTTATCTTTTATTGTAAGGGTCTTAGCGAGGAACTCAGAATATCAGAGAGAAAATTATTTTCCTCCCCTACATTTTCTGGTGGCAAAGGATGGAATTGCTGAGACACCCTACTCACTCTAGAGCTTACAGATGGATTCCGGAAGAACTGGCAGAAGCCAGAAATGGGTAAGAATTCTTACCAAACCAGCTCTCCCTGATCTGTCTGTAATGCCCAGTCCAGAGAGGAAGGTAAAATTTTACACTGTTCCTTCCTTTCCAAATTCAGATTAGCAGAAGAAAAACACTTGTAAATAAATATTAGTTGTCTGAATTAACAGTCTTGGGAATTTGGTTTGGGGTACCCATAGGTTACTGATCCTTGCCTCCCCAGGTACAGCTATTACTTTCCTATTTGCCTCATTTTGTGCCCTAAGAATTTGGCTTGGCTTTCTTCCTGCCTGGCGCATACTGGTTATTGGTTCTTGTGTGTGTAAGTGGCTCAACCATCAGGTTAGGAGCCACAAGAATATGGAATAAGAGAATATAATACAGAATATTGAATAGGAGCTGGACAGAAATGTGTGTTACACCCCATTGGAAACTAGCATCCTACTGACTGTTGCCAGCTGTGGAGGGTAGGATGAGGCAGGGACGTGCTGTGTCTTTCTTTTGGAGTGGCTCTGGATCTAGGGAGGGCTGCAACTTTTCTACCTTCTTTGGGGATGTCTCTTGCATTAAGTTAAGTTTTAAAAGGTATTGGTTTTGGTTTTGAGTCACTTGATAGGTACACCTTTGGTTTAAAAAAAAAAGAAAGAAAAAATTTATTTATTTATTTTTAATTTTTTAATGTTTATTTTTGAGAGAGAGTGAGAGACAGAGTGTGAGCAGGGGAGGGGCACAGAGAAAGGGGACACAGAATCCAAGGTAGGCTCCAGGCTCCCAGATGTCAACACAGAGCCCAATGCAGGGCTCAAACCCACCAACTGTGAGATCATGACCTGAGCCCAAGTCGGACGCTCAACTGACAGAGCCACCTAGGCGCCCCAGAAAAAAAATATTTTTCAAAAGGAGTTCAATACTACCAGAAATATTTACTGTTTGTCCCAGCTGAAACCTAATAGATAATAAGATATTTGAAAGGATTTTTTAAAGGAGCTCTATGGTCAAAAGTTAGTCTAACTGGAAGATGATATTCAGAGCCTCATGGGAGTTTTTGTTTTTTAAGGCCTCTCTTGTTCTATTTCATCCTGTTCCTCCCATGGGAACTTTTCAGTCAACTGAAACTTCCTGAACCCCTGCTGACCATACACTCTGCCAGCTCTGTCCACCTCCTTCTTGTTGGCATGATTTTGCTGAGGATAATCTGGAATTTCACTGGCTTCCTTGGGAAACCTAACATCTTCCCAAACTGCTTACTCTAATACCTCTCCCCCTTCCCATGGTTTTTGCTCCTCCTTCCTTCTTTCTCCACCTGCAATCTTCCATTCAGTTCCCTTGAATCCTTCAGGCCCCTACCTCCTCCATCCCTCTGTCCACCAGCAAGACTTCTGCCTTCCCACTTCACCCCTCCGATGCCTACAGGACTTCTACTTTAAGCAGCACTCAAAGGCAGTCAGAGACAACTACCCAGAAGCAACTACCTGATGCTGAAAAGGAGATGCTGAAAAGATATGGAGATACATTTTTGTTAAAGGAAAAAAAAAGTAATTTTGTCCTAAAATAGAATAACTTGTTGTTCCAGAATGAGAAAGAGCAGGATAAAAGACAAAAACTAAATGGATATAGAAAGCTGGGAAGAGAGAGGAGATACTTATTTCAAATGGTCAAGGTGGCTAAAACTGAACGCATTAATTATAAGGGGTATAAAAACGAGCCTTAATATCTAAAGTACATTGACGCAAAACTACAACTGAGTCTTGTCTCTTCTAAGAGGAAAGCTTTCTTGGGCTATGGGTCTGCTCTTGATAAGATTTTGAAAAGTTTTCCTTTACCTTTTAAGTAATCTGCCTAGAAAACAAAGACCCTGTGTGTTTTATCAAAATAACTTCCTGTACTTTCCCATTTTCTTTATCCGGTCTTTGATTACTTAAGAAACAGAGTCTTCTCTATTAAAAGAGCTAATTTATATTGATTACATATAAATATATATAACTATGTAACTTTCAGTATTTGCCTTCAAGGTTTTCATCACTTTGGTTAAATGGATAACTAAGTATTGTTTCACAGGACCTATGATCCCATTTAATTATGTGTTTTAAAACAGTGGGTGGCTCAGTCAGTTAAGCATCCGACTTCAGCTGAGGTCATGATCTCACAGGCCGTGAGTTCAAGCCCTGCGTCCCTGCGTCCGGCTCTGTGCTGAGAGCTCAGAGCCTGGAGCCTGGAGCCTACTTCAGATTCTGTGTCTCCCTCTCTCTCTGCCCCTCCCCCACTCGCGCACTCTGTCTCTCTCTCTCTCAAAAATAAATAAACATTAAAAAAAATTAAACTTAATATGTTTGGCAAAACTCCCAAAAACCAAATTCTAAATTCTTTTTGAACTGGAACTAACTTTGATTTGTTCCAGAGGGTCCCTGACACACCTCAAAAGAATTGTTCTCTCTCCTTATAAAAAGAAAGATGTCAAACTAATGGGGGCTTATTTGATATGTTAAATTCTATAGAAATGCCTGGGTGACTCAGTCAGTTGAGCGTCCAACTTCAGCTCAGGTCATGATCTCACAGTTCCTGGGTTCGAGGCCCACATCGGGCTCTGTGCTGACAGCTCAGGGCCTGGAGCCTGCTTCAGATTCTGTGTCTTCCTCTCTCTCTGCCCTTCTCTTGCTTGCTCTCTGTCTGTCTCTCTCTCTCCCTCTCGAAAATAAATAGACATTAAAAAAATTTTTTAAAGAAAGGAGGTGTCAACTTACAATTTTAAATAAAATAAGTAAGTCCTGGGGATATTGTACAGCATGATGACTATAGTTAATAATACTGTATTATATATTTGAAAGTTGCTAAGAGAGATCTTAAAAGTTCTTATCATTAGAAAAAATGTGTAATTATGTGTGGTGATGAACTTTAACTAGACGTATTGTGATCAAAATTTTGCAATATATACAAATAGCAAATCTTTATGTTGTACACCTGAAATTAATATAATGTAATGTCAGTTATATCTTACTAAGAAATATTTTTTAAAAAGAAGGTGGCATTTAAGGCATTAAAGAATAAGTAGAATTTCTACAAAGATGGTAAGGAAAGCCTTCCTTGTAGAATAAAAGATACAAACAAAGACCAAGGCAGGTAGGCATAGAGCATGTTCAGGAATAACATTTCCAAGCAAGTACTGTGGTTTCGCCAAAAAATAAGATTGTGTGGGATAAAGTAATTTTAAAAAATGAAAAGGACATATCGATCTGAGTGGAGCTATGAACAGCTCCAGTTTTGAAGGGTTTGAATGCCACCCTAAATAATCTTACATTTGTTTGGGAGCCAATAGAGGGTCACTGAGTATTTCTGAGGGAAGTAACCAGGAGCTGTGTCAGCTCCCTATCTTTAAGAAGCAGTATGGAAGGGAGCGATTGGAAGAGGGACAGATTGAGGGAAGCAAGTCCAGTTTGGAAGCCACTGCTATAGTACAAATAAGGCGACAGAAGCACATGTAGCACAGAGGGAGTGGGAATGAAAACGGGGAGAAGTAAATTGAAATGCTGAAAAAAGTAGAATCTATACTTGGGAGGAAATGTTAGGACGAGAAATGTAAACTTAAAAGTCATTTCCTTCAAGGAAACAACCCGAGTTTACCAATGAAAATAAGTAAGAGCACCAAGTGAAAAACTAACCACATTTCATCTTTAACTATCCAAGTTGAATGCTGATTGAAACCCAAAAACTCTGATGCCACTTTCAAATACTGCACGTAATAGAACATAATAAAAGATTCCGTCTTTGTCCTATAAAGCCATGAAGTGTAAGCGGTCTGCTAAGCAAGGCCCATTACATTCAATATCATTCTTTAATTCATTTGAACCAGCATTCCCGGGAGGTGTTTCGTTGGTTTAGATACAAATTATTAAAACCCTCCCTTCCTCCACACTCAGAACCCTCCCCCAACATACACACGCCCGCACACACCTGTTCCGACAGGAAATCTCACCCGGCGTCGGACAGCCCTTGCCTGTGCACTAGCCTTACCAAGGACGGCCCTTCCATTTCTTGAAGTCCCTGCAGCCTCTTGAGCGCAGGGTCCTCGCTCGGAGCAGGAGCCCAAGGGTCGTTCACTGAAGGAATGACAGCCAACCGGGCCCACCGGCCACCTGGCTCGGCACGCCCCAGGCTCTGAGGCTCACAGAGCCGTTTTCATTCGCTTGACACACCCCTTTCCTCGGGCCCTTTTCCCTCCTCCACCCTGCACATTCCGCACGTCTTTCCTCGGAGGGACAACGCGCCACTTCATCCGCTCCCACCCTTGCTGAGCCCGACACGGTCCCCTTCGCTCAGACGGACTTTCCATCAGCCCCCCGCACACCTTTTCCTCCTCCTCCTCCTCCTCCTCCCGGAGCGGCTCCGGCCCCCCCCGCCCCCCGGCAGCGTCCCGCGCCCCGACCGTCGGCCGCCGCAGCCTTCCTGCCCCACGCCCGCCGCCTTCCGGCGGGCTCGCGGCGCTCACCTCCCGCGCAGCTCGGCCGGCTGCGCGCACCCCGGGCGGCGGCTCAGCCCCGCCCGGCGCCCCGCTGGGTCCCCCGCGACCCCTGACGCGCCGAGCTGCCGGCTCCTGCAGCCTTCGCCGCCGCCAGCTGGTGCGGCCCAGGCGTTTCCGGGTTCCCGCGGTCCCGTCCCCCAAATGCTCCGGCTTCCGCCTCGGCCCGGGCAAACGCCGTTCCCGGCCCGGCTCCGGCGACCCCAGCGTGGCACTTGCCGGTTCT
This sequence comes from Cryptoprocta ferox, assembly GCA_028646485.1. Taxonomy (NCBI): domain Eukaryota; kingdom Metazoa; phylum Chordata; class Mammalia; order Carnivora; family Eupleridae; genus Cryptoprocta; species Cryptoprocta ferox. The sequence continues at coordinate 20,276,951 of CM053570.1, forward strand.
GCCCCGAAAGCGAGGCAACTGGGCGGCTTGGCGGGCAGCTCCCGGTGCAGGCTTCACTGCCGCGTCGCCACCCCGGGCACTTCCCCGGGTGGAAGAGTCCGACGGAGCGGCGCCCGCCGCGGGCTTCTGCGGCGCTGTCCGGCTGTGGAGGGTGCCAGGCTGTCCGACTGGGAAGGGCAAGGCAAAGTCCTCTGGGCAAAGGACCCTGAGAGGGTTGGGGAGGCGGATCCAGGAGGTTTCCTGAAAACGAGATTGGCTCTGGAGCAGGCTGCCACCCAAGAGTCTGGAAGAAGTCTTCTTGAATTGGAAATGACCACTTCTCCCACCCTGGCTGAGACCTTGAGTCTGGGGAGAGCCCAAGGCGGCGCCAGCAATGGGCCTCGTGCTATTAACCGGGAGGGGGGAAGACACAACAACAAAGGACGAAACGAATGGGTCCAGAGGATCTCAGAGTCATAAGGGACTAACCCCTTCCTGGCTTCATGGATCCCTGACACAACACTACCTTTTAGAGGCCTTCTGATATCTTTGTTGGAAACCGTCCACCCACAGCAGCCCATTCGGATAATGGACAAACTGAAATTACTATTCTAGGTCCACTTTGATCAGCAAATAGTAGGGCAGGACTATCCCTTTCCTCTTAACACAACGCCTCTATAAATTCAGCCTGCATCTCTTTATGTTGCACATGATTAAAACTACCTCCACAGAGACAGAGAACAGAAAAATAAAATTAAGTAACTGTGTTAGAAAAATAACTGGCTTGGGGCTGGCTCAGTCAGAGGAGCATGCGACTCATAATCTTAACACTTCAATGCTTGCAAAACACCTCCAAGTATAAACCACTCCGCATGGATACTGAAACATGCAAAGCATAACCTTTAGCTTCTGTAATTTTTATGTACTTTTTGCCTCTCATTTTTATATGATGCAGCGAAGCCATATATTTGGATCTGTTAATGAATGTGTTCATTTTTGCAGCCCTGGGATGTGTATGGCTATAAAAAGTTATAAGCTGTATTATTCATAAACTCTGCTGGTCTGCTGAAAATGCTAGTGTATTACAGTCAAAATTATCTAACCTCTTAGAAGTCACTGTGGTTTTAAGTTATAACCAATATATGTGAATGAGTCTCTACTCAGCAGTAATGACAGAAAGGAACAACTTTGTATGCAAGGTTTGCAGAGTGACTTTTTGTTAAGCAAAAAGAGAATAGTTTTGTGCCAAAATAAAATGACTGTACCACAATGAGAAGGAAGAAAGTGTAGGAAAAAATCTGAATGGATATAGAAAGTTGTAGAACGTTCTCAGAAAGGAAGTTTTAATTGTGGTGGTCAAAGCTGGATAAAGTTAAATAGAATAATATTTTAATAAATAAAAGTTTAATAGAAAAACGTTTGAAAGAATAATGTACGTTTAATCAGATATGACCACTTTTAAGGAACTATGGTTAATTTTATGACACTAATGGTTACAAAGCACGCTTACGAAAACGACACTGGGTAAATGTTTTCCAGGGTGAGTAATGAAGATCACTTACTCCCAGGCCTGGGAAACTTAGGATATTTTAGGGAATCTGAGAAGATAGTTCACCCAAATTTGTATGTACCACAGATGAAATCTGATGGCAAGCTCTTGGCTTGGCTCAAGGGGCTTTTAAAAGTACAATCTGACCTCTCATTAAACTTTCAACAAAACAAACTGAAAGAGTATAACGTGAAAAATTACTATTTTTGCTGTGCCTGTATAAGTAATAAGACCAACTTTATTTTATGATCAAGAAAAATCTTTCTTGGAGTGCGTGGGTGGCTCATGGGCTCAGTCGGTTAAGCGTCCAACTTGATTTCAGCCGAGTTCATGGTTTCTGGGTTTTAAGCTTGGGATGCTCTTGCGAGCTCTCTGCCCCTTTCCCTACTTGTGTGCTCTCTCTCTCTCTCTCTCTCTCTCTCTCTCTCTCTCTCTCTCCCCCCTCCCCCCCACCTCTCTCTCCCTCTCTCTCAAAAATAAATAAATAACCTTTAAAAATAAGAATAATCTGAGGTGCCTGGGTGGCTCAGTCAGTTGAGCATCTGACTTTGGCTCAGGTCATGATCTCATGGTTCATGGGTTCGAGCCCCGCATCGGGCTCTGTGCTGACTTCTAGCTCAGAGCCTGGAGCCTGCTTCAGATTCTGTGTCTCTTTCTCTCTCTGCCCCTCCCCTGTTCACAGTCTGTCTATCTCTGACTCTCAAAAATAAATAAAATGTAAAAAAAAAAGTTTTTTAATAAATAAAATAAAAATAAGAATAAGCTTTCTTTGACATTATCTTTGATTAAGAGAGGGAATGATTGTAGAGGGAAATTTTGTATTTTAGTGGAAAACTATAGCACGTTCTTCTGACTCTAGTCCCAGGTTAGCAAAAGTTGGGTTATCAGACTACAGCCCTGTTCACTGCCTTTATACTATTTGCATACTTTGTAAATTCCAGTTATTTGGTAGATATGCAGACTCTGTCTTCTCTGGTGGAGATTTAAGTGAATTCTACCTTCTTGTGGAGAAACCAGTTTGGGTATCTTTCTGCATTTGGACTGGATGGATCCTATTACCTTGCTCAGAGATCATTAACACTTACCAGTTCGGTTCTAGATCCCGTTGATATCTGGCTACTACTCTCTAAACTAAGTTTTCCAAAATTCCTCTCTCCTGCTTGACTCAGAATGTTCAAGAAATAAAACCTGACCACCCATACCCCTTTCGTGTGCTGCAAAGGCCTTTCCTCTCAGAATCTGAAGAAGCCCTGTGAGCTAAAGCCTTCATTTAAACCTTGAAAAGCTCAAGCATTTATCACTATAGTAGACCATATAGCGTTAGATTTCTCCCTGAACAAGCCACTGTCTGGATCAAAAAGGAAGCTTGGCAAGATACTGGGTTACGTATGCCCTTCCCTGAGAGGTAGGCAAAGCTGCGGACAACATCACCAAGAACCTCCACATCTTAGCTTTCAAAGAACTCAGTAAGTGGTGCTCCACCAACTTCGTAGAATCCACTGGACTCCAGGTTCAACTCCTGAGGCTATTTACTTTGGTACAGACCTTCACATTTATGTTTCCCCTTTCAATTTGTTTATTTATTATTATTTATTTTGAAAGAGAACGAGAGTGAGCACAAGCAGGGGAGGGGCAGAGAGAAGGAGAGAATCCCAAGCAGGCTCCAGGCCATCAGGGCAGAGCCCAATGTGGGGCTTGAACCCAGAAACTGTAAGATAATGCAGTTTCTTATCTCAGCCAAAATCAAGAGTTGGCCGCTTAACCAATTGCACCGCCCAGGCATCCCTTATGTTTCCCTTTTCATTCCAGGCAATTCCTTTTACTTACTTACTTATTTATTTATTTATTTATATTATTATTTTGTGTGTGTGTGTGTGTGTGTGAGAGAGAGAGAGAGAGAGAGAGAGAGAGAGAGACAGAGAGAGAGCAGGCAGGGAAGGGGCAGAGAGAGAGAGAGGAGAAAGAGAGAGAATCTCAAGCAGGCTCCACGTCCAGCACAGAACCTGATGAGGAGGTTCGATCTCAGGACTGTGAGATCATGACCTAAGCCAAAATCAAGAGTTGGATGCTTAAGTGACTGAGCCACCCAGGTGCTGCTCAGGCATTCCCTTATAAAAGATATCTGATGGGGGTGATAATTTTTTATTATCTAAAATAAAAAAAAAATAAATTTAAAACTAAATAAATAAGTATAATAAAATAAAAGATATCTGATTAAAAAAAAGATATTTGATGTCCAGGATTTTAAAACAACTGACCTTTTTCATGACCTCTCTATAAATGGTTCAAGTAATTTTACAGAAACAGTATCAAAAAGAGACCTTAAGCGATTATTTCTTGGACCCTACTTGGCTCCACTTAGGAATTTATTCACCCCTCTGAGTTGTTCAGCAACAAATTATATTCATTCACCTTGAACAAAAGACTGACAATGTGGAACTTCACTTGAGCCTTGTGCCCTTGGAGAAGAGCCAGAGTTAAGATACTTCCCCAACCACCACACCAATCTTTTGTGTTCCAGGAAAAGGCTTATGGCAAAGACATACCCTTTCCCGTATGACTTAGATAAGACTCACTGTCCACTCTCTCATGATCCCTATAAGATTGAGGATAACTCTTGTATTTATCTGTGACAAAGCCAAATATATACCTTTCCCTTTTCTAATGAACTTGCTGACAAGGCCAAACAGACCCTCGTACTTCTTTTTCTTTGTCTCATGATTGATTAGCTGAGATTAGAATTCTTTTCTCCCTGAAACTAACTGTGCTGGTGGATTTTAGGTGTCAGCTCTGCTGGGCTAAAGGATGCTCAGATAGCTGGTGAAACATTATTGCTTTGTCTGTGAGGGTGTTTCCAGAAAAGATTAGCATTTGAATTGGTGAACTGAGTAGAGCAGTGGGTGGGCTGTGAGTCACCCAATACTTTGAGGGCAGAATAGAACAGGAAGGAGAAGGAAAGATGAATTAGCTCTCTGCTTCAGTTGAGACATCCGTCTCCTTCTGTCCTCACACGTCACAGCTCCTGATTCTCAGGCTTTTGGACTCAGATTAGCTTTTACATCATCAGCTCCTTGGTTCTTTTTTTTTTTTTTTTTTTTTTTAGCCCCTTGGTTCTGAGGTCTTTGGACTCACACTGAATTATATCACCAGTTTCCCTTGTTCTCTAGCTTGCAGATTGCAGACTTTAGTCTTCTTGACCTTCAAAACTGTGTGAGGCAATTCGTATAATGAATCTCTTCTTATCTGTGTGTGTGTATACATATGTGTATACATGTGTGTGTGTATACATATGTGTATACACACACAATTGGTTTTGTTTTTCTGTAGAGCACTGACTAATACACTAGCTATCCACAGGGAAATAAAGTATCCTGTTCAGCTAACTGACCGAGACTTTCCCTGCTTGCAAAACAAGTTTAACTGTAAATCATTCCATCTACAATTTGTTTACTCCTCTTTATGATACTCTAAGGCAAAACCACCTGCTGAAATACTCTGATCTTTGAGTCCAGCAATTAATTTTATGACAATTATTCTAAATTCTTGTTCAGTTATGTTGTTTAAGCCTGTTTTGAGCAGTTCTGTGGCTGTCACTTCTTCCTGGAGTTGCTTTAGAGAAGAGTTCTTTTACTTCGTCATTTTGGCTAGCTTTCTGTCTCTTGTCAGTTTTAAAAGCTCGTTATGTACTGTGCACCTGTTAGTATTGCTCTATTAAAGGGCCTGTCGTTTCAGAAAGTGTTCTTTTAATGGTGTCTCTCGGTTTCTCTTGTTGTGTCTTTGATTATTTTATTTCCCTGGTCAGTGATATTTGGGACTCTCCACCACGTGTACTTTGGCTTATTTCTTGAGGTATCCCTGAAAAGGAAACAGACTAGCATACAGGGAACAAAAGCACGCAAACGCACAGACAAATCAAACAAACAAGCAAGCCAAAAGGGGAAAGGAAGTAAAGAAAATGAAAGGAAAGGAAAGAAGAGAAAGAAGAGAAGAGAGAAGAAAAGAAACAAAAACAAAAAGAAAAAGAAAAACAAGGTGGGGACAGAGACAGCAAAATCTGTGGGCAGTCTAAAAGCATATAACCAGCCAAGAGGAGAGATAAGAATATGCTACGGGAAATATATCTGGATGGCAGCAGAAAAGAAGGAGAAGCAAAGAGAAAAGGAAAAAAAAAAAAAAGACAACTCCCCTGTGCGGATGGGCGTGGTCTGGCGTCAGGTCAGGTCTCGGGGGGCTGCTCTCTCTCAGGCCCCGCCTTGGTGGTTGCGGGGAGAAGTGTGGCGTCGCTTCAAAGCTTTGCTAGAACCAAGCGTTGCAAGCGCCCTTCTGAGTCTGATCTCCCTATGCCGCGGTCGAGCCAAACTATACTCTCCAAGCTCCGCCTCACTTCCAAATCCTAGTCCATGCAGTTCAACACCATCACCGGGGATGAGATGAGTTCCCGCTGGCGGCCGGCCTCCTGGCCCAGCTTACGCTGCCCTTTTTGCGGAGCCGCCGCCGCCGCCGCTTTTCAAGGCGCCTTTTGTGGCGCTGCCGCCACCGCTTTTCCCGCTGCCGCCGCCTTTATCTGTGCCGCCGCCTTTCGCGGTGCTGCTTGGAATGGATGCCGCTGCTGCTGCACCCAAGGAAGAATTCGCCGGCCAAATGGGACAGATTTCTCTCCCCACGCTGGGCAGTTATATATGGGGAGACGGGCGAGTTTTTCCTCCCTTAGAGATGGTTCTATGAGCGTTTTCCGTCTCTCTTTCTCTTCCCCTGGTCTCTCCGGGGCACAGCGCGCTCTCCCTGTCTTGGGCTCGGGGGCTCCTTTCCCCTTTACCACCGGGACCCACCCGTCCCCTAATTTCCCAGATCACAGTCACTCACTCAGACATCTTTGAGGTTGTCTTCTTTCTGGCATCTGTTTCTTCTTTCCCCTACTTGCAAATCCAAGTTTTATCACTTCAGTCCTACTCAGTTCAATCCATACGGGCGTGCTCGGATTACAGAGCTCCCTGCTTCTCCGCCATCTTGCCTGCTCCAATCCGAGAACCATTTTCTGAAATACTCTGATCTTTGGATCTGAATGCTCTCTCTTTTGCACTAGCTCGAATAAAATCAATGTTCTTCCCTGTCCAGTTTTTGTCTTTGACAATAACAAAAGGAATTTTGTATATTATTTAGGGTCTCAGTTGACTTTAAGACAGGGAGACCATACTTGGTGGGCCCAACCTAATCTACACGTGATGTTTCTACTTATTTCTTATTTACTACTGATCTGTTATAGTGGGGCTTTTAGACAAACATACTATCAGAATTGTTCTCACCAGTGACCTCAGTTTTGTTAAATTCAGTATATGATTGTCACGTTTGATCTCTCTATTGTGAGAAATAAGCCCACTGACCCAATCAAAGGAGGGATGTTGTGACAGGGAGCACAGCGAAGTGTTTAATCAATGCTCTAGCAAGAGCCGGTGTCTGATGGACAGGCACACTCCGGGCAGTCACAGCAGACAATATATCTCCTAGCATGTAAGTCCCTCCCCTGGCTCCTCATTGGCTGAGTACTACAGAAGTTACAGCCTTACTGGTCGTTGCCCATGCCCATGTAATTCAAAAGTAGTCTGTAACAGAGACTGTCAGTTCCTCCTTCATTTGTTCTTTGGCACATGCTCATTGGAAAGCCTGCTAAAATAAGCCTGTGAAACAGAGAGGGGAAGAAGAACCAGGAAGTGAAGTGTCTAAGGATTTGGGACTCCATTGTATGTATCTGTGTGTGGGAGCGGCTTGGTACATATTTCCAATAGGTTGTAAACTTATTGTTAATTAGAGAGCACAGCTTTTATGTGGTATTTCTAAAAACGAATCATCTCCCTTACTTCTCACATCTTTTTTTTTTTTTTCTTTTGTGTAGGGGGTGGGGCTGGGTCTCAAGAAGGGGCCCTGGAAGCTATCTGCTGAGTCAGCTCCAGGGTCAGAGCACAGCCTTGCCGCAGGTCACTCAGCAAGATGGGTAGCTGGAAATGCACTTGGGGACCTCCTGCTGCTTAGTCTGTGTTGACCCAGCCTAAATCCAAGCCAGTTCTGGGCTTGAGTGTCCACTAATCTTTTTCATTTACACCTCCCACTCTTCTGACTGGACCCTCTGCTCTCAGAGCCCCCAGGCAGCTCAGTGTGGGCATACAGGGGGAACGGAGGTGGGATGGATGGAGGAGATCCTAAGTCTCAACCTGCACTAATGATCTCAACTTCCACTACCCAGAGTTTGAGTCCCACATCCGGTGAGCTTGAGCCCCCTGCTTCAGGTGAGCCCTGCTTCTCTCTCTCTCTCTCCCTCTCCTCTTCTCTCTTTCTCCCCGCTCTGCTCCTCTGGTATTCCCTTTCTCTCTTTCTCTCTGACCCTCATTCACTTGCACCTCTCTCTCTCTCTCAAAAATCAATCAATCAATAAACCTGCGCTATCCAGTATGACAGCCACTACTCATTTGCAGCTATTTGAATTGACATTAAATCAAAATAGAAACCCACTTTCCTCAGTTACCCTAGCCACATGTAGCTAGTGGCTCTCATATCGGACAGCACAGTCTAGGGTGTTTCTATCCTGCTGAAAGCTCCACAGCACAGCTCTGCGTCACACTTCCTGATAAAAGTTCAGTGGGCAGGGCCTGAAGGCTGACAGGGGCACCGTTCGCACACTGCCCCACTGCCTCCAGAAACAAGTCATCTTAGAGGCATCCACAGGTGAGCCCCCTGGGCCAGGCTAGCTCTACATTCCACTGGGTGAGGCACAAACTTACACCTCCTCAGAGAGGTCAGGCTGATTTTCCATCTTTTCTAGCTCTTCAAGGTCCTGCTTATTCTTGGGTTGCGATAAGCTGCAGACACTTCTTTTCTTTCTCTGATAAGCGTTACTTATCAATACTCTCCTGGTTTCCATAACACCCCTCTCTTGTCTTTTCCCTCATTTCTCTGCTGATTTCTTTACTTCTTCTCAGTCTCCTTTATGGCGATCCTCTTCCTCTACTCACTCCATGCATTAACAGTGATAGCTCCGAGTTTTAGGGGTTTTGCACTCCCTTGCTACTGCATCTCACACACACCTTTGTGCCTGCACCCTCCCCCCACTCCAGCACACTCACTCTTGATTTAACTGGGATTCATTTTTTTTTAATTTTATCTTTTTAAAAAATTATTTATTTTTAAATTTACATCCAAGTTAGTTAGCATATGGTGCAACAGTGATTTCAAGAGTAGATTCCTTAATGCCCCTTCCCCATTTAGCCCATCCCCCCCCCACAACCCCTCCAGCAACCTTCTGTTTGTTCTCTATATTTAAGAGTCTCTTATGTACCCCTCCCTGTTTTATATTATTTTTGCTTCCCTTCCCTTATGTTCATCTGTTTTGTATCTTAAAGTCCTCATCTGAGTGAAGTCATATGATATTTGTCTTTTTCTGACTAATTTTACTTAGCATAATACCCTCTAGTTCCATCCCTGTAGTTGCAAATGGCAAGATTTCATTCTTTTTGATCGCCAAGTAATACTCCATTGTATGTATATACCACATCTTCTTTATCCATTCACCCGTCGATGGACATTTGGGCTCTTTCCAACTGGGATTCATTTCTCATGAACAAGCTCACTTCACTGGTTGCTGCAATGGCTGAGTGATCTCCTTCCCATCACTGCTCATGCTCTCAGCTGTACATTAGCCTCCCAGTGGTGGCTATCCCTGCTCTACAAACATCACACCCCCTCCAATGCTGCTACCACCTTTCAGCAGACAGAAACAGAACCCAGGAGCTCCAGGCCCTCCACCTCCTATTTATTTTTAATTTTTCTTTATTTCTTTAGTTTTTAAAGTAAGCTCTATGCCCAACATGGGGCTCAAACTCATGACCTCGAGATCAAGAGTCTCATACTCTATACTGAGCTAGCCACATGTCCTCCCACCTCCTATTTAAATTGGGCAGTTACCATGAGCAAAGTGGGCAAACTGGGGTCTGCAGTGAGGAATGCAATGCCTCTCTCCCCCTCTTGTTTTATCTGCAGTTAGAGGGAGTCTCTAGTTAGTGCTGCTTGTTGCCTGATGCTTCACTACATTTGGGAAAAATCATTTCTTGCAGCCTTGTCTCTCTCTAGGACTCAGACTTTGATACCCACAGAGAAAAATGGACACAGGGTCCATTGATAACCGCTGAAATGTTCTCAAAATGCTGCTTCCCTCTAATGGTAAAGTTCTTCCCAATTTTTTACTGAGTCAAGTTCATTAAACAAGTTCTTCAACATTTAGGAAGAATCTGTTCCTAGGAAGCTCCTAAGACCATAAAGGCAGAGAATTATTGGGCCTCTCCATCATCACATCAGATAAGTCCTGATACTTCTGAACCTCCTCTCAGGGGTGACTAGGGCAAAGCTTCTCAAATGATCCCAGTGAAGGACCAATCCTTTTCTTCCCATATCATTTTGGATTGATACTTTTGGTAAAATACAATAAAAAGGAACTGCCAGAAAAATGTGATAAAAAACAATCTGATCAGGCAATGCCAGACTGCTATAAAATTTTCTAAATGCTTGTACTCAGTTTCTATATTTCTCTATTTATAGACCTGTAATACACTGTTCGTTTCCCTACACTGTGGAACATTCTGAGTAGCCCTGGTCTGTGGAGAGAAGGGAGGCCAAGGTGTGAATCTTACCTGCCATCTTGAGCTGTATCCTAGTTACTATTTTTTCAGGATTTTTTTTTTCTTAAAAAAATTTTTTTTTCACATTTATTTATTTTTGAGAGACAGAGCAAGACAGAGCGAGACAGAGCATGAACAGGTGGGGGCAGAGAGACACAGAATCCGAAGCAGGCTCTAGGCTCTGAGCTAGCAGTCAGCGCAGAACCCGACGTGGAGCTCAAACCCAAGAACCGTGAGATCATGACTTGAGCCAAAGTCGGACGCTCAACCGACTGAACCACCCAGGAGCCCCAGGATTTATTTTTTTCTTCTAGCTTCTGGTGAACTGGGAAGGCGATGACCATCTTTACTTCATTTGAACTCCCTGCTCTCTATTTGTAGGTACCAAATTTTCTACTTTCTGAGTTATTTTTTGATCATAAACGTTCCTCTAAGTCTCCTCTCTCTTTAGTTGATCACTCCTTAGTAATGTTGACATCTCCACTGAAGAGTGTGAGAGGTATTTTGCAGGGAGTTGAATTGTCGTCATTTTTTATAGGAACTCTTGCTAGAGGTTAGGATTAAACACGAGTTTGAATGTGATTTGTGAATTTCATTTTAGTTCAGAAAAATATTACTGTATACTTGATCTTAAGGATCACCCTTCAGAGCAAGGCTCAGCTGACACAGAACAGGAATAGTCCTCTAAGCATATGACAGATGCAGGGCGGTTGGGCATTGGATTCCCTTACATCACCCTTTTCATCTACACTTCAACGTTCTCTTTCCTTTCCCAATTTTCTCCAACTCTTTTTTTTTAATGTTTATTTATTTTTTGAAGGAGAGAGAGACAAAGCGTGAGGGCGGCAGCGGCAGAGACAGAAGAGACAGAATCTGAAGCAGGCTCCAAGCTTGGAGCTGTCAGCACAGAGCCCATCACGGGGCTGGAACTCATGGAACTATGAGATCATGACCTGAACTAAAGTCAGACGCTTAACCAACTGAGCCACCCAGGCGACCCTCTCCAACTCTTTATTGGGTAGATCAGCTTAACCTCTAGAGCTCTTTTCCAGGCTCTGGATTTTGAATCATAATGACCTGAGATCCCCAATTCAGAAGAATTGAGGAGGAGGGAATTATCTGTACAAACCAAGCCATATTCACAATTGTTTTCTTTTACATATAAATCTCTGGGTCATGAATGTGAAAGTAATGCTAGAACTGAAGTTTTTTCACTTTTGTTATTCAAAAACACCAACTTTGACTAGAAAGGACACTCAAGAGCAATTTGTGATCATTTTTGAGGAGAAAACAAACAAACAAAACCCGTTCCAAGGCCTCCAGGATCTTTTACTTTTCTCCCAATACCAAACAGAAATGGATAGATGCCTAATTCTTCCTTTACAACTTGTTTGAAGAGGCTTAAAATGCCAGTATTAAGAATTTTACCAGGAAAGAAAGGACCAAGGTTATGGACCTCTCCTCTTAATAATGAACTGTCATATTTTAGGCATGGTCATGTCTCATATTTAAAAAAAAAATGTCTCTGACACTATTCCCTGAAAGTCTCTGAGTTGAGTAGGAGAAGCTCTCATCCAAAACTGGCTGAGAACAAAACAAGACAGGATTGAGTTACTTTGTTCACTAAAGGGAAAAGACTAAACTTTATAGAGTCATATAAAATGCTGAGACATTTTATAGAGTCTACAGAAAACAGAGTTTGCCTTTCAACCTCTCCAATTTCAAATACTTTGCAATGAAGAAATGTCTCCCATATTTCCTTACTCAATAATCTATCCACCCCTAACAGTAGAAATAATTTGAAGGGAGTGGAATCTCGTCATCCTGACCCACACTGGCTACATAGAAATACCTTGCCTCTTAATACTTAGTAGACATTGTTATCCAGAGAGGCTTCACGCAAAGGTGTTTTTCCCCCTCCCATATAATTACTAAAGTGAAATTAAATCTCTTTACTGGTTGAAAAAAAAAAAAAAACCTCTTCAATTTTCTCTTGAATTAAAACTTCCACCTTATCTATTGTTACAATAATAGTATTTTACTTTGGGTTTGGGGCCTTGGTTTCATTTTTTCCCAGCTTTATTCTGATATAATTGACATAACATTGTATAAGCTTAAGTGGACAATGTGATGATTTGCTGCACATATATAGTGAGAAATGATTACCAAAATAAGGGATTTCTTTTCTGTAAAAATGCATGAATGAACTTGCTGATAAAGAGACGATGGCCTGGTGCCTAGGTGGCTCAGTCAGTTAAGCAGCTGACTTCAGCTTAGGTCATGGTCTTGCGGTTCCTGAGTTTGAGCCAGGCGGCAGGCTCTGTGCTAACAGCTCAGAGCCTGTAGCCTGTTTCAGATTCTGTGTCTCCCTCTCTATCTGCCCCTCCCCTGCTTGCACTCTGTCTCTATCTCTCTCAAAAATAAAAATAAAAATAAAAATAAGTTAAAAAAGACCCCCAAACTATGTTGTTTAAAAAGAGACGATGGCAACTGGAGACAGTACCATTTCTTGAATGGAAACGTGAAGAATTTGTAATTTCAGAGCTGTCATAATTGGCACTCTTACGAGTGATTTGTTAAAAAGTCATCACATTTCTTTTAGAATCAGTTAACTCCTTTCCAAGAGTAATGTCACCAACTCCAATAGGGAAGTTTGGCTGAGAGTATTTGGAAAGGTTTATGTAAAGAGTGACAAGGCAGAGCAGAATACTTATGCTCACTATTGATCCAAAAGGAAAGCGAAGTTTCATTTATGAGAGGAAAGATGTCCATATCTTACAATTTATATCAAACTTATTATAGTTATATATATTATGAAATTTAAAGAAACCATACATATCCTGATTTCGCCTGGCAAAAGTCCGAGGTAGGTAAGGTAAGAGTTGGTTCCTCGAGAACTGCTCAGCCTTAGGGCAGTGCGGTCGGTGGGGAGTCGGGTCGGGAGCTGAGCACACACTGCCCTCTGGTGGCGCCCGCCCGAGTTTGCACAGCCTCCACAGCCGCCCTCAGCGGAGACGAGCGCCCCTCTGCCTGTACAAGGTTCCTGGATCGTCAGGGAGCTTGCAGAACGGCTCTTGAAAGGCCTTTTCAAAATGAAACATATGTTTAAGAATCTGGCAAAAAAAGAGAAATCTTAATTGTACGTAAGTTTTCAAAGATGGCTTTTTGTGACATTTGAAAAATGACTAGTGCTTTTTAACTGGAGAATTCTGTTTAGAATATAAAAGAATTACCATGTTCCATGGAAGTAAAAAAAAAAAACTAAATAAATGCTCCTATTGTTTTAAAAATTTTAACGTTTATTTATTTTTGAGAGAGAGAGACATAGAGCGGGGGACGGTCAGAGTGAGAGGGAGACACAGAATTAGAAGCAGGCTCCAGGCTCTGAGCTGTTAGCACAGAGCCTGCCGCGGGGCTTGAACCCACAAACTGTGAGATCATGACCTGAGCCGAAGTCGGCCGCTTAACCAACTGAGCCACCCAGGCACCCCTAAATGCTCCTGTTGTTTTGATGTGAATTCTAACTTTCTTGAATTCCACAATCGCTCCACCATAGGGTCGATTTTATACCTTTGTCCAAATGACACAGAACCCTCTGTTGTCACAAGAGGGCAAATGGCACCATTCATCAGGGAAGTTGTCCAGAGGCACCCAGTTTTTTTCTTATACCTTGGAATTATAGGAAAAAGATCTCTGAGCTAGGCATCAGGGTACCTGCATCTAAACAATCTGTGTAACATTTGAAAAGGCACTTAGGTCCTAATTTTTTTTTTTTTAGAAATGTATAAAAAGGGGTGTGTGTGTGTGTGTGCAAGAGAGAGAGAGAGGGAACTGATTATAGATGAAAAGATTTAGGATATTCTAGCAGCCTATATAAATCTCAAGCTAATTATATAAATATAATTAGGACAAACAAGTTTACTGATCAAACTGAGTAATAATTCTAAAAGGATAAATTTAGCATAAATTAAAGAAAAAGACTACTTCACACAGTAGATGGTCTCTAAAACCTTAAGTGGTAAAGCACAAAATGTAAGTTCAATTACAATTGAAATAATACAAGGGCTCTGTAAAGGTTTTTATGGCAGAGGTGGGGAGACTTTTTATTGATCTCTAACCTGCAGACAGAAAAGTACATAAATCCTAAGTGTGCAGCTCAAGTACAACTGTGACCCTTGTACAAGAGAGGGGTTAGGATGCCAACCCCTCATGCAGTCCAAAAACTGCACAGGACTTTTTGACTCCCCAAAATATTTTTTTTTAATTTTTAATGTTTATTTAAAGAGAGAGAAAGAGAGAGAGAGAGGAAATGTGAGAAGGGGAGTGGCAGAGAGAGGGGGGGATAGAGAATCTGAAGCAGGCTCTGTGCTGACAGCAGAAAGCCCAATGTGGGGCTTGAACCCACAAACCGTGAGATCATAATCTGAGCTAAAGTCAGACACTTGACCAACTGAGCCACCCAGGTGCCCCATGATTCCCCAAAATCTTAACTATTAATAGCCTACTGTTGATGCGAAGAATTACTGATAACAAATAGTTAACATATATTTTGTATGTTATATATATTATCTACAGTATTCTTTTTTAAAATTTTTTTGATGTTTATTTATTATTGAGACAGAGAGAAACAGAGCATGAATGGGTGAGGGGCAGAGAGAGAGGGAGACACAGAACCAGAAGCAGATTCCAGACTCTGAGCTGTTAGCGCAGAGCCCAACAGGGGCTTGAACCCACAAACCATGAGATCATGACCTGAGCCAAAGTCGGCTGCTTAACCGACTGAGCCACACAGGCGCCCCTATCTACAGTATTCTTACAATAAAGTAAGCTAGAGGAAAGAAAATGTTATTAAGAAAATAAGAGAGAGGCACTTGGGTGGCTCAGTCAGTTAAGTGTCTGACTTGGCTCAGGTCATAATCTCACAGCTCCTGAGTTCAAGCCCTGCAGTGGGCTCTGCACTAATGGTATGGAACCTGCTTGGGATTCTCTCTCTTTCTGCCCCTTCCCTGCGTGCACTCTCTTTCTCTCTCAAAAATAAATAAATAAACTTTATTTTTTTTAAATTTTTTTTAAAATTTATTTTAGAGAGACAGAGAGAGACAGTGCGAGCAGGGAAGGGTCAGAGAGAGAGAGAGGGAGACACAGAATCTGAAGACAGGCTCCAGGCTCTGAGCTAGCTGTCAGCACAGAGCCTGACGCGGGGCCCGAACCCACGAACCGCGAGATCATGACCTGAGCCGAAGTCGGATGCTTAACTGACTGAGGCATCCAAGTGCCCCTAAATAAACTTTAGAAAGAAAAAAGAAAATAAGTTTAAAGTACTGTACTGTAAAAAATCCATGTATAAGTGGACTCATGTCTTTAAAATTTAATGTGTTAAATGAATTTTAAAAATGTAAATATAAAATGATTAACTATAAAATTTGTTCTTATTTCAACCAAGCCAAAAAATTTGCAATGAATTCAGACAATATGAACTTTGAGTCCTTGTTTTCCCAAGATCAAGCTTTGGAAAGTCAAGAGAAAAAATAATTTGGAGAAACCACCGATTAAAATAAGTGCATGGATTATTGTACACCTCTGCTTACCTCTAGGAGACAATGAGCTCACATTATACCTGAGAAATGATAGAATATTTTTTGTCCACTACTTGCTAGCCTTGGTTCCTGATAACCACGAAACCAGCGTACTAGCCTTGGATTGCACACATCTGCACCTCAGTCTCACTTAGACCACTGTCATTTGGGTTCTGTCACATGCCATCAAACTTTTTTTTTTTTTTTTTAGAGAGCGAGAGAGAGCGAGAGAGAGCATGAGTGTGAATGGGGAGTGGTAGAGGGAGAGAGAATCTCATGCAGGTTCCATGTCCAGGATGGAGGCTGACTTGGGGCTCAATCCCATGACCCTGGGATCATGACCTAAGCTGAAATCAAGAGTCGGATGCTTAGCCCATTGAGCCACCCCAGTGCCCCACATGCCGTCAAACTTAATCCTGATATACCATGGGTCACCTTGGTGAATCTTTACTTCTCAGTAAGTTAGGTATTACAATCATTTTTTAAAAAAGAAATTAAAAAATTTATTTATTTATTTATTAAATTTATTTTTGTAAGAGGGTTGGGTGGGAGGTGCACAGAGAAAGGGGGAGAGAGAATCCCAAGCAGACTCCACACTGTCAGCACGGAGCCCAATGTGTGGCTCAAGCTCATGAACCATGAGATCAAGACTTGAGCCGAGATAAGAGTCAGATGCTTAACTGACTGAGCCACCCCAGCGCCCCAAGTATTACCATCATTCTTATTTTTACAGTTGAAGAAACAAAGTCTCAGAGAGGCAAGTAATCAGCTTTGGAAAGAGCAAAGTGTCATTGCACCAAGACAGGAAAGAGATTGGGCCAGATTATAAAGGATCCCAAATGTCCTTCGAGCAGTGATGGGTTATAATCAGTGCTCAAGAGAGATTTTCCTCATAGTTCTATGAGAGTCAAATTAAGTTGTGACCAACAAAGAAATTATTATATTAGTCTAAGGAGAGACACGAGTGAAAACAATAAGAGGGGAATAGATGAGAATCTAGTAAGGTAAAAGACTGTGATCTATCGAATGTGATGTGGTAGTTACGATGCATCATTTTTGGAGCACTTTTATGGTATAATAAAAGGTGTCTAATAAGACTTAATGCTTAGTTTTGCACTTTCAAAATACGTCAATTACAATAAGGGTTAACACTGAGCATTTGTAGAATTAAGTGCCATATTTGTTAGTAAATTTCCATAGATCTAACTTGCTTCCTAATTTAGTATTCTTCATGCCTGGGAGTGAATCCTAATTTCTTACCAAAATTTTCATGTGGCAACTTTGACAGGTGGCCATCTCTTACATTCTTATCCTTAATTGTCTCTGACTTTTTTCTGCCTTACCTTGACACTTATATTTGCAAATGTATCCAAGTTGTGTAACGTAACCCATGCTTGGCACTTGGGGGTCTGAATATTTAGCCAGGAATAGATCAGTTATCTTATTAAGGCAGATAGCTGCAGATACAGCATTTTGATGAGGTGATAAGGGATTATGTCTAGACCCAAACAGAGCAAGATCTAATGCTTTCTATAATCAGGTGGCAACTGATAATAGTCATGCTTGACCTATGGATGGATGATGGCAAGAACTGTGAGCGTGAGCACAGAAACCTGCAATTTTGAGGATCTTTGGGAGATGATCTGTAGTAGGAAGACTAAGGGTGGAGTCTTGCTTCAGTAATTTATGTGTTGTGTGACTGAGGGCAAGACTTTTTTTTCTTAAATGTTTATTTATTTATTTTGAGAGAGCAAGCAAGCGGCAGAGGGACAGAGTGAAAGTGAGAGACAGAATCCCAAGCAGGCTCTGCATTGTCAGCGTAGAGCCCAAAGCAGGGCCAATCCCATGAACAGTGAGATCATGATCTGAGCCAAAACCAAAAGTCAGATGCTTAACCAACTGAGCCACCCAGGGGCCCCAAGTCTGAAATTTGTTATTCCAACGAATTGGCTATTAAGTTGAATCAAAATGGATTACATACATAATAGCAACAAAAAGTGTAAAAATTAGTAAGTATTTCACCAAGCTAAAATTTTTTTGAATGTTGTTAGAGGAGATTAAATACTGTAAATGTTAGTTCTTATCACATTAACTTACAGTGTGAGTATAAGTTTAGTAAAAATAGTAAGAGAATCCTTTTTGGATATGTAGAAATACTTAAGAAGAACAAAGGGGGGGGTATATAAAACAGGATTCTAAGAAAGGAGAGTAGGAGATTGGTAAGAAGTAACTCTAAAAATATTAAAACTAAATAGTATAATAGTTAAATGAGTTAACGGCACAAATAATTTCAATAGTATATTCCAGAAATTAAATAATTGAAAAAAGGAATCACTACAAGTCATATTCAATTCATGAGTTTGAAATATAACAGTTTGAAAAAAATTAGTAATGTCTCACCTCATTACTGGATACTGCTATAAAACACTAAATATTAAATCAGAAGAAAAAGCTTATTAAATTATTAATGAGGTTGATTAAATTTTGAAGAGATAGAAGAGTTCGCAAAGATAAACATGAAAAGATTTGATTAAAGAAAAATCAAATGCTTTTTGTAAGTTAAACAAAATACTTCCAACCAAAAACAAAAAAAAAAAAAACACCAAGGAAAATATTAGGGAAAAAACTGTAGCCAAAATGATAAAGTATTACTTAATAGTTCAAGGCTCATAAAAGTGTAAAAAAAAAAAACCCAAACTAAATAATGTGCTTGAGTTTATTATTTTGGGACATTGATAGTTTGACAAAGCCATTCATAAAAACTGTTTGATACAAGTTTGGACTTCGAGGTTATTATTTTTATCTGAAGATAGATATATCTGCAGTAAAAATGAAGTAATTAAGGCAAAGACCAAATGGATCAACTTTGGTCACTAGATGTTATTCTTATAATTAAAAGTGAAACAATCTTTCTGCCACTTTAGGAAGCACACATCTGCATTATATCTATCCTAGCCTATGGTATTTGCCTTTTAGCAAGTTGATGAAAGATAAATAAAAAATTCATGGTAGAGTAAAAGGTTTCAAGAAATACTAGGAGAGTGTATAGTGGCTAACCAATCTAATTATATATCAAAAGTATATTTTGCTCCTAATTTCAATATGGCTAATTAAATAAATTGCAGCCTAAAATTCTTCTTCTTTTTGCCCTCACACATCCTTCAAAAAAAATAAACACCCAAAAATAAACAGCCAAAATAAGCAAGCCCTAAATAAATGGTAGTGGTCAATATCAAAAGATTAATTGGTAAATAATGGAATGAAAGTAAAATATAGTCCTTTAGAAAATATTTTTATTTTCTTGGCACACAAACATTAAAATGACATTTCTTACTAGATATAGCAGTTGAAGGCATGTTAGAAACGGATTATAATTCACATAGGTTTTATTGTCCATGGATATGAATGACAAGTCTAATGTTTCCTCAACTATCCTTGAAACATTAAATAATCACAGCATACTGGTTCTACTGGCAAACTTACTTCTCATGTTAAAGAGTAAGATTGATCTGGATTGGTGAAGAACCAAGGCATAGGACCACTGCTGAAACGTCATATAATGGTACATCATCCAACACATTCAGGAATGAAGCATTCTATTTAAATGTTCTTTAGTCAAATGACATTTATGCCTCTAAAGTCTAAAACCATTATTTTAACTACCTTTGATGAAATGATGTCTAACATGCCTTCTTAAACTTTAAAAAAGACCATGCAGATTATCACAATGTTCTTGCCCTAATATTCCTTATTGGAATATCAACCACTTAATTTTCTAGTATAACATGATGTCTTTAAAAATTATGAAGGTAGGGAATTGCCCTACAACCCAATATGGCTATGTTTTAGAAATTCTCAACTTGTTTATCTATCTATCTATCTATGTATCTATCTATCTATCTATCTGTCTGTCTATCCATCCATCTTATTTAATTATCAGCTAACTAAATAAGTGCTTTTATTAAATACACTGGTTTTTCAGTTATTTTTCTTACTACCTTTAATATAGAAGTTAAAGTAGAGCAATATAACTGCATAAACCTTTGATGACTAATAGTTTACTCTCTCAAGGAAGGGCATTCCTTTTAACTGCAAAGCTTAGAGAAAGGAAGGGAAATGAAGAAGGAAGGGAAACTTGGAAACCAATGTGTTTATAGACAGTGATCAGATTGATATCATAACTCTCCTTAAATTTCTAGGATTTAATCTGCTTTAGGTTGGGAAACCAAAAAAGTTAAAACTATTTCTAGTTTCTAGTTAAAACTATTTCTTTTTTTTTTTTAAATTTTTAACGTTTGTTTATTTTTGAGAGAGAGAGAGAGAGACAGAATGCGAGCAGGGGAGGAGCAGAGAGAGTGGGAGACACAGAATTGGAAGCAGGCTCCAGGCTCTGAGCTGTCAGCACAGAGCCAGACCTGGGGCTGGAACTCCACAAATCGCGAGATCATGACCTGAACTGAAGCTGGATACTCAACCGACTGAGCCACCCAGGCGCCCCTAGTTAAAACTATTTCTAAAGTACGGTCCGTTTTGAAGAAGGCTGTGCAGTATACATTAAATTGCATGAGGTTTTGAGCATGGGAATTTGATATCTTCAGTATTCATATATTTTTGCTATCTAAAAGTTTTAGATTACTTTCTTTTCTTATTTTTATTTCTTAATCATACTTAAGATGGTTGGGTATGTGACCTTTAACTGAGAAAATTATTACTGTACCATTATTTTATTAACTATAAATATACCACTGAATAATATTAAAAGTGATGCAAGGATTTTTGCAACTATATTCTTTCAACTAAAAGTATAATGATCTTATTTAAGTGTTTTCTTGAGACAAAAGCAGTAAACAAAAAATTCCATCTAGAGAATAAGTATTATTCAAAAATATCAACTCATATAAATGTTAAAAACATTTTTCCTTTTATGAGTTTTCAGATTTAAGGTCATGAACAACTTTTCAAATGATTCTATTGAATTCAAGAGAACTACTAAATTCATGTCTATATTTTTATTATATGAAGATTATTCTCGGGGCGCCTGGGTGGCTCAGTCGGTTAAGCGTCCAACTTTGGCTCAGGTCATGATCTCACGGTTCGTGGGTTCGAGCCATGCGTCAGGCTCTGTGCTGACAGCTAGCTCAGAGCCTGGGGCCTGTCTTCGAATTCTGTGTCTCCCTCTGTCTCTGACACTCCCCTGCTCACACACACTCTCTCTCTCTCTCTCTCTCTCAAAAAAAAAAAAAAAAGATTATTCTCAGTGCTAAACTTGTCAATGTAGGCTTTAGTTAACAGGAAACTAGTATCTGCTATAATACAGCACTTTTATACACTTTTACACACAAACTAAAAATAATTGTTAAATTTTAGAAAATTAATATAGCATGTTTTTTTTTAAGTTGTCATAAATATGCCCAACAGTGTGTATTTTGAGAATGTGAACCATCTCACAGTAGGAAACTGGAACTCAAGATTAATTTTACAAAACCATTTTTAGGAAATAAATTCTTAAATGCTTGTGTTTTTTCATATGTCCTATGCAGCATTAACCTAAGCAAATTATGGCATTCATTATATTAGAAACATATTAATATTTTAGTGAAAAAAAACCATACAGTGAACATCTGTGCTCCATCTCTGAACATAATATTGTAGGTAGACACTTCCATGATTCAATATTCAGTTAATATTTATCGAATGCAGTGTAGAAGGTGCTAGGAATAATATAGTAAAAAATGAGAACTTTAGTTAACTACAGCATAATCAATATGTATTATTACTGAAGAAAATATATGCCACAATCTAAGGATACTTTTCCATTTCTTTCATTATTACATTCTCATACTTCATTTTCACTTATCTACAAGTAGAAGATTACATTTTTCTGTTTCAAACTCTGGATTTCAAACTTTTATTTATTTCTAGGCATTTAAGGAATACTTCATGAATTCAAAAGGAAAACACCCATTGGTAATGGTAGTTTTTCTTTCTGAATCAAGTCAAAAGCTACCTCTGTACATTAAAAACAAAAGAAAAGAAAAAAACAAATCAATGTTTTTAAAGTCTTACCTAATTGGGCATCAATATTATATAAATGAGATTTTTAAAATAACTCAAGCCTGTTATTATATTTTGACCTTGCATTCCATTAATACAAGTATCTGCATACTTAATACATATCCATGAATCAACTATAAGTCATAAAGTGTTTCAAGAATAGTAGCAATTGACCAGGCTTGTGTTTCACAGCTGAAAGGACAGTATTGGCCATTCTCATTTGTCAGTTCAGGAAGTCCTTTCCAAGGGGATCTTAAAGAAAGAAAAGACATTTTATGAGATACAATCTAACACATCTTGTTTGGATAAACAAAATAGGCAATACACTTGGTGGTTTTTCTTTCTAGTATAGAAAAACAATCATATAGAGTCATTTGCTACAAAATATAACAGGATATCCTAAAGATATATAAATGTATATATAAAGACGTATAAAGAATTTAGATTGAAATTATTCTTTGATATTCAATGTTTGAGATTTAAGACTTTCAACCACAAAGGGTTCCTTTTATGTATTAAAAACAGGGTTCCTGGGTCACTTGGTTGAGTGTCTGACTTCAACTCAGGTCATGATCTCACATGTATTGGGCTCATTGCTGTCAGTTCAGAGCCTGCTTCAGAGCCTCTGTCCCCCACTCTCTCAGTCCCTCTCCCACTCTCTCTCTCTCAAAAAATAAATAAACATTAAAAAAAGAAAACAGAAGAAACTATCATTCCAAGCATATAGAGACAGACAAATATCCTCTCAGGTCTAATTTTAGTACTTTCAAATTAAGTTCATGAAATTCAAATTGTGATTATGTAGATTTTGACAAAATTATAAAACGAATATAGAATAATGAAGAAACACTGAGAGCTATGATTAGGAAAGCAGTGCCAATAAAAAAAAAATCTGGTGGCACCTGGGTGGCTCAGTTGGTTGAGCGTCTAATTCTTGAATTTGGCTCAGGTCATGATGCCACGGTTGTGGGATCAAGCCCTGTGTCTGGCTTGCGCTGAGCATGGAGCCTGCTTAAGATTGTTGTCTCTCCCTCTGTCCCCCTCCCCTGCTCACATGCTCTCTCTCAAAAAAAAAAAAAAAGAACAATCTGAATTTCTATACTAATCTCTCATTTTACTGAATAATAATACAGTTAGTATTTATTGGGCATTTATTATGTTCTAATATTAAGTGACTTATGTACATTATCTCATTCAATGCCCACAGCAACTCTGTAAGGCAAGTACCATAATCATTCGTATTCATTGAACAGATAAGAGGTTTCTAGAGGTTAACTAATTGTTCCAAGTCACATTATCAGAACACAGTATTGTTATATCAAGTTTATTCTATTTTTAAAAACTTTATTTATTTATTTAAGTAATCTCTATACCCAGCGTGGAGCTTGAACTTACAACCCTGAGATCAAGAGCTGCATGCTCTTGCAACTGAGTCAGCCAGGTGCGCGTCCGGCTTCGGCTCAGGTCATGATACCACGGTTCGTGGGTTTGGGCCCCGCTTCGGACTCTGCTGACAGCTAGCTCAGAGCCTGGAGCCTGCTTCGGATTCTGTGTCTCCCCTGCTAACGCTGTCTCTCTCTCTCTCAATAAATAAATAAAAACATTTAAAAAATTTTAAGAAAGTGTTTATTTATTTATTTATTGAGAGAGAGAGAGAGAGAGAGAGAGAGAGAGAGAGAGAGAGAGAGGGAGGCAGAGAGGAAAGAGAAAATCTCAAGCAAGCTGCGGCTGTCAGCTCAGAGCCCAATCTCATGAACCACGAGATCATGAACTGAGCAGAAATCAAGGCTCAGATGCTCAACCAACTAAGCCCCTCTGATTTATTCTTAATTTCAGTGTAATGTCTTTAAACATGAAATATAAAGTTAAAAAATCCAAAATTCTGTACTGTTTCATTTTTAAAGTTGGGTTATGGGAACGTGTTCTTTTCTTTTCACCATTATAACATTGTAACTCATGGCTGTGTGAAGAGTGTATGTTACATTAAACTCTTTTGCAGGTATTAAATTTTTCATAATAAAAATGGAAAAAACAATTCCCTTAGGTAAATAATGGAGACAGTTTAGATAATAACTAATAAAAAATAATAACACCACCAGCTTGGTACTATATTTAAAAAGCCATCATAGAGAAATACAAAATATAGAAACTTGCTTCCAAGTGTTCAAGTTACTTCTGAGTAAGAGGCCAAATTACTGAAGTTGGGTACCAGGGTATCTGTAGTGGGTTGAATTGTGTCCTCTTCAAAATTCTTATGTTGAAGTCCCAACCCTCAATACCTCAGAATGTGAATTTATTTGGATATAGGGTTGTAACAGATGTAATTAGTTAAGATTAGGTCACCCTGGAATAGGATGGGCCCCCAATCCAGTAATGACTGGTGTCCTTATAAAATGGAGAAATTTGGACAAAGAGATGCACCCAGAGAGAAAGTCATGTGAAGACTGGAATTATGCTGCCAGAAGCCAAGGAATAACCAGAAGCTAGGAGACAGGGCTGGGAGAGATCCTTCCCTAGCATCTCCAGAGGGAGCATGGCCCTACTAACACCTTGATTTCAAACTTCTGGCTTCCAGAACCATGAGGCAATAAAGTTCCTTATTTAAGCTATTCACTTTATAGTGCTTTGTTATGGCAGAGTTAGCAAACTAATATAGTATTGAAATCAAGAAACCAAACAAGCTTATAGAACCAATAATATGCTGCCCATAGTTCTACGTGGAACTAGGACATAGAGCATATCCATACTGGTATAAAGAAGTCTTCTTTCCCCGCCTTTCTGAAAGAAATTCATTCCTCACGTCTTTAGGTGGGACAAAGGAGGTCAGTGACCACAACTGGGGAGGAGAGGAAAGAAGGGTAGCAGGAACAACACAGGGTGGGATGCCAGAGCCTGAGGGGTATGAAGAAGTTCACGCCAAGGGTAGGAGTGGCCCAGAGCCCAGGTGGTACAAGGGGGGCATCCACACATAAGTGTGGTCTAGAGTGGGGTTGTCAGGACCAATAAGGATGAAGAGGTCACCTATGTGTTGGGGCACCCCAGCATGGGGTGTCAGAGTCAGAGCAGGGTAAGCTCCCCGTGGTAGTGATAGCACAGTGTGGGGAGTAGGTTACTCATGGCCCCAAGATCAAGAGTTGCATGCTCTTCTGACTAAGGCAGCCAGGCACCCCTGGATAGCATAAGGTTTTTTATGAAAAGAAAGCAACATTTTCAAATATCATAGGAAGGTCAAAGAAGGGAACTGAAAGAAGTCATGGGATCTGGGAACCTGAAAGAATCTTGTTGAGTGGCTTCATGAGAGTGGTGAGGGCAAAACAAAAGCCCGACTGCAGGTGGAAATAACTAAGTCAGGAGTCAGAAAGTAAAAGGATTGAGGCTGCTCCTAAAGCATTTGTTGTGCTGAGACGCAAACAGAATGATAGGACAGGCTAGAGGCAGGAACAGTATGAAGGGACTTTATTTTAGGATGGGCTGATCTTTCTAGATTTAGAAGGAAGGATCAAGTGGAATACCAAGAAAGGATAATTACTGGAGCAAAGTCAGGGCCCAAGTGGGAGGGATGGGATCATTGGTAAAGTAAAAGAGTGACCGCTGCAGTGTAAGATACTCTTACTTTTCATGGGAAAAAAGAGAAAAAAGGGAAAAAAGAGAAAATAGATGTAAACAATTAGAAATACTGTGGGGCAACAAAGGATAGAATATAAGAATGTTCACATCACACAGATTCAGTCTCGGTTTCTCGATGAGGTGCAAGAACTCTGGCAGGATTGGGTTTTCTGTGACTACATTCAAGCTAATAAAAACAAACTTTGAAAAAAAAAGAGAAAACATGACATGACATTCATGGTGATAGATGGAAGTCCTCCATGCTCTTGTAATAAAGGAGAGAAAATTTATGTTGTTTATGCATAATTATTCTGAGCAATAAGGTATAACTATACAGCCATACCTTGTTTTATTGAGCTTTGCTTTGCTTTACTGCACTTTGCAGACATTGTTTTTTACAAATTTAAGGTTTGTGGCAACCGGCATCAAACAAGTCTATTGGCACCATTTTTTCCAACAGCATTTGCTCACTTTGTATCTGTGTAACATTTGGTATTTCACACAATATTTCAAACTTATTCATTATTGTTACATTTGTTATGGTGATCTGTGGTCAGTGATTATGACTTGCTGAAAACTCAGATGATAATTAGCATTTTTTAGCAATAAAATATTTAAAAAATTTTTTATGTTTATTTTTGAGGGGGGGTGGGGTCAGAAAGGGAGACACGGATTCTGAAGCAGGCTCCAGGCTTTGAGCTGTCAGCACAGAGCCTGACACGGTGCTTGAACTCACGAACCAAACCAGGAGATTATGACCTGAGCCGAAGTCGGACACTTAACTGACTGAGCCACCCAGGCACCCCAGCAATAAAATATTTTAAAATTAAGGTATGTACATTGTTTTTTTTAGACATAATGCTATTGCATATTTAATAGACTGCCATATACGTATAAATGTAACTTTGACATTGACTGGGAAACCAAAAAATTCATTTGACTTGCTTTATTGTGATTTTTGCTTTATTGAGGTGGTCTGGAACTGAACCCACACCATCTCTGAGGCATGCCTGTATTTAGGTTGAATCTAGAATTTGGAAAGTTAAGCTAGCTTTTGACTATATTTGTATCTTATAAAGACACATAACTCTGACACTATTTATCTCTAATAATTAGGACAAAAGTGGTGACAAATGGGTTTGAAATAATAGTCAAAAGACCAACTTGATATTTTAGTTATAATAAATCATTTAAAAATGTTTATTTATTTATTGAGAGAGAGAAGGAGGGATAGAGAGAGAGGGAGGGGCAGAAAAAGAGGAAAGAGAGAATCTGTCAGCGCAAAGCCCAATGCAGGGCTCGATCCCATGAACCATGAGATCGTGCTCTGAGCCAAAATCAAGAGTCAGATGCTTAACTGACTGAGCCACTCAGGTGCCCCTATAATAAAGCATTTCTGAAAATTATTTATTGATATATCTTTATTTTTATTTCATTTATTTACTTTTAAATTATTCTAATTTCATTTATTTATTTTTCAAATTATTCTAAATTAAAAAAATTTTAACATACGGTGTTACATTAGTTACAAGTATACAATATAATGACCCAGCAATTCTATACATTACTTGGGTGCTCATCAGGATAAGTGTACTCTTAA
Source organism: Cryptoprocta ferox (assembly GCA_028646485.1). Lineage (NCBI taxonomy): Eukaryota > Metazoa > Chordata > Mammalia > Carnivora > Eupleridae > Cryptoprocta > Cryptoprocta ferox. Next base: position 20,303,978 of record CM053570.1, read on the forward strand.
ATCTCTTTATCTATTTTACCCATCCCTCCACCTACCTCCTCTGGCAAAAACATAAATCTTTAAATCAGCTAACTCAAAATGCCCAGCCTCAGTACTTTTAGTTTTTGTATTTATTCTGTTCTAATCATACCCAAAAATATCCACTAAATTTAAAAATCAGACTATTCCATATATATAATGCACACAATATCAAGTCTCCAAATCAAGATAAATAACAATGTAAAATAATTAAAGGAAGGTGAAATTACATCATTGAATTTGTCATGTTAAATTAAGAGTAAAGCTTTCAAATTTTATTGGGGTTCCTAGAGTATATAGAAATTAATTCTAAGGAGCTGTTATTTACTTAATATCTAATAAATTCCCTAAACAGTGTTATGGAAATTACATGCCTCCAACAACTTACCTCTCAAGATGAACATAATGTCGGGAAAGAACATTTTTAACCAAAAACACAGTCTTTGCATTAGCCTCCGGACCCATCAATTTGGAAAAATACAATTTCGCACGAAGAAAATACCCAACAGGCCACAGCCACTCCTAAAAAAGATGATTTAAAAGTAAAGAAAAAAAAAAGAGCTGTTAATATTTATAAAGTCATTTGAAGAATAACAAACTGAAAATTCTGAAAAGAGAAATGAAATTCTTACAGGTCCTTGATGATAATTGAAACCTTTAGCAAGATTGTAGTTGTCATTGTCTAAGGCGTTGTCATAAATACCACAATAAACCATATCACTGCAAAATTATTGAAATTTAGGTTAGAAAAAGATCAGACATCACATAAGCATTAGAAAGATTTTTCAATAGCAAAGGTAAAAGAAAGAATCAAATTATTTTGTCTTCCAAATCTATAGAATTAGCTCATCTTCCATTTAACCTTAGATTAGTATATACTGGGTTCAGAATGCCTTTTTTTTTTACAACCCATTTTAAAAGATAGATTTGTTTGTTTGTTTATTTATTTATTTTTAAGTAAGCTCTCCGACCACCATGGGCTTCAACTCACAACCCCGAGAACAAGAGTCACATGCTCTACTGATTGAGCCCAGCCAGGCACCCACAGAATACCCCCAGAATAGTGTGTGAGGGAATACTGTGTGAGGTAATGATTAACAAATACTTACTGGCTAATACAAAAAAAATATAAAGTATTGAGGTATCTTGCCTTCAAGGAGTTAGTCTGGCACGAAATATTGGTTAAATTCAATTATTTCACTAAGCTCCTAATATACTTATGGTATTTAAAATATACAAAATAATTTAAATTAGTAAACATTAAAGATATCATTTTATTAAATACTATATTTAATAAATATTAAGTTGGAAAGATTGTTTTTTCCAATTTATTGGAAAGATTGTTTTTTAAACTTCTCCATTAAGTAATTTAAAAATTAATTAAAGTTAGTACATTATCAGAGTACAAATAGTAACCAAATGGACATAGAAAATTTATACACACTTATAAACTAAACAAAGTATTATAAGCTTATTGCAGCAGATAATACAAGGTAGTTATCTCTACTCAGTTTAATTTAATTATTAGTTTTCTTTTTTCTTTTAGTGAGAGACAGAACTTGCCACATGAGTAAGCTTTATTTATTTATTTACTTATTTTCAAATGAGTAAGGTTTAACTGTGGGTTTTAGTTTTGACCAGTGGTTTGTAACACCTCTGAAAATGTGGAGAACACTTCAGAATGTGGATAAGTATACACACAAAAAGTCTGCATCTCAAGATTAAAATGAGTACATAGTAAATTAGGAAAATTCTACAAAGGTAAGGGTATTATATAGAAATGCAACTTGGCCACTTATTGATATAGAAAGCAAATTAATTTTGGGCATCAAACTTTAAAGGAAAATCACAGAAGACAAACAGGGAGGTCATTAGATACTCAAGAAAGCTGGAAAAGAAAAGAAACGTAAAATGGTATAAACACATAATCATAAAGTAAAAACAAAATCAGTGGTTAAAAGAAAAATAGTGGGGTAATTATACAGAAAGGATGGAAATGGTTAGTGGTGGTGAGGATAGAGTTAAATCCTCATCTGTTACCACAAGAAATAACCAAACAGTGTCTAATACTTTTTAAAAAATAAAAAAATAGCTGCATAACATATTATTTGGTAACATGGGGAGGGGGACACCTGGGTGGCTCAGTCGGTTGCATGCCTGATTCTTGATTTTGGTCCAGGTCGTGACTTTGCTGTTTGTGAGACTGTGCCCCAAGTCAGGCTCTGTGCTGACAGTGCAGAGCCTGCTTAGGATTCTCTCTCTCTACCACTCCACCACTCACACACACTCTCTCTCAAAATAAATAAACTAATGAAAACTAAAAAAAAAAAAAAAGAAATATGGAGGGAAGTGCTAGGGGTAATACCTTGGAAAATTTTAAAGACTGTCTCTGAGGAGACAATATGTCTATACTTCCAATGTCCATAATAATCATGTATTACTTTTACAATCAGAAAAGATAGGCATGAGGAAATGTTCATGACATATTAGTTTTATAAACAAAACATTGATTATTAAACATAGGACAAGCATTGTGAACATTGATGTTTAATGAAGATACAGTGTTTTTAAAAAAGTTTGAATGCAATTTTAGAATTTACTGACAAGCAAAAAAATTATGGTTGATGCAATATAACATCAACAACAAAATTCCTAATACTTATACTCCAATGTACTCTGGGTCCAAAGTTTTCATGCCATTATTAAATATAAATGATTATATATTAAATACAATATGAATAATATTCTTAATACTCATATTCTAACTTACTCTGGATCCAAAGTTTTCATGCCGAGGGGACCAAGCAATTTCTTTTCTGCAATCTCCAAAGCTTTCCATGCTTTTTCTGCAGTAAAGAGCTCAGGGGCCTAATGAATATCAAAAGCGAATATTCAAACTTCATAAAATCACAAAAGAATTAGTTTCTACTCACAGTGGAACATAAACTATTCACAAACTTAGAAATGAAAACAATTTAAAAATACAGTGTGGGTCAGAATTGGTTTCAAGTGCAGAAGCTTAGCCAGATCTGATGCTATGGGGCTGATGTGGGAGCGCTGCCCTTGGCCTTAGAAGTGAGGAAAGCTGTTAGACATGATTATTTCCTTGCGTCATTTTAAGAAAGTGTATGAGCTCCAAAAGGAAGTTGCCTCAGCTACAATGAAGGCAGAACACACTTAAACCCATCTGATTCATTTTTTAGAAGATTTACAATAGCTTCCTTTAAGTATATCTGATAGTTTTTTGTTTTGGGGTCATAGTAAAATACAGAATGACTTGCACTCTAACAGCATTGTTAGATGCTTGTGAAATGGAGGAGAGAAAGCACTGGTGGCTAAGAATCTGCATTAATTGTCATGGTTAAATGAAATCAAATGCACACTGAGTAGAAGCTATCTTTATGTACCTTTGCATTTTTTATTCTTTTTTTCGCATTTTGTTATTCCACTATAATTTATAGTTCCGTGTTTAGTACTTTTTTTGACAAGGCGGAGACAGCTAAGCAGGCCTGGAAGAACACATCCCATCTCTATTTTACTGTCCTTATAGTTTGTTTTTAGACTAAGTAGAGGCCAAATAAAGAGAGTCTAGAATTGTAGCATGAATTACAGCAGTACAACAAAGGAAACAATATGAGTTGAAAGTACGTTCATTAGTTAGCAGTCTAGATCTTTTCAGCTGGTGTGCGGAGGCGCTGGTCAGAGCACAGGGGTGCCCAACTACGGATGCCACCAGCTTTCAAGTTGGGGCTGCCTGAAGCAGTTGGATGTGGCATGATCAACCTAATTCATTTAGTGCAGTGTAGTGTATGCCATTGTTTTCCATGTGTGCTAGGATAGGAAAAACGTTGCTACGCACTCCATTCGTCATCACTTATTATTTTTTATTTTTTGATACTGAATGTTGTAGGTTAAGGGTGGTATGCATAATGCTTCATTAATTTAAAAAGACTATAGAAAACTAGCTAGTAAACAATTTACTTTTTGGCAACTACATGAATTTGAAAACAAATGGGAATAAAGAACTAAATACACTCTATCGCAACATTTTTGAAATTTCAGAGCAGCAATTCACTTACTACAACCATTGCTATGGTGAAATTAGGCCTGAGCTGATAGTCACACCAAGGGCTTGACGCTCCATAGCTATCTTTGTATATGCCACGTTTGTGAACCAGATTAGGATGCTTTTCATTAAAATCTGAAGGGTCTTCTGACACATGAAATAGCTTTTCGAAGTTGTCTTGTATTTTTCTGTTCCACTCATCGTATGAGATTGTCACAACCGTTCCTGAAACATGGTAAAAGACTTGGCAGTTTTAAGCATTCAAAGAAATCCACACATTTAGTTACAGCCAAAGAGTAATATGTAGGCAATAAATTACCCATTTCTTACAAGTGTCAGGGTCTTTTGAAGGACTCTAGCTTAAAATTAAAAATTAACTTTTGTTATATTACCAGAAAGAATTAGACTCCAGTGAATGATCCCTGATTTGTCTTTGTATCACTCTTAACTTGTTTGATAAAGTTACATTTATTGTGCACTCAAAATGAGGCTACTCTGAATTGAGATGTGCCAGAAGTGTAAATATATACTGGAATTCAAAGAAAATACTCTCCCCACAAAAGAATGTAAAACAGCTCATGAATCATTTCATGCTTATTACATGTTGAAATAATATTTAGCAAATATTGAGTTAATAAAGTATATTACCATAATTAGTTTCACCTGTTTCTTTTTACTTTTTTTTTTTAAATATGAGTACTAGAAAATTTAAAATTATATTTCTTTTGGACAGCATAGCTCTAGAAAAAGAGATGTAAAGATTTCCTAAGTGTTCACAAAAATGCAACTTGCTCACACTCACATTAAGGAAAAGAAAAACACAATAAAACAATTAACTATGATACTTTTCATATCTCAGTTCAAAGTTGCTATAAAAATATGGTTAGTAACCAGGTTTGTTACAATTTCATACTAGTAAATTGATGTTTTTTCTTTCCTCTTAATCTTAAGGGTTTTCTAATATTAATTCATTGAGTCAAATGAGGATTACGTAGATTAAGAGTACAGACCGTACAGTTAAAGTTTCTTTTTAAATAAAATGCACAGCTTACCATGTCTTTTTATGGTGACTTCATGATAAGGGAAAATTCTTTTTTTGGATAATTCCAGCAACCAACGGACAGCAGATTTACTCAGGCCCACAATTTCCACAGCAGACCCATCTCTAAAATTAAAATAAATTTTACTCTGTGAGTTGGAGTCATTTAAGCACTACTTAAATGGCATTCAATAAACAATTCTGATGAATTATATATTATAAAAATAACTAGCTATAAAAAACCCTTCACTTTATTGAAATATATACTGTATACATAAGAAATCTCTCCTCTAATTATTTTGCCATTGCTTACCTTCTTAACAATTACAAAAAGTTTTGTGAAGTGGAATGGTGATTATGGAGTTAAAGGAGATGGAAGCTGGAAAAGGTAGAGAAGGCATCAGAAAATACTGAAACAGAGTACCAAAGATAGCAAACATGGAATATAGGACTGGAGACAGCCAGGGAAAGTATACATAATAATTTGAAAGATTTTTTTTTTTTTAAAGAGAGAAAAAAAGAGAGAGAGAGTGAGAGCATGAGTTGGGGAGAGGAGCAGAGGGAGAGAGAGAATCTTAAGAAGGCTCCACGCCCAGCATGGAGCCTGAAGCGGGGCTTGATCTCATGACCCTGGGATCATGACCTCAGCAGAAATCAAGAGTTGGATGCTCAACCCACTGAGTTACCCCAGTGCCCCTGAAAGTTCATTTTTAAGGAAAATGAAAGGGAAGTCTGAGACCTAATAATGTACCAAAACAAACATGCTTTAAAAAGAATTTGCAAAGCATGTAACAAGAGCTACAGCTTTAAAAAGAATTTGCAAAGCATGTAACAATACTGACAAACAATTTTTTTCACAGTTCTGACTGAAGATAAAATTTAGAATAAGAAAAGAGTTTCTCAGATTTGATACTATATTAAGCATTTGAAACCATAAAAAGAAATAATGGGAGAAAAGATAAAAAAATTTAGGAGGAAAAAAGTTTCAGAAATTAAAAGTATTTCATAAAGGACAGGATAATGGCGTTTCTATATGTATGACAGATAGGCATAATGAAATGTTTACAATGAAAGCATTTCAGGTTAAGAAAAGATCTTAATCAGAGGGATAATGAATCATAAAACTTTCCTCTGAGGTGCTTGTAGAGAATCACCCCATGAGAACTTCCCGAAAAGAACAAACAGCTTTACTTGATGACTTGTAACAAGAGAGTTGTGTATGTGTGTATTGTGGGAGAGGGAGGAGTGGCAGGGAAGAAGGAGATTGTCACCGATTTAGTATGATGACTCCATGGTTAATAGAACAAAAGACTCCACAAGTATGTGGTTTTAAAAGGTATAATTATACAGGCACCATACAAATTAACACCACCTTGGAGTGGCCGGGATTCCTCTGTTTCTGGCTCTGTCACTTTCTCCCATTTTATCCATCCATGTGCCGCAATTTAAGCGATTTCCTCCATACACAAACCCTGTTTCTTCGTCAACTCCTGCGGTTATATTAAAGCCTAGAAAAGCAAAATAACACATTTATAAAATCTGAAAGGAATATAATAAACTGGACAACTACTCTAGAGAGCAATGTGGTAATGCCTTCAGAGCTGAAGACGTGCATGTTCTACCACAGAGAGATTTCATTTCTAGACACATACTTTAGAGAAATCCTTACCTATGTGCATATGAAGGTATGTACAAGGATATTCAATGCAGCACTGTATTAGCAAGGAAATAAATAAGTGCTGAGCAGAGGAGTGAACAAACACTGTGGTTTATTCATATGGTGTAAAACTCTCTATACCATTTCAAATTAATGAACTAGATTTACATGAATCACAATGGACAAAACCCCCAAACAAAATGATTGAGCAAACAAGTTGCAAAAGGAAATGCATAATAAGATACCTTTTCTTAACAGTTTAAAATATAGACAATACTAATATATACAACCATGTATGTTTATATGACTATATCTAATATGATATCTGTATAAAATTTAAAAACATATAAAATAGTTATGTGTATATATTATAGTATATTATATAATATACTGAATATATACTATATTATATACTGAATATATACAACATAGTATATATTATGTTTACTATATTATATATTGAATATACTATATTATATACTGAATATATACTATATAATATACATATATATTATGTATACATTAATATACATACATAATATATACGTAATTTACATATACTCAAACACAAACTCATAAAATACAAAACATACATGTAAATAATAAACCCTGATTATAGCATAGTCATTAATTCTAGAGAGGGAGGGAAGAGAGAAAGAGATGAAGCTTTACATACATCTCATCTCTAACGGTTTATTTATTTTCAAAGCAAAACAGAAAGATCTGAAGAAAGTATGACCAAATGTAAATATCTAATTTTATTTCTAGGTTTCTAGGTGTAATTTATATTGTTTTCTCTAACTGAAATGTTTTACAATTAAATCTAAAAACTAAAATAATTTAGAGATATCACAAAAAGTTCTTTTAAATATAAAATCTATATCTAATTAGTTCTTAAACGAAAGATAAAAAAGTATCAGTGATTTTTACCAGTTCAATCATGTATACAATTTGTATGTTACCATTACAAACAATAAATTAACTAAATGGGGTTTAACTACTTTTTTTTTTTTTTTTTTTTTTTTTTTTTTAGAGAGAGCCTGAGTGAGCAAGGGACAGGAGAGGGAGACAGAGAGAAAGAATCCCACAATGGGTAGGGAGAGGTAGGGAGACCCAGAGAATCCTGAAGCGGGACTCCAACTCACCCGATATGGGGCTTGAACTCACAAATTGTGAGATCATGACCTGAGCCAAAGTTGAACGCTTAACTGACTGAGCCACCCAGGCATCCCTAACTACTGTTTAAAATGTAATTTAGGACATGCAAGAAGGAATATAAGTTTTTGAGTTTACGTCAAAATTTGCCAGTGAGTTATCTGAAATAGTTGAAATAAGGTCATTAGCCTCGACTTTAATCCAATTTGACTAGTGTCCTTATAAGATGAGGAATTCTGTGCACAGACAATGCACAGAAGGAAGCTGATGTGAAGATACAGAGAGATCACCATGTAACCATGAACATGGCCATCTACTAGCTACGGAGAAAGGCCTGGAACAGATCCTTCTTTCATAGCCTGGAGTTTGAGTCAACCCTGCCAACACCTAAATTTTGGACTGCTAGCCTCTAGAACTGAGAGACAATACATGTCACACACACCCAGTGTGTGGTGCTTTGTTATGGCAGTCCCAGCAAACGAATACATTATTTTTTTTGCTAATAATAAACAGTAGACTTACAGTACTATGTGCCATGCACTGTTCTAAATGCTTTAAACATACATGTTTCATTGAATCTTCATATCAACCTTAGGGGGTAGATGCTATTGTTATCTCCCTTCTACAAACGTAGAAGAGAGAGGCAAAGATAAGTTAAAACTTATCCAAGGGAACACAGCTAGAAAATGAGCAGAGATGGGACTTTTAAGATAGCAAGTCTGGGGGCACCTGGGTGGCTCAGTCGGTTAAATGTCCGACCTTGGCTCAGGTCATGATCTCAGGGTTCATGGGATCGAGCCCCGCATCAGGCTCTGTGCTGACAGTTCAGAGCCTGAAGCCTGCTTCAGATTTTGTGTCATCCTCTCTCTGCTCCTCCCCTACTCATGTGCTCTCTTGCTCTCAAAACTAAGTAAACATTTAAAAAAAAATTAAAAACAAAAGATAGCAATTGTGCTTCTAGCATTGGAGCTTTCATTCATGCTCTGCTGTCTCTTATGATAATTTAGCAGGGGAAAAACAGTGACCCACTTTAATATGAATTTGTTTGAGTCCTGGTAAGACTGAATGCTTCTCTCATGTTTATTAATGGACTATCTGTGTATGTCCTTGGGCAAACTACGTGCCTGTTTCCCCTTCCTATTCCCTGCACGGTGAGCTAGGAATAGAGGTAATAGTCTCTGGAAAATGTTTGCAAAGTAATATACAAAGGCAAGGAGGCTTTTAATTTATCTGATATTAAATAAATAACAGTAATTGGATAATCAATGTTTAGTGGTTTTCCTCTCAGAGATTTAGTGGATAGCAACAGAAACATACACAAAAAGGTACATAGGTTAAAATAACTATAAAAGAACAGGTTGCTTCAAATGTACAAAAAAAGTACAAAGAAATCCTATTTTTGTAGTTTCTCATGAAATGGCAGAGTATCCTAGGCTATTGGCTCTCTCCCCAAAATCAACCCCAGAGAAACTATAGAAGTAAGTATGAGGTACTGATCTGAAGAATTTACATTTCAGGGAGAAACTGATAAAAATAAGTGAAACCTGACCAGCCACTCTTGGGCTTTGACTCCATCCAGGCTTTCAAGGTTGTTGTGTTATAAGCTAAGGGGATTGCCTCTTTTCAGAGCTCTATGGGGTTACTAATAATCAAGGGAACATGAGTTTATTGAGAAAAAGAAAATATTAGATACCAGACGACTCTAACTATTATAATAGAGAAAGAAGCAGCGTGCCTGTCTCAGTTGGCAGAGTGTGGGACTCTTGATCTTGGGGTTGTGAGTTCAAGCCTCATGTTGGGTATGGCGATTACTTAAAAATAAAACCTTTAAGGGGTGCCTGGGTAGCTCAGTTGGTTAAGTGTCTGACCCTTGATTTAGGCTCAGGTCATGATTTCATGCTCATGAGACTGAGCCCTGTGCTGGGCTCTGTGAGGGGCATGAAGTCTGCTTGGGATTTTCTCTCTCTCTCTCTCTCTCTCTCTGCCCCTCCCCTACTCACACTCTCTCTCTCAAAATAAAGGTAAAAGGATAAAATCTTTAAAAATTAAATAAAAAGAAAGAAACTGAGTAACATATTCTACATGTAGCAGAATTATTGGAACAGATGGACCAACAATATAAACAAAAATATTCTCAAAGACATAATAATATTCCCAAAGACATTAACCATACTGACAAAAGTCATTAAAAATGACCAAGTGGAGATGTTAGGTCTAAAATTTTTAGTAGCCAAAATAAAGAAGACAATAAAGGGACTAAGACTGTAGATGGATATAGCTGAAGAATGAATTAGTGAGATGGAAGATCAGACTGAAAATCCTTCAGAGGCATCAGGAATGGATAAGGAAAAAATAGGAGAAAATAGAAGAACAGAGCTATGGGGCACCTGGGTGGCTCAGTCAGTTAAGCGTCTGACTTCAGCTCAGGTCATGATCTCATGGTTCATGAGTTAGAGCCCTGCATTGGGCTCTGTGCTGACAGCTTGGAGCCTGGAGCCTGCTTCAGATTCTGTGTCTCCCTCTCTCTCTGCCCCTCCCCAGCTTGTGCTCTGTCTCTCTCTCTCAAAAATAAATAAACATTAAAAAAACTAAAAAAAAAAAAAAAAAAAAAAAAGGTAAGAAGAACAGAGCTAAGAGCTGCGGCGGTTAGAAATAAACAAGACAATATCCAGTACTCCCAGAAAGGAGGAGAGGAAATATTTGAAGAAATAAAATGATAAATAACCCAGAATTAAGAGAAGACTGCAGACTGAAAGGGCTCATAGAATGCCAAATGAACAGAGGAGAACAGTTAGAATAAAATCCCGAATGAAGATAAAGAGATGGTTCTAAAAGCTTCATGAAAGAAAGAGTAGATCACCAATAATGGAACAAGATCTAGGTCAACAGACCGTCAACAGAAAGATTGGAAGCAAGAAGACAACAGAATAGTATTTTTTTTAAATATTGAAAAAAAATAACTTGAACTAGAATTTTCTGTCCAATATGACATTTAAATGTGAGAGTGTAATAAAAAAATTTCCAGGGACACCTGGGTGGCTCAATATTTTTTTAAATATTGAAAAAAAAAGACCTTGAACTAGAATTTTATGTCCAATATGGCATTTAAATGTGAGAGTATAATAAAAAAGTTTCCAGGGACACCTAGGTGGCTCAGTCGGTTAAGCATCTGACTTCAGCTCAGGTCATGATCTCGTGGTTCATGAGTTCAAGCCCCACATTGGGCTCTGTGCTGACAGCTTGGAGCCTGAAACCTGCTTCGAATTCTGTGTCTCTGTCTCTCTCTGCTCCTCCTCCACTTGCACTCTGTCTCTCCCTCTCAAAAGTAAATCAACATAAAAAAACTAAATAAAATATTAAAAGTTAAAAAAAATTTCCAGTCATACAAGGCCTCATAAGTTTTGACACATAAATTCCAACTTAAAAAACACTGTTTTATTGGGGTGCCTGGGTGGCTCAGTTGGCTAAGCTGTGAGTTTGAGCTCAGAGCTTGGAGTCTGCTTCAGATTCTGTGTCTCCCTGTCTCTGCCCCTCTCCCACTCGCATTCTGTCTGTCTGTCTGTCTCTCTCAAAAATAAACATTAAAAATTTTTTTTAAAATAAAAACAAAAAAACCACATTCTTTTATCAACAATTAGCCAAACTATAGAAAAAGCCCAAATGTCCATTGACTGACAAATGGATAAAGAATGTGTATAGACAGACACAGACACCCACACTGGACTATTACTCAACCATCAAAAAGAATGAAATCTTGCCACTTGCAATGATGTGGACGGAGCTAGAATGTATTATGCTAAGCAAAATAAGTCAGAGAAAGACAAATACCGTATGATTTCACTCATATGTGGAATTTAAGAAACAAAACAGACGAACATATGGGAGGGGAATAAAAAAGAGAGAGAGGGAAATAAACCATAAGAGACTCTTAGCGATAGAGAACAAACTAAGGGTTGATGGAGGGAGGTGGGTGTGAGATGGGCTAGCTGGGTGATGGGTACTAAGGAGGGCACTTGTGATGAGTACTGGGTGTTGCATGTAAGTGATGAATCATTCAATTCTACTCCTTTTTTTTAAACAGAAGATTAATTTATTTAAATGTTCATTTATTAAAAAATGTTTTTAATGTTTATTTTTGAGAGACAGAGACAGAACACGAGCGGGGGAGGGGCAGAGAAAGAGGGAGACAGAGTCTGAAGCAGGCTCCAGGCTCTGAGCTGTCAGCACAGAGCCTGACGCGGGGCTCGAACTCACAAACCGCGAGATCATGACCTGAGCTGAAGTCGGACACTTAACCGACTGAGCCACCCAGGCGCCCCTCAATGTTTTTTTTTGAGAGACAGAAAGGGACTGAGGTTCCAGAGCAGGCTCTGTGCTGACAGCAGAGAGCCTGATGTGAGGCTCAAACTCATGCACTGGAAGATCGTGACCTGAGCCGGAGTTGGATGCTCAACCGGCTGAGCCACCCAGGCGCCCCTGAAATCAATATTGCACTGTGTGTTAACTAACTAGAATTTGAATAAAAATTTAAAAAGAAGTGGCACCTGGGTGGCTCAGTTGGATAAGCGTCCGACTCCTGATTTTGGCTCCGGTCATGATCTCATGGTTCCTGAGTTTGAGCCCAGTGTCTGGCAGTGTCTGTACTGACAGCATGGAGCATACTTGGGATTCTCTCTCTCCCCCTCTCTCTGTGCTCCTACCCCGCTCTATCTTTCTCGCTTTCAAAAATAAACAAACATTTAAAAAAAATTAAAAAGAAAAATGAAAAACACTCTTGAAGTTAGTGTTCACATCACAACAATGAAAACAACTACAGTAACTTACAGATCACTTACTATTTACTAGGTATTGCTCTAAGAGGTTTCATAAGTAACAAATAAATGAGATTAACTCATTGAATTAACTCAAGTAAATTTTGGAGGGTGTTGTAAGAGATATGGAAAGAAAAGATGATCAAATTACACATAAAAGTTCATTGCTGTAGAATATAAGAGGGACTCCTTGAAATCAACAAGAAAAACATAGGAATGCTAAAAGATGAGAAAAGGCAAAGAACATGAAATGACAATTTAAAGAAAAGGAAATTTTCTGAAAACGATAATAAACATACGAATAATACTCAAATTCATCAGTGATAGGAGAACTGCAAGTAACTACAAGTATATGTTACTTTTACACCCATGAGATGAGTGGAAAATGAGGATGGGCACGTAAGAAGCCATTTTGATTCTTAGTGGGAATATAGACCATTGTACTAATTATGCAAAGAAGTTTGGTAGTACTTAATCAAAGAGCATAAGAGTATAGTATACATAGCTCTGATATAGCAATGCTAAGTGAAATCAGCCAGACACAAAAGGACAAATTCTGTATGATTCCATGTACAGGAGGTATGTAAAGTAGTCAACTTTACAGAGGCAGAAAGGAGAATAGTGGTTACCAGGGATTAGGGAGGAGGGAATGGGGAATCACTGTTTACTGGGTACAGAGTTTCAGTTTAAGATGATGAACAGTTCCGGAGACGGATAGCGAGGATGGTTACATAATAATGTGAATGTACTTAAAGCCACTGTACACTTAAAATGGTTAAAATGATATATTTTATGGTAAAATGCTAAACATGTTAAGTGTATTTGGCCACATACACAAGAAACCTCAATAGTGGAAAAACCCAACATTCCAATTAAAAAATGGGCGAAAGACACAGACATTTCATCAAAAAGAGATACGAATGGCAAATAAGCACATAAAAGGATGTTCAATACCATTAGTCATTAAGGAAATGCAAATTAAAACCACAATGGGTAGTGGTGTACCCAACTATCAGAACAGCTTAAAAAAAGTGATTAATGTCAAATGCTGCTGAGGATGTGGAGAAATTGGATCTCTCAAGTTTGTGGATGGGAATGTAAAATGGTACACCACTTTGGAAAATAGTTTGGCAGTTTCTTATAAAACAAAATCCATACTTACCATATGACCCAATCACATTCTTGGGCATTTGTCCCAGAGAAATAAAAATTATGTTCATACAAATACCTGTATATAAATGCTCATATTAGCTTTATTTATATTAGCCAAAAAATGGAAATAACCAAAATGTCCTTCAACAGATGAATGTTACATCCATGAAAGAGAATACTACTGAGCAATAAAAAGGAATAAACTACTGATACATGCAACAGCTTGGGTGGACCTCAAAGGGAATATGCTTAGTGAAAGAATCTATCTCAAAAATTTACACGCTATATGATTCCATTTATACACATTCTTAAAAATACTCTTAAATACAGAGAACTGAGGGCTGATGCGGGTTGGGGAGAAGGGAAAATAGGTGATGGGCACTGAGGAGGACACTTGTTGGGATAAGCACTGGGTATTGTATGTAAGCCAATTTGACAGTAAATTATATTAAAAATAATAAAAAATTTAAAAAATGACAAAACTATAGAGATGCAGAACAGATTAGTAGTTGCCAGAGACCAGGGATTGTTGGTGTGACTCTAAAGGGGTAGCTCAAAGAAGACCTTTGTGGTGACGGAATAGTTTTATATCTTGATTGCGGTAGTGGTTACATGAAGCTCATACATGGGGCAAAATTACACAGAACCACGCACACACACGTACACACACAAATGAGTTAATGCAAGAATGGTGAAAATTGAATATGGTCTAGTTAACAGTATTGAACTCATGACAGCTTCCTGATTTTGATATAGTATTACAATAAGATATAGATACAATAGATACCCTCACTGGGGAAGCTGGAGGAAGGCCTCAGGGTACTCTTACGTATCATTTTTACTTTCTATCAGTCTCTAATTCTTTCAAAATTAAAAAGTTAAAATCAACATGCACATAAAGCAGTATATGTTTCACAGAACAATACATAAATATACAGCAAATGTATATGTACTGTATTCCCTGCATGTTTCTTTATATTCCTTCCTGTACAGAATGTCTCTAGAGGGAATGGGTGACAAAATAAACCATCATTAGCCTTGCATCGGCTGATGATGACAGTGTGCCATCAAAATAGGAACATGATGAACTTAAAAGAGGTTAAAAGTATATTTATTTTAACTCTGTAGACAAACCTTTTTACAAAAAGAATCTTATAAGAGCCTAAATTACAGAGACAGACAGATTGTGGATGAAGTCCTACTTCTGCCACTTAGTCGCTGAGTGACTCTGGGCAAGCTACTCTGCTTCAGTCACCTTATCAATACACCTGGGAACAATATAACGCATCCCCAATGGTCTTGGGAGCATTAAATGTGAACAACAGGGGTAAAGTAGTTAGCATAATGCCCAGCACATAGGAAGCACTCATTTATTATTATGATTGTAAATGCAACCAACAAAATTACCTTTCAAATTGGCTGACAAAACAGACAAAATTTTATCTTTCCTCTAGAAGCTAAAACTAAACTCGTGAGATTAGGAACTATGTTAATCTTTCTCATTGTCATATTCTGAAGTTTTACACACACATAAAGTATTTGTCAAATACATGAACAATTAGGGGCACCCAGGTGGCTCAGTCAATTAAGCGTCTGACTCTTGGTTTTGGCTCAGGTCAAGATCTCACACAGTTTATGGGATTCAGCCCCACGTTGGGCTCCATGCTGACAGTGCAGAACCTGCTTGGGCTTCTCTCTCTCTCTCTCTCTCTCTCTCTCTCTCTCTCTCTCTCTCTCTCAAAACAAATAAATAAACTTAAAAAGAAATACATGAACAATTACAAGGTTTAATTCCACCTCATCAGAAATCTTTACTGTGTGAAATTATGTACCTTCATCCTTCATGTTTCGATCTATCTGTGGCCCAGCATTCCTTTCTCGGAACTGTATGCCCTGCAGGTGTCTTTGCATTACTTCCTGTATTAATTCAAATAATGGTTGATCCTGTTTGAGACACAATGAATGTTATTCCTGTTAGAAATTGCATTTTTCTTACCTTCTCCCAAATCATACAATGGAAGTTTTGTGAAAACATATTTTCCTCTGGAAGAGAAATAGGGTGGGGCTGAGGAAGGAAGCTCCTACCCACCACGTCATGCAGTACACCTCTGGCATATGAGTATTTAACATACTGCAGTTTGGACTATTCATGTCTGTGATATGACATAGTTTGTAATTTTGCTGACACATGAAAATGAATCTTGTGAGGTTGTATGGTTTCTATTTGAGTGAACTGTGCAGCTAATAAATGTATCTAGCTTCTGCAGAAATCTAAACCTTAAGTTGGCATTGCTGTTTTTACTCATCCACATACATAGTCATGGGAATAAATTACATGCTAACATGACGCTTTAGGTAAAAACTTTTTTTTGACAAATGTTCTTTGAATATTTCATGATAAAAATATCATGGGGACACAGATCTCTGCTAACTCTAAGATGGTTTACAAGTCCCCACAATCACATACCAAGCAAACTATAATATAAAGGCAGTTCAGCAGTCGCAAAAGTACAGTATCATTGTACATTACTGACTGGGAAGAAAACCACTCAAAATGTTTATTTTTTCTGCACTGTTCATAAGATAAACTCTGAACAACGTGGTTTGGTGGTCAGGCTCTCCACAACCTGGTTCACCCATTCCACCATCTCTTACTACCTTGCAGGTTACCTGCACAAAAAGTCTAACTAGACTGAGCAGCATGTCCTAAACTGTGCTTCAATCTACCCTGCACTTTATTTTTCCTTTCTTCTGTGATGTCTTCTCACAATTTCCCTCATCTCTGCTGAAATCTTACTCACCTTTTAAGGTTCAGTTGAGGTGAAATTTTAGCTACTTTATGAAGTCCTCACTGAGAACCACCTACTAGATTATCTCTCTCTCTTTTATGCATGGCATTTCCTATAGACCTCTTTTTGTAATGACCATAATATGTATACGTTATCTCTTCTACCATGTTGCAAGTTCTTTAAACAAGAACAGGTCTTACCATTGCAATCTTTCAAAGTCCTAGCAGGTGCTAAAGAAATACCAATATTGGCGAATTCTTCAGATCTGGATTCTTAATTACATGTATTTTTATATTTTATACATTTTTATAGCTAGAAGTCATTTTTCAGGAAAAAGAAATTGTTTTAAGATGATTTTTACCAGTGTGCCGGCAGACAAAGGAGCAGAATCATCTGTAGGATACATTCTGGAAACTGGGCACTTGAGAATGTCTAGGCCATTTGGAACGATTTTACAATAATCCTGAATACACTGTAGCCACCACCACACAGCATCCCGGCAATTGTATCTGGCGTAAGTTCCTTCTCCCAGGAGATTAGGAATGAGACCGTGTCTCAGGGTACCAGCAAATGCTAAAATAATATTCCTAAAACAACAGAATTAGGTGGACCATTTGACATGAAAACAATCACTTAAAAAAATTTAAGTCATTTTTTTGTGACTACTATTCCAGATACATTTTCCGTCCTGCCCTTACTTTCTTTGAATTTTCAAGGAGAACTGGTCATAATATGATAGATTGAGCACTGAATTAAAAGCCAGAAACTTTGATCCTAGCCCTGGTTTTTTCTCTGATAATCTTATCTTCTCTGGAATAGTTTTTTCATCTATGGACTTAGGGATCGGACTGGGTGTGTTTTAGGGCCCCTCATATCTCTAGAGTCTACTTTTGAAAATCTGGGGTGTTTCAAAATCTAGGTAACTATGAAATGAACTTTATTATTTTAAATAGCAGATGTTAAGAGCAAAGCAAATATATAAGAAAATAAATGAGTAAAAGTTGACCTTGAAAATCATGATTTATTTTCAACAACTGGTAGAGAATACTTTCTCTTTTAAAGTGTTGTATTGTCATATACCAAATGACAACTTTGTAAGATAGCATGGCATTCTAAAACTAAGAGGTAAGAAATAAGAAGACTGAGGTTTAAAACCTAGCATTGCCATCTGTATGACCTAGGAAAAGTTACTGTAAATGTCTAGGCCTCAGTGCTTTTTGGCTAAACCATTTGGAAATTTAATTAGTTTTGTGTCTCAGTTTAATGTCCATCTCTTAAATAATAATGCAATAAAAAGCTTTCTTATATTTTGCAGTACAAAAGTATTAGTATGAATAGTGATACTTCCAATTAATAAAAGGTCAGAATGCAAATCTTAGCCATCCAGAACAATGTTACACACTTGAAAGTTGAATAAAAAGACTTCTGTCCATGAAGATCTCTGCAGAAGGAGGAAGTAGAACTCTCTCTCTGGTACAGATAGCCATGTGCCCACCAAAATGGCTTTCCTACATGTCCCAACCCACGTTACAGGTGGCTGTGATCAGATTAGTGGATTCTAAGGCAAGCATGTGAATGGAACACATGTTACACATGTATGTTACGTGCACAGAACAGGTGCATTTTCCTCAGGCTCTTTCCCTGTCTGCCAGCTGATTGGAGAGTAGGACTCAGGCCCTGGGAGATGGTCGATCCTCAAGATGAAGGAGCCTGTATCCTTGAATCACTATGTGGAAAGCTGCTTCCTGAAAACCCATTTTGGGCCAGAAGTGAGAAATAAATTTTGTTTGAAAAACCATTGAAATTCAAGAGTTTATAATTGAAAAAAATGTTTAATGTTTAATTATTTTTGAGAGAAAGAAAGAGACAAAGTATAAGTAGGGGAGGAACAGAGAGAGAAGGAGACACAGAATCTGAGCTGTCAGCACAGAGCCCGACATGGGGCTCAAACTCACAAACCATGAGATCATGACCTGAGCCAAAGTTGGATGCTTAACCGACTAAGCCACCCAGGTGCCCCAAGAGTTTAAAATTATAGCAGCTAGCACTACTCTAACAGACACATTATCCTCTTGGAATTATCTAGATCACAGTGGGCAAATTTTTTCTGTAAAGGACTAGATAGTAAATATTTTAGGCTTTGTTGGCCAGATATATGGTCCCAATCATGTATTCTTCTTTTTAAATGACTCTTTAAAAAGGTAAAAACTATTCTTTGCTCCCAGGTCTACAAAATAGGTGATAGGGGCCATATTTCACTGACCGCTGATCTAGACAGTCATACGTAAAATTGAGAAGGAGAAATTGTTCGTAGTATATAAGTGATAATTGAGAGCTGAGATAACAATGAAACTAATGATTTAAAAAATTAACATTTATGCAATGCATGTGACAGATACTGTTCTAGACGCTATAGCCATATTAGCTCATTTGATCTTCACAACCCCCTGTAAGTTCACTACTACCACCGTTTTACAGAGAGTACAAAGAGGATAAAGAATGTGTCAGTTGGTAGTTTGGAACCAGGATTAGAGCCTGGTCGTCTGGCCCAAACCCAAGTTCTTAGCCATTACATTGTGCTGAATTCTGATGTTCCATTTCCTACCTTTAAATCATGGTCATTTAGGAGCATTTGGGGAAGAAGCAAACAGCGTCCCAAATCTCTACAGCCCCACAATGGTCTCTTTAGTCAGTAAGAAATGATCTCATTATATTAGGTTAGCAGGGAAGAATATAATACATTTCAGATGCCTACTTAGAAATTTTCAATTTTAAAAGGATTGAAAACAAAACTTTGTCATTTGAAGAGGCAAACTTCAGTTATTTTCTGAATGACATCCAAACAAGGTATCATATAAATGCTTTTTTTGCTGAAAGTTTTAACTTGTAGAGCAGTGCTGTCAAACTTTAGCTTTGGGCTGCTGAATATCGCCTGGAAAACACAGATTTCTACCTTGTACTCTGACCTCTCTATCCCCACATTCGGAGGTTCAGCATAAGGATCAAGAATTTGCATTTCTTTTTTTAAAATTTTTAATGTTTTTTAATTTATTATTGAGACAGAGAGAAACACAGCACGAGTGGGGGAGGGGCAGAGAGAGAGGGAGACACAGAATCTGAAGCAGGCTCCAGGCTCTGAGCTGTCAGCACAGAGCCGATGCAGGGCTCGAACCCACGAACGGTGAGATCATGACCTGAGCCGAAGTTGGCCGCTTAACTGACTGAGTCACCCAGGCGCCCCAAGAATTTGCATTTCTAACACATTCTCAGATGATGGTGACACTGCTGATCTGTGGCACTGATTTGTGCTGATTTGAGTAGCACTGCTATAACAGCCTTTCTGTTCTGCCTTTGATAATTTCATTCATACTATTGTGACATAAGAAACACTATTTGAAGTCTAAAAAACAAAACTGGAGGTTCCATGTCCTGACAACAGAGGAAAATTCTTTCTACAGGACTACAATTCTTTCTACAGGACTCAGTATTCATTAAAGAAGGAAAAGGATGATAGAATTCAAATTTTACCTAAAGCTGAATCTGAGTTCTTATACTTAATTCAGGCATAGAAATTTTACTCTTTAGTGAGTGATGTTAGTAACATGGTTAAATATTTTTTAGTTTTACCAAAATCAATTAGCAAATGCTGAAGATAACCTGACCTATAACATGAAGGAGTAGAACTTAGTAACTTCAAAGATTTTCACTACTTTGAAATTCTGTGATCTTATTAAATGAACTTGCATAAAATAAAAATAGAGGCACCTGTGTGGCTCAGTCAGTTAAGCGTCTGACTTCAGCTCAGGTCATGATCTTGAGGTCCACGAGTTCAAACCCCACGTTGGGCTCTGTGCTGACAGCTCAGAGCCAGGAGCCTGCTTTGGATTCTCTGTGTGTGTGTGTCTCTCTCTCTGCCCCTCCCCTACTCGTCCTCTGTCTCTCTCTCTCAAAAATAAATAAACAAAAAAAAAAACAACACCTAAGGAAAACATACCTCCCAACTGTTACAAATAGATGGTAAGGAGGAAGGTTTGAAGAGCATGTGAAAAAAAACACTTAAACATAAACTTGTGCTCCAACTCTTTAGAGATCTCCTACCTGGCCTCTAAATAGCGTCCAGTAATCAGCAGTAGACCTCTTAGTGCAATAAAAGTATCCCTTCCCCAGCAGCGGAAAATACCAGAAGAAAAATGAGGTAAACCTAATAGAAAACAGAACAAAGTAATATGTTAATAATATACACACAAGCCTATGAACTCTATTACTAGAGGCCAGTTGCTTTAAGCCTGAGGGACAAGAATGAGCTATAGGGGGTCTGCAAACCCTCTAAAATTATATGCAAAATGTATTCATTCCTACATCAACTTTTGTGTGATGAGGTTCCATATTCTTCTTATTACATTCTTAATGGAATCCATGATTTCAAAGATATGAATCAGGACTGGAGAGGGATACTTACCTGAATTGATTAGAATGTGAGTGAGTATTTAAACACAGACGAACTTTCTTTCAATACATTAAAGTTAAAGGTTGAAATCATAGATCTAGTATTTAACATATAAACAAACAATACAATATTAATGATATATATATATATATTTTTAATAACACAAGTGGGAAGTTTAATAAAGTGAAAAGTACACTCTCCAGATATGAGAACAGCCAAGTTCAAGAGAGATAGAGCTGTGCCATATAATACTGATGATACATCAATATTTGAAGATTTGAAGATTCTACTTACAACTTAAAGGCAACAAATTAATCTAAATACAAAATGATGATCTTAATGATACACAATTGAACATGTTTATTAATCTGTCAATCTAGAGTCAAACTTTAATACCAAATTTCCCATTAATTCAAAACAACTTAAGAAAGTGTTACACTTCATTAGCCAGTTTTTACAAATGAAAATAAGGATTTCAGGTGCTAAATAACTTGAACATTCTAGGTAACTGTAACCTTCATGCATGAGATAAGATAGGGTGATTGATGGATAAAGTCTATAAATTTTAGACTGAGTTTGGTTTCTTATAAAACTTGTAAAGAATACATTGTTATTCTCATTTGTACCCAAAACAATAATCAGTAGAAAAGTAAAGGAATTAGCATTCCACTCAAAAAAGAACTATGCTAAAGCATAAATATAACACATTTTTCAGGAAGGGAAAACTAAGGACATAAATAAAACGTACACAGCGTTCATTCAGAACTATCTTCTAAGCACTTAATGCTCTCTCACTTTATCTTGTTTGCTTGTTTTCTGGTTTGTTGAATGAGTAAGTGTCTCTCCCGAGTGGAAAATAAGATTCATGTCAACAGAAACCTTATCTGTTGTTTACCAAACTATATCTATCACTAAAAGTTGTAACTGGTAAAAAAAAAAATTATAAAAACTTATTGAATGAATGAAATAAAAGACTAATTATAAAAGGTAAGTTGTGGGGTATGAGGGTGGCTCAGTTGATTAAGCATGTGACTCTTGAATTCTGCTCAGGTCATGATCTCACGATTCGTGAGATCAAGCCCTGTGTCAGGCTCTGTGCGGACAGCTCAGAGCCTGCTTGGGATTCTCTCTCCGATCTCTCTCTCCATGCTGGTGCATTCTCTCTCTCTCTCTCTCAAAATAAATAAATAAACATTTTTTTAAAAAGGTAAATTGAGAGGTGAAAGAATTTGACTAAGATAAAAGAAAATTTTGGCCATTCCTAAGTATACTTCATAATTTGAGTTTCTGCTTATTGGGTCTTCACCTTCTTGGAGTAGACATTGTTTTCTATTAAGAAGGATCAGAACTAAAGGTAACATTAGATGTTTCTTTTCTACACTGTCTCTAAAATAATGGTACAAAACTTCTCTAAACACGTTGTGTATTATTTACACATGGTTTATATATGGTTGATGATTATAACTTTGATGTCAGTGAGGACAGTGGTTAACATACATAATACCCCTCTATGCCACACAGACTTCCTGGTGCTTTAACCCATTAACACTTTGTATGACACATGAGTATAGATAGATTTAAGGGTGAATTTGAGTTGCTATGCCCTAAAGTACAGGCAATTTGTCTTTGGTAAGAAGTCAAAACTATAAAATCTCTAGCACTGATATGTGGAAATGTTTGCATTAACCTTTTGACCTCTAAGAGTATAGGATTTACATCACATATCTTATGAGTGATTTCTACCTTGTCAATTATTATACAAGTTTACAATGATAATTTTTTTGGTACTACTGTCATCAAAGGCCTTGGTATTCATTTTAAAAATGAGCACAGTCCTGAATTTTGTTAGTATGTAGCATACAGAACACTTCTCTGGGATACTAGAAGGAAATACCAAAACTTCTATTTATATTTACCAACTTATCCTTTTAGTTTCTATTTTTGTTTTACACTGTACTAAATTATGTCAGATATCATATCAATGTATCAGTTATGATACCAGTATATCAGTATATTTATTTTGGGAGTGCTAAACAACAGCAGTGCATAGTCAAGAATGTTGAGGTCACTATACTATGTCATAGGCTTCTAAGCAGTAGGCTTTAAAACCAAATTCTGCACATCAATTTTTTTTCCACAATGACCCAGTTCAGTTTCATGAGCACCTACATGGATTCACAGGGGAAATTAAGTACGAGGAGGAGACGAAAACAGTTGAGTGACAATTTAAAACATGATTATATAACTAAAACATTCAGAGCGCTCATATGATCATTCTAAATGAAAAGTTAATTTCTTTCTTAGTTGTCAGGTCTTATGAAGTCTTTTTTCTGGGTCTGAGTAGATGCAAATTTAAGAGTAAACAGAGGAAATCACATAAATATTATTATTTTCATCCTGCAATTTGGTATTTTTCAGTTTAGTCTGGAAAGTTCTGAATTCAGTGAGCACTTTCTAGAAATAGTTTGAAATATATTAAAAAGAAAATAAAAGCTTGTTTTTTAGCCTGTTTTGCTTACTTAGATTTGTTACTTGATTCAGGTTTTAATACTACTTTGCAGGAAAGGATGCCAATAAATATAGTTCAAAGCATTTTATTGCAATTAAACACATAATAAAAATTATTTAACATTTGTTTTGTGTTTTGTAACTTGTAGAGGATCTTTCCATTGTCTCTTGGTAATTTGCAAGGTTGAGTTAATTTTTTTTAATGTTTACTTATTTTTGAGAGAGAGAGAGAGAAAGAGAGGGAGAGCGGGCATAAGTGGGGAAGTAGCAGAGAGAGAGGGAGACACAGAATACAAAGCAGGGTCAGGCCCTGAGCTGTCAGCACAGAGCCCGACGTGGGGCTCGAACTCACAGACCAGCGAGATCATGACCTGAGCCGAAGTTGGACGCTCAACTGACTGAGCCACCCAGGGGCCCCTTGAGTTAATTTTTTAAAGTGGGAAAAAGTATAATATAATGTAAAAGAGGAGTAAAACAAATCTGATAAAGAAGAATACAAAAGAGTAGGAGTTGGAAAAATAGAAACATGAAGAAGAAAAGGATTAACGAACCACAATGAAAACACATGTGAATAAAGGCCTGTTGCACAGTATTAATTAAATAGTAAGCACAATTGTTAGTTTTACAAGTGAATAGCTATGAAAGTTTACTAACCAGTCACATAAAATCTTGGGTAACATCATGAGTTTTTGTTTTTGTTTTTTTTTTTAAAAACCAGTCATTTCCCCATAGCTTTTCCTCTGAAAAATATTGACTGACACATTTTAACCTGTATGTAATTTCGTACCTGCAGCCAGAGACACACAATATTGCTCCTTTTCTTTTGTGATCTCATTTAGCCTATATGGCACATCCGTAAGTGAAGGTGAAAGACGTGGCAGAGAAGGGCATTTTCCTACTCCACACATTTGCACTGATCCCAGCGAAAGGTGTTTCACAAAGGTAGAACCATTCTGAACAAAGCTGTAACAAAGCGACTGAGTTTAATTTTTTTTTTAATGTTTATTTAATTTTGAGACAAAGAGAGACAGAGTGCGAGCTGAGGAGGAGCAGAAG
Organism: Cryptoprocta ferox; assembly: GCA_028646485.1. Classification (NCBI taxonomy): domain Eukaryota; kingdom Metazoa; phylum Chordata; class Mammalia; order Carnivora; family Eupleridae; genus Cryptoprocta; species Cryptoprocta ferox. Next base: position 20,328,676 of record CM053570.1, read on the forward strand.
GAGGGAGACACAGAGTCCGAAGCAGGCTCTAGCCTCTGAGCTGTCAGCACAGAGCCTGATGTGGAGCTCGAACCCATGAGCCATGACATCATGACCTGAGCTGAAGTTGGATGCTTAACCAACTGAGCCACCCAGGCGCCCCCAAAGTGACCGAGTTTAAAATATTATTTGTAGAGGGGTGCCTGGGTGGCTTAGTCGGTTAAGTGTCTTACTCTTGATTTTGGCTCAAGTCACGATCTCACAGTTCATGAGATTGAGCGCTGAGTCAGGCTCTGTGCTGACAGTGTGGAGTCTGCTTGGGATTCTTTCCCTTCCTCTTTCTCTGCTCTTCCCCTTCTTGTGTACATTCTCTCTCAAATAATAAATAACCTTAAAAAATAATATTTGTAGAAATGCGAAATTGTGGTATGAACATTAACTTGAAATCTACTCTCAACAGATTTTAGGTGTACAATCCAATACTGCTATTCACAGGCACAATGGTACACAGATCTCTAGAACTCACTCATCTTGCATACCCATTATTTCAACATTTTTAGCAGTATCACTTTATTTGGTTTCTTTCAAAGTCTCTCTACACAAATGTGTAACAATGGTAATACTGGTTGAAAACATTTTCAACTTGGTTAGATTTCAGAAATCCTTTCATTTCACACAATATTACAGCTGGCTTTAAGTCCAAGGCCTTGTTGAGCCAGATAAAAGGACTGAAGTTTTGTTCTTTCTGAAGTGATGCCCAAAAAAATTTGGTGGCCTTCAGTAGCACATTAGATCTGTAGTTTCATTTTAGGGAAATTCATCACTGAGGGAAGATTTCATTCATAATAATAGCAGAATAATTTTTCTCTTAATTAATGAGAAATTAGGAAAATAATTATGTATGCATATTCTAAACATTATCTCTGTTAACAAGTCAATGAATAAGTAGAAACAAATAACCTAAAAACAATTGAATTTTCCCATGAACATGTTTTTTTAGCTTTACCTAACAGATTTTAATACTGATGTTTGTTTTTGTATGCTCCAGATTCAAGGATGCAAATACATTTACTATCCACTGCTAGACCCTCAACTCTATGAGTCTATGACAATTCTTTACATTTTGGTCTTTCAAGAGTGTGTATAAATTGACTGCATATGGTTTCTGCACAAACATGCCTATTTCCTCAAGCTTTGCTGGGTTTACCTTGACATCTGCTTCCATGCTGTGTCCAGGAGAGTGGTGTATGCACCAATCAGTATAGCATCGAAGTAACATGGGATAAGATAACGTGGGACCTGCTTCAGGTAGAAGAACATAGCCTGCAACCATTTACCAACCTGTTATAAAAATAATTTAAGAAGTTAATTTGGTGTGTTTACAGGCTGGATGCATTTTAAGAGGTAAATCCAAACATGCAACTCTACTATCTAATAATCTATCAACTAGATTTCCATTTATTAGAATCAGAAGATGATGAAGAAGGGAGGGGAATATTTCAGGTTAGAAAACAATGTTAATTTTTGAGACACCATAGTAATATAGTCCTTATTTGTGTCCTTGTTTTGTTTTTTTTTTCAGCTAGAATATAGCTTTACTTACTTCAGCAATAGTTCCTGATCGTGAAATAAGCCGGTTACTGACATAGTCAATCATCCAATCTCCAGATCTCAAATTATCACAAAAGGGGTGTCCCAAGTCATTCTTTGGTCTTATTTCTGCCAAGACGGACATTAATCCTGAAAATTCATAGAAATATCATGCTGTTATTAGCAGAGGCAACTTGTTCCCATAGCCTGGGCCACTGCTGTCTCTAATGATTTGGGGTGAACGCATACAGATGCAGACACAAGGGCTGCAAAGACCACGGTGGCACTTCCCATGGTTGGAGATAAGTGTGGCAACAGTGGCTGGACCCATGATACAAAGACATACTGAAGGGGACTACTGTCACAGGAGCTATGCCGAGCTTTCCAAGATTCTTAACTTCTGGGACTTGTTTTTGTTCTTTTCAATTTTAATATTATAATATTCAAAGGCAACTAAATGTCGTAGTTTCTCTGCCCTAAGGCACTGGGGGAAATACTGGTTAAGTCTGTGTCTTCTCATGTTGAAAAGTCGTGGATTCATTAATATTTAGGCAATCATAGGACTGGTTTCAGAGAGAGCAAGAGCATCTCTGGTAATAATAATAATAAAGCCTGCTTTGGAAAGAATCTTTGAAATATAACAAGAGGTAGATGGGACTAAACAAACTATCAGGGTGAAAATGTGGGCATCTCCTTAAGTAATACTCAACAGAAACACCAGAATTCCTATGGATACATAGCAGATTCTGTGATTTCAGTGACAGAGCAACAGTACTTCTTTCATTGCTCAAAAATGTAATAATTTCCACCTTAAAATATTATGTTTTTAGTCTCACCAAGTTCACTTTGACTCAATTTATTTATATATTTAGAATTTAATTTTACTGTGTAGGTAGCAGGTCTTGAGAAATTGAAGAGATAAATATATAAATTTAAGATGCAGTTTTAATTTTACTGTGTATATAGCATGTCTTGAGAAATTGAAAGGATAAATATATAAATTTAAGATGCAGTTCTCTCTCTTACAACCTTCTTTGGGAAACAAGGCTTAAAACATAAAAAACTGAAAAACACGACAGTATAAAATAACTTTTGCCCTAGCATTTTCAGGGAAGGCAATGGCAAATATTGTTCAGCAAATGTGAGCTCCACTTGTTTAATAATGGTGACATGATGGAGCAGCGTTTTAGAAAAAGAGATCTGATATATCAGTGGGATGGAATGATTTGTGGAAGAGGTAACAAGAGGTTGGAGAACTGGTTACTTGGTTTTGCAGACAGGACTTAGTCTTTGAATAGGGTGCTAACTATGAAAATAAAAGGATATGGTATATCAAAGAGAACACAGAAAAATATCCGTAGTCACAATTACTGATTGAATAGTGAAGATAAAAGGGATGGATCCAAAAGTAGATTCCAACATGACTGAATATATATTATTGTAAGAAGTAGGGAAGAAAAGAACAGGAATGCTGCTTAGGGGAGAGAAGGTCAATGAAGTTATTTGGTTTGATGTAATTGGATGTTGCTATTAAAAATTTTTTTTAAAATGTTTACTTATGTTTGAGAGAGAGAGAGAGAGAGAGAGAGAGAGAGAGAGAGAGAAAGCGGGGGAGGGGCAGAGAGAGATGGAGACAAAGAATCTGAAGCAGGCTCCAGGCACAGAGCCCGACACTGAGCTTGAACACACAAGTGGTGAGATCATGACCTGAGCTGAAGTCTGACACTCAACTGACCAAGCCACCCAGGTACCCCAAAAGTTGCTATTAAGAGCCTGCTAGAAATATTCAGTGGAATGCTGGCAACACTGAACTGTCAGAGAAAAAAGGGATTGATATAAAGTAAAAAGTAATCAGGAGAGAGTTAGTAACAAAGTAGACTTAACTTTACAAAAGAAAAGAAAAGAAGCCTAGGTGGCTCAGTCGGTTAAGGGTCCATCCTTGACTCAGGTCATGATCTTGCAAGTTCGTAAGTTCGAGCCCCACATCTGGCTCTGTGCTGATAGCTTGATAGCTCAGAGCCTGAAACCTACTTCGGGGTCTGTCTCCCTCTCTCTCTGCCCCTCCCCCACTCATATGCTCTCTCTTTCTCTCTCTCTCTGAAAAATAAAAAATGAACATTAAAAATTTTTTTTAAAAAAAGCTCATGGAAGTCTTTTCCGTCAAGTAGCAGGTGTCCAACAGCTCAGAGTAAAAATGAAAAGAATGAATAGCTGTTTATAACTAGTAACATATACATTTCTTTATTTCTCACAGCACAAAACATTTTGTGTTGAAAATGAGACTGTTTTGGAAAAAAAAAGTCCTAAGTACGAATATCTAAAATTTATTGAGAGCTTCTTATGTGCTTAGTTTTGTAGAAAGTACAAAAGCTAAAAAATAAGAATGCAAAAAAGGCAAACATTCTTTTTTCTCAAGGTACAATCTACTTAGTGGAGTTTTAAAGCTAACAACCACCAAGTACTAACTATGAACTAAGCACTGTCTAAGTGCTTTACTGTATTATCTCATTTAATCCTTGTGGTAGGCACTAGCATTGTTTCCATTTTACAGATGAGAAAAACTGAGCCAGGGAGAACTTACTCTAAGATCATATAGCTACTCACTATAACCCAGCAAGTCTGGTTCTAAAGCGCTTTTTTTTTTTCAAGTTTATTTATTTATTTTGAGAGAGCAAATAGGGGGAGAGGCAGAAGGAGAGAGAGAAAGAGAGAATCCCAAGCAGGCTGCATGCTGCCAGCACAGAACCTGATGCAAGCACGAACTCATGAAACTGTGAGATCATGACCTAAGCAGAAACCAAGAGTCAGATGCTTAACTGACTGAGCCACTCAGGCATCCCTAGGGCCCATTCTTAACCACAACAAAAAAGATTCACCAAACACATTGTACTAATTACTAAAATAAGGCAATATATTCCAAGAGCCAAGTAAGAGGAATAATAAATTAATGCGATGGGTATCTAGGGGACAAAGAAATAACTGTGAAAATTAATAGTTAAGGAATGCTTTGTGGAAGATGTAAGAATTGAATTCGTCCTTAAAGATGGGCTAGATGAACAAAGAAAATAAGGAGTTGCAAAAGAGGCATGATATATGGGATCTTATATGAACCAGGAACACATGTGTGATAAACCAAATTTCCTGGACAAAAATCCAAGAAAATATTTCCAAACAGGTGGGTTAAACTTATAATTAAATATTTAGTTCCTATATCCTGTCTTACAACAACTCTAACTATATAATATTTTATTATAAGTTCTCTTTGTAGGATAAGACAAATATGCAATGAAATAAGACTTCCAATTAGATGAAAAAGGAAGATTAATGTATTATAGTTACAATCTAGTCCCATTGGGAGACCAAATAAATCTTCTCATTTAGTCTTCAAAAAAGCCCTATGAATTAGACAATATTATTCACATTTTATAGAGGCAGAAATTGGAGCACAGAAAAGGGAAGTTACTTGCTGGAGATCCATGAATAACTAGGTGGGAGAGACACAATTTGAACCTAAGCAGTCAAATTCTGAGCCCAGACTCTTATCCATGACCCTGCAAAACCCTCCAAAGGCTTAACTCTCCTTGCATTTGCTTACCTTGAAGGCCTGCATATTTAAGAGATGACCAGTTTGGGATGTCATAACACCCTCCACCATCTTCTTGTTCTTCCGCCTCACATCGGTAAAGTACCTGATTCAGCTCAGCCAAAGTTAATTTAGAGGCAATACTAAGAAGTGGAAAATAAAAAGAACTGGTTAAATACAGTAAAATTTCACTTGCTGCCAATAAAACTAAAGAGGAAAATCTGAATCATAACCATGAAGTGTCTTAGCAATATATGTTTTAGGAACTCAGCATTATATGTTTATAAATGATATATATTAAAAATAGTAATTAAAGGATAGAACATGCTAAAAATTCAGTAAGAAGTAACACTTCCTCCAAGCAAAAAAAAAAAAAAAAAATCAATTGCCAAATTTTATTACTTAGAGTATTCTAGAAAAATTTTTTGGTTGCTACAACCTTTTTCTCACAAATTTACTTTTTTAATCTTTCTAGTTGGGCTTAGTTTTTTCTTTTCTTTATATTCTATGTGGGACATTAATAACTTTTTATGATAATTATCTCAAAATCAAAATACTTGTCAAAGACCGGTAAAGGGATAATCACAAGTCACAGTTAACCACCTTAGAAATCACATCGCATCTCCCTCCTTTTCCTTTTCTCCTTTTCTTAGGTTGCATTACCCTTTAGCTGGGTTATTCAGGAAACTAGGATTTTCTTAGATAAAGATGCTTCTTGAGAGTAGTCAGAAGGAAGTGTCTATCATGGCCTTGGATTTGCTTTGTCCAGGTAGCAGTGAGACTGTAAAACTGACTACACCTGAATATAACCAAAACTCTACTTTTTTGCAATTCTTACTGTTCAGTCATTTCATTTTACCTAACTTAACACATATCCTCCTAAATGTGAACACATCCTCTGGAATGTACTTCCTTCCTTCTCTTTTAGTTCCTTCTCAACTTAGAAAATTATCATTGGCTATGCTTTGTTCCCCATCTCTGCCTAGACTCTGCCCTCACAGCCAGGACTGACTTTTCCTTCGTCTGCAGTTTGTGAATCAGGTTTGACCAAATCAGTCAGCAGCCTCAGTACCAACTCCATTCTAGGGCAATATTTTTCAACATGTAGCCTGTAAACTTGCATATGAATGCCCTGGAGCTTATTAAAATGCAGATTTCTTGGCCTTGCCCCAAGATAAACTGAGTAGGTCTGATTTATAAGCATTATGCAGAAACACAAAAATGCTTAATCACAGATTTTTTTAGAATGCAACTACTTTTTTAAGAATAGTTTGAATTAAGAGTTAATATCCTTGATGATAAAAGCTCTTATAAAGACAAAAAATTGAACACAACAGAAAAATGGACTGGTACATAAAATGATATTTCACTGATAGCCAATGAACAACAAAAAAATTTAGCTTGGGGGTGCCTGGCTGGCTCAGGTGGAAGAGCATGCAACTCTTGATCTCAGTGTCATGAGTTGGGGACCTGTGTTGGGTGTAGAGATTGCTAAAAAAAAAAACTTAAAAAAATTTAGCTTAAGTAATATTTAAAACAAATTAAGATGTCACTTTAAGGTGTTTATGTTTACCAATTTGATCAGTAATAGCTAACAATCATCGATCACTTACAATCATCTTACAATCACCGTTATAAGTGTTTTACATAAATAATCTTCATAACTGTTTAAAAGAGGCACTATAATGATATCTATTAGGTTGCTTGCCCAAGGTCTTACTTCTTACAGCTCTGAGAGTCTGAAATTAGATTCAAATGGAGGTTGGTTCTATATTCTATGCTCTTAACATTACCTCATAACAATATATACTCAGAACTGGTAACAATGTCAGGTAATGGACATCCTTACAGAGAGCTGAAAGTATTAATTAATAAAATATTTCTAGGGGAGATTTGGCAGTTTTAAAAGCCTCAAATATGTGGATATAGCTGAATGAAGAAATTCCATTTCTGGAAATTTATCCTAGTACTTATGACAGCAAACACATATTGACCATTTATTATGTGCCATTAAGTGTTAAGTGCTTTCTATGCATTATCCTATTTAATCCTTACAAAATTTAAGAGGTAGGTACTATTATGAGCCCAGTTCTTCAGGTGGAAAAACTGAGATGAAGAAAATATAACTATATTGTCATTATATTAGGAATGGTGAAGCTAGAGTTAAACCCAACTCTAAATTTCAAAATCCAAATTTTTTGGTATTATGTGGTACCACCTAGTAAGAGAATAGTTAGTATGGGAATTTAAGAATTTATGCAAAGATGAATGTAAAAAAAAAACATACGTAATAGGGAATTATTGGAAGTAGTTTAGATGTCCAAAAACTGGAGGCTGAGTAAATAAATTTTGGCAGGGCCAAATAATAGAATAATATGCTCTCCCCTTTTTTTAGTGTTTCAAGTTTTTATTTAAATTCTAGCCAATTAGCATATAGTGTATGTTAAATCTAGCCAATTAGCATATAGTGTATGTTAAATCTAGTAGTGTAGTAATAATATAGTGTATTATTAAATTCTAGCCAATTAGCATATAGTGTATGTTAAATCTAGTAGTGATTCATCACTTACATGTAATACCCAGTGCTCATCATAACAAATGCCCTTCTTAATACCCATCACTCATTTAGCCTACCCCATCCCTCACCCACCTCCCCAATACAGTCTCATTTTAAAAAAAGATGTGGTAGGGAATATGATGTGTGCAACTTGGCCTCAAACAGTTCAGAAAAATTGTGTGCATGTGCATGTGTGTGTGTATAGAGATGTATATATATGAGTGTCTGTTTGCATGTATCCACCTACTGCTATATACGGAGACTGCATGAGTGTGACAGAGTGCGCATGCAAGCACACACACAAATGATAAAGCATTAGGACAAAATGTTAACAATAGATGATGCTGATACTACTAGTCCTTGGAACACCATCTGAGTAACAAAGATACAAAGGACTCTTAAAACTGCTTAAATCAGGCTTGTGGTAACTGATCAGTTATTAAAATGGCAAATCTCCATAAACTACTTACACAGCAAAAGGAATTTTTAATATAGGATCTGCGTTGTCAACAGCAAGGCTTCCAGATTTAAAGTGAGGGCTGAATTGTGTCAGATGATTTCGAAGAATTCCAACAGCGACTTGTGCATGTGGATCAAGACTAACTCTGAAAATGTTAATTAAAAAATGGTTACTTTTTAGGAACGATTTATTCCAAATTTAACAGAATGTGTAATCTATTTTACAAACAAAGGGGCGCCTGGGTGGCTCAGCTGGTTAAGGTCTGATTCAGGTCATGATCTCGCAGTTCATGAGTTCATTGAGCCCCGCATTGGCTGTGCTGACAGCTTGGAGCCTGGAGCCCACTTTGGATTCTGTGTTGCCCTTTCTCTCTGCCCCTCCCCTGCTCACACTCTGTCTTTCTCTCTCAAAAATAAACATTAAAAAATTAAAAAATAACACCCCCCCTCCCCGAAAACAAAGTCAACAGTTTGAACTCCAACCTACCTGAATATAATAACACTCCCTGGAGACAAGTTTTCAAATTCTATTTCTTGAATATATTCATTGGGTCCTTTTGTGGCAACTCCAGCTTGTTTCACAATTTTACTTTCACTAAGCTTGAAAAAAGTTGTATAAAACCATTTAACAAATAATTCTAATGTCCTTAAAATATTAAACACACTAGTAAGATGACAGTCCCAAATACCTGAATATGTTCTCTAATATCTACTGTGATATTTGGCATTCCATTGATGAAATGTTCATCCTTCTGATAAGGTTTTGTATTTCTCTCAATAGTTCTAGCTTCAAGAACTACTTCTTCAATTTTCCCTAGGAATACATAAAATGTTAATGAAATTTCATATTAAACCACTTGAAATTAGGAATTGCTAAACGGATTTTAAAATCACTTAAAGTTGAATATGAAGTATCAGTCTGAGAGTAGATGATTCTACCCAAGATACATTTTCCCCACAATGTTTTTGTTTTTAAAATCATAAATTAACAAAGATTTATTTGAAAAGAGATCTTATTCAAGTAATAATGGCTTAGCTCTTAGGAATAATATATAACCTTCGTAATTTTGAGCAGAGAGAAAATAAATCACTTAAAAGACATATTTAAAAAAAGGGAAAATTTCAGAAATACAAACAGTAGGGAAATATTAAAAAAATCCAGGTCCTACTTCCTAGCTTAAGAAAACATTATAAATGTGTGCCTTTTCTTCCCCTTCAGAGGTAAACACTATCTACAGTTTGGCCGTTCACTGATCCTGTGCACTTTTACTACATATATCTGTTTCCCGAAACAACATATATTATTTTCCTATTTCCAAATTTCATTAAAGTGGATTCAGTTTATATACATAGTTCTACAACTTGCTTTCTATTAAACAACACTGTATATTTTAGATTTGTTCCCACTGCTACATTAGCCGCAGCTCATTTGTTTCAGATGGCAAATAGTATTCCACTGTATGAATATACTAAATATATTCTTGTACCTGTCTTCTAATGAAATATCTGAGAGTTTTTCAGAGATATACCTAGGGTATAAGTGCTGAGTCAAAGGATATATAAAACTTGAATTTTATTATTAAAAAAATTTAAGCTTTAAGCCATTAAATTGACAATAAGTAACAGCACCCTTTGGATCCAGAAATTCTACTTCTCAAAATATATACTAAGAAATTGTTCAAAAGAAAAAATTACTCCAAAAAATTATTCCTAATGTATATTCAAAACTTAAATAAGAACACTGCTAAACATATAAAGAATATTTAAAATAGAATACTAACATAATAAAATATAAAATATTGAACATAATGAAAATCACAGTTTTGTGGACAAAATGAGGATGTTTTTAGTAATGATTGGTGACCAAAACAGAACCTGAGATAATACTATACACACTGATTGCAGCCATGTAAAACTATATATGTACATTAGCAACAATTAGACAAGATTACTGAATATACATTTGCAAACAGTTAAAATAACTAATGAACATTTAATCCTAAAACTATTCAGGTTAATTTTTAAAAATTGGAGTCATACATATTTAACAACTAGCAACCAATATAGAATATGATTATTTTTATAGGACTCTTCATCTACTCTTATAATTCATAGACTGGGACAGCCGTTAATATACACAGGAGAATGTTTTGCTAGAATATATGATATATAACAGTAAGTAAGGAGATAAAATACACACATCTAGGAAAAAAATCTAGTAATAATAAGGATATATCTCAGGGATGCATTTTATAATTGTCAAAGAAGAGATATGGGAAGACTATAATTGCTGTATGTTCACAAAAGAGAGAAATTACTGAGTACTTAGAAAAGGTTTTTCAAGGGAGGTGGAACTTTAGTTGAAGATGTGAAAAATATATATATACAGGTGTTAGTAAGAGTATTTGAGGACCAGTGAAAATACCTATTTGGTTGAAATAGTGGAGTGACACAGGACTAGGAAGGTAATTGAGGATAGATTATGAAGAGATTTAAATATTAAACTATTTTTCACTTTGGTTTATATATGTGTATATGTATGTACATGCATATACACAATTACAATATACATATAAACACATGAATATACACATATATTTCCTGGGTATAAAAGAAATATATGTAGGTTTTATACAAGTTAGGAAATATGGGAATGTATTAAGATAAAAATAAAGGTATTTCACAACTCAAAAAATGTTAATATTTGAGAATATTTCTGTCCAGGTTTTGTTCCATGTAGTAAAAATGTAAGTTCCCCAAAATTCCTTTCTTCTTTTCTTTCTTTAAAGTAAGCTCTATACCCAACATGGGGCTTGAACTCACGACCCTGAGATGAAGAGTCACATGTTCTACTAACTGAGCCAGCCAGGTACCCCAAGTTACCCAAAATTTCAAATTCTTTTTCTCAACTACAGCTATACTTGCAATGTGTTATAACATATGCTATATAATGACAATTTAATATGACATAGTATGATTGAATATAACAAAATTATATAATCACAATAACATTTTTAGATTGCATTACCAGGGATGCACATTTGAGGCACTTCCTTGCTGTAAAATGAAGTCTTAGGATTCCTGAAAGCAGTTCTAGACACAGACACAACAGACTGATGAATGCTGGGTGAATGTCTTGTTACTGCCACTATGTCTTCATCAACCTGATCCACATACACCTGAGAAACAGAAAGGGCTAACACATTAGCGCTCAAACTGGAAAGACTTAACTCTGAAATTAAACCTTAAGAAACTTACAAAAATTTAGTTTCTTGCCTGAATGAAACCCTTGGCCCCAAGCTCTTGATGAAGTTTATTGATAGCACATCTGGCTGCAATAATTCCACTCTGGAAATTAACTTCACCTGTATTTGATGGAGATGCTCCAGGGTTCCACTTAGTATAAAACCGTTCTTCAGAAACCACTGAAATCTGAACAAAGTTAAAATTTAGCCATGTACAAATTTTAATCATAATGAGAACTTTTGGTAAAAATGCTCAAAGTTGTTGGCCATGGTGGATTTTAAAAAAACAGTAGAGGAGAGGGGTGCCTGGATGGCTCAGTCAGTTAAGCCTCTGACTTTGGCTCAGGTCATGATCTCACATTTGTGGGTTTGAGCCCCGCGTCGGGCTTTGTGCTGACAGCTCAGAGCCTGGAGCCTGCTGCGGATTCTGTGTCTCCCTGACTCTCTGCCCCTCTCCCTCTCATGCTCTGTCTCTCTCTGTCTCAAAAATAAATAAAACATTTAAAAAACCAGTAAGGACTAATAAAGATTAAGGGAGCTTTCACTAAATCTGATTATTTTGGGAAGAGTCAGGGGAAACAATCCTTGTGTATCATGACTCAGTGGTGTTCATTGCAAAGGGAGCGTGCCAAGGAGACAGACCCCATAAAAACAAACAAACAAACAAAAAAAACCCAGCACATAAACATACCTGATGAGGCACTAATTCATCATAGCCTTTAGTACTTCCACTAGCACAACATGCCATAGAAACAATCGTGGTACTTGGGAGAGCATCATATTCTGACCTATGCTAGAACACAATAAAAAAAAAGAACCCAAAGTTTATTTTCTTTTAAATGCAAAGTGAAGTAAAGGATACATCGTTATATACTATAAGACATTGATATGCTTTAAAATAAGTAAAACATTAAAGAACTATGTACCATAATCACATAAATCTAAGATATGATTTTGAAGTATGTGGATATTATTGCCACTAAACATCAGAGAACTAAATATCAAAACGTTTATTTTTCCTTTTTCAAGTTTTTATTTAAATTCCAGTTAGTTAACATACAGTGTGTAACATCAGTTTCAGGTGTAGAATTGAGTGATTCATCACTTACATACAAGACCCAGTGCTCATCACAAGTGCCCTCCTTAATACGCATCACCCACTTCATTTAGCCCATGCCTCCACCTACCTCCCCTCCAGCGACTCTCAGTTTGTTCTCTATACTTGAGTCTGTTTTATGGTTAGCCTCTCTCTCTCTCTTTTCCCCTCCTTTGATTCATCCATTACATTTCTTAAACTCCACATGAGTTTAGCAAATAAGTAAATACAAGAAAGAGATTAGATGCTTACCACTATAGGACACTCATTATCGTGGGTAATATCCATAAACAGGGCGTGCGCAATAGCCGGCATTAAAGGCCTCAGACAGGGCTGAACAAAGGATCCAACAGGTTCTCCTCCATATCTATAAACTAATCTGCCTTCTTCATGGCTATTATATGCACTCATTGCCTCTGCAAAACATTACAGAATATTTTAGCAATCTTCATTATTATTGTTCAAGAAGAGGTTAGGTTTCTTACTAACTTTAGTAACTTTCCAAAAAAGGCCACATAAGTATTATAAAAAATAAAACTACTATAAACATTTAAACAAATGCCTATGTTTAAGTGACAAAATAGTCTTCTCTATAATGTAGCTGAAGAAAAGGCTTATGTAAGTAAAAGGGAACATATGTTGTTTATTAGGATGTTGGTTATATGTATCTATGAAAAAAACCCCTAAGATTATATCATCTATCCAGTTAGGAGATGAAAAACAGATTTGTATATTTTCAAAAACGAAAAATACTTTTGTTCATGAGTCATCATATTCACCCTAGTGGTCTTTCAATTAAACATGAGATATTTTGGGGGCACCTGGGTGGTTCAGTTGGTTAAGCCTCCGACTTGGGCACAGCTCATGATCTCGTGGTTCCTGAGTTCGAGCCCTGCGTTGGGATCTGTGCTGACCGCTCAGAGCCTGGAGCCTGCTTCAGATTCTGTGTCTCCCTTTCTCTCTGCCCCTCCCCTGCTCTCACTCTGTCTCTCTCAAAATAAATAAATAAACATTGAAAAAAAATTTTAATGAGATATTCTGCCCCAAAGTGGAAATTTTCCCTAATAAAAACAGACTGAGTTATAAAAAATTTTGTATAGAGTATTTAAAAGAACATTAACTATGTTGAAAGTTACTAAACATTATAAGTAAAGCTATTAAATGCCTTTAATCTATTTAAAGAAAAACTAAAGTTTTAGATGAGAAATACACTTGAACAAGCCTACCTCTTATCAGGGAGCTAATGCCCAGTCTAGTAACAAAGACATTGTCCAGTTCTTCGCTTCCTGTGAACAGTTCGGCTACTACATACAAATTGGGTTGCAATTTCCTAGCAGCATCCAACATGTACTGCAAAAAGCACAGTCACAAATGTAACACAAAGAGAAAAGCAAGTAGGGAGGAAGGAAAGGAGGCAGGACTAGGCATGGATTTGACATAGGAAAATATCGTGGAGCAAGACAAAATGGAAATCCAAGAGGAATTTCCAAATAAATTTAATTGTACATTTGTAAGAAAACTTAGACCAGTACACACAGGAAACAAGAGAATTTATAAAGAGAATAAAACAGTTAAAAAGAAAGATTAGATTTTGCAAAGATATAGAGACACAAGGGGGGGAGGAAGGAAGAAGAAAAATGTTAGTGTCACATTAAAAAATTTAAACCATATTCCTGTGACTCTGCTAGGCTTTCCCCATGTTTTATGTGTGTTTTGTTTTTAATACTCTAACCAGACTATTAATTTACAGGCAGTTGACTAAGCCATTATTGGGAAATTTCCTGCTGGTGAATCATTTAGCTACTGCAAAGATTAGGTCTGACCAAACTAAAGCTAGCTTTTCCTACAGATGGTAATAACAGTCAGAAATTAAATCAGTTCCAATTTTTTTCATATAACATTTGTAAAAGGGTTATTAAAATAATTGAAATTCTATCAGCTAACAAGTAGGATTCTAGATGATTTTATAACTCCTAATTAAGCAAATTGAGTTTTAATTTTCTGTTTTGTCATAATAACAATCTTAGAAATACATATATTTTGCTGTTGCTAAACGTGCAATAAGAAAAAAAAACCTTTGCTAGTTTTTTGAGCTAAAAACTGTGCTACCACATTAACTAATATTCACTAAATTCTTCCAAATCAAATCAATTTTTCATCATAGGCCTTGAAACATATTCATTATAATATGGCTTTAAAATAATAGATATTTTCCAGATAAGCACACATTCTGAAAAAATAATAAGTTGTCACTAGGAAGTTATCAGAGGTCTTATAAACAGGATGAAAATTGTGTTTTCAAAGGTGTATTAAGTAGAAGATAATGCTATAAATTTTGGCACTGTTTCAGTTTCTGTAAAAAAGCCCAAAGAGGAATAAACAACCTTTATGTTTACACTTACATTTTTATATATAATCAATTAAAAATTGAATCAAAGAAAAAAAAATTGAATCAAAGAGACTAAAACTAGCTTCACTATGTTGTAATTAGTGTTTAAATAATAAGATAATACGTAACAAGTGACTTCACAGTATCTATTAATATATTAAAAGCAACCTAAGAATAACAAAAATAAGACAAATTGAAATTTATACATCATTAAAATATTAAGATTATTTAAAAGTTAATAGTAAAATAGTAATAATATTTTAATAATATACATGACATTATGGTTATGTATATATTATCAGAGACAATATGATTTACTTCCCTAATTTAAATGAAAATATTAACCTGTCAAACATTTTATAGCCCAGAATTCTGTAAGAACTGCATCAAAAGATTCTGTTACAATTGTGAGATTATGCCAAAGTGTTAAATACTCCCACCAAATCCATGCTGGTGTCCATGTGGACTAGTACTTGCATGTTTTATTTAAGGAAAGCGAGGAAAGAACACTACATTTCTTTTCTTAATGCAGATGAATTGTTTTTCTGTACCTCAGCTACATGAAGGGGTGTTGAGTGGCAGTTATCAAGACGCACTCCCTGGAAATAAGTCGCAGTTATTTCAGTGTATTTTTTCATGTGTGCCCAGAGAAAAGGACAGTCGGCTGGTTTATTCCCATAGCGTAATTTGACGCTGTCTCCCCAGCAAATAAGTTCTCTCCTTAGATAAACATCTGAACCTGTTAAGAAAGGAGCTTGCTTTCAGTGGTTCAAGAAATAGAATAAAAACAATTACTTCAAGGAAACACTGTTTTTAAATCACACTATTTCCACCACAAACCATATACTGGTTAAAATTATGTCTAAAATGGTATCGGTATCTGAATTTATAAAGTTTTAAACAGTTAAATTAATTTATATGTCATATCTATTTCACTAAAATTCTAGCTTACAGTCTCTTCTAAAAATGTGTGCTTAATGCCAAAAATTCAAGTTGCTTCTGAAAGGGAAACAGTAATAGTAACTAATATCATAGGCCCTTTGAAGATAGAGTTCTACCAAAAACCTGCCTTTCCACCTATTGTTGGCAATAGGTTACATTACAACCACAGCATAGAGCAAATGCATTTTTTCATTTAGAATACCTAGAAAGGACAAGACAGATAACTTAAACCCAAAGTATGTTCTTTTTTAAAAAAATGAGATTTTTGAATGAAATTTAATGTCATTAAAACAGACTTCTAAAATGTTAAGAAACAAATATATTGATGGGTTCCCAGCAAAATTCTTCGTGGCAAAGAAACAGCTGTAGGAAAATAAAACGCTAGGAGAGAGAGGGAACCTAAAAGCTGATTCTAGTGTAACTGCTATTCAAAAACCTTAATACCCCTCTGGCTATTGAGTGAAAATTTCTCTTAAGGCAATATAATTGTAATAGCAATAGTTTCAAATGTATTTTAAAAATTTAATAGATTAAACTTTTAACCAAATAAAATCTTATGCAGAACCATAATATAAATTAGATAAAAGCCATTCTAGTTGAGCATATGAGAAGGAGGGGAAAGAAGAGGGAAAGGAAAAGATGAATCCCACGTTTTTGTCAATCCCTTCTCTTCTCGCTCAAACTGTATGGCACCTCTGTGACGAAACAGTTTAAGAACCATTAGCCTAGTGGGGTAAAAAGTCAATGAAACCATTTATATTTTGAGCTTGCCATAAACTTTTCTTTCCCTATCCACAGAGAAGTTAACAAAAATGATGTACCTGGTTCGGCAAAGTTTCGAAGGGGATCATCTCCCATTACCCACCCGTTATGTGCCATCAGAAAGCAAGCTTTATTTGGGAGATGAATCATAGATTCTTCTGTGGAGGGGGTCATTTCTTCAAATGGGAAAGTAAAATACCTATAGAGATACAATTAAATATTAAGTTCACACAGAGAAACTCTTTGGAAATAATTTAGATTAGCACTATTAAAATATAACTTTGTCGCTAACAAAATAAAATTAGTTTGACACTATTTATAGAAAATAAACTCCATTACATATCAAAATTCTTCGGAAGATTTTCTTTTTTTATTAAAAGGTTTTTTAAATGTTTATTTTTGAGAGAGAGAGAGTGAGTGGGGGCAGAGAGAGAGAGAGGAAGACAGAGAATCTGAAACAGGCTCCAAGCTCTGAACTGTCAGCACGGAGTCTGACACGGGGCTGGAACTTGGGAACGCCGAGATCATGACCTAGGCTTAAATCGGATGCTTAACAGTGAGCTATGCAGGTGCCCCCAGAAGATTTTCTGAGTAAATCTACCAAGATTTGAGAAATGGACAGTTAGCATTATAGCTTTCTTTGGTTAACTTCTTAAATAATAACTTAAAAAAATCTCAAAAAATTACTAAGAAAATCAGGGCACCTGGATGGCTTAGTTTGTTAAGCGCGTGACTTCAGCTCCTGTCATATCTCACAGTTCGTGAGTTCAAGCCCCACGTCGGGCTCTCTGCTGACTGCTCAGAGCCTGGAGCCTGCTTCGGATTCTTTGTCCCCCTCTCTCTCTGCCCCTCCCCTGCTCATGCTCTGTCTCTCTCACAAATAAACATTAAAATTTTTTTTTTAAATTACTAAGAAAATCACTGAGGTATTGATGTCACTTTGCAAAAGCTGTTACTACACTTCAGTTGGCCTAATCTGTGCTGCACATGACCTACAAGATAAGGAGCTAAACGCTGGCTCAATTTGATTGGGACTGAATTTATCATACTAAGAACGCAGTCCTCCAGAAACATTACTGTCAATGATTATAAATTGGTTCACAGTGATGATAGTTTCTCTAACTAAAGATTGGCCTAACAAAATTAATTAATATTAACCCTAGTTACCACATCAAAACTTCCATTTCAATTAAAAAATGTACTGGAGTCACACGTTAAAGGGAACATTCCCATTAACTTGAGAAATTAAATACAATTTTCAATTTTTAACCTTTTATGAGAGGAAAACAAAAATGGAATACCTGGTAACTAAAGGATATTTTCTAGTGACAGGTCCTAGTTTGGGACCATGGCCAGCCAGTCGTTCATAAAACACATTTCCCAAAAGGCAATTAACTGCCTACAACACATCAAATGAGGTTATGTCAGTAAAACCAACAACAATACACAGTATTAAGACTCAAAGAGAGAAAAAAAAAAAAAGACTCAAAGAGAAACAGTAGTTCAAAAGTAGGTGAAACCTGTTCCTGATGATAATTCACCAGTTGATGCTTCTCTGAATTTAATTCCTCAATTCTCTTACGGAACCAGTTACAGCATTCATCAATTGCGGCTGGCCCGTTGCTAGAGCAGAGAGAGCAATACACAGTTAATATTTTATGGTTTTAAAATTCTACATGTAAACATTTCCTTACAAGGGTCAGAGAAACTTTAAATATATTCATCAGGATCTTAATTATAGCTGAGGAAGTTTTCCAATTGTAAAAATTTTTATATGTATATATATAGTAACATGGACCAGCACGTAGAAAATAGAGGAAATCATCATGCATTTGAAGTAGTAGAATTATGGCAAATTAGTTTATTTAATTTTCTATTCAGGATTCTAATAAACAGCATGATAGTAATACTAGCTGTGTAGGTTTGTAAGTAATATTATCTTTTATTTCCTAAGAAAAATACATAACTTACTCATGTGGTATGAAAGTTGCTAGTGCAATGTTCATATCTACAGTACAGCCAAGCCTTCTGTATTCAGGATCCTGAATAATCTTAAGGTGTTGCTTTGGATCAGGTCTGGTTGTTGTTTTCCTATTTTCTGAAAGCAAGAAAAGAGATATCTTAAATGAAAATATCCACAAGGAGATTATAACCATTACTGATTCCAAATTTTTAATTTACAATTTTTTCACAGAAAATAAAACGTTTATTTCACAAGCATCCTGTCTACCCCCATCTTCCTGCACACCACCTAATACACACACTCACACATGTATATACACAGAGAGCAAGTGGGAGGGGGGAAGAGAGAGGGACAAGAACATTACTGAAGAAAAACACAGGGATTCCTATCAGTTCAAACACTGCCCCACTTTTCTGCCTCAGTCAGCATTCACTTATTCTACTATACATTTTTTTAGGGCAGTAAGGATGTTGGTGGCACAAATTTTCTTTCTAGGTGTTAGCAAATACACTAATATCAGGAGGTCTTTTTCTTCAAAGACTGCTTTCTATTCGAAAGTGTTTCTTTACATTCTCTGAAAGAAGCACACAGGGGTGTTTTTATACTTTTTCCTTTTTCACCAACAAGCATATTCCTTACATAAAAATAAAAAATGAAAAAAGTAAATAAACACTTTGTGGGAGGAATTTTCATCCCTTTTCTGGAACTTATTCTTCATAGATTAGGTGTTGTGCAGGACTGCCCCCACTGGGCTTGATTTTATAATTACTAATTAATATCTGGATTATTCTAAAGAGACCTTGAAGTGGCTTATAAAGGCACAAAATAAGATAAGATATATATAAGTTCTTAAAGTTTAGTTTCTGAGGTTCATCTGGAAGAGTAACCATATGAAAACTGCCAAGAAGGGTTTGAAAAAAAAGAAAAAGCTACACAACCAGTGTAAATGATAAAACGGTCTTCAGTATTGATAGAGTGAATAAAAGATCACTGGAATAGTGCAGATAACAAATCCATGTATATTTCATATGACTATACCATTAAGTATTTATGGTGGTACTACAAACCAGTAAAAAAGGATGGATTATCAATTCAATATCATTTTTTGAATAAAAATAAATACCTTACTTATATAAAACACAAAAATAAATTATAGGTGTATTGAACATTTAAATGCAAAATATAAATAAGATTATTAGAAGAAAACAGTGTTGATGGAAGGATTTTTCTCAGCATGATGTGAAATCAGAAGCCATAAAAGATAAGACTGACGAACTTGACTACACTGAAAAAAATATCTCTATAATCAAGAGTTAAAAGATCAATAGCATACTAGGAGGATACATGTGAAGCCAGTATAATAAGGAATCATCAATAATAAGTCAATGTGAAAAAGTCAAACAACCTCAACCCAATAGAAAAATGGGAAAAGGACATTCATATACAATTAATGGAAAAATGGTAAAGTAACATGTGAAAAGATACTTCATTAATGAGCAAAGAGCCGCAAATTAAAATAAGGACTGTTTTGTCCAATTGACAAAGATTATAAAGATTAATGGTATCTAATGTTGGTGACAGTATAGTTAGTGATAACGTAAATTGGTAAAACTTGTGTTGAAAAGCACCTGGACAATATCTATTGTAAATTTATCATTAAATTTGTATACTCTTTGACCCAGAAATTCTATGTCTAACAATTTATCCTGCAGATTTTATTCACATAAGATAACA
Organism: Cryptoprocta ferox; assembly: GCA_028646485.1. Taxonomy (NCBI): domain Eukaryota; kingdom Metazoa; phylum Chordata; class Mammalia; order Carnivora; family Eupleridae; genus Cryptoprocta; species Cryptoprocta ferox. The sequence goes on from CM053570.1 coordinate 20,348,975, forward strand.
CATACAAGGATATACTTTCTACAATACTGCTTATAAGGATATAAGTTCTACTAAAGTAAGGGCTTGCTATGTTCACCACTGAATCCTCATGCTGGGAAAAGTACCTAGTGCACAGTAAGTAGGTGGTAAAAAAGATATGTATTAAATCAATGAATGAAAGAATGATGAAAAAACTGGGAAAACAATCTATCAAAAAGGCTAAAGAAGTTCAAGTACTTTAAAGCAGTGTATTGCTCTCTAGAGGTTAAAAGAATTAATTATCTATAATAAAATCATACTGTCAACTAAAAGAACACGTTGTTAAACAGTCTGTAAGCTGTAGTCTTCTCTGTGTATATAAAACACATAAAACATATATTTAATTTATATGTACACAATTATAAAAATATATATAAAATTTTAATTTCTTTCAAAATGAGTCTGAAAGGAAACACAAAAACTATTAAAAAACTATTAATTGATATTAATTGGTTCCCTCTAAGAATTAAGTTTTGAGGGAGAGGAAGTCACACATTTTTTTAATTGTATTTTTGTACTTTTTTCTTTACTATGAGTACATTTAAATAACAGCTTATAAATATCAGAAGGAAGAGAAGATAAAGGCCTTTTAGTAAAATGAAACATGAAGAAAAGTTAATATAAAAAATTCATGTATCAAGATGTTACACAATTGGGAAAGCTAAAGTGTGAATCTGACCCTAAGTTCCTAGACCTCGTCATACTGAATTTTCCGTTCTTGTTGTTTTAAGAGGAAGTTGTTTTTATTTTATTTTCATTTTTAAATTTTATTTATTTTATTTTTTGAGAGAGAGAGAGAGAGAGAGAAAGAGAGATGGAAAGAGGAGCAGAGGTAGAGAGAGAGAGAATCCCAACCAGGCTCTGCTCTCAGCACAGAGCCCAACACAAGGCTTGATTCCATGACCCAGGGATCATGACCTGAGCTGAAATCAAGAGTCAGTCACTCAACCAACTGAACCACCCAGGTGCCCCCCAATTTCTCCTCTGAAAGGAGTATTTCTGGGTATTATACTAGCTCTAGTTTCTAGATGAGGAAGAGAATTCGCTATTTTAAGAGCCAGCAATATCCTTGCTGTTAGGTTGTCCTACACTAATTATAGATACCTCTTTATGATTTTTCTCTCTAATTTGCCTCCTAAAAACACTTTGAGCATGGCTTTTCCACCCCTCCTTTGTCAGGGACACAACGATTAACTTCTTTAGTTTAGTTATGTCCTGAACTGAAGATTTGCTCCTTGCTAGTATCTGGGTCAGTCTTACTCGTGGGTAGGTGGCCTTAATGGTGGGCCCCATCAGCTGGAAGCCCGCCTACCTCAGTTAAGATTCCTACTTTAGCCAACAGAATAACACTTCATTTCTCTGTTTCAAATCCTGTTTTGAGCCTTTGGCAGATGAAATAATCTGCTCTACTTCCCTCCCATTCATGTATTTAACAAACATATATTAAGCTCTATTATATTCTGAGCATTCTGAACCAATAGTAAGAAACAGTCCCCAAGAGAAATATTTATGTTATGTATTATGACATACCCTTTAGAAGTCTCTGCTAACTCTCAGCTTCCAGAATCAGTTTATAGTAACACAAATATCATATAATAATAACAGATTTAATAATGTCTTAATGAGAGAAAAGAAGAGCTATGAGCTATCCCTTTAAGAGTAATAATAACTTTCTTAAAATTGCTAGGAACATTCTAATGTATATCATTTACCTTGTGTAAGAAGTTTTCTAAATTGCTCAACTGCTTTGTGAACGTCCACTTGGAAAAATTCCCAGAGTTGAATCTTTGGAAAAATATCCTCCCAAATTATTTTTCGAATGCACTGAAAAATTTCAATAGTTGAAAAAAATATATTTAAAATCTTTTCACTAAATGTATTTATCATAATAAAGATAGCCTCTAAGTAATTTTCAACCATACATTTAATTTGTATTTTAGGAATTCTGTTATTCTGAGAGAGGGAGGGCGGGAAACCACAAGAGACTCTTAAATACAGAGAACAAACTGAGGGTGGATGGGGGTGGGGTGGGGGGAGAGGGAAAATGGGTGATGGGCATTGAGGAGGGCACTTGTTGGGATGAGCACTGGGTGTTGTCTGTAAGCCAATTTGACAAGAAATTATATTAATAAAAAGAACTTCTGTTATTCTGTTTTAGTGTGGTACTCCTCTATACATACTGACATTCATTTGATGATCATTTTCAATCAAAGCAGGTACTCCTTTTTCTTTGTATTTTCCTTCTGCAACATCACAGGATAAATGCCACAGTGCTCTGTCCAAGACCCAGGCAGGTTTTAAATGTGGAGAATTTACAAGGTTATATGCACTTTCTGGATGTTCCTGGATCCATTTACTATTAGCAGCTTAAAGAAAAAGGAAACATAAAGGACTATCTTGTAATTAAACTCAAGTTAGTATCTATGCTAAGTTTTAAGATGAAATAAAATATCGACATCTACCATTCATTTGCTTCCTTCCTTCCTTCCTCCCTCCCTTTCTTTTCTTTTCTTTCTTCCTTCCTTCCTTCCTTCCTTCCTTCCCTCCCTCTCTCCCTCCTTTCCTTTCTTTCTTTCAAGTAGGCTTCACAGCTAGCATGGAGCTCAATGCAGGGCTTGAACTCACAACCCTGAGATCAAGACCTGAGCTGTGATCAAGAGCTGGACGCTTAACGGACTGAGCCACCCAAGTGCCCCCACCACTGATTTTCTTATATATTAGAATCAATATTTAAATATTATATTATAGAAACTATATATTTCATATTAATGTTACATTTTATATTAAATATTTGATATTAATTTAAAATGTTTATAGTAATTTATGACACTGCAATTTGAGAAACTTTTTTTGGTTGTGGTATCCTGTCATCCACTTCACCATACCTTTTTTCTTCTGTTGTAGGAATTTTTTTTTAAATTTTTATTATGTTTATTTATTTTTGAGAGAGAGAGCATGAGCAGGGGAGGGGCAGAGAGAGAGGGAGACACAGAATCTGAAGCAGGCTCCAGGCTCTGAGCTGTCAGCACAGAGCCCGATGTGGGACTTGAACCCATGAACCATGAGATCGTGACCTGAGCCGAAGTTGCATGGTTAACCAACTGAGCCACCCACCCAGGTGCCCCTCTTCTCATTTCTATTAAATCTCACGGGAGGTTTGTTACATCTTGGTCCCTCTCTTTCTCTAAACATGCCCTTCCTCATCACAGCCACTCTTCTTAGCAACCATATCTCAAACCTGCCCACCTCCAGCCAAGGCCCAGGCACATCTACCCAGGCACTTGATGAGTAGCACTCCCTGAGGACGGCATGTTAAGTCAAAATCCATTTGTATCTCTGCATACATCTACACTTAAAATGTGATATATCCCAGGCACTGCTCTGGCAGATGGATATTCTGCAGCAAAAGTGAGCAAGGCTCCTGTCTTCATGGAGCTTTTTCATTCTAGAGAGGTGGAGCTTTTTATTTGTTTGTTTGTTTGTTTGTTATATTTTATTGTGCTTAGACAATGCTGGCAGAAAAAATTCAGTTCTCTCACACGCAAGCTCTTTGTATAGCTCATCCTTGAATGGTTAATAAGATTTGTTGTTTTGGTAAGACTGATAAAAGCCAGGCTCAGAAATTGCTAAAAAGAAACATACTCAGAGAACAAGGGTGTAGCTTACATCTTTTCATCCATTTGTATCAGTAAGTTTAGAATCAGAATCAGAGGAGTTCTGCAAGGTGTTCCAAGTATTTGTAACATTAAAGAACATTTGTTTTAATTTTTAAGTAAACAAATAAAAGTTATACATATTTTGCTTCATCTTTAAAATAGAGTAATGCCCCTAAATTCACACAGAGGAGCATGAGTGGTTAATGCACATGAAACAAAACGTAATAACAACTACTGAATGCCTACCATATGCCAGGAACTGACCTAAGCAGTTAAATACAGTAATTTAATACACTCTGTTCTTCTGCTGAGATGAATGTGTTCCTGCCTCATTCACTCAGCTGAGCACCATTACAATCCTTACAGAGTTTAAAAATTATTATTATTTTTAGTTTCAGTCATTTATTTGGTAAATAATATAGTATATAACTTATTTACTTATTACTTATTCACATTCATAATAAACACTTGGATGAAGACAGGATATATAAAAAGCAGAGATGTTATAATAAGTTAAATTAATAATTCTTCAAATCTGAATCAAGCTGAGTTTCCCTAGATTCATCATCATAGTTATTAGAATTCAAGATGTAGGAGAAAAATGTAATGATGATTACATTTAGTTAGGATTTTCATTTATTAAGACTACTAAGGCTACTCTAATTTTTTAAATGGTAAAATCCTTACGCTTTGCTACTCATCTCAATTTTTTGAAACAAAATCAAGTGTAAAATGAAGGAATTCTAAACATTAACTAGTAAAGTATTTTATATAATTCTACCTGAAAGAGAAGTCAAACCAAACTACATCTTAATATATATCAAAATTAAAAATGAAACATGGATTTCTAGAGTGGTGCAGTGAGGAACTTAGCATACATTCTCCCCAGCAAAACCACAATTTAAACAGCAAAAATTATAAAATATAATCATTTACAGTCTCTGGAAATTGTCCTAAGGGCTTTTAGCATATGAAGAAACATTTATTTAAGAAAATCTACTGATTCTTGGCAAGAATAGCAAGAGTCTGTGGCATGTGAACTACAACCTGCTCCTTTAACTCTTCCAATCAGCCATGTGTTATGAAAGCTCTATGCCGGGTGCTCTCCTCCGGGAAGGCATGGCCAACACGGAGACTCCCCCTTTCCACAACTCCCTGTCTGGGGTTACAGTTTCTTGCTGGGGGAGGCAGGCTGCCTGTGTTTCTCACTCCCTCTAGCCCCATTTTGTAGAAGCTCTATTCCAAATAGGCAGGCAGAGAAAATCACGGCTCCCTTCCTCCACCTAGTCCCCCCTTGTAGGGTGGATGTTCTACCTAGCTGCGGGATGCCAAGAATACTGGGACTCCAATTGCCCCTGAGAGCTGGAGCTCACCTGGAGGGTAAAGGTTCCACATGGGGAGGGCGAATGAGAACACCAGGGACTGCCACCTCCTGCCTCAAGTGTCCCCAGAATGAGATGGTACTTGGGGGAAAAGTGGTCTCATCCCCAGCTCTGGAGCAGTGGCACAAGTGTTCTGCTCAGGGAGAGAGAGAGGTCATGAGGACGAAGGGCTCTGCCTGAAAGGACTGACTTTATTTGGAACAGTGAGTAAAGAACTTTATGCTGAAGGCGTTGTTGGAAATAACGAAGACCTTGGTGGGGAGCAGTTAAGAGAATGCTGGTAACTCCATGATATAACAAAAACATGATAGCAAACAAAACAAATTTAATAGACAGAACCAGGGAAAGAGAAAGCAGAGGACAGCCCTTCTGGGATCACAGGTAACACTGGGGGTTGAGAAGGCTGGGTGTGTGCACGAGGCTGCATCCACTCGGGAGCAATTCTAACAGGACACAGGAAAGACTTGAAAACATTCCCCAAATGCCATACAGAGCCATCACCACAGGACAACTCACTGGTAAAGGGACTTAAACACAACCTCTAACCAAACATGGAGTGAACACGAAACTACTCTGACCTGGAGTAAATCCTAGGAAGCCAGGCTTAAAGATAAAATCACATTCACCTCTGGCAGTCTGGAAGACCATATGTATGCCCAAGGCTGTGCTGTCTCCAGAACAAGCAGAAAGGGAACCTCCAAGCTCCCGGCCCTTGATAAGTCTTTATTCATCCTTTTACTGTCAATCTATTTGTATCTTTGAATCTATAGTGTGTTGCCTGTAGGCAGCACATAGTTGGGTCTTGTTTTTTCAAATAACTTTGACAACCTCTGTCTTTCACGATACAAGCACACCTCAGAGATACTGTGGATTTGGGTCCAGACCATTGCAAGAAAGTGAAAATCACAACAAAACAAGTCAAACAATTTTTTTTTTTTGGTTTCCTGGTGCATATAAAAGTTATTTATTTCGGGGGCGGGGAGAGAGAGAGAGAGAGAAGAGTAGAGGGAGAGAGACAGACAGACAGACAGACAGACAAGAGAATCCCAAGCAGGCTCCACACTTGCCTGGAGCCTGACATGGGGCTTGATCCCACGACCCTGGGATCATGACCTGAGCCGAAATCAAGAGTCAGATGCCAAACTGACTGAGCCATCCAGCTGCCCCCAAAGTTATGTTTATACCATACTGTAGTCTAATTAAGTGCACAATAGCATTATATCTTAAAAAAACAATGTACATTCCTTAAATAAAAAATACCTTGATGCTAAAAAGTGCTAACTATTATCTGAGCTTTCAGCAAGTCATAATCACGAATCACAGATCACCATAACAAATATAAGGAAAAGTTTGAAATATTGCAAAAATTACCAAAATGTGACGCAGAGACATGAGAAGTGAGCAAATGCCGTTGGAAAAATGGCATCAATAGACTTGCTCAATGCAGGGCTGCCACAAAACCTTCAATGTGTAAAAAGGCAGAAACTGAGAAGTGCAATAAAGTGAAGCACAATAAAACAAGGTCTGCATTACTTTCACAATTCCCTGGATCTCTGGCTTTAAGGAATTTTACTATGATGTGCTGAGTGTGGCTATCTTTGTGTTTATGTTACTTAAAGTTCACTGAGCTTTAGGATGTGTAGTTTTTTTAATCAAATGTTAAAGGTGGGGAAGTTTTCAGCCATTACTTCAGTGTTTTTTCTATCCTTCTCTTCCTTTTCCTTCTGGTATTTCATTTCTATAATGTGTACTGGTGTGCATCACATCTAGGACTTTTCAAGGTGATTTCTGTCACTTGCTTTTTTCTTGTGTATGGGTCACATTTGCTGTTTCTTGGCCTGTCTAAATTTTTTGTTGCAAATTGGGCAATTTAAATAATGTATGGTAGCAACTCTGGATATTGAGCCCATTGGTTCTCATTCGTTGCTTGTTTGTAACTTGGCCATAGGATTTCAGTGAAGTCTATTTCCTCGACAGTGTGCAGCCACTGATGTCGTCACCCAGAGGGTGCAGCCTTGGCCATCGGCAGTCAGTCTGGGATGACAGTGGTTTTCAGCAGGGTTCTCACAACTGTCTCCTTCCCTGAACTCTGTTAAGCTGCTTCCATCTGTTGGAATCACATTTAGCTGTTACTCTTTTGTGCTATTATTTTTGATAATATGCTGAAGCATAAATTGATCCACAATTTGGGCCCCTCAGTAGGGCTAGTCTCTGAGGCCAGTCTTTGAGACTTGTCTGACTCCAGAAGGGCTGTTCTTAGCTGGCTCCTTCTCTGGTTCTTTTGGTTTAACTACTAGCTGGCCTGTGTTGTAGTATGTTGCTCTCAAGGTGATACCAGCTTTCTCTTGTTTACCACCAAAGTCTCCATTGTTTTCAACAGTGTCCCATGCTATGTACCAATAAAGTCAATTTCATTCTTACTCTGTTCTTACTGCACATTTCTTCCCCTGGCCAGAACACCTGTGTCACTGCTCCCAGCTGGTTTTCTTGGCTTACGTCTCTAGGTGTGGAAGCTCCACCGCACCAGCACGCTGGAACAGGGGCAACTAGGGCCCAGAATTCTTGCTCTGCCATGCATGGGGGTAGAGCTTTCCCTCTATGAGTAGGGGCTGGATGAAGCAAGGGAGTCCCAGATATCTCAAGTGCTCTTGCCCACAAGAGAATTTCTACAACAGAGTGCTGGAGTTGGGAGGGACATGAGAAGTGTTGGAAGCCTACCCATTCAACTGGAAGCTGGGGAGAAAAGGAACCTTGTGTTCCCACCTGCACATGCCAGAAGTAGACCTATCATCATTCTGAACGGGGGCAGGGAGAAGCAGGTCCTGGTTCAAATGTCACAGATTATCACTGCTCTTATTGAGATTTAGGAGATTTTCTTGCATAAATGCTTTTCCATATGCTGAATTCCCCTAGAACAGTTTTCAAAGACTTTAAACAGTTCTTTTAAAAAATAATTTTTACCAGTTGTTTTGCTGGGTAGAGAACTCTGTGAAGCCCTCACACTGCCAATCTGGAAGTTGACTCCCCCTGGACAGTAACTTTTTAATGAAAATCTGTTTCACAGAAAGCACATAATTTGCAACATTTTCCAATTTAAAGCTGAAGCAAAGTTTACTTCTTTTATATTGCATAGAATCTCTCAAATGCTTCAGAAATAAAGTCTCTGATTTTTTCTCCCTTTGTTCCTTTAGTAACAGAATTCCCAAGGTTCAGCTGTACACATGGTTGACAGACTACATTGCAAGGTGTGACAACAGACAGAATCCTACCTGATAAAATATGAGAAGTGATGTATATATATATATATATATATATATATGCCACATATATTTACTGTGGAGTTACATATATATCTTATACACACACACACACACACACACACACACACAAGATCATGCCCTTAAAAGGCATGACTTCCCTTCCTCCTTTCCACTGGGTAGAAGGTGATATTGGGAACTGGAGCGGCCATATTTGATTAAGAGATGAAAGCAAAGTTTGGAGATAGAGCAGTATGAGAGAAAGAACCTAGTTCCCTATCACCACTGAGCTACCACGGCAGTCTTGGAATGCCTATCTAATCTTTTTTTTTAAATTTTTTAATGTTTTATTTATTTTTGAAACACAGAGAGATAGAGCATAAGCAGGTAAGGGGCAGGGAGAGAGGGAGACACAGAATCTGAAGCAGGCTCCAGGCTCTGAGCTGTCAGCACAGAACCCGATGGGGGGCTCAAACCCACGAACTGTGAGATCATGACCTGAGCTGAAGTCAGACGCTTAACCGACTGAGCCACTCAGGTGTCTCCCCATCTAATCTTTTATAAGAAATAAATACAGTTTCAGTCTTTAAGTCACTATATTTTTATTTCTGTTATAGCTGCCTATGCCATATCTTAAACTCATATAATGTCATTATGTAGTTTGATAAACTTGATGTGAATATTACAGATATTAAAGCAATTATCAATAATGTCAAATTTTCAAGTCAAGAATAATGAGTTCTAAGATATTAGGAAGTTTTCACTGTGGCACACAGGGAAGATAATGTTTGCAAGGTATATTGTGTTAAACTGAAAGCTGATCATGGCCAGTGGCTTCTCCAGGTCCAGCTGTTCTGACAGGTGAGAAGAGCTGAGGATCACCAGTTGGGAAGTTCTGATACATTTTATGGAATTGTATATTGGTAAAGGATCTTGGGATCCAAACAGGTTAACTTTAAGAAGCCCTTCTAACATATAAAAGATATAAATTTTAGATTTAACTTCTAAGAGTTTACCAATAATTTTCTAATAGTCATTCAGTTTTTCAAATATATACTACAGTACCAGAGCTGCTGCTATATGGGATTCCCAGGTTGGTCTGCAAAGTATTAATACTGCAAGTTGAAATGTGTGATCAAATGTCCCTTCTATGATTGCTCTTCTGTTTTTATAATCATCACATGCAAAATAATTACATATTGATATATCTTCAACTAACACTTATTTTCTTTGAAGGAAAAAAGTGGTACTACATAAAGTGATTGTTAAATTGAAGGACACCTATACATCATTGTTTTCCAATTTTATGTTTTATAAAACAGCAAGAAATAAAATATTCAATATAATATTCTCATCAAAATAAATGGAAGTAGTAAGTAAGGTCATACCAGTGTGGTTGTAAACAACATCAGTAATACAAAGAATATTCCACTCCTTCTTCAATTTTTCCACTAGCTGTCCAACATCATCCCAGGTATACTTTTTATTAGGTCTTGAAAAGTCAGGATTGAATTCTAACTGGTTAGCTAGAGAGTAGCACGACCTAGATAGTCCAAGAGTCTGTAATGGGGTAAAATGAATCATGTTGTAACCTGTAATGCAAGAAAACAACAAAGACCACTGTAAGAAAACAAACAAACTAAAACTAAGCAAAATATAAGTTTAAGCTTCCTTAAGTAGTTTCAAATAGCAAGGCAACCATGTATTAGAAAAGGAATCAAAGACTAGGATTCAAATCCTAGCTGTACCCCAAGTGACTTCAAGCAACTCTACTTAAATCTTTCAGGATATCAGTGTCCTCATATATCAGACAGAGATAATGAAATAATGCATTTGAAAAAATCACACACAGTGCCTAGTTACTAGTAGAGGTTCAATTTGTATTTGTTGGATGGATATATTTACATGTAAAGAAATACAAATATATCAGCATGTCTTGCTCCTACTTTTAATGTTCTACCATCTTGTATTCTGTTTCAATTGTGTCAATAAACTCATCTCTTTCTTCATATTATATTCAGTTTGAAAGTAGAAAATATTACCCTTTGGTATGTATGGCGCACATACCTTCAACGTGGAAGACAGTTAATCAATGTTGAATTAAAGATATATACAATGATAATACATTTTCCAAAACATTTTAATAGTTTACTACTAATTTTTCCATGTCAAAGTAGTCTTAGATACAATAATGATCTCATTTTATTATTAGAGTTCCTTAATTTTCTAAGTTGAACAATATAATTTACTATTTTTTCAGGTTAAAAATGGTTAAGTCCTAACAACTTTATTTGATTCTATCTATTTCTATTACTAAATATACTAAGAAACAAAATTAAAAGGCAAATCAAAGCTCTTGAAATCTATATCACAGAGGATAATTACATTTTAAGAAAGAAAAAAATGATAGCTGACATTACCTGATTCTTTTGCAACCCTAAGTCTGCTTTCCCATTCATCAAAGGGTCCCAGACACTTAGCTAAAAATGTCTGGAGAGTAACACAGTCCAAGGGTAACACATGATTGTCAGCACCAACATGTAAAATAGGATCCACAACTATGTAACCCCCACCACTTTTTTCATTTCTAAGGAAAAAACAAAATAAGAACTTCTCAATTAATGACAGAAAAAAAAATCCTCATCTAATAGTCTGACTCTCTAACGGGAAGGTGAATTTGTCCCATTTTAAAATATATTTCTAAACACATAAAATCATTTAAAAAGTTGCAATGAAACTCAATGGAAAAGCCTCATTTTATCCTTTTTCCAATCTCTACATAATGATATAATATGTATAATATCTAATAATGTTGCTTTAAGGAAAAATAAGCATTCCTATCAGTAATAACAAGGGCACTCAAGCAAATAGCATCTTATAATAAAAATACACGAAAAGACTAGAGTATTCAAGTGGTTACTTAAAAAAAATTGAATCTGCATTGAGTCTTACAATTAATTGCTCCCTAGGAACTGAAGAACCATATTCTATTTGCATCTCAAAAAATCCTGTAAAAAATTGCACTGCCATGGTTTATATAGCAACTTTTCTTACAAGCTAGATAATTTAACTAGATAGAATAAATTAACTCCCCCCCAACCCACATACAGAACACCTGACTTACCCTTGAAGGAAGTAATACTGAAATGATCCAGATTGCTGAAGATTAAGTTTACAGTATTTATCAGAATCATCTTCTCTTTCTGTTGGATTTTCCCATTCTAGGGAACGGAATTTTTCTCGATTAAATGGTTCTCCAGGAAATGGGTAATTTGTATATACAGTAACTGCTTTTCCCTGTAAAGTGGGGCCTAATCGGAACTGTAGTTCAAACCCTAAACAAAAAACACATTTCAATAAACTCACTGTAAGAAGTTAAATTACCACATTAGTAAATAAAAGATTTATTTAAGGTTCTACAAAAACTATGGCTTCTCAACTATGTTTAAAATAACTTCTAATATACAATGCTGCTGGTTTTGGAACTACTTTGCATTCTAAGTTAGCTGAATTTTATATTTAACATACAGTATACAACATAGAACTGCCTGTTCTGTATCATCCTTCTCCTCTCCTCCCGGAAACTGATTCCGATTTGCATGGCTACTTTGGGATATGCAAGTTCCTTTTTTCCCCTCCCCTTTAATAACATGTCTTCAAGTTTACTGAGAGTACTTTTAGAAAACAAGGATAGCACTAAAGTAAAAAACAAAATGAAATTTTACTGAATTTGAAATCTTTCTTTTTAATTCCAGTAGAGTTAACATACAGGGTTATATTATTTTCACATGTACAATATAGTGATTCAACAATTCTATACATTACTCAGTACTCATCATGATAAGTGTATTCATTTTTTAATACATTTTTAAAAATTTATTTTGAGAGAGAGAGAGAGAGAGAGAGAGAGAGAGAGAGAGAAAGTGGGGGAAGGGCAGAGAGAGAGGGAGAGAATCAAGCAAGCTCCACGCTCAGCATGGAGCCCGACACAGGGCTCGATCCCATGGGCGTGAGATTATGACCTGCGCCAGAACCAAGAGTTGGATGCTTAACCAACTGAGCCATCCAGGTGCCCCGTGTATTCTTAATCCCCTTCACCTATTTCATCCATCTCCCTACCCACCTCCACTCTGATAACCATCAATTTGTTCTCTGTAGTTAAGAATCTGTTTTTGGTTTGTCTCTTTTTGTTTGTTTGTTTTGTTCCTTAAATACCACATATGAGTGAAATAATATGTTATTTGTCTTTCTCTGACTGACTCATTTCACTTAGGATTATATTCTCTAGATCCATCCATGTTGTTGCAAATGACAAGATTTTGTTATTTTTAATGGTTGAGTAATATTCCATTATATATACGATATCTTCCTTATCAATCTATTGATAGACACTTGGGCTTCTTCCATAATTTGGCTACCGTAAATAGCACTGCAATAAATATATGGGTGCGTGTATCTTTTCAAATTAGTGTTTTCATATTCTTCAGGTATATACTCAGTAGAGGAATTACCAGATCATATGGTAGTTCTATTTTTCATTTTTTGAGGGACGTCCATACTGTTCTCCACCATGGCTACACTAGTTTGCATTACCACCAACAGTGCATGAGTGTTCCTTTTTCTCCAGGATGTGCAAGTTCTTACATGACCCCATTTTCCACTGAGGGATCATGTTTTCAGCACTCCTCCTCCACCTCTGAATTGACTGCCCAGAGGTGGGCATCTAAGTAGAGACCTTTGCTAATATTTTTCAAATAGCAACAGAGAAAGTGAGTTTCTCTGTGGTGTCAGAGTATGTGATAGTATGTAAAACTTGGGAGGTATCATGGAAAAACTAACTCACCATATAGAGAAAGCCAGTCTTTCTGAGAGAAGACAACCTCTAGAGAGGCAGAATTCAAATTTCTAAAAGGAGTTCTAGAGGCATTTGAGCCCCTGATACCAGTTGTTCTTGATGTGTGCTTAAATCCATAAGTGTGGTAATAAAGAGTTAACATGTGGCTGTGTGAGGCTGAGGTTGGGGGTTGGGGGGTGCTGAGTCCTGATTTACAGTGTTTGCTGATTTCCTGGCAGAAATAAGCTCACTACGATCAACCTCAAGCTACCAACATGACATTACTGAACATGGAACTGGGAAAAGATATGCACCATCAGCTCTTGTGAGCCAACACAAGCAATTCCAGCATACTATTGCCTATTTCCCTACTCTTCATATTTTATTATTTAAGCCTTTTTTGGAATTCTGAGGGCCAAAACATTCCCACTTTTGCCTAAGTTAGGCTATTTCTATTAAAATGTATCTGAGACTTCTATAATGTATTACAAGCATTTTGTTATGGAAGGCAAAAAAAAAAATTTTAACACATTATAGTTAAAATTTTACTGTAAAATAAAAATATGGTCAGATCAGGGAAGATTTTAAATCTTAATACAATTATTAGAATGTGAAAATTCTGACTACAGTCTGTTAGAAATATAAAGTGAATAAGAGTATACTTATGATGAGCACTGAGTAACATATAGAATTGTTGAATCACTATACTGTACACCGGAAACTAATACAACATTGTGTGTTGACTATATGGAATTAAAATTAAAAAATAAATATAATAAAAAAATATAAGGCTTAGAAATTTTAATCATGAAGGTAACACTTCAATCAATGATGGGCAATAATAAACAATGAAGGCAGGAAAATTTAGTTCTGCTGATTATAATCTTTAAACTTAAGGAAATTTAAAAAATTTATTTTACTTTACTTTTTATTTATTATTGAAGCACAGGTGACATTACTTTCAGGTGTACAACATAGTGATTCAACAATTCTACACATTACCCAATGTTTACCACAATAAGTGTGGTCACCATATAACATTATTACAGTATTATTGATTATATTTCCTGTGGTGTACTTTTCATCTCTGTGATTTATTTATTTTAAAACTGGAATTTTTTACCTCTTAAGAAACTTTTTGAGAAGAAGCATAGTATTATCTATACTTTTAATGCTCAACTTATGAAACATCTAACAAAGTATAAAAAATTATGTAATGAGCACATACCATGTATAGGAAACAAAATAGACAATGATCTCTGCCCTTGTGGGGCTTGAGTTCTAAAGGGGCAAGGCAGCTATTAAACAATGAACGTGATAAATAAGTAAGAAAACAGTGTACCAGGGAGGGATAAATGCTAAGAGAAAGAAGAAAAAACAGAACAGTGTAAGGAAAATGGGGATAAAGGAGAGATGGTGGGGAGGTGGTAGCAATTTTAAATATTAAGAAGTTGAAGAGCTTGAGAGAAGTGAGGGAGTTAGCCACACGGCTATTCATGGCTGTCTATGTAATGTATTGACCAAGCAAAGGAAACCAGGAGGACTTAGGGTGGAAGCAAGCCTGGTGATTCCAGAAATAACAAGAAACTCAGTATGTGTGGCTTGGAATAAGCTTGGAGAGAAGCAGTAGAATATGAGGAAAGAAAGGTAACAGGGGTGCCAGATCAGGGTCTTATAGGCCGCTGTAAGTATTTTGGCTTCTTCTCTGACTGAAACGAGGAGCCAGTGAACAGTTTCAATCAGAGAAGTCACATGACCTAACTTGTGTATTAAACCACTTTGTATATTATATCACTCTGATTATGTCTGCTTCTGGCCATAATGGAATAACTGGTATTAGATCTGTCCTCTGCTGAGAAACTAGAGGAAATATAAGAGGCAACTGTTTTCAGATATAAGGAGTGAAGGACTGTGATGCCCAAGAGAATGGTGATTCCTATGGACTCTCTAGCTTTCAGACGAGGGGAACTTTCTGTGCTGTGACACAGAAAGCAGGAATAGTAGTCTGAATTGAGGAGACAGAGATTAGAATTTGAGGAGGGTGAAGAAACTGTAATTTTCAGGGCAGAGTATGACACAGAAGAAACTATGCAAAGAAAGAGCTCTAGAAAGTTACTGAGGGTCATCTTGAGTCTGCCTGAATACCAGGCTGACACGAGTGGTGTTTGAATCCATGAGGCTGGGCAAAGAATGATTACTAGGAGCTATCAATTGACCCATTCCCAGAGCTCACTCCGGCCTGGGAGATATTATAATTTTCAGAGTAAAGAGACTTAATTGAACACCTATCATATTTAAAAGGGTCATGTCTTATGTAGTAAGGCTACCATAGCCTTAGACTAAAAACTACTATACCTATCCTGACAAAGATTAAAACAGCCTCAAAAGGTGGGTGCTTGGGTGGCTCAGTTGGTTGGGCATTCGACTCTTGATTTTGGATCAGGTCACGATCTCACAATTTGTGGGACTGAGCCCCATGTCGGGCTCTCTGCTAATCTTAATCCTCAAAAGGATTAAGCTGATCCACAGATTAATATAAATGGCTGCCAAAATAAAAGACATCACTCCTATTTTATTTATTTATTTTTTTGGTGCAAAAAAGGTGGTTTTATTAAAGCACAGGGACAGGACCTGTGGGCAGAAAGAGCTGCCAGGGTATCACTGCTTTAAAGGAAGACAAAAAAATCCAGAGATACAGCCACAGAACATTTAAATTGTCCAGCATCCAATATTGAACTGGTAAACAGAGGAGGTGAGAGCACTGATGACAAGATATCTACAGTAGGGCATTCCACATAGAGGAAAAAGACGATGTAAAGGACCTGAGACCTCTGTTTCTGGCAAAGATGGAATGAATAACAGGGACTGGATTTATGCTCTTCCTTGAAACTTGAAAGAAAGAAACCAAGAAAAAACAGTCAAAATATATGAAATCATAGTTTTCAAGCCTAGACATCAGGCAACAAAGTACAGTGATCCCTAAGAGACAGAAAATAAACCATTGTGAAGCTTACAACTGCCCCTTCTTACTACCTTGAAAGAATGTCCAGGTTGAGGTACAAGGAGGAGAAACCCAGGCAGAGCTGAGCTAACTTCCTAAGCTGAGAAGATTAAAGAATCTGTTGAGACCAAAGCAGCTAGTTTGCAGATGTCAGTAGTTAGTGAGGAGGAGAAAAGTGCCCAAAGACAGAACTCCAGAGATTTGCAGAAGGTCTCCCTTCTGCACTTTGCAGAGTACTGATCAGTGCATGTCTGTGACCAGGACTAGTGCTTGATTGGAAAAATCAAGCGCCAGATTGGAAAAACTCATAATTCATGAGGCATTGGGTTTCAGAGGATATTGCTTCAGGAGTATAGAACAAAGAGCCTAGACAGGGCATAGACTAGACTGCTTAACAAATCATAAAAGTAAAATTCAAAAGTATTACAATATTTCCAAGTAACTTAACTTCATTCCAAAACAAAGATAAAAAAATTGTAAGAATCCAAAAACACCCAGTATTTTTGGTAAAACTCAATAGGGTAAAACTCATAATGCCTAGCATCCAAAAAAAGAAGACAAGATGCACAAAGAAGCAAGAAAACCCAACCCATAAGAAAGAAAATAATCAATTAATGAAAACTGACCCAGGAATGACAAAGATATTGAACTAGCAGATAAGGAAGCACATCAGTTATCATAACTGTATTCCATACGTTCAATAAGTTATGTCAAGACATGGAAAATATTAAAATCCAAAACAGAAAAAAGGATCAAATCAAATTTTAAAAATGAAAACTACAAGGTCTGAGGATGAAAAATCTGCAAGATGGAATTGATGGATGGTGAGACATGGCAGAAAAAAAGATTAGTAAATTTCAAGACACAGGAATAAAAATATGCAAAATGAGGGGTGCCCGCGTGGCTCAGTCAGTTAAGCCTCCAACTTCGGCTCAGGTCACCATCTCGTGGTTCATGAATTAGAGGCCCGCATCAGGCTCTGTGCTGGCAGCTCAGAGCCTGGAGCCTGCTTCAGATTCTGTCTCTCCCTCTCTCTGCAACCTCCCCCACTCGCAGTCTGTCTCTTTCTCAAAAATAAATAAACATTAAAAAAAAGGAAATATGCAAAATGAAACCAAGAGAGAAAAAAGAATCAAAAAATTGAAAAAGCATCACTGATCTGTGGAACAATTCAAGTGGCCTAATATATAGGTAATTTGAGTCCTCAAAGAAGAAAAAAGGGGAGATATCAAGTATTTAAAAAATAATGGGTTAAAAAAATCCTCAAATTTGATAAAAACAACAAATTTACAGATCTAAAGAAGTTCAATAAATCGCCAATCAAGAAACATCACACTATGAAACATCAAAGTCAAATTGCTCAAAACCCGTGACAAAGAGAGTATCTTAAAAGACAGTATCTTAAAAGTAGCGGGGGGGGGGATGTCACAGTAAGTTCAGAGGAACAATGATAAGGATGATAGATTTCTCATGGGAAACAACACAAGCAAGAAGACAGTGGGGCAGTATCTTTAAAGGTATAGTTGATCGTTGGACAATATGGGTTTGAACTGTGCAGATCTACTTACACGTGTTGGTTTTTGTTTTTGTTTTTTTGTTTTTTACAGTACACTCCTGTAAATGTAAATTTTCTCTTCCTTATGATTTTTAAAAAATGTTTATTTTTTTTTTTTTTTGAGAGAGAGCATGAGCAAGGGAGGGGCAGAGAGGGGGGCACAGAGGATCCAAAGTGGGCTCTTTGCTGACAGCAGCTAGCCCGACACAGGGCTTGAACTCACAAACCATGAGATCATGACCTGAGCTAAAGTCAGATGCTTAACCAACTGAGCCACCCAGGCACCACCCCATCCTTATGATTTTCTTAATAACATTCTCTTTTCGCTACTTACTGAAGGTTATAGCATATAATACATATATAGAATATGTTGTATCTGTAAGGCCTCTGGTCAACAGTAGGCTATTAGTAGTTAAGTTTTGGGGGAGTCTAAAGTTATACTTGGATTTTTGGCTGCATGAGGGGTCAGTGCCCCTAATCTCTGCATTGTTTAAGGTCACCTGTAACTTAAAGATTAAAACTGTCAGCCTAAAATTCTAAACCTCGTGAAAATATCTTTCAAAAATAAAAGTAATGAGGGCCAGGTTTTTTCTTTTCTTTCTTTCTTTTTTTAAGTTTTATTTATTTAAGTAATCTGTACACTCACTCTGGGGCTTGAACTCACATTCCTGGGACCAAGAGTCATGCGTGTGCTCCTCCAACTGAGCCAGCCAGGCGCCCCAGACTTTTCAATGTTGGAGAAAGATGTTACAAACAAAGGGGAAAGCTACAACAAACCCTGTTGTGGTGGATATGAAGCATAGATATCATTATGAATATATATTTTACATATATATATATATATATATACATATATATATAAAGAATGTCAGTTTGATTCCAAGCAAATCCTGAAATACAGAACATGCATGACATGCAGATATGTCGTCATGTCATGTCATGTCTAAAATTGCTCTGGTAGAAGTAAATCCCTCACAATGATGTTCAACAGATGGTAAATTCTACACCACAATATTAAACACTGGGTAAGCTGGTCTTTATGAGCAAAATATTTCAATAAAAGACATTAAGAGAATGCTGGACTCTCAATTTACTGTAATCCAATCAAACACCTCTACCTTTGCCTAGATAAATACGAACACTTTGTTTTTCATACTGCAGTATGGATAATGTGAGGAATGGAAGTTCTACGCATTCCTGCAAAAAATTATAATTTAGTGATAAGTACTGCTAACCATATTCTTGGATTATACTAAATAATGAATATAAATTTTTCATAGCAAATGGCTTTAGCAAGTAAGAAACAAATTATCCAAATGGTATTATTAAGTAACTGCAAAAATCCAGGGACTCACTTCTATTTTTAACACTGTACACTGAAACTTATACTTTCTTTTCCAAGTAGCTATATACACAAATTTTTCTATAAGTAATTGGCATAAATATTTTGAGTATTAATAAGGCTTATATTTGACCTAATAATTTCACATGGACATATATTTTCTGAAGAATTAATCAGTGATATAAACATAGGCTATATTCATAACAGCTTCATTTATTATAATTAAATAAACTGCAAACACTAAATATCTAATGATTGGGAATGATTAGATAAATGTGGTACCACATTGTCTTATGTAAGCTAGGATATTATTAAAGCCATTATAAGTCATTTTATCTAAAGATATTTAATAACATGGCTACTTTTATTCTGTTTTGTTCATTCTATGCATCTATATAGATCTTTTGAAATCCTTTCTAGATGGCTTCCCAGGGGAATTCTACCAGACATTTAACGAAGAGTTAATATCTATTCTTCACAAACTGTTCCAAAAAATAGAAATAGAAAGAAAACTTCCAAACTCATTCTACAAAGCCAGCATTACCTTGTTTCCAAAACCAGACAAAGACCTCACTAAAAAGGAGAATTACATGCCAATATCCCTGATAAACATGGATGCAAAAATTGTCAACAAAATATCAGGAAATAAAATTCAAGAGTACATTAAAAGAATTATTTATCGAAGTCAAACTTTCACTTTTCGCAGATGACATGATACTTTACGTGGAAAACCGATCGACTCCACCAGAAGCCTACTAGAACTGATCCATGAATTCAGCAAAGTCACAGGGTACAAAATCGATGTACAGAAATCAGTTGCATTTTTATACACCGATAATGAAGCAACAGAAAGAGAAATCAAGAAACTGATTTCATTCACAATTGCACAAAAAACCCATAAAATACCTAGGAATAAACCTAACCAAAGATGTAAAAGATCTGTACGATGAAAACTAATGAAGGAAATTGAAGAAGGCACAAAGAATTGGAAAAACTTTCCATGCTCATGGATCGGAAGAATAAATATTGTTAAAATGT
Source organism: Cryptoprocta ferox (assembly GCA_028646485.1). Lineage (NCBI taxonomy): Eukaryota > Metazoa > Chordata > Mammalia > Carnivora > Eupleridae > Cryptoprocta > Cryptoprocta ferox. The sequence continues at coordinate 20,369,058 of CM053570.1, forward strand.
TAATACTAACCAGAGCAACCTACACATTCAATGAAATCCCAATCAAAATTGCAGCAGCATTCTTCTCAAAGCCAGAACAAACTATCCTAAAATTTGTATGGAACCACAAAAGGCCCCGAATAGCCAAAGGAATATTGAAGAAGAAAACCAAAACGGGAGGCATCACAATCCCAGACTTTAGCCTCTACTACAAAGCTGTAGTCATCAAGACAGTATGGTACTGGCACAAAGACAGACACATAGACCAATGGAATAGAATAGAGAACCCAGAATTGGACCCACAAATGTATGGCCAATTAATCTTTGACAAAGCAGGAAAGAATATCCAATGGAAAAAAGACAGCCTCTTTAACAGGAGGTGCTAGGAGAACTGGACAGCAACATGCAAAAGAATGAAACTAGGTCACTTTCTTACACCATACACAAAAATAAACTCTAAATGGATGAAGGACCTGAATGTGAGACAGGAAACCATCAAAACCCTAGCAGAGAGAGCAGGAAACAACCTCCTTGACCTCAACTGCAGCAATTTCTTACTCAACACATCTCCAAAGGCAAGGGAATCAAGAGCAAAAATGAACTATTGGGACCTCATCA
>CM053570.1:20369754-20425859 GCA_028646485.1 Cryptoprocta ferox
AGAGGGCTAATATCCAAAATCTATAAGGAACTCACCAAACTCCACACCCAAAAAACAAATAATCCAGTGAAGAAATGGGCAGAAGACATGAACAGACACTTCTCCAAAGAGGACATCCAGATGGCCAAGAGACACATGAAAAGATGCTCAGCGTCACTCATCATCAGGGAAATACAAATCAAAACCACACTGAGATACTACCTCATGCCGGTCAGAGTGGCTAAAATGAACAAATGAGGAGACTATAGATGCTGGCGAGGATGTGGAGAAACGGGCACCCTCCTACACTGTTGGTGGGAATGTAAACTGGAGCAGCCACTCTGGAAAACAGTGTGGAGGTTCCTCCCCTATGACCCAGCAATAGCACTGTTAGGAATTTACCCAAGGTATACAGGAGGGCCGATGCATAGGGGCACACGTACCCCAATGTTCACAGCAGCACTTTCAACAATAGCCAAATCATGAAAAGAGCCTAAATGTCCATCAACTGACGAATGGATCAAGAAGGTTTGGTTTATATATACAATGAAATACTACATGGCAATGAGAAAGAATGAAATCTGGCCATTTGTGGCAACGTGGATGGAACTCAAGGGTGTTATGCTAAGTGAAATAAGTCAGGCAGAGAAAGATAGATACCATATGTTTTCACTCATATGTGGAACAGGAGAAACTTAACAGAGGACCATGAGGGAGGGGAAGGGGAAAAATAGTTAAGGAGAGGGAAGGAGGCAAACCATGAGAGACTCTTAAATACTTAGAACAAACTGAGGGTTGATGGGGGTGGGGGAGAGGGGAAAAGGGGTGATGGGCATGAAGGAGGGCACTTGTTGGGATGAGCACCGGGTGTTATATGGAAACCAACTTGACAATAAACTAGAAAAGAAAAAAAAATAATTATTTACCATAATTAAGTGGGATTTATTCCTGGGCTGCAGAGCTGGTTCAATATTTGCAAATTAATCAACATGATACACCACATTAATAAAAGAAAGGAGAAGAACCATACGATCCTGTCAACAGATGTGGAAAAAGCGTTTGATAAAATATAGCATCCATTCTTGATAAAAACCCTCAACAAAGTAGGGATAGATGGAACATACCTCAACATTATGAAGTTCATATAAGAAAGACCCACAGCTAATATCCTCAATGGGGAAAAACTGAGATCCTATGGTCAGGAATAAGACAAGGATGTCCACTCTCACTATTATAATTTAACATAGCACTGGAAGTCTTAGCCTCAGCAATCAGACAACAAAAAGAAATAAAAGGCATCTATCTTAGCAAGGAAGAAGTCAAACTTTCACTATTTGCAGATGACATGATACTCTGTAGAAAACCTGAAAGACTCCACCAAATAATTGCTTGAACTAACAGACAAATTCAGCAATGTACAGGATATAAAGTCAACATGCAGAAATCCATTACATTTCTATACACCAAAAATGAAGCAGCAGAAAAAGAAATCAAGGAATCTATCCCATTTGCAACTGCACCAAAAACAATAAGATACCTAGGAATAAACCTAACTAAAGAGGTAAAAAATCTGCACTCTGAAAACTATAGAACACTTACGAAAGAAATTGAAGAGGATACAAAGAAATGGAAAGCATTCCATGCTCATGGACCGGAAAGAACACTGTTAACATGTCTATACTACCCAAAGAAATCTACACATTTAATGCAATACCTATACTGGCATTTTTCACAGAGCTAGAACAAACATCCTAAAATTTGTAGGGAACCACAAAAGACCCAGAACAGCCAATGCAATCCTGAAAAAGCAAAACAAAACTGGATGCGTCACGATTTTGGATTCAAGTATATTACAAAGCTGTAGTCATCAAGACAGTATGGCACAAAAATAGACACACAGATCAATGGAACAGAATAGAAAACACAGAAATGGAACTACAAGAATAGGGTCAACTTATTTTTGACAAAGCAGGAAAGAATATCCAATGCAAAACACTTTCTTCAACAAATGGTGTTGGGAAAACTGGATGGCGACATGCAGAAGAATGAAAGTGGACCACTTTCTTACACCATACATAAAAATAAATTCAAAGTGAATTAAACACTTATATCTGAGACATTAAACCATCAAAATCCAAAAGGAGAACACAGGCAGCAACCTACTGGACCCCAGTTGAAGCAATTTCTTACTAGACACGTCCCTGAATGCAAGGGAAACGAAAGCAAACATGAACTATTGGGACTTCATCAAGATAAAAAGCTTCTGCACAGAGAAGGAAATTTAAAACACTAAAAGGCAGCCTACGAAATGAGAGAAGATATTTGCAAACGACATATGTGATAAAGGGCTAATATCCAAAATCTATAAAGCACTTATCAAACTCAACACCCGAAAGACAAATAACCCAGTTAAGAAATGGGTAGAAGACATGAATAGACACTTTTCCAAAGAAGACATAGATGGCTAACAGACACATGAAAAGATGCTCAACATCACTTATCATCAGGGAAATACAAGCCAAAACCATGATGAGATACCACCTCACACCTGTCAGAATGGCTAAAATTAACAACACAAGAAACAACAGGTGTTGGCAAGGATGTGCAGAAAGGGGAAGCCTCTTGCACTGTTGCACTGTTGAAATGCAAACTGGTGCAGCCACTCTAAAGAACATTATGGAGATTCCTCAAGAAACTAGAAATAAAACTACTCTATGATCCAACAATTGCAGTATTTGGTATTTACCCAAAGGATACAAAAATATAGGTTCAAAGGGGTACATGTACCTCAATGTTTATAGCAGTATTATCAACAATAGCGAAACTATGGAGAGAGCCCAAATACCATTAACTGATGAAGAGATAAAGAAGACATGGTATATATACATCATGGAATATTACTCAGTGATTAGAAAGAATGAAATCTTGCCATTTGCAACAACATGGATGGAACTAGAGTGCATTATGCCAAGAGAAATAAGTCAGTCAGAGAAAGACAAATACCATATGATTTTACTCATATGTGGAATTTAAGAAACAAAACAGATGAACATATGGGAAGGGGAAGAGAAAAAGAGAAGAGAGAGAAACGAACCACAGGAGACTCTTAATGACAGAGAACAAACTATGGGTTGATGGGGGGAGGTGGGTGGGAGATGGGCTAGATGGGTGATGCGTTTTAAGGAGGGCACTTGTGATGAGCACAGGGTTTTGTATGTAAGTGATAAATCACTGAATTCTACTCCTGAAACCAATATTGCACTGTATGTTAACTAACTAAAATTAAAAAAAAAAAAGAAAGAAATCCTTTCTAGAAAAAAGTATGGCTGAAATGTGGCAGTAATCCGGAATGTGGAATTCAGATACCATTATACTATAAGCAGATTTCACCTTGTTTGGTTAGTATAAACCCAATTTTGTTTTGAAACAAAGAGCATAGAAAAAAGGCTTTTTATACACTTGTATAATTTAATTAATATATTTATTTTTAAAAGATTTTTATTTTTAAGTAATCTCTCCACCCAATGTGGGGCTTGAACTCACAACCATGAGATCCAGAGTAGCATGCTCTACTGTTTGAGCCAGCCAGGTGCTCCTATACACTTGTGTAATTTTATAATTGGGAAAACATCATTTAAAGTTAGAGGTAAAATTATGAAGAGACAGATGGAGAAATAATTGCTCAAAGAATTAAAACATGAATTTTAATACTCAGTGATTGTGAGAATCATAAATATCTACATGTCTAAAATAATGATTAAATTTACTACAGAAGACATAGTATCATTTTGAACAGGTACAAACATCAGAGATTAGCTGGATGAGCATATTTAAACAACTTGCCTCCTGTTCAGTTTATACAAATATTGTTTTTATCATTACACAAGGATTCAGAGAACTTGTAGTACAAAGGTTAAAATTCATTCAAAATCTCAAAACAGTATTTGGGTCAGTGGTATACCCTCAAAAAAAACTGACAAGCATTCTCTAAATATAAATATTTATTTATTTATAGAATATACATGTATGATGATTTAACAGATTATATAAGTTATAATTATAAAATACAAAAATGGGATAAGATGTAAATAAAATAAACAATATTTTAAACAACCTAATTTTACCTATTAATGGATGGAAAATATCTTTTAGCTCTCACTAAAAATTAATACTGATAATATATGTCAATGAAAGCAATGCGATTAAATAAATTTCATTAACTTTAAGTCTTGGTTTAATATTTTATGATAAAGTAACTTAAATATTCCAAGTTCTGTTTATTGATATTTGGTTTAATGGCATCAGACTTGAAAAAATACCACATAAAGATACCCAAATTCAAATGGAAGAAGCTCTTAGTGACCATGTTTACTAATTCATGACATTAACTTTTCAATCCCATTCACCAATTATGTCAAGATTTTTGTTGAAATGTGCTAGTAAATATATTTTTTCTCTGTTATCAATTGTTTTTATAAGCTGATAAGATGTTATATATTTATATATTAAATAGATGATTTGAAAAATAACCAAAATCCTTCATTTGAAAGATTTTAAATAGATTGTAAAATTTTATCAACTTTTTAAAAAGGGTAGGTATGTATTTTAATGGCTAAAATCATATGATGGAAGTGTCACTAAAATACATATTCAAAACGTTCTTGCCATAGTAAGGGTCAGCAAACTATATCCAGCCTGTTTCTATAAGTAAAGTTTTATTGGAACACATTCAGTTATGTGTTCTTTATGTTTGCTTTCATGATATAATGGCAGAGTTGAGTAACTGCAAACGAAATGCCCTGCAAAGATGAAATATTTGCTATCTGAACCTTTAGAGGAAAAAATGTGCTCACCTTTGCTCTATGGTATCAATTTTCATCAAAAAGCAGTTAAGTTCCTCACTCATGTTTACCTCACAGTTAAATTGTGTTTCCTTTTTCAGAAAATATTTTCTAAGTATCATATTATTGAAAGCTACACATCATTCCTGAAAAGGACAAATTTCAAACAGCAAATTTCAAACACTTTCTAATTCATCTTTAAGTTTGACAATCTCCTGAGGTAAAAGAGGCATTTATGGTTATTGTCCCTTTTGTTATAAAATACTGTAAACACTCTAGTATTTAAGGTATTATAACTTGTGTATCTACTTAACCTGGATTAGGTAAAATTGTAAGCCATGGCAATGTATCTCAAACAAACCTGTGATGGTGTGACTGTCAACCCCTTCCAGACCTACAACGTCTATTATTTTCTCAGAATATGTCTTTTTTGTTTATAACTTATCTGACACACAAACTGAAAGCATCAATGTCAATTTATACATTCGCAAAAGTTAATTGCTTTTAAAAAAATCTTTTTTTTATTTTAATTTTTTTAATGCTTTATTTATTTTTGAGAGAGAGAGAGAGAGAGAGACTGCGTGAGCAGGAGAGGCTCAGAGAGAGAGGGAGACACAGAATCTGAAGACAGGCTCCAGGCTCTGAGCTAGCTATCAGCACAGAGCCCGATGCAGGGCTCGAACCCACGAACCGTGAGATCATGACCTGAGCTGAAGTCGAACACTTAACTGACTGAGCCACCCTAACGCCCCCAAAATCTTTTTTTTAAGTTATTTATTTATTTTTTATTAATCTCTACACCCAATGTGGGGCTCAAACTCATAACCCTGAGACCAAGAGTAGCATGCTCTTTTGAATGAGCCAGCCAGGTGCCCCAAAATGTAATTACTTTTTGAAAACAAAAACAGATGAAAGAAAAAAAAAAAGAGAAAAGAAAAATGCTGTACTTTCCTTTTATGTTCCACTAGACAGATCAGGGCATAACACCACGAGTATACACCTACTCAGGACAAGTCACCAAAACTAAAATTTTTATATACAGTAAATGAAACATTAGAATACCTAGAGTATGTCAGATTCCATAGTGACTCACTCAGTTTGCTAAAATTAGCTTAGGGCATAGCAGGACATAGTGTGGCTATCTTATTCCTTAGAGAACATGAGGAAAACTTTACTCGGATTAGCCATTTCCCTCTTGTAGGCAACTAGTAAAGTGAACGATTAAACTATTACTGTAAACTAAATGTTTCCATCTTGTTTCCTCCTCTAAATTTATATAAGCTCAAGTTCCTAATCAAAAAACATTTAAAGTATTTTCTTCAAAAAAAAAAAAGTAAAAGTTGAAATTTGATCAACCTATATAAAAAGGGAAGAACTCCAGGTTCGGCAAAAACTGATTTTGTTCATTATTCCACCACTGAAAAGGAAATACAGGGAAAGGCCATGACTTGGCTAGAAAAAATATTATTTGGTGCTCTTGAGTTAGAAGAGTCTATAGAGATATTAGCCTCGAAAATGAGGAGGAATCCTTTCTTAGGGAAAAGTGAAGGGAAAAGAAAAATGAAGAGACTTGGTGACCAATTAAATATGAAAGAATCAAAGTTTTTCTTCACATCTAATTGGTCACTGAGTCCTATGAATTTTAAAATGTCTCATACTCTGGGACATTTTGGGGCGCCTGGGTGGCTTAGTTGGTTAAGCGTCCCACTCTTGGTCTCTGCTCAGGTCATGACCTTGCAGTTTGCAATATGCTGGCAGCGCAGAGACTGCATGGCTCTCTCTCCCCCCTCTCTCTCTCCCTCTCTCTGCCCCTCCTCCATTCTCTCTCACTCTCACAAATTAATATTTTAAAAAATATTTTAAAAAGGGGCGCCTAGAGAAGGACAGATACCATATGTTTTCTCTCATAAGTGTAACAGGAGAAACCTAACAGAGGACCATGGGGAGGGGAAGGGGGGGAAAAGAGTTAGGGAGAGGGAGGGAGGCAAATCACGAGAGACTCTTGAATACTGAAAACAAACTGAGGACTGAAGGGGGAGGGGGAAAGGGGAAGGGACGTGATGGTCATGGAGGGGGGCACTTGGGGGGAAGAGCACTGGGTGTTATATGGAAACCAACTTGACAATAAACTATTAAAAAAAAGAACTGAAAATAAATAAATAAATAAATAAATAAATAAATAAAAATAAAAAAGGGGTGCCTGGATGGCTCAGTCAGTTGAGTGTCCGACTTCAGCTCAGGTTGTGATCTTGCAGTCTGTGAGTTTGAGCCCCACATCAGGCTCTTGTGCTGATAGCTCGGAGCTTGGAGCCTGCTTTGGATTCTGTGTCTCCCTTTCTCTCTGCCCCTCCCCTGCTCACGCTGTTTCTCTCTCTCTCTCTCAAAAATAAACATTAAAATAATAATAAATAAAATAAAAATAAAATAAAATGTCTTGAACTCTAACTCTGAACATCTTGACTCTGATGTAGTTAAATCCTTATTTTTAACCAGATGTGTTTTCAAAATAGCCTTCTCAATGACTTCTTGTCTCCCATGTCCCTTCATCTTTCACATTATAATTATCTTCTATAGTAATATGATCATCTCATTACTGCACACAAAAAAAATTGACATGTTCCCATTTATATCATTTGGTTGAATTTACTGGCTTTAACTAGAGTTACAGACTCAACCACATCATTCTTATTTTATAAACCCTTCATAGCTCCCTCTTCAAATAGTTTGGCTGAATTTAACACTTTTTGCTAATTTTAACTGGTGTTTTAGCAACCAATCAGCAAGGATTTAACGGCTATTGTACAATGCACTAGGTTTATAATACTTTCCCTATCCTCACAGATTTAAACTAGTTGGACGCCATGAGACCAATAAGCTTTTAGACACTGCTACATTGTTCAGTACTTAATTGTTCTGTGCCTATTGTGCAACTGGAAATCAAAGAAAGGAGATAACACAAAATTAAGGAAAGACCTGATGGAGGAGGTAGAATTTTAGCTGAAGCTTGAGAGGTAGGCAATACACAGAATGATAGTAAAGAGATTTAATGGATATAGAGGAATCTGATGGGGGTGAAGGTGTTAGGAGAGCTTTGAGAAAAGCCAGCGGGGAGGGAATTGACAGGGGAACTGTAAAGATGTAGGACACTAATAATGGGGAACAATGGGATACAACCTTGGCTAGTGAAGGTGGATTCTATCAGAGAATGTCTTGGAAACCCCACAGAGGCATTTAAATTTGACTTGATATACAGACACCAATTAATGAAAAGGGAAGAGATGGCATAGAAGATTATCCATGTTCTGGATATCTGGATGGATATCCAGATACATCTGGATGTATCCATCCAGAACATAGAAGAATATCCATGTTCAGGCATATGGAAGGGACAGGCAAACAGAGACATTTGGAAAGAAATTACAGGCCTTCAAGAGAAATTGCAGTTGAAGAGAAGACACTGTCAATGAAGAATATAAAGTTTCTGGCCTTGGAATCTATGAAAATGGAGACATCACTAAAATAAAACAAGATGGGAAACAAAGAAGGTTTAAGAATGGGGAGTAGGAGATGGTTCTGGATATGTCAGATGTAAGCATATCAAGTGGAGCTACCCTAAGGCTATTCTATAGTGTAATACTGGATGAAGCCAAGAATCCAGTACAAAGATAGACAGGTATAGTGATCTATCAATGCCTAATATCTGTTTAGGACTTTAAAGCCCTATATTATTAATTTTGAGCTTCAACATTCAGGAAGGTAGAAGAGCAGAAATTAACACCTTAATTTTGCAAATAAATTAATGTTTAGAATTCATGTGATTTGCCCAAAGTCAAAGAAGTTGTTAGCAGGAGAGCCAAGAAAATTCTAGTCCTTACTCTTGCCATTATACTCCTGGCTTTCAAGAAGCAAGCAAAATTCAAGGCTCTTCTTTCAAAAAGAGCCATCACCTTGGAGACAACAAATGAGGCCGTGAGAATGTATAATTCTTTGAGGGCAGAAGAAGAGGAAAAGAAAAGCTCTCTTGCAGATAGATACAATTAATTAAAATAAGGAAGGAAGACAGCTCAGCAAGAGACACCACCAAGTTGACAGGAGTACTCAAGAGGGTAGGAAAAAAATCAAAACCAGGAAAGTGCCGAGTCAGGGAAGCCAAAAATGGAGTAAGTACTCAGTGATCCTAAATGCCAAAGTTGGAAGAAGGTGATTTGGCATGGAGGTTAACACATTTGATGGTCGATTTGTTTTTCTTCAAAAATTTAACTCTTGAGATATTGGGGGGGGGGGAATCCTTCAATGTTTACTATCAATGTCTATCTGTTACACTATTAAAGGGGGCTGCATTTTATTTTTCATACATTAAACTTCTACTTCACAAGTTATACTAACATAAAAAAGTGTGAGATGTTTTTCAATGTTGAAGTCTAAAGAAAAAGCTCAAATATATTTCAACATAACCTAATCAATTATTTTTTAATTTTTATTCAGCAGAAAAATATTTTCAGCTTTTATCTTCTCTACATTCGAAAGGCTTTTGATAAATATAAATAATAGTTTGCTTTTTTCTGTGATCTATTTTACTAAATCAAAGTTTCAGTAAAGGAAAAAAAATGAGGTCTATGAAAACGCAAAACTATAGATATCCTCCAAATAAAATTACATAGGAAGTAATTCACCATGTTTTATAATAATTAATAGAAATAATATGGTAAATTTCTTGATCATATATGAAACTTCTGTCTTAAGTGGAAGGAAGCATGGAAAGAAAAGTGAACTATTCTATTCTTCTAACATGACAGATATAACATTTTCAACTTTATAACTAAAATCAACTTTCATTAGTTATATTTTTAAAATACAGCACTGTCTTTGCACTAGTCGAGTCTGGAAAGGCCCTTGGAAATTATACCTGTCTTAAAGTTGAAACAAATTAGTATGGCAATAGATTAAAAATGTAAAAAGACACAGTTAATAAAACAACTTTCTACTCACCTTGTTCAAGTCTGAAGAGGGTCTTTTCCAGCTTTTCCATTTCGTTTAGAAGTAAAATTCTAATTTGTTTACTGTGTCCCATTTTGGCTTCTAGAAGATTTGAAATCTTTCAGAAGAATTAAAAGAACTCCGAAATCGAATGAGTTACCCCTATGAAACAAAAAGGATTTAAGATAAAGAAAATAACTATTACCTTAAATTCTTCATGGCTGACAGCCGCACTTACATGTTCTAAATGTGTTTTAACCCTAGCAGAGCAAAGAGGAAGAATGAATCCTATAAAGATGACTGAGAAGGTAAATTAATAGTTGTTTCCTCCCTTCGAGCACAATACGACCAAAGCGAAACTATTGTATTATAGATTCTTACAATCAAAACAAAAAACAAAACTAAATTATTCTCAGAGAAAAGCAATACGTTTTGGAAAGACTGGATTTGGGTTGGGGGGGTAATTCCCGGTCCCAAGCCAAAAGTCTCTGAAGACTACAAATGGCACTTCTGCTTACAAGAGATTAGTTTGCTCAAAGATAACAGGTGGGAGAGCTCCCAATTCCCAAATTCGGGTTGGAAGCCACCAATGGGGAGATGAGAACAGAGGGAAGCAGTTGTTGCCCCTGGAATAGCTGCTGCAGACATAGGATGTACAGACGGAGCTATAGATAGAACCCATTTCCCTGAGAGGCCAGCGGCATTCCTAGCACTTACACGGAGCAAGTTTATACGTGCAGCTTCTGGGACACTGCAGGACCCGCGACTCTGGTGTTGGAGTCGGGGGAGGAGACGGGAAGGAAAGCAAACGGGGAAAGGCAGGCTGCCCAGGCGCAAAAAGCAACCCCAGACAAGGAGGGCCGGGCGCCGTGAAGGGCAAAGGGCGGGGCGGCTGCAGTCGGGCCAGGGCTAAGGCCGCTGTGTGAATGGCAGAGCGCTTCTCCGTGGCTCCGCCTCGCGCTGGTCCCGGAGGAGACCCTCGACCCACCCGGCCTCAAGTTCACACGCCCAGGTGGGAGCTGACAGGTCCCCTCGCCCACTTCCGGGAGGCTCCGCACCCTGCTCTTCGCGGCCTCTAGTCTCGCGAGACTGTGGTCAGCGAGGCCGGGGTCCCGCGGCGGCCCAAGCAGCGGGCTGCTTTTTTGCCTTTTTTTTTTTTTTTTTTTTTTTTGCTAGGAGGTGCGAGGTCCGGAGTGTGAGTGCACTTACTTTACCCCCTGCAGGCTCGTGGTTGAACATTAAAATGCTACGGTAGAAGGCTGCCAGCTAGATTGAGCTGCGTGGGTTACAGGGTCGTTTTGTGGACCCGCTGAATGGTGGGAGGCGAGAGACCTGGCTTCCTGTGCTTTTTCTACCACGATGTGTTTTGTGTCTTTGTTTTGATTTTTTTTTTTTTTAATGTGGCCTACGCTTACTTGGCCTAAACTCTCTGAATCTTGATTTCCCCATGTCTAAAGTAAGGGGCCGTCTACAATCTCAGACATTCCATCCTTCGTGTGTCTACCATCTCTAGTGCTAACACAGGGCACATCTTGAATGCAGACACGGAACTATTAGGTAGGTGAAATGTGGCCAGTTTGCAAACAATTGAGTGTGCAAATACCGCTTGTACAACGTCTGGTTGTATCCGATGTACACTGCATAGACCTGAAGATCATATGCAATTAAGGATCTGTATTGGCTGCACATATTGCAGGCCAGAAATTTAGGATCTGGTACAGGTGTCTAAGGAGATTTTATGCCCTGAGGAAAAGAAAACCTTTCTAGAGTTTTTTGAGGACACCTACGGATCATGAGAAAAAAGACCAAGGGTTTGGAGTACAGAGAAAGATCTTGCTTTCTTTATGGTGGAAATACTATAGGTCCAAAACAATAATGGTTAAAAACTAAAGGTACTGAAATATTTGTTTCAGTAGATTTCTGAGAATGGCTAATTGCCAGTGGTCCAAAACTGAGTTTGGGGATCTGTAGTTCATTTATTCATTCAGCTAGTATTTATTGAGCACTTAGGATTTGTCAGGCATGGAGGTGAATCAAAGTTACTGCCCTCATGGAACTCTTACATTTTGTTGGTGGGAGGCAGAAAAATAAATTAAATAAATAAATTATATAAGATAATGAAAGTTTGTGAGAAAAAGAGAAGTGGGAAGCGTAGAAGAGTCAGGAAAAGGAAGTTTGCAATTGTAAATATAATAGTCAATAAAGGACTTGCTGGTGAGTTGACATTTGATCCCAATCAGAGAAAGAGCAAAGAGGATATCCAGGGTAGAAGGTTACGTACAGAGGTACAGAAAGTACAAAGGCCATGAGGTAGGAGCACACTTGGTGGAAAAGGAGGCCAACATAACTGAGTGAAGAGAGTGGTAAGAAATTAGGACAGATAATGGGGTGGGTTTGGCAGCCAGAAATTGTAAGGCTTTGTAGGCTATTGCAAGGATTTGGGCTTTTAATCTGGGCAAAAGAGACATTGGAGGATTTTGAACAGAGAAGTGACATGATCTGATAGACCTTTTAAACGATTACTCTGCAACTTAATGGAGAATGGCTAAATACATTGTAGGGTGTGGTGAGGAAGGAAGCAAGACCAGTTAAACAGTTATTTCAATTAACGAAGATACAGTGGTTGTGTGTGTGTGTGTGTGTGTGTGTGTGTGAGTGAAGAAGGTATACCAGTGAAGGTGGTGAGAAGTTACTGAATTATGGATCTATTTTGAAAGTAGGGCTTATACTGAGGATGAGAAAGGAGTCATGGATGATTCCAAGGTTTTTAGCCTGAGCAACGAGAACATTCCGTCCAAAAGAAATATAATGAAAAAAAAATAATGAAAAGAAAGATAATGTGCCACATAGGCAGTAAAAATCTTTCAAGTAACCACATCAAAAAGGTAAAAAGAAACAGGTGAAATTAATTTAAAAATTTTTTAATGTTTATTTTTAGAGAGAGAGACAGAGAAAGAGAGAGAGAGAGAGAGAGAGAGAGGCCCAATGCAAGCAGGGGAGGAGCAGAAGAGACGGAGACACAGAATCGGAAGCAGGCTCCAAGGTCTGAGCCGTCAGCACAGAGCCCAATGCAGGGCTCAAACTCAGGAGCCATGAGATCATGACCTGAGCTGAAATCAGATGCTTAACTGACTGAGCCACCCAGGTGCCCCAGGTGAAATTAATCTTAATAATATATTTTATTTAACTCAGTATGTCTTAACATTATTTAAACATGCAATCAATATAAAAAGTCATTGATGAGATATTTTAGGTTCTTTTTTCCTACTAAGCCTTTGAAGCTTGGTGTGTACTTTACACTTCTAGCATGTCTCAATTATAATAGATACATTTCAAGCCTTCCATAGCTTTGTATGACTAGTGGCTACTATATGGACAGTGCAGAAGAATCTGCCATTTAATGAGAGGAAGAAAAGGGAAGGAGCACGATTGGAGTGTGAAATTCAGGAGTTTGGTTGTAGACTGTCAATGACCAAGTGATGATGACTGTTCATTTGTTTGACATGACTGTCAAACATCCAAGTGAAGATATCAAATGATCACTTACAGCCCTGGTCTCTAAAGTAGTGTTCTTCAAATTGTAAGTCATACCCATTGAGGGTTGTAAAAGTAATTTGTAAGTCATACCCATTGAGGGTTGTAAAAGTAATTTATTAGTTGCAACCAACAATTTAAAAATTTTTAATATTAATTTTTTTGAGAGAGAGAGGGAGAGAGAGAGAGAGAGAGAGAGAGAGAGAGAGAATGGGAATAGGGGAAGAGCAGAGAGAGAAGGAGACACAGAATCCAAAGCAGGCTCCAGGCTCCAAGCTGTCAGCACAGAGCCTGACATGGGGCTCAAACCGTGAGATCATGATCTGAGCCAAAGTCGGATGCTTAACCAACTGAGCCACCCAGGCATCCTGCAACCAACAATTTTTAAAGTAAAATAGGAAAGATCTGAGTGCATTGCATCTGGTAAGACTATTATTTCAAGAAACTTCTGTTTCTATTATGTTTTATTATAGTGGGTCCTGTATTCCTACTGGGAATCATAGTCAAAAACATGTTTGAGAGGCACCACTCTCAAAAATTATGCTATGTAAAAGCATAATCATTCATGATTATGAAATGTGCCTGCATTTTAATCCCAGTTCTGCCACTAACTGGCTGTGCAGCTTTGTAAGATACTTGACTTTGTGCGCCTGGATGGCTCGGTCAGTTATGCGTCTGACTTGGCCTCAGGGCATGATCTTGAAGTTCTTGAGTTTTTGCTCTCAGTGCAGAGCCCACTTCAGATTCTCTGTCCTTCTCTCTGCCCAGGCTTGGGTGCTCTCTCTCCCTCTCTCTCAAAAATAAACAAACATTAAAAGTAAATGGAAGATACTCAACCTTTTTGTGCTTTGGTTTTTACAACTGTAAAACGGATAAAAATAGTACCTACTACTAATTAAATGAAGACTTAGAACTGTGCCTGAGACATACCGAGTACTGTGAAAGTACAAATATTAGGATGGGACCCCAACTGATGTGAAATACAGTTTACATTTATCTTTGTCTTCAGGCTCTTCTTTCCATATCCCCCACCACTTTGAGTCTCTCCCATGACCGCCTCATCACACTGCCCTTCTGTTGATCACTCTTCTCCAGGACTCCAAAATTATCTTTTCCTGCTCTCCCTCTGCCAGCAAAACTGTCACTTTAGGACCCAATATTCCAGCTAAAATAAGGAGTAAAATAGACTGACAAAATGAATTCCTCTCGTGTTGAGTTATTCTTACACAAATGCTTGCATTTTGAAAGATTTGTCAATCCAAATGATCTTAATTTTGGAGATTTCATAGTGTGAAAGAAAGTGAAGAATGTTAAGTCATGAAAACGTTATGATTCAACGTGATGTGTCTCAAAGATTACATTTTCAAGCCACATAGTGTCCTTTTAAAAGAAGAAAAGTCACACTAAGTGTGCTATTTGTGAAGTTCTTGGAATGCCAGTGAACTTGCAGTCTAGGGCTACAGTGGTGCTATATGCCACCTTCATTTTGGCACATTTGTCATGTGCCTGTCCTGTGCACAACAGGGATCTGTATATACCCAATAATCTCATGCTGGAGTTGTCAGGAGAAGAATCTCCTTGAGGAACATCTGATGGATAATCTCAGCTATTTGTCAGTAACTAGTGTCTTCTAAAACATTGATATTAATGTATTTGGGGAGTGAGAGAGGGCTGTGGTCAGAAGAGTCAGAAAACACTAGAGTGTTTCTTAAAGGTCTGTGTATGCGTGTATCTGTTTTTGGAAAGGAAAGGACTTATTTAGGGTATTATGTATAGTTTGATCCCAGCCCTGGGAGGTTCTGGGTCTGAAGTGGTTGGGTCTGCCTTATTTGGATTTTATATTCATCAGCATTTTTTGTGTACCTTATATGGTAGTGATAATATACTGAGATTATTAATGATTTTATTTTGTAAAATTTGGAATTGTGTTTTCAAAATCTCTTCTAAGTGGAACAATTTACTCTGCACTTTTGGAAATATCTAGATTTAACCAGGGAAGAAAAAGGAAGATAGGAAAGGAAATAGAGTTGAGTCAGACAAGAAGAAGGACCTAATATAATGATGACAGAGGTACAGAAACCAGAGAGAGATTTTTCAAGAAGGGGTAGTAAAACACAAAGAAAATGAACTTTGTAAACAAACTAGGGATTCATTTTAATCTCTCTAAATTACAGTTGATTCATCTGTAAATTGGAGAGAATAATGCTTCAGTTGGAGGGTGGTTGTGAAGATTAGATGAAATAATGAAGGCATTCAAGGCCTTGATTATATAGCCCTAGGTAAAAAGCAGACTTTTAATAAATGATAGCCTAAAAAGAGCAGGGCTATTGGCCAGTTGTCTTTGCTGGGTCCGCAATGGCAGTTAGACAAAGCAGATGAAGAGGAGGCTCCCAGAGTCTGGCAAACAAAAGATCTCTTATCTTACTCTGTGAAGAGGGAGTAAAAAAGGTGAACTCAGAAAGTGAGTCAGAGCCCAAGGTTTTATCCTAAATCATAGAGAAAAGAGGAAGCACGTAAGAAAGAAGTAAGGTTTTGTTGCTGTACAATTAATATTTGTTAGAACAATTATTGAAGGGTGCCTGGGTGGCTCAGTCAGTTAAGCATCCGACTTCGGCTCAGGTCATGATCTCACGGTTCGTGGGTTTGAGCCCCATCTTGGGTTCTGTGCTGACAGCTACCTCAGAGCCTGGAGCCTATCTTCGGATTCTGTGTCTCCCTCTCTCTCTGACCCTCCCCTGCTCACACTGTCTTTCTTTCTCTCTCAAAAATAAATAAAACATTTAAAAAAATTTAAAAAAAAGAACAATTATTGAGATATACATGTATTAGAGGTAAAGATAGTTGTATTTTATTAAAGGAAAAAACTAAAAATAAAAGCCAAAACTTGCATAGGAAAAGTCATTTAAAAATTTCTAAGCATTGATATAACAAATTGACCATAAAAGAGTGTATGGAATGCTTGGAAACCATGATAGGAGGAAACTCCAGAGGGTTTTTTAGTGGTGATGTTTTCTTTTTTCTAAAGATGGGTCTTTTAAAATGTTCTTTGGCCCTAAATTTAAAGCTGAATCATTTTACTCTTGCAAATAAATTTAACTTCCTGTTGAAATCCTGCCTCCAGAGTCTCCCTATGTAGAAGGGTGTAGAGTTGCCAGTCTGGTTGGGGAAAAAGGATGACGGAAGGAAGACTTGAGCTGATTTTCTATATTTGTCAGGACTACTTCAGCTGCATATGACAGAAAAAAAAAGGCAACAGTGGCTTAAACAAGAGATAAATGTGTTTCTTTCTCACCTAAAAGTTTAGAGGTGAGTAGTTCAAAGCTAGTGTGGCAGCTCTGTAAAATCAATAGGAAGCCAGGCTCTCTCTAGCTCACAGCTTTCTCTCTCCTATTATGTGTAGTATCATAGTACAGTAAGGCTGCCAGAGCTCCAGCTGTCATATCCAAGTTCAGGGAGTATGATGGAAGAAGAGGAAAAGAAGGGTGCACCTCTTCCCTTTGAGTGTTTCTGGAAATACCAGACAGCATTTCTGCTTCTATCTCATTAGCCAAACCTTGGTCACAAGATACACGCAAATGTAACTTGTATCTGGGCAGCAATGAAACGAACCACAACACAGGTTTTTTTTTTTTTTTATTATGGAAAGAGAATGAATAGCTAGTAGTGTCTGCCACAGTTTGCGTGGTACTTTATTTTCCATTTAATTGCTATCAAAGCAATGCAGTTTGGAGCAGGAGGATGGAAGGCCAAAGAGGAAAAACATGGAATTGATTGTTTAATGCACTTGACCTCATGGACAGATGTTTCACGAACACCTTAGTTTTCTCTCAGAAAGCTTGGAGGTGATTAAGCAAACAGACTACCCCCAAACTTTAAAAAGTCCAGTTGGAGACTGCAGCTATAGATCTAACCGCCAAATGAGCTTGCTACAACCGTACTCCAGAACCAGCCAGCTTACCTTTCCCATCATACAGAGACTGGGGAAATCATGCTCACTCCATGTTTATTTTCAGAAAAGGACAGAGGTGGGGCGCCTGTGGGGCTCAGTGGGTTGAGCATTCGACTTCAGCTCAGGTCATGATCTCAGGGTTTCTGAGTTTGAGCCCCACATCGGGCTCTGTGCTATCAACACAGATCCCACTTCCGAACCTCTGTCCTCCTCTCTCTCTGCCCCTCTCCCGCTCGCTATCTCCACAAAATAAATAAGCTTAAAAAAAAAACCAAAAACAAAACAAAACAAAACAAAAACAGGGGCTCCTGGGTGGCTCAGTCAGTTGAGCGTCAGGCTTCGGCTCAGGTCATGATCTCGCGGTTCATGGGTTCGAGCCCCACATCAGGCTCTGTGCTGACAGCTAGCTTATAAGCCTGGAGCCTGTCTTTGGGTTCTGTGTCTCCCTCTCTCTCTGACCCTCCCCTGCTCATGCTGTCTCTCTCTCTCTCTCTCTCTCTCAAAAATAAACAAAACATTTAAAAAAATTAAAAAAAAAACAGAGGTAAGCCAAGCTCACCAGTTATTTTGCCCAAATTTACCAGCCAGGTAAATCACTCCCCCCTCCCCAGAAATGGAGTGAGTTTCCTAGAGCAAAGAGAAGCCAGAGGTTTGTTTAGGGAAACTCTTTCTTAACAAAAAAAAAAAAAAAAAAAAAAAAAGAAAAAAAAGGAATTAGGGGAAAGCATTCTTCTTCAGGCATTATATAAGTCCCTTAACTTCTTTTGTGCTCTAATTCCTAAGCTGTAATTTATCTTTCAAGGATATACAAAAATAAAATGTCTGAAATGTTTCAAAAATTAATATATACCCTATAAATAGTTAATAACAATGAATGTTTAATGAGCATCTAGGAGGTGCCAGGCACTGTTCTAAGCCCATTACATGAAGTAACTCAATTCCCAAGACACTATTGTTAACCCTAATTTAAAGATATGTAAACTGAGTCCCCAAGGTTAAGTAGTTTGTTTAAGGTCACATAGGGATCAAGTGGAAGAGTGGGATTTCAATTGTATTCTCAGTGATTCTGTTCATTAAACTCTAAATCTCAGAGCACTGATGTTATCCCCATGGCCTGGAAGTCAATAAAGGTTTTATAAATTGAAATTGAATATAGCTGACTTTATGGCTATGGCAACAATGAGTTTGTTTTCTTCTAGGAGTATTCTGGCTAATCTAATACTCAATCATCTCAGGACAGCTCCTTCAGGAAATCTTTCCCTGCCTTGCCCTCTTTCCTGCGGGTCTGGGTTAGGTGTTCCTCCTTCATGTCCTCTGTTGGTATGATGTATAATATCATGTTGAATAATAACTGTCTTTTCTTTCTTTCTCACTAGAGTTTTTGAGGCAGGGATTATGTTTCCTGTGTCTGGATGGTTGAGTTGTATTGATTCACATCAATAGTATGATTCATTTGTTACAATTAGTGAACCAATATTATTACATTATTACAGTCCATAGTTTATTCAGATTTCCTCGATTTTTACCTCCTATCCTTTTTCTGTTCTGGGATCCCATCAGGGTACCACATAATGTTTAGTTGTCATGTCTCCTTAAACTCCTTTTGGCTGTGACAGTTTCTTAGACTTTCCTTTTTTTAAAAAAATGTTTTTACTGATATATATAATGGACATATACCATTGTGTAAGTTCAAGATGTACAATGTATTGATTTGATATATACTGCATATTTGATTACCACTATAGAGTTAGCTAAATTCCATGACATCACATAATTATTTCTTTTTGGGGATAAAAAACCTGTAAGACCCAGTCTCTTAGCAAGACCTAGTCTCTTTGAAGTTCGTAATACTGTATTATTGTTTATAACCACTATGCTGTACATTAGATCTCCAGGACTTATTTATCTACTGGTTGCAAGTTTGTAACCTTACATCATCTCCCCAGTTTTCCCACCCTCGGCCCCAATACATACTATATCTTCTTTAGCCATTCATCCATTGGTAGACACCTAGGTTCTTTCCTTTCCTTTCCTTTCCTTTCCTTTCCTTTCCTTACCTTTCCTTTCCTTTCCTTTCCTTTCCTTTCCTTTCCCTACCTTTCTCTTTCTCTTCCTTTTTTCTCTCTCTCTTTTCTTTTCTTTCTTTCTTTCATGATTTGAGGAGTAAAATTTAGTGATTCATCACATATATAACACTCAGTGCTCATCCCAGCAACTGCCCTCCTTAATGCCCATCACACTAGGTTATTTCCATCTATATTTTTAAAAACTGCTCTGATCCCCTTTACTGTTCCCCAATTGCTGGACATGGGAAAGAGAAAATAATTTTAGTTTATTTTAAAACTAATCCTGATCCAATTATTTAAATAATTTCTTTGAGGCACCTGGGTGGCTCAGTAGGTTCAGTGTCTCACTCTTGATTTCAGCTCAGGTCATGATCTCATGGTTCATGGGATCAAGCTCCACATTGGGCTCTGCACTGTCAGCACAGATTCTCTCTCTCCCTCTCTCTCTGCCCCTCCCCTGCTTGTGTTCTCTCTCTTTCAAATATATAAACATTAAAAAATAAATAATAATAATAATCTCTTTAACCTTGTCTCTATGAAATAATTGTTTTATTGTTTCCATCCCCCTTCCTTTCCCTACTTCTAAGTTGGTGTCTGCCATACAGAGCAGGGTGTCACGTGAAATCATTGCTTTGGAGGAGTTGAACTCTGGCCTTGAACTGGGCATTGTGCAGGGGCTGGTGTTACCTAAAGTACCTCTGTGTAGTCCTATTCCTGGTTATCCTGGTGACATAAGCTACCGATGTCTATAGCTGATAACCTCCTGGGTTATTCTTTCTTGGCTTGGTCAGGGCCTAGAAGCCTTCCCTGATGTTTAGATTTCCTTGAGGTCCTACTTCTGCTGCAGACCCCGCTAGGTCCTGTCTATAACTGATGTCCTTGGTTTACCCTTCTAACCATGCTGGGGCTCCCCTCTTTGGACCTCCCTTGCTTTTTTTTTTTTTTTTTTTTTTTGCCTAGCATAACACTATTCATCCAGAGTTCAAAATGGAGCAGAAAAAAAGTCCTCTGTGCATTTGACAAATACTATACCTACTGTACTGTTTGGTAGACACCATTCAGGAACTGGAGGATCAGTAATGAACGAAGCAGACATAAATCTTGCCTATCTGGAGTTTATATTCTTAAAAATAATTTTTTTAATGTTTATTTTTGAGAGAGAGAGAGAGAGAGAGAGAGAGAGAGCATAAGCGGGGGAGGGGCAGAGAAAGAGGGAGACATAGAATCCAAAACAGGCTTCAGGCTCTGAACTGTCAGCACAGAGCACGATGCAGGGTTCAAACCCACAAACTGTGAGATCATGACCTGAGCCGAAGTCAGATGCTTAAATGACTGAGCCACCCAGGCATCCCTGGAGTTTATATTCTAATAATGCCCTGAACCTGTTTGACTTGTTCCCACCAGGACATTTCACACTGTTTCTCTCACCTCTCTCTCTTTAGATGGTCTTACTTTCACAATTACTCAAGCCCAGAAGGAATGGATTTCCCTTCCTTCCTACCAGGAACTAGTTCATTAGTCCCTGCCTCTAATGTTAAATGAAAGATAAAAGAACTTACAGAAAAAAACTCTCTATCAAAAATGTCTATAGTCTTGCTGCAAAATCATATTTTGAATGAAAGGTGTTTATTATTAACTCTTCTTTCTCTTTACATTAATTCTTTAGCAATCCAAGGCTCTTACTGAGGCAGTTGGGTATCTTAGGCCAAATGGGAGAAAGTCTTGTATGTTGCAAAGGCAAATGAGAAAGGTACATTTATATTTTTAAAATATTATCCTAGGGGTGCCTGGGTGGCTCAGTCGGTTAAGCGTCCGTCTGACTTCAGCTCAGGTCATGATCTCACAGTCCGTGGGTTCCAGCTCCACGTTGGGCTCTGTGCTGACAGCTCAGAGCCTGGAGCCTGCTTCAGATTCTGTGTCTCCCTCTCTCTCTGCCCCTCCCCTGCTCACTCTCTGTCTCTGTCTCTCAAAAAAAAAAAAAAAAAGACATTAAAATTTAAAAAAATAAAAAAATAAAGAAATAAAAAAATAAAAATAAAATATTATCCTATATTAAGTCAGGATCTCCATTGCCGGGTGTGGTACCTGACACTGAAAGGCATTCAAAAATGGCCATAAGAATGAATGAAATATGGAAGGAATGGATAATTTAATGGATTATATTATAATATTTATACTTTTGTTTCTGGTTTAATGAATAATTTACTTTAGGCTAACATTTTTGACATTTACTTTAGGTTAACATTTCTGGCTTATTTCACTTACTGTCACCTCCTTAGGGTTCACTCATGTTGTTATATGTCAGAATTTCCTTCCTTTTTAAGGCTGAATAATATTTCATTGTATGCATATACCACATTTTGTTTATTCATGGACATTTGGTTGTTTATGTCTTAACTACTGTGAACAATACTGCTGTGAACACAAGTATACAAATATCTCTTTGAGACCTTTGAGTGTACAAAGATCTCTTTAGGTTCTTTTGGAAATATACTCAGAAGTGGAATTGCTGATCATATGGTAATTCAATTTTTAATCTTTTCAGGGTCTGTTTTTCATAGCAATTATACTATTTTAGATTCCCATCAACAGTGCACAGGGTTTCAGTTTCTCCACATCATTGCCAACATTTGTTCTTCTCTTTCTTTTCTTTGTTTAAAATGATTTTATTTTATTTTTTAATGTTTATTTATTTTTGAGAGAGAGAGAAAGAGAGAGAGAGAGATAGAGTACCACCGACTGAGCTCTGACCAGCTTAACCGACTGAGCTACAGAGGTGCCCCTCTTTCTTTTCCTTTCCTTTCCTTTCCTTTCCTTTCCTTTCCTTTCCTTTCCTTTCCCTCTCCCTTCCTTTCTTTCTTTCCTTTCTTTCTTTCCTTTCTTTCTTTCATTCATTCTTTCTCTCCATTCCCTCCTTCTTTTCTCCCTTTCTGTCCTTATATGGAACATCACATAGTACATTGTATAAAAATTACATGAAGTATAATCTATGAGTGATATCTGCTACATAGATTCTCAGTTTGATGACCAACACAGCCTAATTTACCAGAACACTTGACTGAATTATTTCACTGCCAATCAAGTAAACTAAGAGGAAAGGTCAACGGTATAAGACAGAGGCTAATCTATTTTAACTGCCTAAGGTTTAAAAAAAGCCCTCTTCTCAATTTACAGTGACCGTGGGAGTCATTTTCCTGCTTACACAGTGATTAAAGGGGTTGTATATCATGAATGCAGCATAGTGGATAATCAGCAAAACTTTAAGGTTAAATTAAATTAATCAGCACTTTGGAAAGTTTATTGCATGAACATAGGTTACATTCCTGTCAAGGCAAATGATTGCTTCTTTATTTACATAGAAAAATACTAATAAGCTTTCATTTTCTTTTTTTTAAAGTATTTTATTGGAAAGAATTTATTTAGAGATTCAAGCATAGTAAAGTTACATTTTAAAAATATATGCGGCTTATGGGGCACCTGGGTGGTTCATCGGTTAAGCATCCAACTTTGGCTCAGGTCATGATCTTGCATTTGTGGTTTTGAGCCCCACATTGGGCTCTGTGCTGACAGCTCAGAGCCTGGAGCCTGCTTCAGATTCTGTGTCTCCTTCTCTCTCTGCCCCTCTCCCACCTGCTTGCATCCTCTCTCTCTCTCTCTCTCTCTCTTTCTCTCTCTCTTTCTCTCTCAAAAATAAACATTAAAGACAATTAAAAATATATATGTATATCTGACTTAAATTTGACAATAATAGTATTTTTGAAATACAAATATAAGTAATGTACACTGAATTTAGAACAGATTCAGTATTTTAGTCTTTGAACTGATTTTGTGACTCATACCATACTCATTTAGTATAGTCTCTAGGATCCATCTTAACTTTTCTTTCTCTCCTAGGGCTTATTGATTCTTTGGTATTTTCAAATATTTTAAAAAGTAATGAAAATTTGAGGTGATTTCTAATTCATTTGTGTTATATCTTAATAGTAACATTAAAATTAAGATGTCAAACAGCATTCTTGTGTTTATAATTCTGGACGGCTCAGGAGGCAAGGTGTCACAAAAGGTGATTAGTAAGTATATTCACGTTTGAGAAGCACCATTATGTCTTTGTGCTTCAAGTTCAGGCCTTCCTAACCTCCATTTTTAGGGACCCTCTACCCTCTAGTTTTCTGAAATCTGCAGGCCGTCAGCTAGCCAATTCAGTGGGACAATCTTGAGCCAAAATGGAATTTCTCAGCGATATTGAGAAATATTTAATGAAATAATGTGGTGATTTTTTGTATGAATACTGTAGACTCAATGTATCCTTTTTATTTGTATCTTAAAAATTGTCTTTTTTAGAAAATGAATATAGACTATATTAATAGTGTACAGTCAGTTTTACCATAGGTCACATCACCTCTGGGCTGACAAAGTTCTTTGGCACTATAATTATTTAGTATAATATGTGTTGTGTACCTACAGAACATTGTGTTGCAATATAATGATCAAATTGGTTTATAATATCAAAAATAGAAAAAATCAAAATTACACAAGTAATTAATTTTCCTACAAAGACTCAATGAACCACAGAATGTGTGACAAGTTCAGTAGCCGTGTTTTGTCAGCAAGTACCTAGAGGAGTACTTAAACCCATGTAAATTAGTTGTATTTTATATGGTAGCATAATCACAGATAAGGTTGTGTGTTTAATCCCTGGGATTAGTTGAAGAGGCAGAACGTGATTGGTACCTGTCACTTCATTGCTCCAGACTTGGAGAAATTGCTTCTAAAAGTAGTTTATTCATCTGCTAAATTAAACTTGCAGTATCAGTGATAATATTTGATGCTTATGTAGTACTTTACAGATTTTCAAAGTGTTGCAATATTCATAATTCCATTTAATCTTCACAATTTTGTGAAGGAGACAAGATAGTTACTAACTCCACATCTCTAAGTTATAGATAAGAAAAATGAGGTCTGGACTGTAAAGTGATTTCAGTAATATAATCTGGGTAGGCTATGGTAGTGGGGGATTAATTTCTAGGTTTTTAAAATTTCTGGGTCACCTGGGTGGCTTAGTCAGTTAAGTGTCTGACTTTGGCTCAGGTCATGATCTCACAGTTCGTGGGTTCGAGCCCCGCGTCAGGCTCTGTGCTGACAGCTAGCTCAGAGCCTGGAGCCTGTCTTCGGATTTTGTGCCTCCCTCTCTCTCTGACCCTCCCCTACTCTCGCTGTCTCACTCTGTCTCTCAAAAAAATAAATAAAAGACATAAAATTTTTAAAAAAAATTTCTAAGTACGGCCACAAGGTATTATGGGTTACATAGAGACAAAATGAACAGATTAGGTTATACAAGTAATTTGTTTTTTAATGTTTATTTTTGAGAGAGCGAGAGTGTGAGTGGGGAAGGGGGCAGAGGGAGAGATGAGGACAGAGGATCCGAAGTGGGCTCTGCCCTGATAGCTCAGAGCCCGATGCCAGTCTCTAACCCATGAATGGCGATATCACAACCTGAGCTGAAATTGGACACTCAACCGACTGAGCAACCCAGGCATCTGTCCCTTCCACCACCACCACCACCCCCCTTTTTTTTGAAAATAAAACAGCACAGTTTCAGGCTGGTAGAAGTAGGAAAGGATTCAATCTAATTGGGTGGGATATGGTAACAATAGTTTCATTACTTTTAGTCAAATAACAACATCTTCGTTCTTGGAGATGGAGTTGGACCACAGGTCATAGAGGACTACAAGGACCAAGCATAATATTGGGGCCCCCGAAGCCATATTGAATAGGACTATTTGCCAGTCCCCAGTCTTAGTTACTGGGGACTAAGCAAATCAGGACCAGGGTAGCTGGTCAGTCTGAAAGACTGGAGAAAAACAGTGAGAATCGGGCAAGGAGTTTGGGGAGGAGGCTGCTGGTATTTAACAAGCTGGAAATGTCACCCAAAGGTGACATGGGGAAAGCAGGCTAATTCTAGACCCTTTGACATATTCCATGCATGGTTCTCACTAGCAAGCCTCAGTCTGCTGATCAGATGTCCCGAGTCTTCCCTGCTGGGCAGCGTGCAAGTGGGCAGGGGCAAGAAGCACTGCTCTTTTGGTGCTTGAGCACCTGGTTCAAGTTCTAGGGCAAGTGCTCTTCCTGAGACTTACATGAGGTGCTGTGCTCATTGAAGTCCACAGATTTACAACTTTGAGATTTCCATACATCACTTATGTAAAATGGGTACCATGGGTATTCCCCATGTGTATTTTCATGGACTATTGCCAGGTGAGCGTATACTGTTATGTTAGTATTTCTAGGACTATCTGAAAAATAGCACAGGTATTTTTATGATAGGGTTATGTTCATAACCTATGTTTGATTAGCATAAAGCAAAAATTAATTCAGTGATTCATAGGCAAAGGTAATAAAACCTGCTTCCCCATGCCACCAATTTCCTAATCTTATGAAGGTCTGAACATTTCTATCTATGGTTGAATGAATATGTGGAGAATTTCTATTTTGGTTTCCTGGATGCTGTGCTCAAGTTGGGAGTCATTAGTACTTTGCTGTTCAGAGTGTGAGCCAGGGGCCAGCAGTATTCACATCACCTGGGAGCTTGTTTGAAATGCAGAATCCCAGGGCGCCTGGGTGGCTCAGTCGGTTAAGTGTCCGACTTCGGCTCAGGTCATGATCTCGCCAGCTCATGAGTTCAAGCCCCACGTCTGGCTCTGTGCTGACAACTCAGAGCCTGGAACCTGCTTCAGATTCTGTGTCTCCATCTCTCTCTGCCCCTTTCCTGCTCGTACTCTGTCTCTCTCTCTCAAAATAAATAAACATTAAAAAAAAAAAAAGAAATGCAGAATCCCAGGCTGAACACCAGACCAACAAAATCAGAGTGCATTTTAACAATATATCCAGATAGTTTGTAAGAACCTTCAAGCTTGAGAAGCACCAGCCATGCCTTTGTGCCTCAAGTTCATACCTTCCCAAACCTCCATTTTTAGGTACTCCTTAACTTTTCTGAAATGTGCAAGCCATTAGGTAGCCAATTCAGTTGGATGCTTTTTAAATTCTAAAATCTGTAACATTGTGTGCCCTAAGTTGTCCTTCCTTATTTGTCAGAAAAGGGGGACTTTTTTCTTTTGCATTCTGTATGCATTCTGTATGCATTCTTTCCTCGTGATGATTTTTGCCTTTGGAGACAAAGGGAAGGAGAGAAAGAGAAAGAGATAGAAGTGGGGGTCACCCAAAGTGAGACTCTTGCTCACCCAATGTGGGTGAACTCACACAGTGCGAGATCATTACCTGAACTGAAGTCAGATGCTCAATGACTGAGCCACCCAGGTACCCTCAATATTGTATATTTTCAAGTAGCTTTACAGTGCCTTTAAAAATAAACCACCAAGGGCCCCTGGGTGGCTCAGTTGGTTAAGCGTCTGACTTCAGCTCAGGTCATGATCTTGTGGTTCGTGGGTTTGAGTCCTGCATTGGGCTCTGTGCTGACAGCTTGGAGCCTGGGGCCTGCTTCAGATTCTATCTCCATCTCTCTCTGTCTTCCCCCTACTTTCTCTCTTTCTCTCTCTCTCAAAAAAAAAAAACATTAAAAAAAATAAAAGCACCAAAAGGACTACTTGGTAGCTTCCTATGTCATGTTAAGCCTTTTTGTTTTGTTTAACTTTTCACCACATTGTAGAAATCTTTTATGATTCAATAATTCCACTGTTGGGTATTTACGCAGGGGAAATGAAGACACTAACTCAAAAAGATATATGTACCCCTATGTTTATTGCAACATTATTTGGAATAGCCAAGACATGGAAGCAACCTAAGTGTCCATCAGTAGACAAATGGATAAGGAAAGTGGTGTGTGTGCATGTGCGTGCACGCACGTGTGTGTGATGGAATATTACACAGCCATAAAAAGAATGAGATCTTGCCATTTGAAACAACATGGATGGACCTAGAGGGTATTATGCTAAGTGAAATAAGTCAGACTGAGAAAGACAAATGCCATACGATTCCACTCATAAGTGGAATCTGAAAAATGAATAAGCAAGCAAAAAGCAGAATCAGAACTATAAATACAGAGAACAAATTGATGGTTGGCAGTGAGGAGCTGAGCAACATCAGTAAAGGGGAGAGGGAGATCCAGGCCTACAGTTATGGATGGAGTGAGTCGTGGGAATAAAAGCAGAGCATAAGGAATAGTAAATGGTATTGTAACGGTGATGCAACGGGACAGAGGGTCGCTATTACTGGTGGTGAACATAGCATAGTGTATAAACTTGTCAAATCACTAAGTTGTACATCTGAAACTCATGTAACATTGTGTGTCAACTATACTCAAATAATAATTTAAAAAAGTCTTAGCCATAAGTCTTCGGTTATTTTATTCTAGAACTTTGAACCAATTAAGGGAAAAATCTCTATTGGACAATTTCTCTTCTCTGTTCCTTTAGCTTTGTATTCTTTATTCCCCACCCCCCATCTTTGTTATAAAAGGAAAAAAATTTTCATGGGACATCTTGCCATGTCCCATTTGAAATTTAGGTATGTACGTATATACTATTTTTGCATGTGTATCAGAAGTCACATTTAGAAATATTCCCTGTAAGTCACACTTAAACCTTTTTAGTTGGTAAAGGCTATTTTACCGTTATGGTTTGTTTCATAAGACCTCTCTTTACTTTGAAACCATATCCTCTGTGTTTTCGTTTTCTCTAAAAACCACACAGGATGATGACGAAATAAAGTGAGAGAAGTCTGTTGAATTATATATACAGCATACTATGCTAAGTATCATTTATTAAGTGATACATAGAATTTCATGGCACAAGGAGTAGGATCATCTGAAAGTGACCCCGAGAGCTCGCTCTTAGTTACCTGAACCACTGGGCCATTTGGAACTTGCTTGGAATACCCTTCAGCCAGTGGGAGAAACCACACTTGAACCCAGTGTCCTATAAGACTTATGGCATTATTTTACCCTCTTGTATGAACTACAACTTCATATGGTCTCTGCTGTCCTTGGGTGCTGGTAAGCTAGCTTTCACAGTTACGTCTTCTAAATAGGTAATATGCAATCCAGACCACCTAACATTTACGTTGTCTGCTTATATCTTCTGAGAGCGTTGCTATCATGCTTGCCCTGTAGGAAAGAAGAGCAGCAGTGTGGGGGGACTTTTTCTTGGAATACTGGACTGACTGTCCTTCAGATGGCCCAGGTCCCTGCATACTTCTTCATGGGAAAAATGGTAGAATCAGAGGACCTGTGACTTTTCTTGCTGCTGACTTCTTGAGTTTTCTCAATAAAACCTATTTTTTTTAATCCTTACTATGATATTGTAAAATTTACCCTCAGCTCTGGTGGCCACTACAAAAAGACCCATCTTGTACAACACATTTATGGATAATAATCAAAGCTCTGTTCTGCATGCCTTGCTTTGGGCAGTTCATATCTCAGTTCATATAATCATGGATTGGAGTCACTGGCCGTGTTCATATTTTGCCTTGGAGAAAATGTCTTCCTATTTAAGACTATTAACTCATGCATCTTCTTCTCAGACATCTACCTCCCTTATTCACATCTCTCCTTGCCCAGCTAAGATTCCATGATATATTGTTCGATAATACTGTTGCTAGTTCCCTAAACTCCCTTCCCCTTCTGTCTTCTGTGTGGCATCTGCCAAAGCTGCAACTGTGGAAAAATCAACTCCTTTCTCTACATCTGTCCCTGAGCAGCCAATCACTACTGGAGAGAGTTACACAATAGGGCATATTGATTTCACAGAAGGTTAGTTAAAATAAGTTCAAACTGTACAGCAACCCTGAAATGATTCTTAGTCTCTCTCCCATTTTCCATAATGATTATTGCAAACCTCTTCAAATCTTCTTCCTCTCATCTTCTAGGATTCTCAGAAGGGGGTCTTTCATTTTATAGAGAAAATAGAAGCCATTAAACAGGAACTCCATCGCCTATTTCCAGCACACACAACCCTAACAGCATCTGTATCCATAATATTCTGTTTCCCTTCACAACATGGATATAATTATTTTCCTAAGGCTAAATCATCCTCTACCTTTTAAGTTCCTGAAGTTGTGGATTATCTTTTCTCTAATCTGAATATTCAAACTCTCTCTCAGTTGAAGCTTTTAAAAAGGCTCAAGTTTTTCTCCATTAAGAGAAAGAGAGAGGGCCCCTGAGTGGCTCAGTCAGTCGAGTGTCCAACACTTGATTTCAGCTCAGGTCATGATCCCAGGCTTTGTGCTGAATATGGACCCTGCTTAAGATTTTCTCTCCCTCCCTCTGCCACTTTCCCCAACTTGTGCTCTCACTCTCTCTCTCTCTTAAAAAAAAAGATGGAAATTATATTTCTTAAATTGGCCTAGAAGGGCCTACAGAATCGGCCTTCACCCCTGCCTCTCACCTCTGTACCCTCCCTAGCCTCATTGTTCATCACCATCCCTCTTCCTACTCGAGACAGCTGGCCGTGGTTCAGTCCTTTGCTCATGCTCCATAACAAGGCACTTTATCCTAGAATGCTTCTCTCACCCACATCTGCCTATTTAACTCAGCCTTCAGGTCTTACTTCAAGCAGACTTCCTCAAGCAGCCTCCCTGACCTTCCTGACCAGTGTCAACCCCCCATATGGAGGCCTTTAGTGGTCCCCGAACATCTCCTTATATCATAGCACAGGAACAGCTTCACATTTACTTGTGTGGTTAGTGAGACAGCAGCAGTTGAGTGGTTAAGAGTAGGGATTTCGTACCCAAGAGTTCCCTCATCTTTAAAACGGGGACAGTAATAGAACCTACCTTTAAGGGTTGTTGTGAGTCTTGAATGACTTAGTGTTATGCACAATGCTTAGAATGGTGCCTGGAGCATAGTAAGCATATGTAAATGTCTGCTGTAATTAAAAAAAATTAATTATCATCTGACTTTTCTAATATTTTTGCTCATCATTTTTTTTCTCAGTGACAACATAGTTTATGACATATAGCAGATCTGTGGTAACTGCCAGAGAAATGTATAAATTAAAGTATTTGGAAAAAGAAATGCTATATAAATGCAAAACACATTTGTATAGATGAAAAAATAGAGATTTTGCATTGTATTTTTAAAATGATTCTACTGTTGGGGTGCCCAGGTGGCTTAGTTCGTTGAGCATCAGACTCTTGATCTGAGCTCAGGTCTTGATCTCAGGGTTGTGAGTGTAAGCCCCACATTGGGCTCTGTGCTGGGTGTGAAGCCTACTGAAAAAAAAAAAAACCCGCAAAAGAACATAAAAAATAAAAATAAAATGATTATACCATATTCATTTAGTGTTTTCATTTGCACATTCTAAACTGAGAAAAAAATAGGTGATTTCTTAATTTTAGGAGAATTTAAATAATATTTTATGCTGGTTGAGTTTATTATAACAAAATCAGTGTAGTCAGAGTCTTTGAGTTAAAATAGTATAAATTTAAAATTTATATCCAAATTCAAATTCCTGTATTAAATACATTAGAAGTAGATATAGCTTTCCATAACAGTCAATGAAAATAAACATCTTAGTCTTAGAGGTTAAGGCTTATATAACAATGAACAATTTTAGCTTTTAAATGATCCACAAGATTTTGTAAACAAACTTTCAAAACTCAGTTTTTTGTTGACAAGATATTAAATGAATATGAATCTGACAAGAAAACTAGGCTCTGTAAGCATACATATGAGATTATGTATCTGGCACAGAGATCACTGGATTCTTTGAATCATTATGAATGATTAGATATTAATAATTTGAGAAATTATTAGATATTAATAATTTGAGAAATAATCATGCCCCATGAGCAATGATAATTCAATGCAAAAAATCTAAAGCCATGAAGAGATATTGATAAAGTAGTGTATTGTCATTTGTATTAGTCAACTCAGGCTGCCATAACAAAATACTACAGATTGGGTGGCATAAACAACAGAAATATATTTCTCACAGTTCTGGAAGCTGAGAAATCCAAGATCAAGGTGCTGACTGCTTTTATTCCTGGTGAGGCTTTTGGGATTGACTTCAAAAGATTTGGACTACAGAGTTGGAGGAGAAATTATACCATGATCTGATTATTATATGTGGAAAGAAGAAGGAATATAGGATGTGTGTGCAGCTAGTGAGAATTTCAATTTGATTGGTCTCCTAGTATATGAGAGGGAAATGAGTGGAAAGTATGTGAATTCTAAGTCACTGAGAAATTTGATGGGCTGTGGAGTTTGTACTTTATTTCATGAGCAATAGGGAGCCACACTTTTAAAAAGGAATGATATTGTCACGGGCACCTGGGTGGCTCAGTTGGTTAAGCTTCCAATTCTTGGTTTCAGCTCAGTTCATAATCTCGCAGTTTGTGGCATTAAGCCCTACATTGGGCTCTGCACTTATAGTGCACTTATAGTGCAGAGCCCATTTGGGATTCTCTCTCTCTCTCTGCCCCTCCCCTGCTCCCTCTCTCTCAAA
Organism: Cryptoprocta ferox; assembly: GCA_028646485.1. Classification (NCBI taxonomy): domain Eukaryota; kingdom Metazoa; phylum Chordata; class Mammalia; order Carnivora; family Eupleridae; genus Cryptoprocta; species Cryptoprocta ferox. The sequence continues at coordinate 20,401,559 of CM053570.1, forward strand.
ACAGATAAATAAACTTTAAAAAAAGGAAAAATTTTTAAAAATGTAAAAAGGAATGATATTATCAGAGCTGTTCTCACAGAATATTAATCTGAGAGAGAGGGGCTGAAACTGGTAGCTTAGTACTGGTCTAGTTAGGAGGTTGTATTACTAGTCAAGAAAGAGGTAATGAGAGCCTGACCTATAATAGTGATATTAGGTACTAACCCATGAGTCAAACATTGATCCTTCCTCAATAAGCCAGCTTATTATAATTACAATATAAATAAACTAATAATTATAATATAATGGGATAAGTGCTAGGATAAGATTCAATTCACTAGTAATATCTAACAGTTCTAAACTTGAATATACCTAATTAAAATGCTCAATATTTACAAGGCAAAAAGGGATAGAACTATCAGGAGAGATTGACAAATCTGTAATCACAGTGGAACATTTCAACTCATATCTCAAAATTAATGATAGGATAATGATAGGATAAGTAAAGATATAGAAGCTTTGAATAATGCAAGTGACTATATTGATGTTGGCTTAAATCAGAGAATAGCACAGGCCCAGAGAATAATATATGCAACAACTAGAGCATATACCTTGATGCTGTTTTTCCTTTCCCCAAATTCTCTTTCACAGTCTCCATTTTCCCACATAAAAAAAAAAAAAAAAAAGGAATACCTCTTATCCATCCCAAATCTTCCATGATGCATCATCTTGGAGAATACAAACTTTAGATGTACAATATTGGCATTGGAGAATTCTGTTTCTTTCTTTTTTTTTTATTTTAGAGCGAGAGAGCATGCATAGGAGAAGGGCAGAGGAAGAAAGAGAACATGTATGTATGTATGTATCATTTGCAGAGAAAGAGAGAATCCCAAGCAGGCCCCATGCTGCCAGCACAGAGCCTGACAAGGAGCTCAATCTCACGACGCTGGGATCATGACCTGAGTGGAAATCAAGAGTCAGATACTCAACCTACTGAGCTACTCGGGTGCCCCGGAGAATTCTCTTTTAATCATAAACCTTCCATAGGCCATTGTCCTTTCCTATCTTATATGAATGCCTGTTTAGGGTGAGTCATGGCATGAGAGAAGTGGTAACTTGGCTTGTGTTGGGATATTCCAAAGTCAGTAGTATGGCATAGTTGGAGTGATGGCAGTTTTTGTCTAACAGTTTATTTGACCTTTTTGATATTCACATTTTGTCAAAACAGTGAGTTACCCCGGAGGAAGTCCTGTCAGAGCAGCACATTCAGGTGGGTCAGAAAGGCAGGGAGCAAAGATGCAGCCCCCATGCTGTATAGCTGTAGCCTTGTCAGTCAAAGCTAGAGTTTCCAAGACCTTAGCCTGGCGAGAAGCATGTCCTGAATAAGAAACTGGGAGAAAATGATAGATGTGGCTTAACCAATAATTACTAATAGTGATGAAACAGAAAGAAGCTTTTAACTATTAATAATAAAAAGAAAATGTATTAATCATATTGAAGAAAAGTCTTGATTATCTTTCTACTTTTCCCATAGAAAATGATATAAAAAGCCATTGTCATTTGAAGGGGTGATTAAAAGTATCAGCTCAGAGGCACCTGGGTGACTCAGTTGGTTAAGGGCCTGACTCTACATTTTGATTCAGGTCATGATCTCATGTTTGTGGGATCAAACCCATGTCGGGCTATGTGCTGACAGCGTGGAGCCTGCTTGAGATTCTCTCTCTCTCTCTCTCTCTCTCTCTCTGTCTCTCTCTCTCTCTCTCTCTCTCTCTCTCCTTTCTCTCTCTCTGCCCCTCCCCCACTCTCTCTTTCAAAATAAATAAATAAACTTTAAAAAAAGTATCAGCCTAAAACTGTAGAACAAGTGAGATATGTTTATGATATTTTCTCGTGTTTTAGGTTATATGATGCTTGTGGAGTTTATCATCCTTTAAATTTATAATTTACTGTGATTTTATTCCTGTATTACACATTTACTTTTATACCATTTTTTCTTAATAATGTATTCTTTTTTATTTTTAAAGATTTTTATATTTTTTGGTTGTATTCTTTTTTTTAAAGAGGTCTGCAGCTCAACTTATATTTGGACAAAATCTGAATCCATTCCCCAGACCTGATCTTTTTTTGTCTATTTCTCTCATCATTGCTTTCCATGCTCTTAAAAGCAGGACCTACACTAATATATATGGGACGCAGAACAAAATATTCCAAAAATACCCCCTATGATTTAGTGCCCTAAATTTTAGAAAAACAGCTTTATTAAATTAATTCCTCCCTCTCCAATGTTAATATGTTGTTCCAGTTATTAGATGCAAAATAAATAATATATTTTAAGTTTTGTTAACAGAACTTCTATTCTCATCTACTTATGTATAAGAATGAGATTTTTTAAGTACTGTAAGTATGAATAAAAAATAAGAATAGCTAAATCCTGACTTATTCTCATAATAAAGTAATATTAACCCATGAATAAATAAACCTTTTAAACACATTTAAAAATATTAGGTGGTCAACTTAAAAATTTGTGAAGGATATATGGCTTTTCCCATTTCTTTGAAGGGCATGCAAGCAAAACCATTTGGAGACAACTGATCTAGACAAATAACTATGAAAGGCTACATAAATCAATCATGCAACTTCTTTAAGGGAGCCACCATCTATTTTTAACTGTACTGTTGGCAGATTTCAGCCAACAGCTGTATCAGATGGACGGAGGCTGCCTGATGGTGTGGAAGAACACAGCGTTGGCCCACTTATTTTCAGTTGTGAGACCTTCCTTTCAAATCCTAATACTTAAAAATGCAGTTGAGGCTAACATTTTTATCGTTTGGGGTGGAAATAACTCGCATTCGTGCTGTATAACAGAAAGCATGGGGGTCTACAGGCCTCTACAGGCAGCAGCTCTGATCCATTTACCTCACAGCCTCCAGCCTTTTATCTGTCCAGGAATCTTAGGTAATTATTGTTACCAGTAATTAGGTGCTAATGACGGTGTAGGTGGATCATCCAGATCTCCCTGATACGGTGTTGTTGACAAGTCCACACTAGAGGTTGGTTTTCAGTTCAGAGTTGTCCCTAGATAACTGGGGCTAAATCTCCAGCTTCAGGGAGCCCTAGGGGCTAGAGCACCAGCGGTAGCTGACTTTTTTGGATGGGCCATCTCACTTCCCTCACGTTATTCTTAGAGAAAAAGAGCCTATGCAAACTGACTGTAACTCCAGAACCATTGCTTTTTTTCATTTCTTCCCCTACCCAGGGTTCGAATCTATCAGATCTCTCCAGGCGAGCAGGTTCAGTTGGATTCTAGAGGCTGTTACTTCATTGACTTCCTGTTGCAGTAAGCCTATCAGACATCAGTAATGAAATCTTTGAAATACACAGAGTGAGTTCTCCTGAATGCATATTTGCCCCAGGTGGGCTGGATTAGGGCAGAGACTGCCTCATTTGCTCTCTCTTGGCTCAGTTCTGTGGCTCAGTGCTGGACATTGGTCCTTCTTCCTTTATGCTTTCGTGATAACTTTATTTCAGAAACTCCATGAGTTTCTCTGTCACTGGCTTGAATCCGTACAATTTGGGCTCCCTATTTCAGGGAAAAGGTAGTAGGTATAGGTATCTCTTGTTTTTCAAAAGTTCATGTTAGGCCACTTTGTTTTTACAGAAAATCTGTGAGTATAACTAAGACCTATTTTGATAACTGGAAGAAATTCAAAGAGAATATTTGCTTTTATGAAAGAAACTGAAAAATAATAATAGCATTTGGTGTTTTGTAGTGAACCATTGTATAGAGGCAGCGTGCACCCCCAGCAATGAGAGTGACCCCTCCAAGCTCCTCCCTGGGAACTAAACTCAGCATCTCAACGTCAAGCAGCTAGAGCTTTGAACTGTGTGAGTATCTGGGCTTTATCTTGACTTATTTTATGCATCCGTTAGCAAGATGTATCCTGAGGTAGCAGAAAAGCCTAAGAGAAATTATTTTTGCATCTGGGAATACTCAAAACATTTTCCACATAAATGAATGGTAATTCCTTCTTTGCTCTATGCTATTCTGGCTTACAGAAGTCTTCATAGGAACACTCTACTTTTGATTAGCAGGGAAAACCTGTAGAAGGTCTCAAGTTACCATAAGTAAAATTTCCCTCCCTATGGCTTTGCTAAGAGGATAAGAATTCTCACACACTTGTCCAAAGCTGAGAGTGTGTTGGCCTTATAGGTGCATAAGTAAAAGGGAATATTCAATTGACTTTGCAGAGCAAAACCAACCCCCACCCTCACCCCCCCAAATTCCAAAGTTCTCTTCTATTTTTTTTTAAATATTTTATTTTATTCTAATTTTTAAAAAACTATTTTATTTATTTATTTATTTATTTATTTATTTATTTATATAGAGGGCACAAGTAAGTGAGGGGCAGAGAGAGAGGGAGAGAAAGAGAATCCCATGCAGGCTTTGCACAGTCAGTGCGGAGCCCGAAGCGGAGCTCAGGCTCACCCGAAGCGGGGCTTGAACTCACAAACAGTGATATCATGACTTGAGCCAAAGTCGGATGTTTAACCAACTGAACCACCCAGGTGCTCCAGTTATCTTCTATTTCCTCTTATTCTGGGATCATAGGGCAGCCAGAATAATAATGCTAGTAGAAATAAAACTAAGCTCTGGCAGAGTACTCTCTTATCCAGATAAAACTGGAAACACTCTCAAATGGGAAAGAAAGGCTTGAGTTCCACCTGTGTATTTGGCCTCTCCCTTTTCTTACCAATGCCGACCTCCCTACCCTCACTGTCATATCCAACTGATGCAGATTTCTTTTTCAAAGTTTGTGGAGTCAGTTTGAAACATGTATTTCCTCCCCAAACACATTACATCATATTCAACAAACTTATCCTTAAATAACTCCAGTGCCTCACTTGTCACCATTGTGTTCCCAAAGACCTCCCTCCTAGAACCTTCTTTCCTCTGCTCCCCTGAGGACTGATCACTGTCTAGACTGCTCATGGAGGTCATGGTCATGGTGGGTCCTGGGAGCCTTCACCTGCTGAGTCTCCTAGAGGGTTAAATTCAGTGTGACAGGATTTCAGGTGTAATAAAATGTTAAGTGAGATTTTTTTCCCCCTCTTATCCCAGAATTATAAAGTACAGATGTGAGGACCAAAGACACTTAATTCTTCATATTCTAAAGAGAGCCACAAACTAAGCCTCATACCTGCCTTTCAGGGCTTGAAGGAAGACTGGGGAGGTAGAATTTTGTCAGAGACAAATATCCAGCTGACATAGTGGTGCATTTGACTGAGAGAGTGACAGTGGAGGTGGTAAGAAGGGGTCAAATCATGGTTGAACTTTGAAGGGAGAGTCAATTTGATTGGATATGAGGAAGAGAGGAGTCAAGCATGACTTCACATTTTTAGACTATTGAAAACTGAAATTGAAAGTATGAAGTTGCCAGGGGTGCCTCAGTGGCCCAGTCAGTAGAGCATCTGACTCTCAATTTCAGGGTTGTGAGTTCAAGCCCCACATTGGGTGTGACGCCTACTTAAAAAAAAGTATGAAGATGTCATTAAATGATGTGAGGAAAATTATGGATAAAGCAGGTCAGGTTTGGAGAGGAAGATCAGGAGTTTAGTTCTGGGCTTGTTGAATTTGAAATCTATATTAGAAATTCAACTGGAGATGTCAAAAGGCAGTTGGATATAGGAATCTGGTGTTCAGTGTGGGCATCTGGGGCCCTGATATAAATGGGAGTCATGAGGTTATAAATGGTGAGAGCTCCACTGAAATGCATGTAGCAAAAAGTTTTAAAATGTCAGCTCTGACAGCACTCCAACAATAAGAGGTGACGATAAAACAAAACAAAGCAAAGCAAAACAAAACAAAAAACAAAACAAAAAAAGCAGAAGACGGGAACCGAGACGGAACAACCAGTGTAGAGTTTAGAGGGAAAACAGGAGAGCATGGCAAGCGGGATGAGAAGTGGAGGAAGGGTTTCCAGGAGGGGTATGAGAGAAGGACTGTTGATGGATCCCGCAAGAACAAACATTTAATGGTAATCTGATGAGAGTAGTTAGCAGGGCTGAGTATCTGATAGGTGGAGAAGGAGAGGAACTGAGGATGCCAGTAAGACAATCCTTTCAAGGAGGTTTGCCCTAAGAAGGAGCAGAGAAAAGATGTGATAGCTGGAGGAGTATGCCATTAGGACTCTCTCTCTCTCTCTCTCTCTCTTAAAGTTATTTATTCTTGAGAGAGAGAAAGCCTGAGCAAGTGGAAGAGGGGCAGGGAGAGAGGAGGACAGAGAATCCCAAGCAGACTCTGCTATCAGTGCAGAGCTCCAACTCTGGACTCAATCCTACAAATGGAGAGATCATGACCTGAGCCGAAATCAAGAGTCGGATGCTTAACAGACTGAGCCACCCAGGAACCCCTTTTGTTTTTAATATCAGGGGAAAAACAGTATGTTTATTTACTATCAGTAGGACTCAGTTGAGAGGTAAAAACTGATGATGTAAGAGAGAAAAGGGATATGTAGCAGTCTAGGTAGGTCCTGGCAAGAAGTAGATGGTGTGCACAAGTTGGATAATTTGAACTTTTATTTCTTTTTTTTAACTTTTTAAAAAAAAAAAAGTGTTTATTTATTTTTGAGAGAGAATGCATGCACAGTGGGGGAGGTGTAGAGAGAGAGAGGGGGACAGAGGATCTGAAATGGGCTCTGCATTGACAGCAGAAAGCCCAATGTGGGGCTTGAACTTGCAAACCAAGAATATCATGACCTGAGCTGAAGTTGGTTGTTCAACCAACTGCACCACCCAGGTACCCCTAATTTGAAGTTTTAAAAAGGATGATTTATTATAAAAAATTATGATCAGAGTGTAAGGAAACAAAGGGACAGTGCAGTATCCTGGGCTAAGCTACAGATTGGTATTAATACAAATTAGGGGAGGGGAAAAGTTACCAGAACCTGGAAAAGGGGAGCTGTGTAAACAGACCTACTTGTGCCATTTGGTGGATGGACTAAGCCAGCCCACGGGGAAGGAGCTGGAAAATTAATACCCACCTCCACTTTCCTCCCTCGTACACATCCCAAACCCTTTCCTGGGCCACCCTCGTCCTTCCCACTGGACAGAACAATCTGGAAGCTGGAGGGCAGGAGAACCCGTTGATTCAGGGCAGACTCTCTGGAAAAGAGTAGGGCAGGGGCAGGAGGAAAATGGATCTGAATGGGCAAACAAAAAATTCTGCTCAGGGAGAATTGCTGGAGTGATGACCTTGAGTAAGCAAGAGAAGAAGAACCTGATGTACAAGTGGAGTGATTAGCTATAGAGTGGGAACCCCTCCAGGTCCTGCTCAGGACAGGAGAGAAGGCAGACTGCCAGGGTGCACATGCTGGTAGGTTGGGTGATGTGATGGTAGGAGTTTAGAAATGGTTTTCTTCTTTGATTCCTTCAACTTTCTCAGGGAGAGAAGAAGCAAGGTCATCAACTTGAGCGTGAGGTATTTATATGTGTGTATGGTATTAAAGAAGCTGGGGAATCCTTCTAGTTCTGAGATGTTTGCTAGTAGAGGAATGCTTACTTTTGTATTTCTCCCATTCATTTTTACTGTGCCAGGCTCTCGTAAACATACTCTCTTTTCTAGTCAGATCCATTTTTTCCCAACTAGTGCCCTGCAAGCTTATGTATTTATATCCTTTTATCTGAAAAAAAAAAAAAAACGACATATCTCTTTGCTCATCTATTTTCCCTAATTCAAGGTATGTGTCCTTCATGAACACATACCTTCTTCACTGTGAGCTACTTTGACCTGCAGTGAATGCCACACACATCTGGCTTTGTTTTCTAATTGTTTCCTGTTATTCTTTGTCTCTGCACTTGATTGTAAAATCATCTATGGCAGGAATATTTTCCTTTCTGTCATCTTCCCATGACGATGAGTGTAGACTTATAACAATTGCTCATTGAATTGTTATTACACCCAATACCCACTCAGAACCTGCAGCAAATGTGTGGTTACCACACTGGCAGCGAGTTTAATACAATATTTGTTTTTTAGCTATATGACCCAGATGAAATTGTGACTACCACTTGAAAGGAAAAAAAATGTTTTTCCAATGACAGTTTTTAAATTTAGTTAAATAAGAAATTATAACTGAATATGAACCAGATGCATTTGCTCAACATATAATTATTGCAGGAAAATATTCTGAGTTTGTTATAATCTTATAAACCAGAGATCCTCAAACCTTCTTGTATTGGTTGTTTACCTGAAGGCATTAGAAATTGAGCATCTGGGGGGCTCCTGGTTGCCTCAGTGAAGTGGCCAACTCACGTGGTTTGTGAGTTTGGGCCCCATGCCGGGCTCCACGCTGACAATGGGTAGCCTGCTTGGGATTCTCTTTCTCTCCCTCTCTCTGCCCTCCCCTGTGCATGCTCTCTCTCTCAAAATAAATAAATAAACTTAAAAAAAAAAAAGAAATTGAGCATCTGGGAGCAAGCTTAAGAGACATTTGCCTGAGTATGGATCCTTTCTGCTTCCCTTCTCCTTGCTAACTCCAGTGAAACTAGTCACCAAGTTCTGATTGTAGGTCTGAAATGACTTAATTCTTTGGGCAGCTGACATGTAACTTGTCCCAAAGCAAACCTTCATATTCTCCCTAATGCGCTGCAGTCTCCTCTGATCTTCCTGCACCTTCTGGGTTCTGTCTCCCATCTGCACACTCAATCCACTCAATGCTGTCAGCTCTGCCTTCAAAATACCCGGTCATTCAGACCTCATCATTTATCCTGCTGTCATGCTTCTCCAGCCCTTTAGATAAATACGAATCATGGATTTCATATATATTATATATAACTGTTAGAATATGTATTCTAATCATCTAAATTGTTTAAAACCACAAATTGGGGCACCTGGGTGGCTCAGTCGGTTAAGTGTCCAACTTTGGCTCAGGTCATAATCTCATGGTTCATGAGTTTGAGCCCTACATTGGGCTCTGGGCTGACATCTGGGATCCTGGAGCCTGCTTCCGATTCTGTATCTCCCTCTCTCTCTACCCCTCCCCCCGCTTGTGTGTGCGCTCTCTCTCTCTCTCTCTCTCTCTCTCTCTCTCTCTCTCAAATAAATAAACATAAAAAACCCCATGAATTGTGTTGTTTCTCCGCTCACAAGCCCCCACTGGCTTTCCATCACGCCTAGAGGAAACTCCATAGCCCTCACCATGGCTCACAAGGCCTGTCCTCTCTCTGACCTCACTGCCCACCACCCTTTCCCTTTCTCATGGTACTGCAAACAAACTGCCCATCGCTGCTTTCTCATCCTGGAGTAGGCTTTTCTCCAGATTTCTGTGGGGCTCATCGTTTCAGTTAACTCAGCTCTCTGCTCACAGTATTAACTCCTCAAACGGTTGCACGTTAGTGTGATTTGTGTGGGAATATAGTTGGCAGAGGACAATGTTAGCATTTATCATTCCTCCAAGATTAGCTAACTGTTTGCCATCTCTCTAAACATGATTGTTCAGGTTTCACAAGCATTTCAACTTTCCACCTCTTTGGCTGTTGTTTGGACACAATAGAACGTTATATTACCTAGAAAAAAAAAAACCCCAAAGATAGGAGGCATTTTCACTTTTGTCAAACCAAACTGCCTTTTAGGATGTCCCAAGATCAAACAAATCCCAACATTGCCAGATATCAACCTCTCTGAGTGTGGATTATTAAGAAGATGTAGGATAATCAGAGAGTCTTATTTAGATTTCTGGGTTTATACATAAATTCAGGTAATAAAGCATCTCTGATAATAACACCTTTTTGGAACACCTATAGAGTTACTTCCTGTTTAATGAATGCCAGATCTACCTACTCTTACTGGGTAATGCTATGAATTTCTGTCAGATATGTGTGTAAATATATAAGAATGTTTGTGGGCATGTATATATAGCACTAATTCTTTCTCCTTAATGTCTCTCATTTGTAGAAATAATATTCCCTGTTTTATTTGATACTTTTCATATCCTGGGATTCCTCAATAGTGTCAATTCTGAGCAGACCAAGTATGATATTTTAAATTAAAATTAATGTTGTGCTGACTCATTTGGTTGTTAGTACTTGATAAGAGAAGTCTTTGTAGGTATGTATTTCAGGAGACCTTATTTCTTCTCCCCAAGACCCTTCCACTGTTCTAGGAATTGTGGGAAGAATACAGTGAAGGTCTGGGTCGTCATTCTTCAGGGGCAGATGCTTTGTGGGTAGTGCTTTGAGGATGGATGGGTAGAAAGATAGTAGTTACCTCCCTCTCCTTCCAATAATCAGACAGAAAGGAAAACATGGGTTGCCATCTAGGGAGATAAATTTGCTTTTCTGTACTCTCAGTTGCTCAGATTACTTCAAATTTCTAGTCATCTACTGCCACCATGTGGGTATTTACAATTACTGAATTCAAATGAGTGTTTCCCTATTGAAACCTGGTCCTTAGCTGGAATACAAAAAAGTCTGTTTGTTCTAGTGTCCTTCAGCCTCAGATTGGCTCCGAAGTCCCCTCCAGCTTCCCTGTACTTTCAGACCCACAATGAGTTTCCATTGTTACTTTTCTCTTTCCTTATGTTGCACTCTGTTAAAATTATACTAAAGTCATGCTGCTGATACTCTAAAGACTAAATTTTTAAGATTTTCAATTAATTTATGACTTTTTTAATTTGAGAAAGAGAGAGAGCTCGTGAGCAAGGAAGGGGGGAGGGAGGGAGAGAGAAAGAGAGAGGAGAGAGAGAGAGAGAGAGAGAGAGAGAGAAAGAGAATCCGAAGAAGCAGGCTCCATGTTCAGCTAGGAGCCCAATGTGGATTTTGATTGCATGACCCTGGGACCACGACTTGAGCCAAAATCAAGAGTCGGCTGCTTAACCACCCAGGCGCCCCAATGACTTTTAATTTTTGATACATAAGTTTGAGACAGACCCTAAAATGTTCCCCAATTATCTCTGTTTCCTGATATTCATGCCTGTGTATCCCCTTCACCTTGAGTGTAGGTGGGACCTGTGACTAGCTTCTAACCAAGAGAATATGGCAGAAGTGATGGGCTGGCACTTCCATAATTACATTACATGGTATCATAACTTCCATATTGCTAGCTGACTCTCCAGATTGCCTTCTGGGCTTGCATGCATGAAGCAAGAGACCATGCTGGGGAGGCCCAAGGCCACTACTGGCTGTCAGTAGGCAAGACACAGGGCTCCTAATCCAACAGAACATAGACAGTTGAATCCTGCTAACAACGACGTGAACCTGGGAGCAGATGACTCTCCAGTGGAGCTTTTGGAAGAGATGCTAGCCCTAGCTGCTACCTTGATTGCAGCTTTGTGAGAGATCCTTAAGCAGAGGACTGGGTTAAGTTATGCCCAGATTCTGTGAGATAATAAATGTGTGTTGTTTTTAGCAACTAAATATGTGGGAATTTGTTATGCACCGATAGCTAATGAATACACAGTTCTTTGGTTTTGTTTACGTGACTCCTTTCTTTACAGGATTGCAATATAGGTCCTTAGAGACTATTCTTGGAAATAAATGTAATTGACAAGCATCACTCTGTTCTAGAATTGTCTGTCCCCTCCTGCAAAGGCTCTATTACGGAATCAGCTTATTGTGCTTGATTTCTCTAGGATAACTTTTCTCTCAGGAGATACCTCAGCTATTCATAAAGAGAGAGTTCTGTAGGGACTGCATATATAATTCCCCAAATAAACGTGGACAGACTTAAATCAAGCAATGGGCACAACCTAACCTAAAGCTGAGATCACACACCTTATCAGATAATTTATCAACTTCTAGATGCATTATACTATTGTAGCCATAGTGATCATAACTGATATTAAACTTTACCCTTAACTTTAAAAAATGCTTCATGCCAGGGATCAGTCATGAAACACTTGACTAGGAGTATGAACAGGGTGCTAAAAGGCAAGGGTGAGGACAGGGAGTGTCTCCCTTTATCAAGACCATCAACTTGATCCTAGAATACAACCAGCACTTTTTTTATAACTACACTGTATACCATGGGAGAATCTGTTGTGTTATGTCAATGGCATGCTTCTGATAAACTCATCTGATAAATGTAAAGGCAGTTAACCTATAGTAGCTGGTAATTTATTAACCTAAACTGCTCTTAGTGATCAGCTTTAGCTTTTCTCATAAAACATGGAGTTTTGTAGGGCATTGCCATCAAGATCTGCAATTTTTAGAATTTAATTTTCTCTTTTTTTTGAAAACTAGACAGAGGCTTAAATACATTTAAACTCTAAAAGTGCTCATAAATTATCTTTTTGGAATAACTAAAGAAAGCTTGGCTGTGAAAACATGCTCAGTTTCAACCAAAGGGCAGGGGATGTCAGTGAGCCCTCTTGCTCAGCAGTGAACCCCAACAGTTAAAACCAGAAATAGACAAGACTGCTGAACTCATGCTCTAACTGAAACTCATTGTTCTTATTTCTTATGGTGCTTTCCTGAGGTATTGATGAAGATGTTTGGCAATAACGGGAACAGTCCAATCACCAGACCAGAAAAGACCTGATAGCAACAGAATGCCTAGGAGACCATATCCCTTTCCCTGCCCATGATCACATGCTGAACACATATCGCCTCCCCCCCCCATATGATTACGTACCCTCTGCCAGCTCTCTTGCATGTACATGATCCCAGCCTCTCCCTACAAAACTCTAGGTGTCCATCTTGCAAGTGCAGAGGTCAGTTGTTAAGACTTGAGCCTGCTGCCTCCTCTGGCTGCCAGCAATGGAAATAAATTCCTCCCTTTCTCTTTTCCATATCCTGTTTCTGACCTGAGAGTCAGCTTTATTTATGGGAAAAAATGTATGGGGCCAGCACAGAAGTGGCATTTGCCTTAGACAATGATTTCTGATGACAAATTTCCTTGGCATGTAACAATTTCACAGAACATAGATTGGTAGAAGACTCATGCATAATCTTTATCAATAGTGATTGATGTAGGTGACTTAGATGCTTATCATATGGGGAAGGAAGGTATCTTTAGCATTTAAATACAAGACAATGTTTTTAGCATAGTAAAGGCAAAAGTTAGTTCTTTGTGAGCAGGGGTTAGTAGCCTGTTTGCTTAAGGGGAAGTATAGGAAAAACAGGATTTTCAGGAAATGTGATGCTTGCTCCCATAAACACAAAAGAAGAAGTTCCTACAGTAAGTTCCTTCACAAGGTGCAATCAGCATATTTTAGGATAAGGGGACAAGTCACTCCCGATACCAATCAACAAGGTGCCTTGGGAGTTGGTGCTCAAGCAAAAATAATTGAGTGGGGGGTAGACATCAGTCACCATCTGAAAGTGGGAGGCCCTGCAAAACCCCCCTTAACCTCACAAGGAGTATTCTCAACTTAGTGAGTTCAAAAATGGCTCCCAACAGCCTGCCAAATCCAGGATTGGGGGAAGCTTGTTGTGGCCTCCCATGAATTTGTTAGAGATACCAGAGTCTCTTCCCCTCCTGATGCACACGTGTGCCACAAGATCTAATTAAAAGTTAGCTGTCAGTTAGGTGCATACACGCCCTTTGAGGTGTGTGTGAACCCTTTTATTTCACTACTGTGCCCCTCCCCAAGTGTCCCCTTCACTCTATACAGTCTGTAGACTGAGGTCTGGACTTTGTGGAGAATAACTATGCAGTTGCCATGGATCATTCTCTACCCAATCCACCCCCTGTTAGTAAGTTACCCTGAATACAAGTCTGTGTAAACTGCTTGGAGTTGCCTGCTTCATTTTCTAGTCTCAAAGAGCCTTCTCAGTTTGGGGGATACTTTACTGTCTCTCCCCCACCTTCTATTACCTGGAACACCCAAAACTGGCTTCACCTCTTGGTGAGTGTTGAGCCAAAAGACACAACCAAGCCAAAGGATTGGAAAAGGAAGGGTCTTACTTGTTATTTTATTTTATTTTATTTTATGTTTATTAGCATTTATTCATTTTTGAGCATGAGCAGGGGAGGGGCAGAGAGAAGGAGACACAGAATCCAAAGCAGGCTCCTGGCTCTGAGCTGTCAGCACAGCTTGACACTGGGCTCGAACCCACAAACCGTGAGATCATGGCCAGAGCCAAAGTTGAATGCTTAGCCAACTGAGCCACGAAGGCATCACAGGAAGGATCTTACTTGTAAGAAATAAAGGAGAACATCTGGAGCACTGCAAAGCATTTTCTTTTTTTTCTTTCTTTTTTTAATGTTTTATTTATTTTTGAGAGACATAGAGTGAGCAGGGGAGGGGCAGAGAGAGAGAGAGAGGGAAACACAGAATCCGAAGCAGGCTCCAGGCTCTGAGTTGTCAGCACAAGCCCAACGCAGGGCTCAAACTCACAAACCGTGAGATCATGACCTGAGCTGAAGTTGGATGCCCAACCAACTGAGCCACCCAGGCACCTCTACAAAGCATTTTCAATGGTATAATTCAAAGAGGCAAGCAGAAATCATATTCTAAAGGGCTTTGAGTGATATGAGTAGGGGTGGAAAAATAATTTTCCCTCTACCCTGTAGGGGTCAAGGGCAGGCTGCACCAAGATGAGCCACTTTGGCATGAAGATTATGAGTTAAAAAGCAATCAAACTTAGTAGATTCAGAAAAAGCTCTCTACCTCCCCCTAAACTGCCTAAAAATAATTTAGATAGAGAATCTGCTCTAGGGAGAATTATCAATATAGTTGATATAACTGCATTGTACTATGAATTAGGTATGGTAGCCAGGGAGGAACCTAGCTAGATCTCTTTGATTGAAGTCTTCTATGTCCTTTTTTTTCTGAGAGATGCAGCAAACATTTGTTTACCATTTATTCTTTTTCATCTTCTTATGAGTTACATTCCTTCTTTTTGAAGTTCCAGACCCCTATGCCCTTCTCCTTAGTTCAGGATAACATATATACCTCATTCTGCCTGACTGTCTTGGAATTTCCATGTCTGTGTGGATTCCTTGTATGTAAGAAATTAAGTTTGGTTTGCTCCCATTAATCTGTCTCATGTCAACTTGATTCTTAGTCCAGCTAGAAGAACGTTGAAATGGACAGGAAATTCTTGCTCCTCAACAGTTGGCATAGTGTGGCAAGATACTTTAACTTGTTGGACGCTGCTCACCCTAGACACTGCTGTAGCTGAGAGATATCTGACAAACAGCTGGCAGAAGATAAGATTCTTACCATGTCAGTCTCCTGGAATCTCGATCTATGGAATCTGATGGACAGTGGTAGAGTTCTTTTTCTCTCTTTCTAAATTTACATTAGCAGGAAAAAATATTTTTGGAACCAGTGGGTTGTGCTTAGTGATTCATTGGTTGAATTTGGTAGAATATTCTTTGGCTATTGATCCATTTCCTCCCAGAGATGGTCTTTGTTTTTCTTTGTGTCTTTTGTCTCTTATTACATAAAACTGACAGAATGTAGGCAGAGGTCTATAATCCTGCTGTTCGAGCTGGTCCCACAGACTGGTGAATTCACAGTTCTCATCAGATCAGATTCTGTTTAGAGAAATTTTGCTGTGGCTTGCAGGTTGTTGCTAAGGGACATCTTGGAAGCCAAAGCTGCAAGATGGGTGAGCATGGGCTGAACACTTAAATTTCTCTTAGGCCCACCTACAAATGATCTGCAAAAGGCATATTTAGGGGCTAATAGAAGCCAAGGTTAAATTGTACACCCAGAAAAAAGTCTTGTGTTAAAATACTTCACATAGACTTTACAAAGATAAATCTTTTGAATCCCACTTTAGTTAAAAACTCTCTCAGATTTAAAAG
This sequence comes from Cryptoprocta ferox, assembly GCA_028646485.1. NCBI lineage: Eukaryota > Metazoa > Chordata > Mammalia > Carnivora > Eupleridae > Cryptoprocta > Cryptoprocta ferox. The sequence continues at coordinate 20,417,292 of CM053570.1, forward strand.
TAAAAAGAGCAAATTTAGTTTAAAAAGGAAGAGGGCCAATTCTTTGATATTCAGGCTATAATTCCAGTTATTTGGGGAATTAGGAATGTTTTTGCCTTACAAATTTCTACAAAACCAAAAATGCAGCACTAGAAATAAGTCAAAGCCTACCTATTTTTTACCAATCCCCAAACATTGCCTATCCTCAAAATGTTTGTGGATATTATAAAAGGTCAAGATACTGGAATAAAATTGTCCTATACTTGCCAAAAAAAAAAAAAAAAAAGATTTTGAATTGTTCCTCTGTCCCTTGAAATTACAACTTTTATCTTGTCTTTAAAATGTAAACATAGTCCATAATCTTCTGAAACTGAAGGGAAAAAAAGGCAGGGGGAAGAGGCCTTTTAAAAATACAAACTGATAGGGGCACTTGGGTGTCTTAGTCAGGTAAGCCTACAACTTTAGCTCATGTCATGATCTCATGGTTCATGAATTCGAGCCCTGTGTCGGGCTCTGTGCTGAGCCTGGAGCCTGCTTCGGATTCTGTGTCTCCCCCTCCCCTGCCCCCGCCCTGGCCCCGCTTACACTATCTTTCTCTCTCAAAAATAAAAAATAAACATTAAAAATTAAAAAAAATACAAACTGATAAAAGGTCTCTTGTGCCCATGATTTAGCATCTCCAACAGACAGATATGCTTCAAATATCCACCTTGGAGAAAACTTAGTTACTCCATCTGTGCCTTTATGGTGTAAATTTTCTAGTATTTTAGCTAGGACCCGAGAACCATTATTTGAAATGCAAATTTTAGGGAGAAGTGTTTTCATTAGAGTATTTGGAAATTGGATCTTTAATATCCTTTCCACAAATATTAGTAAAATCAGTATAAGATTTTGTTTGCACTTTTGTTTATAGGTATCCAAATATGTGTACCTGTGAAATATTTTCTTTACATCCGGCATTACTAAAATTAATTTGTAAAAGAACTCTATTTAATTGGTTTGAAGGTAAGCACTTGTAAGAATTGGGTATTCTAAAACTCAGAAACATAGAAACTAACCTAAATGTTTTTCAAGTTCACATAATCAAGGGAGAATATTCAGTATTAAAGCTAGTTTAGGATTGTTGGTTTAATTAAAATAGACATGTCTTTAGAGTTGTCAGCTTTAAATATAAAACTTTTATTCTGCTTTTATTTACTAAAAGTCAAATAAGTTAATGTTGTTTTTGTTGTAAAATTGGTTGGAAAAAAATGAATAATGATTAACTTTGTCTAATGCCTCATGAGGTTTTACAGGTAGTCTAAGCATAATTGTGGAAAACAAGTAAATTAAATAGATGTAAATAAAATAAAAGAGTTTGTAGGGAAACTTTTAAATCATTTCCAAAATCTTTGGTAACCTGACACTTTAAAGTTTTGCGAACTTAAATGATGAGTAAAGTTATATTCATTAAATATCTAGATCATTTTCAAATAAGATAAAGTAATGAAACATGAAGTACTGAACATAGGTTTATCTACTTTTATTACAAAGAAACTAAAGATAAATTTATGTCTGTTAGTAAACATGTCTTATGCTTTATGAAAACATCATACTATGAAAAAGCACATTTCTAGAAATTATGAAATATACTCATAAACTTTCCAGTCTAAAGAATTCTGGTGTGGCAGTTCACAATTAGTTATGTAGAAACCACCCCAAGGACAAGGCTCACTTCAGCATAAACATTATTTTGAGTTAAAAGATAGCAAAACCCAGAAGATTCAGGAAAAGCTCTTTACCTCCCCATCAACTGTCTGCTTATACCAGAAGAGAGCTATTAACAGAGATCCCTCTTTACCTAAGAAACTTATCTGCATAACAGGGCAACCTTTCTTTTCCAAACATCTCTTCTCACCTTCCTGGCAATTGTCCTTCTCCCCTCTGTATCCTCAGACCCCTACCCTTCTCCTTAGCTTATATGAACTTCATATTGCTTCATTGTCTTTGGACTAACATGTTTGTGTGGATTCCCTGTACACACAAAATTAAATTTGATTTTCTCCTGTTAATCTGTGTCATCTCAATGTGATCCTTAGTCCAGCTAGAAGGACCTTGAAGGGGACAGAAAATTCTTCTGCCCTTCCTTTCCTCATAAAAACCCCTTGCTTTCACCCTACAAGTGGGATACAACTTGGGTTAGTCCGAACTTTTCTGTGCTCCCTAAGTTGCAATTCTTTGACTGGAAATAATCACTTGTTTGCCTCATTGTGGCTCTTTATTTTCAGGTTAAATAGTCCACGCAAGAGGCTGAGTATACCGTAACAGAGCCCTTGGAGGAAACTAGGAGAAGGTGGAGTCACAGAAGCTAAGAAAATAATATCAAAAAACCAATGGTATCCAGTGCCACAAGAAAATCAAGTAAAATGAGAGAAAATTTTCTTTTGAGGTGGAGAAGGCTTACATTTTAATCGATGCATGGCATTGTTACTGAATTTAAACTTGATTGTGCATCCGATGTGTAGTAAGCCACTATCTGAGACACTGGTTTTGAAACAAAGAAAGCTGTATTATTGGAAAGGCAGCCCAGTGAGAAGGCAGGGGATTTTTCCCAAAGCCGCCTTGCCATGTTGAATGTAGGGGCAGCTTATATATGTTTGGGGAAGGAGGTGACTACATGAGAGGAGGGCGAAGTGTTTCTTGAAATCTTTGTGGGAGAGGGCCTTGAAAAAGTCTGGAGGTACGCATTCTTCCAGAAAATGAGGTGCCATTTGGGATCAGGTATGATCAGGTATTTCAGATAATTTCAAGTTAAATGTTACTGTTTGGTCCCCATTAGATTTCTACAATCAGTGGGCAAGCAGGGAGTTGGAGCGGAAAAGTCAAAGCTAATGATTAACAAGATGTGCATAAAACATAATCAAGGAAGGAACAAAGCAGAACGTGGAGCTAAGTTAAAAATGCGAGTAACGCAACTATAGTTCTACTTATGCTTTGAAAACAGGTCTGGGAACCAAGCGTCTGACCTCACTTCATGTTTACATTCTGCAACCTGGTCTCCTGGCTCGACTTGAAATCTCTACATTTACTTTGTACCTTCTGATACTCAAAGTTCACCTGCAGTTACATGTTTAGATCTATTGATTAACTTTGTGGTATTTGGTAGCCAGCAGGATGACTGGGCTGATTCTCCAGCAGGTCACCCACTCTAAAGCAAAGCTGGTCTGATGATAAAGCTCAGTCCTCTCATTCAGACGTGTGAGATAATAGAAAATATGTACAGATCTTCCTCGACTTACTGCTACTGATCTATCATAACTGGTAATTCAGGAAACAAATAGGGAAGCCATGGCGTACTGTTGTGGCTAGCTGTAGTCCTGGGATTCCCAGGGGCCTGGAGAAATGTAAAGCATAGCTCCTGGCTGGGTTTGCCAACACTGGTGCTGAAAAAAATTGGATAAACTAATTGGTTGCAGGAGAAGCCAATCGCTCAAGAGACTAGGGTTTGGAAAAGAGAAAGGGAAACATTTATTTTGGGTGCTGGCAGCTGGTGAAGTGGCAGGCTCGAGCCTTAACAACCAATTTTTCTGCCCTCAAGATGGACAGAGTTTTATAGGGAGAGGTTCAGGAGAGTATGTGCAAGAGAGCAGGCAGGGAGCCTGTGATCATGGGTTGGGGTTGATATGTGTTCTGCATGTGATCCTGGGCAGGGAAAGGGATGTGGTCTTCTAGGCATTCTGTTGCTATCAGAGCTTTTCTGGCCTGGCGATTGGAATGTTCCCCTCATTGGCAAACATCTTCATCAATGCCTCAAGAAAGTGCTGTTAGAAATAAGAATAATGGGTTTCAATTAGAGCATGAGTTAAGTGGTCTTGTCTATTTTTGGTTTTAACTATTGGTGTCTATAGGTGAGCAAGAGGGCTCGCCAAGCTTATGATGGGGTTATGTTCCGATAAACCCATTGTAAATTGAAAATATTGTAAGTTGTAGGTGCATTTAATACCCTGAACGTACTGAACATCATAGCTTAGCCAACCTCACTTTAAATGTGCTCAGAACACTTACATTAATCTACAGTTGGGCAAAATCATCTCACACAAAGCCTATTATACAATGAAGTGGTGAATATCTCATGTAATTTATTGAATACTGTACCGAAAGTGAAGAAAAAATGGCCGTATGGATACAGGATGGTCTGAGTATATTGGTTGTTCACCCTCCTGACTGGATGGCTGACTGGGAACCGTGGCTGCGTGTTGCTGTTCAGCACCCCAAGAGTGTCATACTGTGTATTGCTAGCCCAGGAAAAGATCACAATTCAGAATTTCTTTTTTAATTTTTTAAAAATGTTAATTTTTGAGAAAGGGAGAGAGCACACACAAGTGGGGAAGGGACAAAGGGAGAGGGAGATGGCTAGCCCAGGAAAAGATCAAAATTTAGAATTTGTTTTTAAATTTTTTTAAAATGTTCATTTTTGAGAGAGAGAGAGAGCGCACATGCAAGTGGGGAAGGGACAGAGAGAGATGGACACAGAGGATCCAAAGTGGGTTCTGTGGTGACAGCAGAGAGCCTGATGCAGGGCTCAAACTCACAAACAGTGAGATCATAGCCTGAGCTGAGACCACAAGTCGGGTGCTTAACCAGCTGAACCAGTAGGCGCCTCCAAAATTTCAAATTTGAAATACAGTTTCTACTGAATGTGTACTGCATTTGCACCAATGTAACATTGAAGAGTCATAAAAAGGCAACTAATTGTTAACTCATGGGCTGCCCATACATATGTATTGATCTCTGCCTCTAGTTCCTGGCACAGAGCTCCTGAAACCCTCGTAATTTCCTAAGTGATAAGAGCACTAGAAATACCTTTGTTCTACTGAGCTCCTAAATCCCTTGGGATTTCCTGGATGTCTTTTGATAGGAATATCTTTTGTTTTAAGAGATGACTCTTGATGGGCTCCTGGCTGGGGATGTTTCACTAGAAAGGTCAAGACGTGATTAGAAGCTTGGAACTTTTAACCCCACACCCAATTCTCCAGAAAGGGGCTGGAAATTGAGTTAATGATTGAGCATCCCTATTTGATGAAGCCTCCATAAACATCCCCCATGTTTGGGGTTCAGAGAGCTTCTGCGTTGAGGAACATGGGGAGTTTCAGGAAGAGTGGTGTGCTGAGAGAGAGCATGTAAGCTCTATGTTCTTTCCCACATACCTTGTCCTGCACATCTCTTTCATCTAGCTGTTCCTGAGTTCTCTCCTCTTACAATAAACCAGTAATCTAGTTAGTACACTGTTTTCTGAAGTTCTGTGAGCCACTCTAGCAAAATGATTGAACCCAATTACATTCCCATCAGAGATGGAACCTCTGATATATAGCAAGTTGGGTCAGAAGCTGGATTACAAACTGGATTAGCGATTGGCTTCTGAAGTGGGGGGCGTTCTGTAGGACAAAACCCTTAACCTGTAGGAGCTGATGCTATCTCCAGGTGAATAGTGTCTGAATGAAGTTGTAGGACGCCCAGATGGTGTCACAGAGAATAGCTTGGTGGAGGACAAACCCCCACGCATCTGGTGTCAGAGTGTTTTGTGTGTAGTAATAGTGCTAGAATAAAGGAGATCCATAGGAGGAAGAGTAAGGTTTTCCTTCCAGAGGCTTTGTCCAACTTTTAATTGCTGCATTCTTAAGCTGAAACAGGCAGCTAAGTCACCTGACATTTGTAAGCCTACAGTATGAATAAGAAGAACGAAAATAAAAAACTAAAAGAACTGACTCATGAGGAAATTGGTAATTCAGAGAAGAGAAACTATGTAAACATAAAATTCAGAAAAATTTAAGAACCTCCTGAATCCAAAAACAGAAATAGTACAAACTTTAGGATATGGCAAAGAGCACACAATGCATTTTTATGAGACTGACGTGCTGCCTACTTTACTCAGAATGTATCATAATGCAATTTTTTAAAGAAAGGAAAGGTAATTTAAAGTCTTCAGAAAAAAAGTGTACAAGAAACCGATGCTCTAAATGAATCCAACCTAAAATAGGAAAGACATTAATGTAAAGTAAAATGGAATGGATTCTAAGCAGTAGATGGGATGAGTGAGAAGCTGGATGATATTAAGGATATTGTGTGGAATGCATGTATTTCTTCATCTCATAAGAAAATAAAGATTATAAGAAACCCCAAGGCAAAACAAACATTCAACAGTATAGGAAAGGCATATTCTAAACATGAAGCAACCCAAAATATGGCCTGATTTCTAGTAATTGCTGGGAATGGAAGAGAACCCATTTTGTACATTGTCCTATTGAGTGGTACTTGGATCGAGACTTTGGAGACATAAATTAGGAATTTATCTTGACTCTTTAGTATTAAATTAAACAGTATTAAAATTATCAGTAATCATATGGGCGCCTGGGTGGCTCAGTCAATGAAGCATCTTACTCTTGATTTCTGCTTGGTCATGATCTAGTGGTTCATGAGTTCAAGCCCTGTGTTGGATTCTGCATTGACAGTGCAGAGCCTTCTTAGGATTTTCTCCGTCTCTCTTTTTCTCTGCCCCTCCCCAACTTGTGTGCATGTTCTCTCTCAAAATAAATAAACTGAAAAAAATCAATATAATATAAATGCTCTTCATAGTTTTCAACTTTGAAATCATTTTACAAGCAAAACAAGGAAGACCTATTTATAGTTACAGAATAGATTATAAACATTATCCACCTAGACCTTGTAGAAGTTAATGACAGAAGATGGCAAGGGATGGGAAAGGAATAAAAATAGAATGGTAGAAGTCCTACTATCCTGGTGTGCCTGGGTGGCTCAGCCCGTTAAGCACTGGACTTCAGTTCAGGTCATGATGTTGTGATTCATGGGTTCAAGCTCCACATTGAGCTCTGTGCTGACAGCTCAGAGCCTGGAGCCTGCTTAGGAGTCTGTGTCTCCCTCTCTCTCTGCCCCTCTACCACTCATGCTCTGTCTCTCTGTCTCTCTCAAAAATTAATAAACATTAAAAAAATTCAAAAAAAGAAGTCCTATTATCCCCATACAGGAGAAATTCAAAGGATAATATCTATATTTGAGATAGAACTCTGAGTATTCTATCACAAAACTAGCCAGCAGAGGAACTACACATAGTGATATGATGATACAGAAGGTGAAGGTGAGCAGGGGAGAGTAGCAGGAAACAAATAAAAAATACATCAAGGGGGGCACCTGGGTGGCTCAGTCAGGTAAGCATCTGACTCTTGATTTCAGCTCAGGTCATGATCTCACAGTTTGTGGGTTTGAGCCCCGCATCAGGCTCTGTGCTGACAGGGCAGAGCCTGCTTTGGATCCTTTATCTCCCTCTCTCTGTGCCCTCCCGTGCTTGTGTACACCCTCTCTCTCTCCCAAAAAATAAACATTAAAAAATTACTTTTAAAATTTTATTTATTTTTATTACAAATTTTAAATGTTTTATTTATTAGAGAGAGAGAGAGAGAGAGTGCGTGAGAGGGGACAGAGGATCTGAGGCAGACTATATGCTGAGAACAGCAAGCCCAGTGCGGGGCTTGAACTCACCACCTGTAAGATGACCTGAGCCAAAGTTGGACACTCAACCAACTGAGCCACCCAGGTGCCCCAAAATACCACTTTTAAAAATTAAAAATGAGAAAAGATACCCAAGATGTATGTATATACAAATACCTTTATATTAACATTGATCATAATAATGAAACAGCAGAAGTAAACACAATGTCCAAAAATAGATTTTTTGAACCTAATAGTTAAAAAAAAAAACTTCAGATGACAAGATTCTTTCCCTGATGGACTTTACATTTTAGCAGATGAGATAGCTATTACATAATGAAGGAATATATATATATATATATATATATATATATATATATATATATAATGTAATGTCAGGTAGTGATAAGTTCTGTGAAGAAAAGGTAGAGTTAAAAGGAACTCTGTTTGTTTGTTTGTTTATTTATTTAATTTATTGGAGGGTGCACAAGTGAGTGAGGGGCAGAGAGAGAGAGAGAGAATCCCATGTGGGGCAAGGGGAGAGAGAGGGGGGGGGAGAGAGAGAGAGAGAGAGAGAGAGAGAGAGAGAGAGAGAGAGAGAGAAGTGGGGCTCACCCAGGGTTCCTGTTTTACCTGAAGTAAGGCTTGAGCTCACCAAATGTGGAACTTGAATTTATGAACTGTGAGATCATGACCTGAACTGAAGTCAGATGCTTAACAACTGAGCCACCCAAGCACCTGAAAAGGAACTCTATTTTAGATACAGTAGTGTGATGGTTAGTTTTATGTATCAACTTTACTAAGTTGTAATCCCCAGGTATTCAACCAAATATTAGTCTAGGTGTTGCTGGGAAGATATTTTATAGACATGATTCATGTCCATAATCAGTTGACTTTGAACAAGGGAGGAAGGACCTGATTTAATTAGCAGATAGGCTTTAAAAGCAGAGGCTTCTTGAAGAATGGGAAATTCCAGCTGTGTTGGGAAATAGAATACTTGAGAGAAAATTTGTTATCTTACAGTTAACTATGTTATTTTAGAGTTTTACTAACCAAGGAAGGGGGCATATTTTGTATCAGATGTGCTTATACTCTACTTATAAAGGG
>CM053570.1:20425959-20460233 GCA_028646485.1 Cryptoprocta ferox
GCCCCCCCCCCCCCCCCCACCATCTGGCACTGTGTTGACAGCTTGGATCCTGGAGCCTGCTTTAGATTCTGTGTCTCCCTCTCTTTCTCTGCCCCTCCCTCACTTATTCTCTCTTTCTCTCTCAAAAATAAATTTTAAAAAACATTAAAAAAAATAAAGGGTCTGGTGCAGTGGTTCTCAAAGTATAGTTCACAGACCAACAATATCAGCATTTTTCGGGCTTCCCCCAGTCTTCCTGAATCAGAAACTCTGGAGGTGGAATTTTGTAATCTGTGTTTTTAGGAATTTACCAGGTGATGCTGATGGACATTAAAACTTGAGAACCACTGGTCTTAAGCAAAGATGGGTATAATTCCACCAATACAGACTCCAAGACAGAAACTCTTGGGTTCTTAAGAATCATCCTGTGGTTGTTTAAGTGTAGAATTCTGGGTTCCTCTCCATAGAATCTGATCCAGTAAGTCTGAGGTGGACCCAGGAATCCATTTTAATAAGTAATTCTGATGCAGGTGGTTCACAGATGATTCTGAAAAACCATGCTCGTTGGTCAGTTCTTAGTCTCTAGTATATTCAAGCTCTCAGCAACATTTGACATGATTGACCAAATGCACCTTCAGAACCACTTGTACACTTTGGGACTCACCACCCTTAGTTTTCTTCCTACCTTACTAGCCACTTAATCACAATTTCCTTTACTGCATTTGCCTGTTCATCTCTCAATTTCTAAACATTAGTGTGCCCCAAGGCTCACTCTTAAGATCTCTTCTCTTTTTTAATCTTGCTTATCCCCAAAGTGTTAATTTATATCTCCAGACACATCTGTCAAACAGATATTTCCACTTGGATATTTCAATGGCATCTAAAACTTGGTATGCCCATCACTGAACTCTTGCTTTCCACCTTTCAAACTGGCTCCTCTCCCATATCTCACCAATCTTCCTGTCCAAATAGATACTACCACTTCTTCTTTCTGTTTCTCTTAAGTTTTCTGTCTCTGGATCCTGTCTCTGTCTTAAAATTTCTTTGTCCATCAGGACTGAGTCAAGAGAAATAGTTCTGGTTGTTGCTCTCATTGTTCTTGAAGGGATGAAGTTATTAGTCATTCAGGTCAAGAATATATCCAGTGTTCTGTTTTAAGAGTCTTATTGCTAATTTCTTGTAAGAAAGTATCCCATTTTAGACTAGAGAAGAGTAAACTTGATCCACTGGGGGCAGCAGAGAACAGCGTGTTAGAAATTTAGACCCTGAGACAGCCCCTGAGAGTGATTGGTTACTAGGCAACTCTCATAAGCACCAGATAACTAATATGATCAGGACTCAGCTCTGCTGTTTAGGCTGATGGAAGGTTAGGGAGAGTATCAAATTAGTGCGGATGTGGCTTTCAGAGTTGGGGAGCCACTGGACAGACATGGCAGCTGTCACAGAGAGACAGCTGCTCCCTTATTCTCTGTAGGGATTAGCAAGGTTCTCTAGCAAATCTATAAACCACTGAAAGTGTTCTCTTTGTGGACTCCAGCCTGCTTGCTCAATGGCACAATTTCCAGACTGAACCCTTATCTAGCTGTCAGTGAATTAGCTCATGCCAGAAATGAACAGAAAGACTCACTATTTCCAGACTACCTGCAATTGTTTTTCCTCTCCTCTTTCTCTTACACATCCTATTTTTGCCTTTGTCCCTTGATAGTATGTCTCCTTCATGTAAAAAATAAACAGTGCACAAAACAAATAAATAAAGGTGTCTTAAATACCTGAATTATTCTTTGACTATATGTTGTTATGTGAAAAAAATTCAGAACAGTATGCAGAGAATGATACTCTTTCTATTGCAAAACCAAAGCTATATATATTTTTTGTTCTTTTATTAAAAAAAATTTTTTTAATGTTTATTTATTTTTGAGAGAGAGAGAGAGAGCGAGCAAGCATGAGTGGGGCAGGGGAGAGAGATATAGACACAGAATCGGAAGCAGTCTCCAGGCTCTGAGCTGTCAGCACAGAGGCTGACACGGGGTGGAACTCAGGAGCCTTGAGATCATGACCAGAGATGAAGTTGGACTGAGCAACCCAGGTGCCCCTACCTATTTTTGTAAGTACAGAAAACTGCATGTAAAGTCTTAGAGGGAAACATGTTGAACTGATAACAATGGTTGCTTTGGGAAAGGAAATGGAATTGAGTGGTATCTTTATTGTTTCAGTTTCTGCAATTAAAATATGTAGAAATAGTATCTATGCAATTCATAATAATTTAAAAAGTCAGAGTACAAGAAAAAATGCACTAAACATTTTGGGCCATTTTAGGGGGGAAGTCTGGAAAACTCTAGGGATTAGATGGTGTTCATTCAATTCTACCCTTTTAGAAGGCTCTATTTGCCTACCGCTGACCTACTCTTGCATAAAAAGTCACTGAAAGCTTCTGTGCTCCATTCCAAAATTAATCCAGGTCTGTACTTCTAGCCATTCCATTACTCTTCACCCCTCTTTTCTTGGTTCTCAAATTTCCTTATATTGGCCACATATTTCAGCTTGCGTTTTCATACTTGCGTTTTCATAGTTGCTTTGATTAATGACCAGGTTTGGATTTGCTCTTCTTATTTTGGTATTGTTTCATTGGCAGGATACGTTTGGTATTTGCCTTCAGGTTTTATGCAATGAGGCTTTTGAGTAAAGGCTTTTGCTTCTGTATTCACCTTTGGGGCACTAGAGGATAGACAAACTCCTGCTTCCTCTGGTAGAGTTGAAGGGGGCAATCATATTCACCTCAGTTCACTCATGTTCTGGAATTAGTTTTCATTTTCAGAGCACACGGTGCTGTTTCATTCATTTATTCTCGGGGTTCCTGGTTCCTGAGGACTGTGACCTTATTTATTCTTATGCTTTATGTTTGTTGAATTTAAAATTCAACAACTTTGAAGGTTTATCTAATGGAGAAGAAGTGTTCTTGCAACAATGGTTAGAGCTGCCAGCTTTCATTATAAATGTCACACTGACTAATGTTTTGTGTGTCAAAGAAACCAATGACTTTCTACTCCATTGATAACTCTATTGCTTTTCATTCTGGCTGTGGAGAGCATAGTTTCTTTTCAATATTAAGACTGCATTACATTTGTATATATTAAAGGCATTCACTTAACACAATAGGACCCAAGCCATCTTGTAAATAAATGGCATTTTATTAAAAAAATTTTTTTTAATGTTTTTAATTTATTTTTGAGAGAGAGAGAGAGAGCAAGAGCACACGTGCGCAGGGGAGGGGCAGAGAGAGAGAGGGAGACACAGAGTCTAAAGCAGGCTCCAGGCTCTGGGCTGTCAGCACAGAGCCTGACGTAGAGCTTGAACTCACAGACTGCGAGATCATGACCTGAGCTGAAGTCGGACACTTAAGTGACTGAGCCACCAGGCGCCCCAATAAATGACATTTAAAAAAGTCACATAGCCCAAGGGCTGCTAAACAAAACTCCACAGTAAATTATACTATTCCTTCATTTTTAAAACTTGGGAAATTAAAACAAAACCTAAGTTGTTACTGGATAGGCCTAGGTTATTACTTGAATAGATGCTATATTCTTCCTTTCCTTGATTCCTTTTTAGTTTCTTTTCTTATTTGCTTTAATTGATTTAATAACAGGTATGGTAGAAACTTGAATATAGTATAACCCTAACTGATAGAAAATAGTAGAAGCCACTGATTGTAATTAGCAAGACTTTTATCTTTATATCATGTCTCTAGATGATCAACAGAGATTCTATTAATGATTTGGTAAAGCTGAGTCAAACTTTTAACATTTTACTTTGATCAGTGGTGCCATCTCTGGCACATAATTACAGAGCATTAATATTGTCTTGGACTAAATTAAAATGCTATAAAAGTAAATAATATAATTAAAGAGAATAAAGAATGTCTTCCATGCTTTCATTATAATCAATAATCTGCCCTTAAAATGAACTGAAATTCAAATCAAGTTTGAAAGGGGATAAAACAAAAGAAGGGGCTTTCTAGTATCCATCTTTCTACCATTTAAATTAAGGTGAGATATTTAACATAGATTTTTTTAGTTCTTAAAAAGAGGAATTGAAAGTAATGACATAGTCCTGATTTCAGTGACTGCTTATAGTTAGTGTGGATTTTCATCCATTGGTATGGACTACATGGTGTAGTGTATTGAGAAGGATATGAGTCCATGTCTGGTTTAGCAGTGAAGAGTATTATAAGCAATTGATGATGACTGCTTGAGTGTGGGAATGACATCTTATGTAATGTGTATTTCTTCACTCTAATATAAGACAATAAAAGTAATGTCATGAGCAGGTTTTCAAGATCATTCTCATGCTAGTGTGATGAGATATTATTTCATGAAAACATCACAACAACCCTATTTCTTCTCATTCCCTTCTTTATGTAAATGAATAAAGTGAGATTAGGGGGCTAAGTAACTTGCCTGAAGTTGAACAGGTAGTAAAGAGCAGAGCTGGGATTTCAGCCGAAGTGGGTCAGACTTCAGAGACTATGACAGTTTTGCTTGGCCATGTAGCCATTTTATAATGGAGGAACTTATATTAGTTCCGATTATCAGAAAAGTTTAATGGATGAATTGGAACTTTTGCTAAACTTTGAAAAATGTGTGGTGTATAATACTTGGAAAGAAATGAGATAAGGAAACAGTATTAGCAAATGTGGAAACATGAGAATGAGTCTTTGCATTTAATGGGGTGATTTAGTCAGCAGTTCCTGGTGGGAAAGCAATGAGGGTGTTGTAGGTGTGGCCACATGACAGAGTGCTTTATTTATTTTTTATTTTATTTAATATTTTAATTTTTTATTTTTGAGAGACAGAGACAGAGTGGGAGTAGGGGAGGGGCACAGAATCTGAAACAGGCTCCAGGCTCTGAGCTGTCAGCACAGTGCCTGATGCAGGACTTGAACTCATGGACTGCAAGATCATGACCTAAGCTAAAGTTGGACGCCTAACCGGCTGAGCCACCCAGGCGCCCCTTCCCCGCCTTTTTTATTCAGAGTGCTTTAAATGTCTGAAAGAGTATGGATTTAACTCTTAAGCAGTGGTAAGTCACAGAACATTATTTATAAAAGCAGTGCTTTAGGAAGATTAATTTAATGTTGGACTATTATCAGCAGGATTCATGAAGGTCATGAGAGAGGAAGTAGGAGAGATTATTAGAAGGCTACTACTACAGTCCAGAGAATTTGAGCATAGATCTAATTATAGTGCACACATTTTATTGAACAATGAAAAACATTTTTTTAATGGTTATTTTTGAGAGAGAGAGAGTGTGTGAGTGGGGGGAGGGGCAGAGAGAGAAGGAGACACAGAATCTGAAGCAGTTTCCAGGCTTTGAGCTGTCAGCACAGAGCCAGATGGGGGGCTTGAGCCCATAAACTGTGAGATCATGACCCAAACTGAAGTCAGATGCTTAACTGACTGAGCCACCCAGGCACCCCAAACAATTTTTATGTTTAGACATTGAACTAAGCACTGGACATATTTTATCTCAGTTAATCCTCACAATATTAAGAGGAAAGTATTATGATCTCCATTTTATGATAGAGAGGTCTAGATCACAAAGTTTAGTGGTGGAGCTGATCTTCAAATCCTGGGTGATCCGATTCCAGAGCTCCGTGTTCCTCTGTTTGGAACAAATAAGTAGGAAGGCCTACATGTGAGTGTTCAGAAAGGAGGAGATGATAATTGACTTGGGGGAGATATTAAAAGCAATTGGTTTCAACATTTTGGGCTACTGCCCACAGTAAGAAATATGAAACACATAAACCAGGACATTTATACTTACAGATGTAATCTGAATAGCCTCATGAAACAGCATTTATTTACCCTTATCATATGTAATGCACTATTCTTTTCTATGCTATTTTATTAACATTTTTCTCATTGTTACCCAGTAAAGATTTTATAATCCACTAATAAATGGGTTGTGGCCTCCAAACTAAAAAACTCTGAGCTATAAAATATGAAAGAGATGAGAAGTTGAAAGTCATCTCTAGGTTTTGCTTGAGTGTTGAAGAGAGTGGGTACCACTGATTGATAAAAATACAGGAGAAACTGGAAAGAGGAGTTGATGAAGTTTCCTGCAGCTACTGTAACAAATGACCACAAACTCGGTAGCTAAAACAACAAATTTAATCTCTTACAGTTCTGGAGGCCAGAAGTCCAAAATCAGTAGCAGTGGGCCAAAGTCAAGGTATTGGAAGAAGCACTTCCTCCAGAAGCTCTGGTTGAGAATCTGTTCCTGGTCTCTTCCAGCTTCTGGTGGCTGTGGGCATTCTGTGGCTTGTGGACGCATTACTCCAATGTTTACCTCCATGGTCACATTGTCTTCTCTTGTGTATAATCTCCTCTGCCTCTTCTTTTAAGGATACTTAGGATTGCAGTTAGGGCACACCTAGAGAACCCAGGATAGTCTCTCTTTCTCAAGATTCTTAATCCAATGACATCTGGAAAGCAATGAGAACTGCATGTCTACAGAAACATGGGTTTATCAGGTAATTATGCCCCTTCCTTTCTTTCTTCCTTTTATCCTTCCTTCCTTCCTTCCTTTTCTCCCCCACCCCTCTTTCTTTCTTTTGTTCTTTCTTTATTATCCATCTAGGAAATCACAATATATTAGACATAGAGCCACTTTATACAAACATAGGGTAGTGCCTAGCACAGTATCTGCCATATATTAGGTGTTTGATAAATACTTGTTGAATAATTATGATAATTTTTTAAATGACCTCTCATTCTAAAAATTTAGTCTTTTTCTGGCCCATTATGTATCTCTTTCTAGCCGTCAGAAATCTGCTTTCACAATTTGGCAGGAGACCTTAGAGAATATATGGTTTTGGTCGTAACCCCTCATTTTTACTTTTGAGGTAACAAAAACAGAGGAAGAGTGATAGCAGTGGAGATAAAGAGAGGATGAATTTGGATAAGATTGACAAAATTAAAGGCCACGTGAGAATGGGTCCATTATAGTTGGTAGGTTTTGGATTTATTGAGTTGAAGCAGGGTCTAATCATTTGGGCATGTTTTACGTGAATCCCATGTTTTATGAAATGCTGAGTATAATAAAGGCAAGTTTATGTTTGGTGCATCAGATGTCATTCAGATTTGACAGTGAGATTCAGGGTAGAGAGTTAGTAGCTGTGGCTTAGAACCCTGTTTTTGCCACTTTTCTGTGCCCGATTTTGGGCAATTTACTTAGCCAAGGATGTCCTTACCATTCTCAGCAGTAGAATGTCTGTAATACTGTAATACCTTTCACCTACAGTTCTTGTGAGACTTAGGATAATACATGTGCTTTGGTCAAAGTGAGTGCTCAATAAATTCTAATTCCTATTCTTGCTCTACTTTCTTTGCGTTGTTTATTCTCATTCTTTCATGAGTATACTCTGGAGTTTTCCAATGGCTACACGATGTGTCGTAAGATACTGGAACACACTGAATACAGAAGAAGATGCGAGAATCCAACAGTCTTCTGTTAAGCCAGGCACTAAAGAGATTTGCAAAAATTTAACAATATGACTCCTCTCACTAAACTCTTCTTTTTGGAAAACAATCAGAAAAGCGATAGTAAAAAAATACTATGTTAATATTTAATGAGTTTGTTTTGTCATTTAAAATGAATTTGTGGGTAAGTACTTAAATATTTCTCACTTTTAATTTTAATACATATAGTTATTGATATCACCTATTTAAGCAAATATCTCTTTGGGGTCCATGATAATTTTTAGAAAGTTGTAAAGGAGTCTGGACTGAAAATTTGAGAACTCCCAATTTTAGAGGCATGAGAATGGGATCCAATAGGATAGTATCAACTTCTCAGAGTCCAAGCTCCATTGAATATCTTACTAAATGTGGTTCCTTTTGTGACAGCTGACAAGTAGCTGATGAAGAAAAACCTGCTAGAGGTGAACTTCTGGCAGGGAGTGATAAGGGGAATTATAGCTTGTGACTTCGGGGGAAATGATAGGCCTGGAAAATGGTGTTTTAGATAGAGCTAAGCCTCTCTATTCACTTCTTCCCACCACTGTTTATTTTTCTTCTCCAAGTTTTTATTTAAGTTCTAGTTAGTTAGCATACAGTATAATATTAGTTTCAGGTGTAGAATATAGTGACTCAACACTTCCATACAACACCCAGTGCTCATCACCAGTGCCCTCCTTAATCCCCATCACCTATTTCACGCATCCCCCTGCCCACCTCCCCTCTGGTAACCCTCAGCCTGTTTCCTGGTGTGCCCCTTTGTCTTCCCCCTATGTTCATTTTTAAAGAGTGCTTTAGGATAAAAGATTACAATAATATATTCTAAGAATTATTTGTTTTATGAATTTTTTAAATCATGCTTTTGGCATGCAAAGTGTCCACCGGGGACTATTTCTGGAAAAGGTGTAAGTATAACTGCAGAAAGCTATGTCATCACCTGAGGCTTTATATGGAAGGGACTGAAACTCGACTGACTGAGTTTTGAGTCTGTTCATGCTCCATGCAGCTTTAGGATAGAAAACCGGCTCTGTGCCATCTTGTTTTAAAGCGTCTATCTAAAATCCTGTAAAGAAGGTTTTTTGGTAATTGTGAGTTCTTAAGGAGAAAGATTAAAGTGATGGTGTTCTTTCCCCTCTCTTCTCTCCTCTTCAAATGGTTTTCGAGAATTTAGTAGTGTCGATTGCCAACCAGTGATCACAGGTCAAGGTGTATGTGACACCATTTATTTTCCAGTCTGCTCTTGTGAGTCATAGTCTGCATGGGAATGTTTCATATTTTCAGATTCATTCTTTTCCTAGCCCTAAAAATTTTCTTTGGCAAAAAAATCTTATGCAAAACAAAGATTAAAGGCTTAAAAAGAAATGAAAATGAAACTCCTGAGTTTCAAAGTGAATTATGCAAAATTAAATAATTCTTTTGCATTATGTCATTTACACTTTCCCAAGGTTTCAGTTCTATGCGGTGGGATTCTTTGCACCTTTTGTAGTTAATTGAAATAATTTGCTCATTACCGTTATGCCTTAGAGTTGCCAGAAAAAATAGAGTAAACTTGTGTTTCAGAAAAACAATGAATCATTTTTTAGTATAATTACGTTCCCCAAACTGCATAGAACAGTATTTATTTTGGTTGTTTATCTGAAAATGAATTTAAGCAGGCGTCCTATATTTTAATTTGCTAAACTTGGCAACCCTACCTAAGCACAACTAGATTCTTTTATTGGTCTTAGAGTATATGGAACAGATAGGTATTTTCAAATGGTTTTGTAGTTAAAGGCAAATACACAATTTTCTCAATGAAATAACTATTACTCGGCAAAAAGTGTTTTCATATGTAAAACAGAACCCTTAATTCTCAGAAATGTAGTCCAAGAATTAGTACTGGTCTTGCAAATCAAGTTTTACCGCTTAGCTTAGCTTGGGAAACTTTCCTTTCTGGTTACTGGATGAGCTAGCTCCACCCAGCTGCTGAAGTGAGATACAAATTGTAACAAAACCGGAAGTTGGCTAGGCTGCCTTCGCTTCCCAAGGTAAGTGTCGCCTTCTGTTCTCTTTAAGTCAGAACTCTCCGCAAAGCGTTTAAAAATTGAAGCCGGCTAAGGAAACAGTACTGAGAGCAGGCGCCTGGGATGATGGGGGCAGTCGGCGACGCACAATGAACGCTTTAACAAATTATGTTCTGGAGCTTGTATTGAGCTAATGAGTGTGCACAAACGAGTTAGGTTAATAATATGTCCCGTGACTTTGACTAACGATCTTTAATCCCAGAAAAGGGTGGTTGTAAGTAGTAGAGTTGTGCGTGGGATCCTGAAAAGCATGGACTTTATTCATGCACGTGTGTTTCTTTCTTTCTCCTTTTTTGAAAATTTGAAACTGCCAGAACTCCCTTTTGTATTTAAATCTAATGGCAAAATTACCTGTATGCAGATTACTTAGAGCCTTACTTGGTTTTTAAAGTGTGCTTTAATCTAGAAATTTTAGCTCGCTGCCCCCACCCGCCCCACCATGTGCCTTTAAGAATTTAAGAAAGGCTCTGAAGGTGGCTAAGTGTTACCTCTGCCCTGCCCCCTCCCCTCCCCCCCTTTTTTTGCATCTTGTCAGTGCTTGCCTAGGGGCAAAGGAGTTTATTCAATTTGTAAATGCATTATCCAGAGATAATTCCTTACAAAGCTAAACTTTTGAGCTCAGGTATTTTCTTTTTCTTCTAAATTAGAGAAAAAGTGGAAAGATTTGAGTAGTGTACAGAGGTGGACGCTAAAATTTGGTTTATTGATTTATTGAAAACATTGAGCTAGACTTTTTAGAGGATGGTTTTGTTTGAAGGGATGAGTTCTAGTAAGTTGTTTCATAACCCAACATGTCGATTCTTTTGGCCAACTGTAACTTCGTTTCACACTTGTCAATTTAGGTAATGTCAGTTTCCCTGGAAATCACACTGTACACAAGCGCTGTTTTCAAGGTACACTGCTAGTCAGTGTGACAGGAGATCAACACGGGAGCACCTTTGCTGCTTGCAGAAGATGGCTATAAGACAAGTCACCAGTTGGGGCAGGGGTGATAAAATTTTTTAGTAGCAAAATCAAAGCTTCTGGAAGTTCCGAAAAGAGAACAATTACTTAAGGTTGGCAGAAATAGGCAAGAATCCACGGAAAGAAGGAGATTTTAATGGAAGACCTGGTTTATGGTGGCCACTGTGCTAGATGTTTCATGCGTATTACTTTATTTAATCTTCACAAAGCACCTTGATGTTGGTTGCATTTTCTGTAACAAAATGAGAAAACTAAAGCCTGGTGAGGGTAGATAATTTGCTCACAGTCACTAAGTGCCTGCTGGATTCAGACCGGCAGCTGGATTATTCAAACGATGTGATTATTCAAACGATGTGAATATCCATAGTGTTCACCGTTTCATAGGACACAGTAGTTGATGGCTTTGGAAATGCACCTTGAAAGAGGGGAGGAGGTTTTATTTACTAAAACAAAACCAAACAAAAACCATAAAAGTAACACAGAATGTTTGATAATAGATAAAAGAAAAAAGCTAAACCATTTTCTGGTATTTCTTTACAGTCTTTATATATCTGTATTTTATACTTATAAATTATAACTTTTATTATATTTATATTATAAAACACTACATGCTTTAAAATTTTTAAGTTATTTTTATATTATATATTATATATTTTCAAATTATATATATTTTTTAATTTTTATGTAATAAACACTCTTTTCAAATAATGTGCACAGTACAAAGAGGATTAAAAAGAGGAAGTCCATTCCTCTTTCCCTATTGACAACACTCTCCTGGTGGTAACCACTATTGAGAACGGTTAAAGTGTGGAATAGAAGGTTTTTTTCCTTTTGCAGTTGGCTTGTTTTCATTCCTCCCTGTGGCAAGAGCATGTTTCCACTTAAGTACATGCAGATTCATGTCTTAGGGTTTTTGTGAAAGGAGTTGATACTTGCAAAGCACTTAAAGGAATGCCTAGCTCTGATAAAGCACTCAGTAATTATTGGCTGTTATTTGTCCTTGACTATTCTATTTCATTCTTTTAAGTGAGTATGCGGTATTCTATAGTTTGGATGTAGTTAATTAATTTTTGTAACCACCTAAATTTTTGCTATTTTCCAAATAATTTTTGCATAACTGTGCAAGTTTTTCTGTAGGATAATTCTTGCAAGTGAAATTCCTATCTCAGAGGTTGAACATAGTTTAGTAGGATACTGTCAAATTTCCTCCAAAAATATTGTGACAATTTACATTCTTCACTATGTATGAGTGTGCTCATTTTTATACATCCTTGCTGATACTGGATATTGTCAGTATTTTGCATTTTCCATGAAATGACAGGCAATGGATTTTTTTTTTTTACATAAAAGGCATAGTGTACAGAGATTTTTGTATCTTTTTTTTCCCATTTAACATATATCCATTTTTTACATGAGGAGGTGTTTGGCAGTTGAAATATGGAGGTCCCAGTTAGAAGGCAGAATATGGGGAGAAAGACAGAGTGTTGCTTATTCTAGGAATAAGTACACATGGTACCTTGTCACTAGAGCATGGGAGAAAAAATCCTTGAAATTGAGTTGTGCTTTGGGAAAATGATCTTGTGGTGTTCAGGATAGATCAGAATGGTGATACAGAAACAAGGAGGTCAATTGAGAGTGTTTCATTAATATGGTGACAGGTGATGAAGGCTTTGTGCTTTGGTGATGGTGGAATGGAAAGTAGCAGACAGATGTACTAGAAAAAATGGAGAATAGAAAAGAGACACAGAAGGAATAGGTAGAAGAGCGGAAGGGTGGAGGAAGAATCTGCAGAGCTTGTTTGGAAATTGGGGTCCAGAAGAGTGTGTGGGGTCAAATCTTGAGAATATGGGGGTGTGAAGTCTTAATAGAAATATGTTGCCAGATTCCCATCAGAATAGGGGAGTCAGATGCACAAACTAGTCTGGAGGAAAAGATGATGAATTTCATCGCAGACCATTTGAGCTTATTTTCGTCCAAACAGAAATCTATATACAGTTGGAAATATGAGTCAAAGCATTGTGGAGATGTAGAGTGGGCGTAATTGGAAGAGTTGGGAAATATCCTAGGGATGAAAATTGAGGCTATGGAAGTGATGAGCTTGCAGAGAAATGTGGGGGCCAAGGTAAAAAGTCTTGGGAATGAATATATTCATGTATGAGGCATGGAGAGGAACCAGACTTAATAACAATATTTTTTACAATGAGTATTTCTAACATTTGACCTTGGATTTAGGTAGACAGTCCCTTTAATGGCTCCCAAAAATCCATGATCACTTTTTCTACCAAAGGTAGAAAGAATATTTTATTGCTCCCATTCAAATTGCTCATTCTGAAACCCATTTTCCTCCATTGTTTACCTACCATGTCAGCCTTAAAGGTCTGATCTGAATCTATGGATGGCTTATTGGTTAAAACCATACTTTTCACCACTCATGTGCTGTGACTCTGACAAATGTCTTAATCAGTGCCCTGTTTTACAATGTGGGGATAATAATACCCCTCATGCCTTCCTGCATTGTTTTGAGGAAGGCATACTAAGTACCTGACTTGATGCCTCACTTGTTGTAAGCCCTTGGCAAATTGTTGGCTCTTTTATTCTTATTTTCTCTCATACCTCTAAATTTCTATAATGAAATGCATTTTTTTTCCTATTCTACCCTGTGTGATCTGAGACCGTAGTTTTTTTTTTTTTATAACCTCCATGAGTTTCAATTTGCATACAACAAAAAGTTCTTGATATGTTTCTTCCAAGGATTAGAGTTCATTTATATGATGAACCTACTGTGATGACTAGAATGGAATTGGCATTCAATAAATTACATCACTTAAATACTAGATTTATGGCATTTACTTTTGTTTCATCTATTAGTTTTACATCTTTAGAGAAGGGGGATTCCACATTGTACCTAATTTTGTGTTGAGGACAGGGTTATTGCGAGGGCCATCCGGAACGATCCAGATGAAAGCTCTATATCATGTAATAAGGTATTTGCTGCCAATCTTTTTTTCCTGAGATGAATAAAGATGATGGAAAAATTCCTTGCTGATGATGTTTTGATTAGGGGAATCAGGATTAGATTGTAGAGTGCCTTATTACTTTTTCTTCAGTGGTTTCCCTCTACCTTTCCCTTTTTCTTGCTTTTACTTAAACTCTAAACTCTTTTTCAGAATCCTTTTCAACCATCTTAAGTTCTTAGACCTGACAGATCTTAAATTGGTGTTCAGCGTGCCATTTTTAATGCCTCTTTATTTTTTAGAGCCATCTCTGAAAATGTCATAACTCCAATTGTTAATTAAAAAAACCTCTTTTTTTCTCTTTGCTTCCTGCTGTGCAAATGGAGTCTGAAACATTTTTATCTGGGGAAGTGGAAATACTTGACCTATTTTTCAATTTCCCTATAATTTGAGATTCTGCTATCAAAGTCATTTTAATTCTTGATGTGGAAGTTTTCTATCAAAGTAAAGTTAAATTGCTGGAAAGAAGGAGAATACATTTTCTGAAACATTTCAGAAGGCTTGAACAAATTAAATGCAGATGAAAGAAATATATGAAAATCTCACTTGTCTAGCCACAGCAGTGTTTGGAAGAAATTAGCACATACTAATGATAAGGAAATTTAATGGTGCTAATAAATAGTGGCAGTTACCATTTATTGACAACTTAGTGTTTTTAGGCTTCGAACTAGTTGTTTTAGCATTCATTCTTTCAGGAGCTTTAGTTCTATGAAAGAGATCTCTACATTACTTCTTAGGGTTATAGAGTAGACTTGATATCCTGCTGTTGTTTTTTTTTTTAAATTTTTTAACTTTTTTATTTTTAAGTAAACTCCATGTCCAATGTGGAGCTTGAATTTATGACTCTAAAATCAAGAGTTGCATGCCCCACCAACTGAGCCGGCCAGTCATTCTGAATTAGGCTAATTTAGATTTCGACTTTCTCACATTATGCCCCTACTCTCCCATTGTTCATTGTGAAATTTGCATCCTTGCTGGATTTATTTACTTCCTACATGCTTGTGTCTCCAAGGAGGGAGCAGTGATGCCTAGTGAAGAGAGAATATGGATGTTGCCCCTAGATTTAGGTTCTAATCCTCAAAGTGTATATGATTTAGGGTAGATTCTCCGGCCTCAGTTTTTTAATCTCTAAAGTGAAGATACTATCTGCTGATTGTAAGGATTGCATTAGATGTAGTATCATCCAGGTTTTCACTAACCATTTGTTTCTTTTTCTCCTTCTCATGCGCTGTCCCCTTTCCTCCCTCCTGGGTAGTAGAAATGTAATCCTTTTCTTTATGTCATAGAAATTTCATTGCTTTTTGTGTATCTCTTGTGCTTAGTATTAACTTTTGTGAATGAATCAATCTCCTTATCCTTATGGTTCTACTTATTTTTCTATAAGTCTTTCTCCTAACTCTGCCACTCTATTTGCACCTCTTTCCACCTCTAGCCCTAGTCTCTCTAAGAACCTATCAGGTTTCCCCCCAGGTCCTCCCCGAAATGCTGATGTTACAAATGTGCTGTATCCCAAAATTAATTTCCAATTTGGCTTGGAATTTCAATTCCATTTTCTAAGAGAAACAATATTATAATTGGTGGTTCTGTTTCAAGGCCAAAAGCCTAGAAGCAAAAGCATGCTTAACATAAATTAATTGAAATATTTTACACTTGTAACAAGTAAAAGAAAATAATGCCATTGTAATTCTAGTAATAAAATGAAAACTGTTTTGAGTAAGAAGTAGTGATATACTTGGCGCATTATACAATGTAGTTGATGGAAATTCTGAAAGGAGTGTGTAAATGTTTTAGGGATTGCAGTGTTTTTATGTTATGATTAAAATTTGTTTTCCTCATACAGAAGGTCACTATGAGAATGCTAATTTATTAGCCATATTTGTAGTTTTTGTTTAGGTGACAAATGGAATAAGAGAGTAAGACATTTTCATTGAATTAATCCATCCCCTGTGTCCAAAATCCTCCCTGTTGCATGACTTATTTTTTTCTTTAGTTCTGAGAACTCTCCTTTTTGGCTGAAATCCTTGATACTCCTAATTTAGAGCTTGATTCAAGGCTAAAACTTAATGGTCAGGATATGCTGTAAAGTAGTATTTTTCAAACTACAGGTTAAGATCCATTAGTAGGTTGTACAATAATGATTCAGCAGGATATATAAAACCAGCATAAAAAAAAAGGAAGGAATAGAAAATGTATGAGTTTAGTGGCAGTTGGGTAGCTCAGTCAGTTAAGCATCTGATTTTTGCTTTCGGCTCAGGTAATGATCTCACAGTTTGTGAGATCAACCCCTGATTCATGAGATTGAGCCCTCCATTTGTCTCCATGCTAAAGGCGTGGAGCCTGCTTGGGATTCTCTCCCCCACTCCCCCCCCAGTCCCTCCTCTGGTCTCTCCCTCTCTCTCTCCAAAAAAAAAAAAAAAAGATATTAAAAAAAAGGAGATATATACGTTTATCCCTTGTGGTAAAGGTAAATAATACCTCTTGAAATGTTTCTTGGGTCATTATGTAAAAATATCTATTGTGAGTGTGGTAAAAAATTAAATAAAATCCACTGTATATAGCAAAAAACAAAAAACAAAAACCACACAACCTTTTCCAAATTATTTAACTATTTTATAGTGAGCCCTTCTGGTAAAGTTTTCGCTTTTTTTTTTTTTTTTTACAACTCATTCTTTATAATTAAGAAAACCTTGTTACCTTATACCTGTGCATTGATTAAGACTCTCACTGTGTGCTTATACTTATATCTTGGGTGATGTAGATTGGGCTTACTGGGCTGAGTTCCCACAATTTTTTGTGAATATGTTAGCTTTTGAAATTTTGATGCCTTAATTTAAAATGAATGACTAGGGGCGCCTGGGTGGTTTAGTCAGTTAAACATCTGACTTTGGCTCAGGTTATGATCTTGTGGTTCATGAGTTCAGGCCCCGCATTGGGCTTTGTGCTGACAGCTCAGAACCTAGAGCCTGCTTCATATTCTTTGTCTCTCTCTCTCTCTGCCCCTCCCCCAGTCTTGCTCTGTCTCTCTCTCTCTCTCTAAAAAAAAACAAACATAAAATGAATGACTAACCATGAGAGCTAGAGCTTGATTGCAGTTATAACTAGACTTGATTAGTTATTAGCTAGCTTAATCATCTAACTTGGTTTTGACAGGTATACTTTTCTCCATTTCTTCTTTTTCTCACATGTTCTTGGAGTGACACATAAAAAGAAATTTAATGACCAATTTATTAAAAAAATTATTAATTAACATAGTCTCCTTATTATTCTAATGACTTTCTTACATCTAAGTACTTTTCAGTTGGATTCTTCTCATTTTATCCGAATTTTACTTTGCTGTCATTAAATATATTGTCTTGATAAATATTACTTGCCTTTGTGGTCCACAATCACAATAATAATGAAATATTCATGCAAGTAAAATAATTCATTATTTAAGTAATAAGGAATACATTTGTTTTGAATTTTTGCCATTGTGTGAGATGTATGTAGAACATGTTATAAGCAGTCATCATACCTTTTTACTAATTGCTTGTTTTTCAGGCAAGAAAGAAAACTATGCATATTTCATCAGCTTTGGGAATATTTCCGTTAGAATCAGGATAACCTTCCTTTTAATTCATTAGCTAATAGGTCTATCTTTGTCATGGGATGACAAAATGCAACTTATGATATCTTTTTTTTTTTTTTCTATATTGTACCCACTGTGGATTTGGAATGTTAAAAACTTTAAAAATGATACAAAATTGGTGGGAGTTCTTTCAGTGCTTGAAGGAAGACCTCATTCATTATTCATTGTCCACATTACATAATTTTAACTAAATGTCTTTCTGAATAACTCCTTATTCCCTTTCATAACTATGTAATCTGTTGGCATTGGTTGGCTAATGAATTAAAGTATTACTTTGAAAAAAGGCTGTTCCTTAAACAGTTCCAGTTTTCATAACTGGAAAATCATCATTAGCCATTGTAATGACAATAGAGCTGCACCTTGAATGGTCAGCATCTGACCAAGGACAAAGAAATTGCTGGTTTACTTCCCTCCCTGACTGTGTTTGTTATATTTTCCTAATGAATGACAGGTTGTAGTGCCTTAGTCATTTCCCTTTCCTCGCTTACACTTCTTGCTCTGCTAATTCCCAGTGTCCTTTCCCACTGTTTTCTTTTTCTTTCTTTTTAAAAAAAATTTAAAATTTATTTTTAAGGTTTTATTTATTTTGAGATAGAGTAAGTGGGGAAGTGGCAGAGAGAGCGAGAGCGAGAGAGAGAGAGAGAGAGAGAAAATCCCAAGCGGGCTCTGCACTGTCAGCCCAGAGCTGATCACGAGGCTCAAACTTACCAACAACAGTGAGATCATGACCTGATCCACAGTGGGATGCTTAACCACTGAGCCACCCAGGCACCCCCACTTTGCTTTCTTAACATCATAATGTTAGGCATGAAGGCAATCCTGAATTTATTCTGGTTTAACTACTATATTTCACAAATGAAGAAGCCAAGACAGACATTATATAACTAGATTGACGTTATTCAGCTAAGCAGTGCATAGGCAGAGACTAGAAATTATGTCTTGTTTCCACTTTCATCTGACAGGAAGTCAGTGCCAAATAAATATTTGCTAAACGGGGCTGACTCTTCCCCTATACCATCCTTTAGTTGGGCGGCACATTACTGCATTTAATCTTCATGATAATTTGGCCACAGTCCTGTGGTTAAAACTATAACCTTGATCCTCTCCTCCAGCAAATCTTGCGTGGTCCTAAAAGCAGGTCTGCAACTAACAAAAGCACCTGAAAGCCATGTTTGAATAGAAAAATTCCCCTTCTTTTCCACTCTTTAGTCTTCCTTTTCTTCCTCTGCCCCAGTTTTATTGAGAAATAATCGATATATATCACTGTATATGTTTAAGACAGTTGTTTTCCTAAATACCATTTCCTATAGTAATCATTTTCAAAGTTATGCTTTTCTTATGACTCTAGAGAGAAATTTTATGCTTCTCTTACAGATTTTTTTTTCAGAAGCTCTTGATTTATTTGCTCTTCTTGCTTATTCTTTTTTCTTAAAAAATTTTTAAACATTTTTATTTATTATTGAGAGACAGAGAGAGACAGAGCATGAGCTTGGGAGGGGCAGAGAGAGGGGGAGACACAGAATCTGAAGGAGGCTCCAGGCTCTGAGCTGTCAGCACAGAGCCCGACACGGGGCTCAAACCCACAAACTGCAAGATCATGACCTGAGCCGAAGGTGGACACCCAACTGACTGAGCCACCCAGGCGCCCCTCTTCTTGCTTCTTCTTAAATGGGAAAAACTCTACCTAGCTTGATGTTTGATAAAAGATAGGGGTATATAGTACTATTAGACCCTATGGTATCTACTTGATAGCTACTGCTGTAAGGTGCAGGGCTGGTTGAAATGTGTATCTCCCAGAATAATTTCTGGTGTCTAGCAGGAATTCTGTAGTTTAGTTCTTGTCCGATGTGGGGTTTGTAATTTACGTGACTATAAAAGGGTAATTTTTTCTAGTGATTCTAAGGGTGCTTTTATTTGTCTAATCCATTTCTGCGGAGAATAAACTACTTCTTGGGTTCTTCCCATCTGCAGCCTCTCCACAAGTGACTTTACTGCTATGTAACATGTCCTTGCCATCTTCCTCAAGCCTTGTAATTTGCTGTGATTGGCAGTTTCTGGACATAAGCACCAAGTGAAGTGGTTGATGTAGGCTACCAGAGGGTGGGACTGACATAAAGTAGCTGGTGGTCTATTAGGCAGATGGTAAGAGGCAGGTACTGGATGAGAGAAGAGAATTGCTTGGACTGACAATTGTGTTTCTTAATTCAGAAGTGCCTGGGCTAAAGGTAATAGAAATGTTGTTTCTTGCAGTTGGTTCTCTGTTATCTTCAGTTTTCAGTATTACAAATTAAATTATCCACCCTGTCATCATGATTAATGTAATGGGAAATTGGGAGAAGTCATATCAGATATTTATTTAGGTGATGGTATTTAAGTCCAGAAGAAATATTTCTTATTTGTTCTTTAAGCGTCCTGGGATAAAGTGGAATAGAATCTTTTGCTTTTAGCGAAAATCATGCTAATGAAAGCTAACTAACATTTATTATCTTTCATGTCAGACTTTAGCTTGTATCTTCATTTTATTAAAATAACTTGTAAGGTGGGTGTTAGTTTCCTAATTTTTCAGGTAAGGAAGTAGAAGCTTGAGTGATTTGGTTAAAGTCTCATAATTGGTAATTGGTAGAGTCGAGATTCAAATCCAGGTCAGACTTCAGATACCACATTCTTTTTATTACATATTTTTGACAATATGGTTAGCGGTCTGTTGAAAGCAGGTTTTCTAGGATTACTATTCTGTCATATGAAACCTTTATATTTTAATTATGTACGAAAATAATATGCTTCTAATCTTTTTTTTTTTTTTTTGAGATGGCAGTTCCTGGATTTACCTTTGGTACCTTCATACTTGTGTTGCACATTAGTTCTGTGGCTAACTATCCCAATGGAAAAGTAGGAAAGTCATGCCATGGAATGGTTCCTGAACACGGTCATACTGCACGTTCTGATCCTGCTCACAACATTTCAGTGAGTCAGATGACATTCAGACCAGGAGATCAGATTGAAGGTACTATGTTGGGATTAACTATTTTGCATTTTGAGTTTCCTTCTTTTTCCTGTACATGGAATCTTTATTACTGTTAGATTTATACAGTTTCATTTAAATCTATCCACCTGTTTCCATAAGATACCATCCTCTTAACGCTTCTCATTTTGTGTTTAACTACTAGAGAGGACTATATTATTTAAGTAGTAAATCTACTCCCCAAGCAGAAGAGGCTTTTTAAAAAAAAATTAAGACCTTTTTTTAAAAAATGTTTATCTATTTTTGAGAGAAAGAGAGACAGAGCGTGAACAGGGGAGGGGCAGAGAGAAAGGGAGACACAGAATCTGAAGCAGGCTCCAGGCTCTGAGCTGTCAGCACAGAGCCCGACGCGGGGCTGGAACCCATGGACTGTGAGATCATGACCTGAGTTGAAGTCGGACTAAGCAGAATATGTTTTAAATACATTTTTATCATTAGTTAATATACCTTTTTTTTTTTTTTTTAACAATCCTATTAACTCAATAGAAGAGGAAAATAAAGTTTATCTTATTTGGTTTAAGGTATAATAAACCCTTATTCTTTTTGGTATAGTATAAATTCTTGTGTTTTTCTGATTCTTTGGGTGAAAGGTAGGCTGACTGTCAAAAGTGTATCTATAACAGTGTTTTACAAACTATTTTCTGCAACTCCAGAAATACAAAATATTAACAAACTCTGACAAAAACAGCGTATAGATAAATCAGTTTGGAATACTCTGCCATGTTGTGTATGCTGAGAGTTTCATACCGCATAGTAGGATGCTAAAGTCTTCGGGAATTTTCAGTAAAGAAACAAATATTTATTTTCATTCATCATTTTTTGAACTAATGTGGCCCCATGGACACCTCCCTGACCATCACCTACCTTTTTTTCCCCTGTAGAATTGGAATGGCTCTTAACATCTCACAGAGTGAATGTCCTATGGAACATAGTTTAGAACTTCTTTGTCTATGGGATTATTTCTACCATTTTCTCTCCTGGAGTAGTTTTGTGTGTATATATGCTAGATTCTAAATGTGAGATGCCTCCTCTAAACAATTTCCTTTTAGGGATGTTGCTAAACCTCTTAAACTATCTTTTTGTTTGTTTCTCAGTTACTTTGTCAGGCCTACCGTTTAGAGGCTTTCTCTTAGAAGCACGTGATGCTGAGGATTTGAGTGGCCCTCCTATTGGCTCCTTCACATTGATTGACAGTCAAATATCACAGCTTTTAACCTGTGAAGATGTGCAGGTTTGTGTTGTTTGAAACTGATTTGTTAGTTTTCATGGATCTTTTCATTACAAGATGAAAAGCTAAGGGTTGTCAGATAATGACATTACCCATGTTTTGCAGACATTTAAATAGATTCACAATGATCAAGCTTTCCCCCTAAGTTTTCTATTTGCAATATATTTGTACAGATCAGCATTTTAGAAAAGGCAGTAGCTTGAAGGGTTTATAGCTTTTGATATTTTATGTAATATTGACTCATTATATTGATTTTAAAAGGTGTTAATATTGAAGATAGGATTCTAGAATGGGACAGAGGTATAATTTTTGTTATTCATTCATTGATTTAATAAACATTTATTATACCAAGAACTATCCTGGTGCAAGGGATATGGTAATGTACAAAACTTACTTCTGTTCTTCGAAGAGCTGAAAGCCTCACACATAAGTAAAACATATGGACATATGATGTATGATACATAGGTAGAACATGAGGAATATAGGACAGACACATAAGTAGAACATGTGATGACTTAAATTAGAAGCATTGGTGGGTGGGACACATAGCAGGGGGTGTCACACACAGGCTGGGGGAAATTGAGAGAGAGGTCCTTGGAGGAGGTGATCTCTACATCAGGCCTCAATGAATGAGTAGAAATTTGCCAGGTGAATGAGAGTGGGAAATGAGATTGTTCAAGGGAAGGGAATTACTAAAATACAATGCTATGTATGTGGAGGCAGGATTTTTTTCTTTTGATGAATTTTCTGGATTCTCTTTGTAGCTATTAATGGAAGGAATACTAATTTATAATATAAATTAAACAATGAGCAGGCTCTATATAGCATTGACATACCCAGTATTCATAACTCTTTTCAGTTCTTAAATTTCTGCTGACTCTAGCAGAGCCAACTGCTAATCTGGCGTTAACTAGCCAACGTATATTTGTTGAGTACCTGAGTCCCTGTTCTAAATAAAACAGTATTTACCAGAATGCCAACATCATGCAGTGATAGATTACTTTGCAAAACGACAGTAGTTCAGCTGTGCTCAACTATTCAGTGACTGAATGGTAGTTCTTTTCCATTTTATTTCAGGGATATGCTGTGAGTCACACAAATCCATCCAAGAAAACAAAAATTAAAGTCTACTGGAATGCTCCAAGCAATGCTCCGAATCACATAAAGTTTCTGTGAGTAGGAGAGCTTACAAATCAGCAACTAGTAAAATTGAAATAATGGTCTGTATCATTTTTGGTACCTATTGGACCTATATAGGAGAGGTTTCATGTAGAATGACACCACCTTAGTGTGATAAGTGGCTATTTTGCTTTTTGTTTGATTTTTCCACTGAGCCCAAGACCTAACACCTAATAGGTACTTAATACACATCTGCTGAGTGAACTGAATATTGCAGTACCTTTGCACTAAGAGGCATTAACTAATACTTACTTGAGTTCATATATGGTGTATGGACTAATACATTTATTTAGATTTGTTCTTATCTTAATATGATAATATGAAAAAATTCCTAAAATTTGGATGACTTTTTTGTAGTGTTACAACCTGCAAATTAGATTAGTAAGACTTCGTGCCCTCACAATTATGAAATTCAGTAGAATTAGAAATCCGTTTCCCTTAATCCTATGTGCAAGGGGAAGTGGAATGTCATAAAACAGTTGAATGATAACCGAGTAGTGTTAGAGACATATGTATATATTTTTATCAAAAAATTTTTTTAATGTTTATTTTTGAGAGAGAAAGAGAGAGAGAAGGATACAGAGGATCTGAAGTGGGCTCTGCACTGACAGCAGAGAGCCCAATGCGGGGCTCAAACTCATGAACCCTGACATCATGACCTGAGCTGAAGTCGGATGTTTAAAGGACTGAGCCACCCAGGCGCCCCTAGAGACATATATTTTAACGGGAATTGGTCTCCTGGCATGTCTGTATGTTTTGTTTTACTTTGTACAGATGCTAGCACATAGTAACACAGCTTTGTACCTGTGTGTTGTGTGAAGCGTGGAAAGGGACTATGACTCCAGTAAGATCTGGTGTTGCTTATGCAGCCTCTATCTAACTTCTTGCCGTAGCTGCCTGCTACACATGACCTGTGGGATAATTGAACAGCACACTATGAAATAAGTAGTAGTAGTATGTTCTTTATATGTCAGAGAATAGAAGTCTGTGCAGTTTAGTCAGATCTGGCACTCATGACTGCTGGTAGTATGCCCAAAGAGCAGACAGGGAAGAGAAAACAGAAGAAAAGAAAGAGCAAGAGCAAGCAAGAGAACAAGGACAGTAAAAGTTTATTTAGTAATGAGGTAGAAGAGTCATTAGAGATTTGCCTCAGACAAAATTAGTAGTACTGTTGGTTAGTATTAAGTTGTGTGTCCCCAGTTTATTTCTTTTCTTTTTATCCTTTTTTTGGGGGGGATTCTATTATAATGGGCCACAATTAGGGTTCTCTTTGATCTCATGTGTACTGCATTTCAGAGTCACAGTTGTGGAGAAGTATAAAAACTACTGGGTGAAGATTCCTGGCCCTATAATTTCACAACCCAATGCACTGCCTTTTACAACACCTGAAGCCACAGTAGCGCCTTTGTCAACATTACCTCCCGTCTCTCATTTAACCAGATCAGTAAGTAATGTGTTTATGGTTTCACCAAATGCAATCTAAAATAACAGTGTCTTTGGAAATTGTGGTTCTGTACTTGCTGAAGTGTGCAGAGAAGTAGCTGTACTGGGTTGTGGTAGTGAGTTTTCGGGACCTCTGCAGGAAATCTGAAGGAAGTCCTCATTGCAGCATTATGACTTCTAGGTCAGAATAAAGGGAATGCAACACCCTGCATGTTCAAGGTGTGGTTATGACATTCACACGTGGTCTGTACAGCCAAATATCAAATGTGGAGAGGAAGATTAAAGCTTAAGCTAAACTTAGACAAGATTTGGAGGAGAATCTTGAATTGGTGATGTAACTCTTAGATCAGATTTCATTAAGGCCAGTGAGGACTGGGGGATTCTGTGTGCTGAACTACAGAAGCTCTTTTGCAAACTCATCAGGTAGAATTCCATTTAGGCCCTCTGGTTCAAAAGAACTGTGGTTGAAAAAAACGTATCTTATAAAGGGTAGTGCATATTAGAAATACTAGGTTTTACTGAAAGAAATTCTGATAAATGAGACTTATTAGTTCAGAAGTGAATATAGTGAAAAATGTCTTACGGCAGGTTATTACAGTTAAAAGAACAAACTTGGGTCTGAATCCTGACTCGCGTAACCTTCTGTGTGACTTTGGACAAGCTACTTAATTCTTAAAGTCTCAGTTTCTTCACCTATAAAATGAGAAATAATAATATCCAGCTCTTAGTATCATTATGAGAATTAAACAGTGTAATGATTATAAAGTTTCTAACTGCTTTGCACTTAATAGAAATTCTGTAAATATTAATTCCTTTTTTCTTTTCCTTCTCTTTTTTGTATTTTTATAACTCTTTGTTCTCATAGGGAAGACTAAGTAAAGCATTTGTACTCTTATGTACTGTCTCATTTTGTTTTTCTTCTACGTTTTGCAATATATGATGATTATACTTGATTACATTATCATGAATGTTACACTTTTGACCATACGATCGGATTTTTTATTTGCACTAGTTCTAGTTTACTTAGTCTTAATGTTTATTTATTTTAAAGCTGCCTTAGGGGAATAGACAGTCAGTCTGTACCTGAGCTTCCTAAGAGGAATTTGTTGACAGAATTATCTTTCCATATATTCACATAAAAGGCATTAGCTCTCATTGGAGCTTTTTATGGTATCTCTACACCAGGTTTATAATCTCTGATTATAGAAAGGTTTATTCAGAGTCATGGGATTATAGCATTCATAAAGAGCTAGAAGAGTCCTGAGAATTCAATCCCTGTTGTATAGTTGAAGGTATGCAAGAAAGACAGTTAAGTTCTTCAGCAAATGAGTAAACAGGAGAGTAGAGACCAAAATCCAAGTTTCGAGTAAACAGGAGAGTAGAGACCAAAATCCAAGTTCCGTCCTGGTTTGTTTTTTTCCATTCTACTGTGACTTTTCTTTAAGTTCCTGTGAAATAATAAGAAATGTATAGTGGTTTCTGCTGTGGTTCCTGCTAATATTTGGCCTTTGGCCCCAGTTCCTGATACAGAGCTCCTAAATCCCTTGTAATTTCCTGAGTGATAGGAATGCTCTCTGCTCTAATGAGGTTACCCTGGGTGGGCTCCTCCATGGGGGCAGGTCACCAGAAAGACCAAGCCATGATTAGAAACTGGGAACTTTCTGTGCCCCCCCCCTCCATTTTCCAGAGATGAGTGAGGGGCTGAAAATTGAGTCATTAATCCATCATGCCTCCATGATGAAGTCTCCATAAAAAAAATCCAAAAAGTATGGGGTTTAGAGAGCTCCCAGGTTGCAGAACACATGGAGGTGCTGGGAGGATGATGCCTTAGAGAGGGCATGGGAGCTCCACCCGCCTGCCCACATACCTACCCTGTGCACCTCTTCCATCTGACCATTCCTGGGTTGCATCCTGTAATAATACACTGGTAATCTAGTAAGAAACCTGTTTTCCTGAGTTCTGTGAGCCATCCTAGTACATTATCAAACTTGAGGAGAGGGTCATGGGAACCTCTAGTCCTTTTCATTGGGAACCTAGAACTTGTGATTGGCCTCTGAAGGGAGCAGTATTGTGGGACTGAGCCCCTAACTTGTAGGATTGGACACTAACTTCAGGTAGATTGTGTCAGAATGGAATTGCAAAGTAGGACATGCTCTTGGTGTCCACAGAGAATTGCAGAATTGCTTAATGTGGGAAAATCCGCCACACATTACTACTCAGTGTCAGTAGAGTAGAGAAATGAGAGGTTTTTGAATACAGTTCCCATTCATTCTAGATGCATGATGTCTAACTCTTCTGAAATACACCATCATGGCGCATTCAAACAAGATGACTGAGCATTTGCGCTGTAAAAATTGTAGAGCTGAAATTTTTTGATACTGGTCCTCTTATTTGCCATAATGAGAAAACTCTGAATTAAGTCATTGTAGATTGTTTCTGTTTCTCCTCCACTAAATTGTTATTACTATTATTTGGAGTGTTAGTATATATTGGAATAACCATTTTTTCTTATATTATTTTAATATAAAATTTGAACCTGAATTCTAGATGCAGAGTCTAGGATCTAAATATAAAAACTTGTGAGCTTGTCTGTTTGCTTCTTAAAAGCCCATTCTACAAGCTCAAGGATATCCTTAGGCAAGAATGTCAATGTGGGCTTAAATATTCCCCAAGATGTTTTTCAAAATTTACTAGAAACTATGCTCCAGAACATAACCGATGTGAAATATTTTGTGTATTAAAGCAACTTTAATACTCATGCACATTATGGTCCAACTAATGTTGTGTCTTCCAAATTTTAATTAAAATTAATTAAGTTTAAAAGTTCACAACCTAACTACTGCTCTGATCATGTCTAATTTGGGATGTGTCATTTGTTTCCTTCTTTGAATCTTTATTATGAAAAGATACTCTTGTTAAAACTTGTACTTCAAGGTAATGGCTCTTTTATCATTGTGAAACGAACTGCTTGGTTGGTAATTAAGACTTTTTCCCCCTGTCATTTTTCTAGTTCAGTGCTTCAGATTGTGGGAACAAGAAGTTCTGTATTCGGAGTCCTTTGAACTGTGACCCAGAGAAGGAGCGTGCCTGTTTCTTCTTGTCCTTCACACGAGATGACCAATCGGTGGCGGTTGAAATGAGCGGTCCCAGTAAAGGCTATTTATCCTTTGCGTTTTCTCATGACAGATGGATGGTTTGTATCCCTTGCTTACTTACATAAGTGGTAATGAAAGAAAAATTACTGGAGGGAACCTAATCAATGGCAGTTAGTTATTTGTTCCAGAGTCAAATAATCGTACTTAAAGTGGGAAGGGGAAGGGGAGGGCAGGCGCAAGAAACATAGAGCAGATTCTAAGCTAAATATCTTTGGATATTTCATGTTTTTAACAGGGTGCAATTATATACCTCTAAGAAAGGCTGTCCTTTCTTAGAAAGTTAGGAAAATCACTTTATATCTAGTGGATTCACCACTATTTCTGTCTCTGTCTGTTTATCTCTTTGTGATAAAAACTTGACATACTGTTAGGAGAAGTTACTCTGCATCAAGTCTCATGTTATTTGTGATGCTTTCCAAACCCTCCTTGTTTTCTCATGTGGCCAGCAATCCCAGCATAGGTTGCTGCTCTTGGAGCCCCCATTATGGTAGTCATCAGTACGTATCCCAAACAAGGAGTTAAACCTGGTGTGTCCAGGCATAAATATATTCCTTACCGGTTGGCTCCTTCATCAGATCTACAGAAGGCAGCATTTGTTTTAGGCTGATTCTCGCTCTCCCTGGGAAGCAGTGAACGGATTCAGTGGTTCTGTAGATGGTGGCCTTGGGCTGTGGTGTGGAATGGCAGAGTGCTGCGTGGGCTTCCTCCTCTCCCAGAAGGAAGGAGAGTGTGGGCCAGGACATGTGTAAGTCCTTTTTGAAGCGGAATTGGTGGTGAGGTCAGGGCTGACTACAAACCAAGAAAGCCTCTTACTTCCCCATTAGCAAAGGCAACGAGTCTTTTCTAGAGAGTTTTCTTCCTGTTGCATTTTAAACTTAACTTATCACTTCTTAAAGGACTTATATTTCAAAAAAAGAAAAAAATGCTGAGATTCTGTGCTGGAAGGAGGATTGTTTTCCTTCACTTAGATCACATTGGTCCTCGTATGCTGCTTGTATGTATTGCAGGAAGCCAGGTGTAACTTTTTTAGGGGGAGGGCATTGCAATATATGCACATGACCTAGATATATTACTATATAGTTCTAGAATGCCCTCATTACCCTTTTTCATTAAGCAAAACATAGACCTTAACTTTATGAGATTTAAGATATGTTATATGCTTTTAAAAATGACA
The DNA here is from genome assembly GCA_028646485.1 of Cryptoprocta ferox. Taxonomy (NCBI): domain Eukaryota; kingdom Metazoa; phylum Chordata; class Mammalia; order Carnivora; family Eupleridae; genus Cryptoprocta; species Cryptoprocta ferox. The sequence continues at coordinate 20,454,322 of CM053570.1, forward strand.
TACAAGAAATTGTGACTCTTTTTTCTTTTAAGGTTGTTTTTTTGGGAAATTTTATGCTTGATCAAATGATGTTGCATTAGTTCAAGACCTTTCCCGGATTGCCCTTTGTAATTGTCGTCAGAGCTATAGCATATTCTGCTGGGTATTTGCAGTTCAGGCAGAAATGAACCAAGTTTGGTGCATAAGGTGGATAATGAGGCTAGATTAAAAATAAAAGTGGGGGCTCCTGGGTGGCTCAGTCAGGTAAGCATCCAACTATTGACTTCAGCTCACGTCATGATCTCATGGTTTGTGAAATTAAGCCCCTAAGACAGTCTGCGCTGACAGCATGGAGATGTTTAGAATTCTCTCTCTCCCTCTCTCTTTGCCCCTCCCCTGCTTGCGCATGTATGCATGCGTTCTTTCTCTCTCTCTCAAAATAAATAAATAAACATTAAAAAAAAAATAAAATGGGACCATAAAACAATAAGGAAAGATGGTGGTAGTGCTTGTTGTGTGAACAATTCTGAAGATGAACCCAGCAAGGGTTAACAATGGTAGCCTTGTTGGAGTAAGTGTGTAGTTTCATCTGTAACATACAGTATCATTTAGGTATGTGTTGTAGTCACTTAAATAAAAAAACATTCCAGTCACTTTAGAGCCAAAATTCATGCAATAGTATACTCACATTTTCCCTTTTCTGGTCACATAAAATCTGTCAGAGAGAGGAAAAGGCACTAGTGCTGTTTTGAGTGTGGTGATGAGGCACCCACAAGTAGACCAGTTATTTCTATTCTATGTTGTAGGCATAGATGACACAAAAGCATTTATCTCTAATTGAAGATATATTTATCCTACTTAGAAATCTGATGTTTCTAGTATAGTACTCATCAAAAATGTTTATAAGAAAGACTTAATTATGCAGGTGCAGTTGATTTACAGAGCAATCTTACTTAATGATTAAAATCATTTGTACACTGTTTGCCTAAATTGGGGGAAATAAATCATCCTCAGAAAATATTTTTAACGTGGTTATGTCTATTTTTGGTTATTTAAAAAATTTTAGTATATTTTTATGACCTGCTATTTCTTTACAGTATGTAATATAAATTTAAATACTGAAGGTATCTGATGTTTGAATATTGATCAACCTAAATGATACTTTTTTCGGTTTCACTTATAAATTAATGATGGCAATTGTTTTGGATTAAACTTCATTAAAATTGATGAAAAGTATAATTTTCCCTATCTTAGTTATCAATGACTTGATAACATCTGAATTTTAACTAAATTTCAAAGTATTACACATATTCCCTATCTCATATACTTTGTTAAATGATATAAAGTATATCAAGCATACACATTATATAGTAGCTTCTAATCCTTTCCTACTCCTGGTTAGTGTCATCTTGCTTTTTACATAATTTCTCAGGGCTCAGGTTCTAGAATGCTCCCAGTTCTGACCTCTTTTGTACTTCAGATTGGGATTTCCAGGGGCCAGCTGGTCTTGTCCAGATGAGTGGTCTTGGACAATGCAAACCATCATCCATAAAATTGAACTTAATATCTTCCCTCCTCCTGTTTCTTGTCTTCCCCATTCTTGGGGATCAGAAATAGAAATAAAAAACAGTTACCATTATTGAATCCTTGCTTCTTTTCAGATACCATCCTGGGCAATTTATACACTATCTCATTCATTGCTGTCACTGTCCTCTTTAGTGTTCAGGGAAATTTGGTTGTGACTTAGATTCTTCCCTTTTAGTCACCTCTCAGGTTCTTCTTCCTCCTACCCTCCCCCCACTTTTTGTTTTGAGAAGTTTTAAACCTACATCAATGCTGAAAGATTAGTACAACAAACACCAGTAAGTTTTTCACCTATGCTTGCCACTTTCTCTCCCTCTCCTTTTCTGCACTGTGTGTGTGTGTGTGTGTGTGTGTGTGTGTATATAGATTGACTCATGAGGTATATATAAACACACATTTTTCCCCAAACTATTTGAAGGTTATATTATAGCTGTATCATAACATTTTATCTCTAAAATTTTTAGCAACTATCTATAGATCTAAGTATCTAAGAAGAAGAATATTCTATAATTACCATAATGTCTTTATCACAGTGAGAAAACTTAGCAATGATATAATAATTTTATGCAGTGTAGTCTAAATTCCAAATACCTCAGTTGTCCCGATACAGTCCTTTATAGCTGTTTTCTTAAAAAAATTCCTGAACCAATATCCAGTCATTTATTTCTAATATATTTAATTGTTACATCACTTTGATCAGTTGCCCTACCTGTTTTTGAGAATTTTTTTCATGCTCCAGTTCTGTAGAATGTTCCACAATTTGTACACTAGATTCAGGTTAAGATTTTTGACACAAATACTACCTAAAGGATGTGTTTCTTTCTCAGTACATGATATCAAGAGGTGGGTAATGTCAAATTATTCCATTATTGATGATTCTATGTTTGATCACTATTATCTGTCAGATTTTTCTATTGAGAAGGTGTGTTTTCTCTTTTTAATTAATAAGTAATCTGTGGGGTAATACTTTGAGTATGTATGAATACTCTGTTCCTCAATAACATTTTCCCAAGTGATTTTAGTATCTATTGATGTTCCTTGCCTGAATCAGTTGTTACATTTGTGATTACAAATGGGTGATTTTCTAATCTGTTAGCTAGTGTTCTTCTAAAAAAAAAAACAGCTTTCTTTTCTCTGTACCTCCCCTTCTCTTTTGGTGAAACATATGGACTAATGAATTCCTTTTGTCTATTGTGTTATAGTTTATCATCCTCAGTCTTCTTTTAGCTGCTCATATTGACCTAGATACGGCCCCTTCAAGCCTTTTTTTTTTTTTGTGCCCTTTTGATGGGTCTCCATTAGTTTTTCAGTGTGTAACAAGGTGTTATACCAGAAAAATAGTTTGTTGATTCCATTTTATACTGTTGTGCATTTCATAATTTCCCAAAGGAGGTCTGTTTCCTTTTGTTAGGAATAGTTTTTAGAAGTCAGGATTTGAGTGCTTATGTGTTCATTGCTACCAATATTCCAGATACTTGTGATTCTGTTTTTAACATAGTTCCTTCATTCTCTTTTTTGCATTGTCACTATCTCTGACCTGGCTTACACCTTTTTTTGTCATTTGTAGACTGCTGAGGTGACCCCCTCACTAGTCCTCCTGGCTCCATGATTTCTCCTGTGCAGTTCATCTTTCAATAGCCACTGGACTTTTCTTCCAAGCTACCACTGAGATCATCTCAATGCTATCCCCAAAAACCTTTGGTGAACCTTTAGTAGTTATAGGAAAAATGCTTTTTTCATTAGCATGGCTTTCAAGATACCTCAAAGTCCTTGTTGGAATTTCCAACCTTATCCTGTTTTATGTTTTATATTTTCGCAAATGCAATTACCTGTTTTCTAAAATTTTCATTTATTTTTATATTTCTATGTCTTTAGTTCTGGAAATTCCTCCTTTTGGAAAACTTTCCCCTTAATCTCAGGTCTGTCTTATTCACATATAAATATTTTTTTTATTTTCTCAGATCTAGTTAATAATTACCTTTTCTGATAAGGGTCTTCAGTCTTTGGGTCTACATAATTTGTGTTTCCATGGAACTGTGAGCCTGTTTTATCATAATTCACAATACTATTGTAACTATCTTTTCCATTAAAATATAGCCTTTGGTTGTAAGAACAATCTAGTCATCTTTAGTTTTCCCACAATATCCACACAATGTTTTCTAAACAGTGCATTCTAAATGTTTGAATCAAGAGGAACAAATGGAAGAAAGAGGTTCTGCCCAATTCAGATTTTTGGTAGAACTTCTTACATGTGTGTTTTCATGCTCCAAACTTGGGGTTTCTAGAAATCGCTTGGAGGCTAAAGTTGTAATAGCACTTTCTCATATTTTTTCATTTTAGAGTAGTGAGAACTGAGAGTTACCTCTTCTCCACTCCCGTAATTTTCTCCAATATTTGGGAGGTCTGCCTCCATACCAACAAGGAGTTAGTATGGTATTTGTCTTATCACCATTTTGCCTCAAAATGAACCATTTTGTTATATTAAAAATTGTTTTAAATAAAAAAGAATTTTTATACCTCATAGCTGATAGTCTAGAAAACACACATTGTTTGTTTAAATCAGAAATCAGTGAACTTTTTCTGTAAAGGTCCAGATAGTAGCTCCTGAGAATTTGTGGGCCTATGGTCTCTGTTCTAACTCCTCATCTCTATTATGATCGTGCTAAAACAGCAATAGACAATCCATAAATCAATAGGCATAGCTATGTTCCAATAACACTTTATTTGTGGACATTGAAATTTAGATTTCATGTATTTTTACTTGTCATGAAATATTCTTCTTTTAATTAAAAAAAAAAACCATTTAGGGCACCTGAGTTGCTCAGTTGGTTGAATGTCCAACTTCAGCTCAGGTCATGATCTCACAGTTCATGAGTTTGAGTGCTGTATCAGGCTTGCTGCTGTCAGTGCAGAGCCATCTTCAGATCCTCTGTCCCCCTCTCTCCCTGCCCCTCCCCTGCTCGCATGCTTTCTCTCTCAAAAATAAATAAACATTAAAAAAAGCCATTTTGATATATAAACATCATTCTTATCCTGTGGGTTTTACCAAAATAGGCATTGGGGCTAAATTTGGTCTGAGTGTGCCCTAGTTTGTTGATTCCTGGTTTAAATCATGATGACTCCAAATTTCTTGAGTTGGGCTAATTCTGATTTGAATATAAGCGTGCAACAGTGATTAGTTGGTTTGCTAAGTTTAAGTACTTGGGAGTTCTCAAGAGTGGAACTTTAAAAAATGAATTTAAAGCATGTTAGAATATCATTGGGACTAATAGCAAAATTTGTTATAACTTGTCAGTCTTGGCTTTGTTTAAAGAGTTTAGTGACTATAGCACATAAAAGACCTTGTTAGATAGTTTATGGAGAATGATTTAGAATAGGCGAAAGAACCAAAACTACACACAGTAACTTAAAATCCAGATTATTCATTTGTACCATCACTTGAATGGACTTTGAAGATGCAGTCTGTCCCCTGATAGTCACTTCAAATCAGCTCTAACTTTTAGAGCTAAGGAATATTGGAGACTAAAGGATAGATAAGAATTAGACTGAAAAAAAATGCCTCCTTGGGTTCAGACAATTCGGTTTGAATACGTAATAGTAAATCTATCGAGTGTGTATAATAATATCAGCAGTATTTGATTCTAGTATCTTCATCTTCAAAGTTACCCCCCAAACCCAATATAGTGCCGTGCATTTATAGTTATGAAAAATTGTAGGACATAAATATTTATTTATAAATAAATATCTAGAACAATGTTCCTAGTAAGTTCAGTGAAAAACAGTAGCAGAACTGTGTATCTTCAATCCACTTGGGGTGAAAAAATGGGTATAAATACAAGGAGTTTTGGATTGAAAGTGGTGTTTGAAGGCAATAAATTCATAAAGGCAATGTATCCCTGTAGAGATTTCTGAATGTTCAATAATATTTAGATGAAAATCTTTAGGCATTATTTCTTTCAGGGATATACATATGTTTTAAAATCTTCTAAAATGAAAAAAAAGTCAAGTAAAATAACTTTAGGACTCCAAACAATGACTTACTAAAGGTGGAATTTGAATCATGGTGATAAGTGGTAGCAGGTATAGTTTTGGTCATAGCCTATTTCTAGCACCATTGATATCTGTTCTACTTGTTCCAGTCTTAGTTTTCTATACTCGTTAGTCATTTGACCATGTCCAAAAATTTAGCCTCTTTTAATAAGCTTCCTCATCTGTAAAATGAAGGTATAAACTCTATCTTATAGAACTGTAAAAAAAACTACATGAAATGGCAGATATAAAGAAGTAGTACAGTCCCTAACACATAAATACTAATTTTTTTCTTATAGAATGGCCTTGAAATAAACCTC
>CM053570.1:20460733-20572050 GCA_028646485.1 Cryptoprocta ferox
TGCCAAATTTTTGCTTAGCCACATTTACATGTGTACTGACAAATTAATATATTTCAGTGGCCTTATGTTTCTGTTGAACAGCCATGAGATGTTTTATTTGTAGCATCTGTATATTTTAAAATATCATTCTGCCTAGAAGATGCCAATATTTCATGTAAACAAAGATGAAATATTAGAATAAAGCATTGGTAAAATTGCAAAAAAAAAAAAAAAAAGAAAAAAGAAAGTGGTGTTTGGATTTAGGGGCTTATAAACATGTTATGTCTTATATTATTTATTTATTTAATTTTTTTAATATTTATTTTTGAGAGAGACAGAGTGAGAGAAGGGGAGGGGCAGAGAGAGAGGGAGACACAGAATCTGAAGCAGCCTCCAGGCTCTGAGCTGTCCGCACACAGCCCGATGTGGGGCTTGAACTCACAAGCTGTGAGATCATGACCTGAGCCAAATTCAGATACTTAACCAACTGAGCCATCCAGGCGCCCCTATTTTAATATATTTTTTATATTGAAATTGTGTTGCTTTCGTATTATAACAAAATTATTTCTTTATTTGTTTTTTTATGTATTTATTTATATTAAAATATAGTTGATACATAATGTTACATTAGTTTCAGGTATACAACATAGCGATTCAACAATTTTAAATGTCAGCTACTATCTGTTATCATACAGAACTATAACACCATTGACTATATTCCCTATGCTTTACCTTTTACTCTATTACTTATTCATTCCACAGCTGAAAGCCTGTATCTCCCACTGTCTGTCATCCATTTTGCCCATTCCCCCACCTTCTCCCCTCTGGCAACCATCAAGTTTGTTCTCTGTATTTATGAGTCTGTTTCTTCTTTTTGTTTGTTTCTTCAGTATAGCCAAATTATTTTTGATTAATAAATTGGACAGCCAATTCTCTGGAATTTGTGGTATCATTTAAGATTGAGTCAGTAAATTATGTTTTAAAAGCATCAAATACTATTTGATTTCATTAGGGACATTTTAAAAAACAGACTGTTGAAATTCCTTCGGATTTTTCTCACTTGCAATTGTTTTTCAGGGTGATGATGATGCTTATGTGTGTATTCATGAAGATCAGACTGTGCATATACAACCTTCCCATTTGACGGGGCGACGTCACCCTGTGATGGACTCCAGGGTAGGTGTGAGATTTCTGGGAACCTCCACCCGGCTTGTCTGCCTCTGGCTGTGCGGCCAACAGTGGCATAACTGTGCTGCGGGATAGCTCCCCATTCTCAGTTAGCAGTGGAGCTAGAGCATGAGTTTAGCAGTAAGTTTCCTTTCTTACAACAAGCTGGGAGAAACTTTCCTGTGCTTTCTTTTTAGCATAATATAGAAAAACATAGAAAATAAATTATGTTATTATATTTGTACATTTAATTTATTAATATCATTATATAATTTTAATTATATATTAAATATATTAACTATTATATAGTTTAATAAAATTCTATGTACGTCTTTAAGATATACAACATAATGCTTTGATATACATATACATAGTGAAGTGACTACTACAATTATCTCCACACTTAGTTACTTTTTTTTTTTTTTGTGGTGAGGGCACCTGAAATTTACTCTTAGCAAATTTCCACTATAGAATACAGTATTATTAACTCTTGTCATCATGCTATACATTAGATCTCTAGAGTTTCATCCTACATAACTACAACTTTGTACTCTTTGACCAACATCTCCTCTTTTCTACACTTTGGAAAGCATAAAATAAGTTTCTCTTATAGGAAAAGATGAATTCTTGAGTATGTTGCTTAAATCCTTTTTTGCATCTTATAAAAAAATGATGGTTAAGATGGTCAAAACATCAGCTCCTTTTCAAAAGCTTACAGACAGATTTTTTAAGAAAACGTTTAGGTTAATGACACAAGTTTCTTGTGTAGTGAGAAAGAACATGTATGGTAGGGACTGGTTCGGTGCCTTGGACAGTTGTCTTCAGTGCCCCTTGTTGGCATCTGTGCCAAAGATGGCCTGTTTCTGGCAGAGAAGTGTCTTTTTCACATGGCAGTTGACCAGCAAATGAGCTCTGACCAAGAAGTAGCCATCACCTAACAATGTTATGTTCTCTACAGAGCTTTCCCATGGGCTTAGAACTTCTCTCTTGTTGCATGTCGAATTTTGGCTACTAGGGTATTACTTTCTAATTGTTTCTTTGGTGTTTTTGATTATGTGTTAGTGGCCAGAGGGGGTTAGTACATCTGCCAATATTTCTAACCTGGGTAGAGGATTTGTGGGGTTCTGACTCAAAGTACAAATAGTGTTTTTGCCAAGTAGGATAAAGACAAATAAACCAGGAGAAAATGTTTCTTGTACTCCTCAGAGAGGAAGTGGAAAAACAATGATACAGCAGACAAAACATGTACAAAGGATCTTAGGGAAAGGAAATCGAACAGGTCAGGATTTTGATCATATTTTATTTTTAGCAAATCTGTGGAAAGTGCTGAAAAGACCCATTGTGTGTGTTTGTAGGGTGCTCTTGAGGATATGGCTTGGAGGCTGGCAGATGGTGTTATGCAGTGTTCTTTCAGAAGAAACATTACCCTTCCTGGGGTTAAGAATAGATTTGATCTAAACACAAGCTACTACATATTTCTAGCAGATGGTGCAGCTGACAATGGTACGTATATTGATAAAAACTATTTTTTCAAGTTTGTTCCTCTCTCTTCTTCCCTTTTCTACCTGTTCTGGAAAGACTATAGCACTATAATTGCTCATTTTTTAAGATACACACTTGTGGGTACAGAGTTATCAAAACCCTTTTCCATTTTTGCCTGAAAATTTGACTTTGGTTGACCTTCTAGGTTTGTTTCCCTGGAAACTAGATAAAAGTAGTGTCAACTGTGTTATAAAACAACATGCTTATGATAAAAATGACTTCTGCCTGGCAAACTGCATTTGGACCAGGAAGAACTATAAATACCTAGTAAGAAGCCATATCTTTGGGCTTCCCTAAGTGTTGTGACATTGGCAGTTCCCTGGTACGAACCATATAAGCAGTGACTGTAGGGTTGTTGCAACAAATAACTAGCTTTTGCAGGATAATCTGTCCAATGTGAATCTCGCCTTGAACCTGAGCTTTCTCCAGGGAGGTAGGAGGGGAAGAGAGAATAGTTCCTGGACAGCTGAATAAAGTGATATAAGATCTCCCATTGAAGGAAAATACCTCTCAGTGCTCTGCAGATGTGCCGTGTCTCCTGTCCCACATCTTTCTAAGTGAATCTGATGCCAAGTGCAGCCTACGGTGGTTTTATGAGTTTGAATATTTACCTTATCCTTAAGAAGACTGCCCTGATGGGCATTGCAGCACATTTTTAAAAATAATTTTTACAGTTTATTTATTTATTTTGAGAGAGACAGAGATAGTGCGAGTTGAGGGGGCAGAGAGAGGGAAACAGAGAATCCCAAGCAGACTCCGGACTGCCAGCACAGAGCCCGATGTGGGGCTTGAATTCACAAAACCATGAGATCGTGACCTGAGCCGAAATTAAGAGTTAGATGTTCAACTGACTGAGCTACCCAGGAGCCCTTGTATTGTAACACATATTAACATCTAATAAAGATTTTGTTTTAGGTCTTGGCTAATGATGTTTTGAAGAACTACAAGAAATGCCAAGGTAGTATTTAGTGACTCCTGCCTTGGGAGATAATACTGTGCTCAAACTTTGAGACTATAACTTCTTTTGAAAATGGTGAGAAGCTGAGCATATAGAATGGGAGGTTAGGGAGTGAGGTAAAGAAGAGGAAGAGAGAAATGTGGTGCAGGTAGAGTTGTGAAAAGCCTTGCATAGTCTATCATGTGGTTTAGATTTTATATCCTAGGTAAAGGGGATACAGTGGTTTTGAAGCAGGATAAAATCTCTACTCAGTGTTACGAGAAAATTTAGGAATATTTGTAGATTTAGTTGTAGGTGATATGTATAGTTATCTTAGTCAAATCATGTATTCTTATTTGCACCAGCATCAGCAAATATGGCTTGAAAATCATTTCTTGGTTAAGTGATAATGAATAAAAATTACTCAGTGCTTAATGAGTGCCAGTCACTGGCTAATCACTATAGTTAGAGTCTTCATTTTTGTCTTCATAATATTGTATTAGATATGTACTATTATCCCTGTGTCATCCCAGAGGAAACAGAGGCTTAGGAGTGGTTAAGTAATTTGCCCAGATGAGTGAATAGTAGAGTTGGAATTCGAACCCAAATTCTTTGACCTCAGAGCCTATGGAGTCAACACTTTTGAACATGGGAAATGTAGAAATTGAACTTTTAATGAGGAAAAGGTCACATATGTGTGTTTTTAAAGAGATACCACTAAAGCACAGGTATTATTATTACAGCTGTTGCTTATTGTGTGCATTACACATATCTTGTTTATTTTTCATAGAGGCTCTGTAAATAGACAGTGTATTGACCATTTTAGAGATAATGAAACTGGGACCTAGAAAGGTTAAGTAACTTGTTCCAAATCTAACAAGTAAGAAATTAAGTCAGAAATTAATCCCAGACTATTCCGCTTACAGAAGCCATGCCCTTTCCATCAAACCAAATTGCTTCCTTTGGTGCCCGGTATGTTACAGATGCTTCATAAATGATTATTGATGCACATGGATGTCTTAAATTGCTAGGGGATTTAACAGTTTGCATTTATGCTTTAAAAAGTTTTATACTTAAAAGATATTATACTTTAGAAGAAAAGCAATTTCATTTAAGTGGATGAATTCTATTCTATAATAAATTGTGTGTGTGTGGGGGGTGTATGAGAATGCCAAAAATTTCTTCTTAGGTCAGCACTGTAGAAATTGGAATGTATTTTCTTACAGAAACAATATTTTAAGTGACAGTTCTAATATTTCCCCAGGAAAACCTCATTCCTGGATAATGTGTATGCAGAATAGAGAGCATTGTTGTATCTTCCTCTCCTGCTGGTGTTGCTTCGTTGATGGTACCGTGGAGAGAATCTGTATGGTCTTTTGTGGTGTTTCTCAACATGTGGCCTCAAACAACCTTCGGAATCACTTGGAATGACTGCTAAAACATGCAGATTCCTGAACTCCATCTTAGACCCACTGAATCTCTGTTGTTGATGTTTGCAATCTGCATTTTTAAAAAAGTTTATTTACTTTTGAGGGAGACAGAGACAGCACACAAGTTGGGGGGGGCGCAGAGAGAGAGAGAGAGAGAGAGAGAGAGAATCTCAAGCAGGCTTCGTGCTGTCACTGGAGAGCCCGATGCGGGTTCAAACCCATGAAACACTGAGATCATGACCTGAGCTGAAACCAGGAGTCAGACACTTAACCAACTCAGCTGCCCAGGCGCCCCGTGAGTCTGCATTTTTAACCAGTATCCCACGTGATTATTTTGTATACTGTGGTTTGATAACTTACTGCTCTAGGACAAGGTTCTCCCAAAAAAGGTGTGTATACATTGTAAGGCAGTCCAGGGATCCAAGGAACAAGACCAGAACTTTGTATGTAGATTGATTTTATCTCATCTCATCTTAAAAAATTTCTATTGTAATATATTTTAGTGTTCATAATGCATTAAAACAATAGTACACAAATATGTTTATTAACCCAAGTATACATATGTTGAGAGCGCAGACTCATTTTTTTTTTAAACTGGTGGAGTGCAAAGCAAAAAAGCAAAACAAAACCTCAAAAAGAAAAAAATCCAAATCTAGACATTTCTGCTTTAGGGAATAAACTTTCCAGTACCCTTGTATTGGGGAACAAAATACAATTGCCACATAAATCATTGTCTTTTCTGTTATCTAGTTATATGTACCTGAACCATTTATAAATTGCAGTCTGCTTAAAAGCTGTGAGACTCTGTGAGGTTGAAACCATTTTTCAAAGCCAACATACAATCTCTGTAACTCTTATAAATGTAAAATGTACCCAATTTCAGTAAAATCCATTTAAAACCTTTTTCTAATATTGTTTCCCTTCCTAGAATGCTGACATTGTCCTATCAGAAGATAAGCAGTCATGTGAAATGATAGAATTCACTTGGGTGAATAAGTAATTCACATTTAGGAAATCTACAAATTTAAATAATTGATGAACTGGAGACCCTGTTATTACATGACCAGTTATTTTAACAATTTAGGAATACCACACATCACATAATACTGTAGAGCCTGTACTAAACACAAACTCAACCTGCCTTAGAGCAGAAATTCAGATTTACAAAAGAGCCATACAATGGAACTCCCAAAATTATAATGGACTTCTGCTTTAATGAAGGTTAAGTTCTTGCTCAGCCCATGGCTCTGCAGTGAATCAGAGTTTAAAAACACTTTCTTCCAAATGACTCTCAGGCTATTGGGAATGTGGTCTGGTTGTCATCACCGCTGCTCTGCTAATTCAGTATAATTCCTGATAGTTATTGTCTCTTTCTTCTTGACTCTCTTCTCTAGGTATTCATTAAATAAAACTTTTGTTTCCTGCTTCATCTCTGATCTTCTCTGGTTTAAACAAGCCATGATATAATAGTATTTGTGAAATGAATAATCAGTTGTCCTAACACAATATTTTGAATAGTTCATTTTATCTCTGCTGCTTCAAAAGCCTCTTTATCATATATTAAACATCTATCAGTAAATCAAACTATTTCTAGTTTATTTTTCCATTAGTGTATTACTGTACCAGTTGAAATTACTATAGCTTTATAATAGGTTATGAATTTTGATAGAGCATGATTCCCTTCCTGGCTGCCTTTTTGAGGAATTCTTGCCTCTTTGTTATATATCTGTTCTTCTAGATAAACTTTAGAAATGATTGTCAGATTCCATTAAAAATTCTGTTGAGGTTGTGATTGGAATTGCAATGAAATTTTAGATTAATTTTAGATTAATTAATTAATAATCGACATGTTGGCAAAAGTGAGTCTTTCTATCCAGGAGTATACTGGGTATTCTATTGATTAAAATCCTGTAGTTATTTTAAGTCTTCATACAGGGCTTATATATTTTTTGTCACTTTGTTTCTAGGTATTTTATAGACTTCTAATACAACCTATTGTGAATGGGATTATTTTTCTTACATTTTCTAAATTTGTTGGTGTATAGGAAAGCTATTGATTTTTGAATGTTTATCTTGAATGTAGCCATCTAGTTTTCCAGTTGATTATTTTGGATTTTCCAGATAAACATCATATTTTATGCAAATAATGACAAGGTTAAACAGCCCTCATTTTTTTCTTGTTTCATTGTTATTATTTACTTCTCCCAGAAATATGTGGACTAGTGAGACTTCTTATCTTCTTCCTTATTTTGACAGGAATGCTTTTGATATTCCATGTTGTGTCATGTTTATGGTATTTTCTTGGTGGATAACCTCTATGGTGTTTAGGAAATAATTTTTCCCTAACTACAGAGTTCATGTCATGAACATGTGCTGAATTTCATTGGATGTCTGTCAGGAAGCAATTAAGATAATATTTTATCATTACATATAGACTTCAGAATGGCAGATGACCCTCACTTCCCTGGGATAAACCCTGCTTGGCCATGTTTTAGAATACTCTCTCTCTTTTTTTTAATGTTTATTTATTTTTGAGAGAGAAAGAGAGAGAGAAAGAGACAGAGTGTGAGTGGGGAAGGGGAAAAGAGAGAGAGGGAGACCCAGAATCTGAAGCAAGCTCCAGGCTCTGAGCTGTCAACACAGAGCCCGATTTGGGGCTCAAACCCACAAACTGTGAGACAATGACCTAAGCCTAAGTTGGACGCTTGACTGAGCCACCCAGGCGCCCCTATAATTCTCTTAGTGCACAATTGATTTGAATTACTAACATTTTATTTAAACTTTTTGCATTTATATTTGTAGTTGATTTTGGTCTTTGGTTGTGGGATTGTGTGTGTCTGTGTGCACGGGTGCACACGTGTGCCCGCATGCCTGCCTAGTTTTGGTTTTAGTGTTACACTAATCTCATAGAATGAACTCTAGAAGAGCTTAAATAAGTAAGAGTTTTTAAAGTAAAAAAGAATTTTTAAATTGTATGATAGAACTCATCTACAGAACTGTCTGAGCCTTTAGAGATGGAAATATTTGACTAATTAAGAAAATTCTTCTACTGTTATTACCCTCCAGTGTTACTACTATTTCTTTGATGAAGTTTTTATAATTCTGGATTTTTCTAAACATTCATTTCATTTCAATTTAAAACTTTTTTTGTCTGACTTAAAGTTTTATGTATCATTTTCATATAATTTTAAAGAGTGTCTTCTATATTAGGCAATGTCATACTTCTTATTTCTAATACTATTTGTGTTCTTTCTTTTTATCTTGTAGTCAGACTTGCCAAAAACTCAATATTATTGGCCTTTTGCAGCCTTGATTTTCCTGATTTTTAGACTTACTAGTTTGTTAATGTCTACCTTTAGTTTTAATCAATCTTCCTTTCTGATTTCCTTGGTTATATTTTGTTGTAAACACCTCTTGAATCACATGATTATTTCAATACTGTAAGTCTTTTTTTTTTAAAGGAAATTCTTTTAAGATGATAAAAGCCTCTTTGAATAGTACCTTGATTGTATCACATGCGTTTTGATATGAAGTGCCTTCATTGTTAGAGAAGACTTTAAAATTTTTATTTCCTATTTAACCCAAGGATTATTTAAAAGAGTAGTTTTAGAAATATCTAAGTGGGTCATTTTTTTTCCCTAGATTTTGTTGTTAATTTTTCATTTTGTTGCATTATGGATAGACAATATAATCTGTATCCTATATAATTATTTCTTTTCTGGAAATTATTGAGATGTAGTCTGTGGTCTAATACTTATTTCATTGGGATAAGGATTCCTATGTATCTCTTATATCAGATTTCTTAGTTATTTCTATTTGTATTTACACCTGCGTTGTATCCTAAAAATAATGTATGTTCCATGATTTATTCTCTTAATGAGGGACATCTAGCTTGCCTTAAAAAATTATTTTTAGTCAGCATTAAAAAAACCCCTTTTGCGAACATTTGTGTACATTTTATCTTTGGTTAAAAGGGGAGTATTTCTGTAGGATAGATTACTAGATTCACACACATACATAGTCACATATCAAACTAATTGGAATAATTCTGTGCATTCACAGATTTAACCTTACATAATAAATAATAACATATCCTTAATTTGTTTACATCACTGTTATTTGGGATTCTGGTCTGTTAGTCATACCCTGTCTGAATTGACCATATGCCAAATAATACAGCATCAAAATGCTTTTGTGTGTCTTCTATCCACTTCCTTTGTCCAGATCCAATTTCTGTTAGTTTAGTGTAGGACTCCAGATTTTTAAAAACTATGCAGTATTTTTTCAAGAATTATATTTGACATTTTCATGGATTTTTGATCATATTATCAGGGATTGTTTTGACTTCCCAGTGCTTGATCTTTTGCATATCCTCAGCTCTTTTACCATAATTTCCATTCTTTTTTTTTTAATGTTAATTTATTTATTTTGAGAGACATAGAGAGAGCGTGTTTGGGAAAGGGGCAGAGAGAAAGGGAGAGAGAGAATCCCAAGCGGGCTCTGTGCTATCAGCATGAAACCCGACATGGGGCTCAGTTTCATAAACTGTGAGATCATGACCTGAGCCAAAATCCAGAGTCAGGCGCTTAACCGACTAAGCCACCCAGGCACCCTGTAACTTCTCCATTCTTAGTCCTCATTTTGATTTATCTCTTGATTGGCTAAATTATTTCTTTAACTTTTTCAAGAAGATCACATGTACTTGAATATACATTGATGTGGCTTTTGCATAGAATGACATCTCTGATAATATTAGTTTATTTTTTATTACTTTAAGAAATTTTGTTTCTATCCCATGCCACTGTCTTTCTATTCCTTCTCACCTGAGGAAGTAATTCTTCTTTATTTTCTTTTTTTAAAATTTCAGGTCGAATTTATAAGCATTCTCAGCAACCTTTGATTACATATGAGAAATATAATGTGACAGACTATCCAAAGAATGTAGGAGGCTCCCGTTCTTTATTCCTTCTGAAAGCTCATGGTAAGTTAGCTGTCTAGCATTATTACTACTTTGTGGAATAAATTTACGTGATGATTCAGTGCTGGCTGGATTAGGAATGGTGGTGAGCAAAATTTATTTATTTATTTATTTTTAAATGTTTATTAATTTTTGAGAGAGAGAGAATGAATGGAGGAGGGGCAGAGAGAGGGGATAGACAGAGGATCCAAAGTGGTCTTTGCACTGACAGCAGGGACAAACTCACAAACCGTGGGATCATGACCTGAGCTGAAGTTGGATGCTCAACCCACTGAGCCACCCAGGTGCCCCAGTAGTGGGTATAATTTAGCAAAATGTTCATAAATCTTCGATGTTCAAATATTTACATTTGCAGGTAGCAATGTCTATCTTCATGTTTGCAAATTTTTGTTAAGAATAGAGAGTAGGGATCATTCAGTAGTTTTAACCCTGGCTGCACATTCAAATCACTAATGGAGATTTTAAGACATCTATAATTTCTCTTGAGTGCCTAGTTGTTTTTTAAAAATATTTATTTATTATTTTGAGAGAGAGAAATAGAGTGTGAGTGGGGGAGGGGCAGAGAGAGGAGACACAGAATCCGAAGCAGGCTCCAGGCTCTGAGCTGTCAGCCCAGAGCCTGATGCGGGGCTTGAACTCACAGACCACGAGATCATGACCTGAACTGAAGTCGGACGCTTAATCAACTGAGCCACCCAGGCGCCCCTGCCCTAGTTGTTTCTAACTGTAGCCAGAGTTAAGTATCACTGGATTAATCAATTTAATTTTTGTGAGACCTTAATTATGACATTTATTAAAATAAAGGCTCATAATAGAAGAATGCTTTGTGATTTAGATTGTTTAATGGTAGTTTAGTCTCAAAGATACAGTTTTGTTGAACTGATTAGTGTACAAAGTATTTGAGGGTGCTATATGTAAATATTATATACTTAAAATGATGAAATTAACCACATTGGAACAGCAGTAGCCTAAAAACAAGGCTCTGATTCTACAGATAAAAGTTGACTCCATTTGAAAAGTAACCTGTTTTATTTTTGAAAAGATAGGATTTAAACGTAGGGGAATAGTGTAGTGTATACTCTACCGTTCTGAAGTATTACTATTGGGCAGGGGCGTCTTTCTTTATTTGGTGTATTTCCTTTGTATTCTCCAGAGTTATTCCTTCCAGTAGTGTTTTAGTAAATGTCATCATAGTTAAGCTTGAAAATAGCTTTATTATTGATAATTTGCTCTACTAATAGCTCCAGTTTGACAGTAATTGAATTCACATGTAACATGCCTATTTGTTTTTCATTGTTTTTTGGAATGAGAAGTGAGAAGGTCCCGAGATACTTGCAGAAGGGCTGTCTTAGTGTAATGGATAAGAGCACAGTTGCTGAAGCCAGAGTGGGTTTGAATCCTGACTTTGTAACTTTAGGTGTTACTTACTTAACTTCACTATTCTTTAGTTTCCCCAACCAGCAAAAGTGGAATAATAATTATAACTACTTCATGGGATTGTTGTAAACATCAATTAGATTAATACATGTAAAGCACTTAGAGGCAGTACCTGGCACACAGTAGGAGCTACAGAAGTGTTAGCTATTAGAAGTAGTAGTGGTGGTGGTAAAAGCTGTGATATATAAGGTGTTTTGGGTTATGCTTACATTCATTGAATGTATTTTGTTCGTTGTTTTCTATGTCTTAGTACTTGGCTTTGTCATTTAAGAAACAGCTTGGTTTGTGATGTCAGCCATTCTATTTTCTCACCCATAGGTGCTTTAATGTTTGTGGCATGGATGACTACCGTTAGCATAGGTGTGCTCATGGCCCGGTTCTTCAAATCTGTTTGGTCAAAGCCTTTTTTTGGTCAAGCAGGTTGGTTTCAGGTAGGTGGGAGAAAAAGCTTAATGCAATTTCCATATTATTTAAACATTGCAACATGAAAACCTATGTAGTACGTGTATTCCTTTTCCTTTTTTTTGTGGTTTACAGTTGTAGTTTTGGAATCCAAAAAATTTCTTCATTTTGTCCTTTGGTTTCCTAACCAACTGAAAATAGACATAAGATACTTGATGGAGGTCAAAATAGAGACAACTTTATGAGGGTCAGGCTGGATTGGAGAATGTGTCAGGGCCATGCGCATCCCTTTGTAACATAGACTTTGGGACACAGAAGATCCTGACTTACATGTCTGTTGGCCGAGGGGAGAGCCTGGAAGAGCATTCACTTCCTGCACTGAGTACAGAGGAGTCGAGGAGGATAGGAGAGCAGAAGAAAGAAATAGCCGGGGTTAATGCATTTCTAAGCAGGGGCCTGTCCTGGTTGATGCTAATCAGTGTTAGACTGTCTCTTCCTCACTAATCAAGATTCTCTATCTCCTCTGTGGGTGGGAAGAGGAGCTAGAGGTGTTCCTTTTCATGCTGCCCCTTTGCATGGGATGAGGAGGCAGTCTCCTAATAAATAAGAGTCAAAACAAAGCAAAACAAACTTTATCTTTCATGTGTCATGGAGGTTAGATAGTTGCACATATAGTGGAAGATCAGTGAGTGTGTGTTGAGATAGAACGTACACTTATGCTTTTGAAAAAAATACTGCTTATTGAAATAGTTTTAACTATCTCTCTTTCTCCTCTCTGTCTCTGTCTCTGTTTCTCTCTCATCTGCTCATGTGGATATTCCCAACTGGAAAATTCTTTGTGTCTTCACTTTACCAATTCAGATTCCCCACTGCCTTTAAATCTATGATGTCAGTATATATCGTGTGATATGTAGAATGATTATATGTCCTTCTTTCCCTGGGATAGTTTTGGTTTGCACCATTTATCCTGGCATACTCAACTGTTACTCCACTCTCAATATTTTCAGGATTTAGACAATGACTTGACATTTCATATATGTTTCTCTCATCTACTCAGTTGTTTCCTAAGCTCCTTGGGAAACAGTAGCTCTGCTTCCTTGCTGTCTCATTGTATCTGGTAGAGCACTGTGCTTTGTGGTGGTACTTAATAGAGGAAGGGAATTTAGGACTTGGCAAGTAGGTGTGATCTGTGTATGAAATATCCATTCCTGCTGCTCTGTGCTGGTCAAGTCTTGGCAAATGCTTCTGACTGATGGGCATGGTAGCTTAGAATTTTCTTTAAAGTTCAGTCATTTAGTAAAATATTTTAAAACTCACTACAAGCTGTCATTAGATGTCAGTCAAGTGCATGCCTTCAGTGAATCTCACCCCATGATCTTATCCCCACAGTTACACCAACTCCTTTCTCTTACATGGTAAACTATTCTCATGGTGTCATTTCACCCCTGCAGGTACATCGGATGCTCATGCTCACAACTACTGCCCTCACCTGCATTGCTTTTGTTCTGCCTTTTATTTACAGAAGAGGCTGGAGTTGGGTAAGTATCTCTTAAGCAGGATTTTTTAAAATATAAATTCATTTTGATGACCAAGGAGATTGTTGTTTTATTCTCAAATGATGGGTAAAAAGATACTTCTGCATGCATCTCTCTTTCTTTCCTTTTTCAATCATCTGATGACTATTCCAAATGACTGGGGGTCAGGGACAGAGCGAGGATGTCATTGTGGATTACTGGGTAATGAAATATATTTTTAGGCTACATCAAACGTTATATATACTCTACATAGCTTGGGTGAATTTTCTCACCGTGGAGTGGTGAAAATTCAAAGTGTAATATCTAAGGAATGTGAACACTGTAAGTGGTTTTCTCTAACTCACACTGTGATTACCACTAAGCTAACATGAGAGCCAGGATATTTACTGTTATGTTCTCTGGTATATCTTAAGCACCCAGAGCATATTCTGGTACATACTGGGTCCTCAGTAATTATTGAATGAAGGAATAAGGCTTACTGAGAACAAATAATATGCCTAAGGTCAGAGCCTGTGCTCCATTAGACTTTTGCAGTTTTACAGCCAGTCAGAATTCAATATCAAAATTTAATACAGTAAAACCTTGGATTGCAAGTAACTTGTTCTGTGAGTGTTCTGTAAGACAAGCGAGCATTTCTAATAAATTTTAACTTGATAAATGTGCAATGTCTTGTAATACAAGTAGTATGTCTTGTAATACAAGTAGTATGTGATGCTGAATGTCACATGATCACCACTGAGCCAATGGTTCTTGAAATTTGCTTTGATATACAAGTGCTCTGGATTACAAGCCTGTTTCTGGAACGAATTATGCTTGCAAACCAAGGTTTGACTGTATTTCACTTTGGGCTGTTGCTATAGGGGCGAGACTGATGAATCTTGGGTCACTAGGAAACCTCCCTCCTGCTTTTTAGGTAGTTTCTAGATTGGTCAACCTGTTTTTTAAAGGAAATTATGAAGATTTTCTGATATGAACTTTATTTTATATAGGTATTCGGGTCAAGGGTTAACACTTACTTTATAAACTCTGTAGTTTGCACTCTTTGTAGTTTATGAATAGGAGAGTATAAAGGAGACAGTGTAGTAGCAATGTCACCGGCTTTCTGAGAATTGAGAGTTAAGTTAACTGAAAGCACTTAGGATAGTTTCCTGAACATTCTAAGGACATACAAGAATTTTGTGGCAGTTGTTTCTGTTGTTTTATGAGATAGAGGCACTCTCCCTCCCCATGGTCCTGGTTATCATTTTATCTGTGTATAAGTGAGTCCATGGCTTGAAAGTGTTTTTCTAATGTTCTTTTGTCAGCTTATTGTTCCTGTTTACCAAAGCTTCCTATCATGGCTTGGAAACCACTATATCCTTCTTCTAGATCACAGCTTTTAGAGTTCACCTAAGCACAGCAGTCAGTGACAACAGACTGTAATATTCCCCCCATCTAAACATGTCACAGGTTAGAGCATCTCCTTAGTTCCTCTCTTAAGTGTTCAAGTGGAAAAATTGTGCTAAGTCTTAAATTGTGCTAATACAGTCTGCTCTTTTGAGCAGGCATACAGCATCTCTAAGAGAGGAGTAGAGCCAAAACCGTAAAGATACTTTGTTGATGCTTTTTTCTCGGGTTAGACCTTCATTCCCAACAGAGGAGATAAGATTTTAATGCAGTGGCTATATAGGTTTTTAAGTTAATCAACATTCATTGAGTGACTAAGGTTCTATTAAGCATTTGAGTTATAAGGAGTCATATATATAGAACCTTCATCTCAGGGAAACACAGAGGTGTGAACAAATAATTACCATACATTGGGATGATTGCTCCTGACATGAGGATACTACCTAGTCCTAGCTGGGCTGTACTGGTTTGGTGTTGGTGATCATCTAACATCCTAATGGGGGAGATGTGGCACTCTACATGGCTTCCACCAGCACCGTTTATACACTGAGTGGCATTGGACACATCACTTGATATCGCTAAGTCTCGGTTCCCCATTTGAAAAGTGGGATATCGATAACTGTCGAGCATTGTAGTGAGCATTAGAAATAATGTCTATAAACTACGTGGCTGGTATAAAGTAGGCACTCAGTGAATGGTGCCTATTATTCATAGTAAGTGTTTATTTAAAGCTACAGAAAACACTAAGAATACATCTGTGTGTATTATTTTTAACATGAGAGTTTAAATTGATGGGTGAGATTGAGACCATTGAAATGATGTAACTTTGTTCAGTACGCAGGTTATCACCCATACCTTGGTTGTGTAGTGATGGGTTTAGCAGTTCTTCAGCCTCTTCTGGCAGCCTTCAGGCCACCTTTATATGATCCAAGGTATTTATAGCTTTAAAATTTTTTAAAAAAATGTTTATTTATTTTTAGAGAGAGACAGAGAGAGCACACATGCACATGGGAGAGGGGCAGAAAGACAGGGAGAGGGAGAATCCCAAGCAGGCTCTGTGCTGTTAGCACAGAGCCCAACGTGGGGCTTGATCTCGTGAATGGTAAGAACATGACCTGAGCTGAAATCAAGAGTCGAATGCTTAACTGACTGAGCCACTCAGGCACCCCAAGTACTTATAGCTTTTACATATAAATAGTCTTAACATTATTTGGCAAACTAATTCCTTTTTAAGTGAAAATACTTTGTACTTCATGAAATTCACCGATAAATTATATTTACTTTAAAAGGTTTTAAAACGTATTTCAGATATCTAATTCCCAGGCAATAAAGGAAATGGCATGCTTTTTATTCTCTTGGGAATTAATTGTAGTTCTGTCTCTTTTGAGAGTACTGACTGGTTCTTTATTTGGTAGAAGGCAAATGTTTAACTGGACTCATTGGAGTATGGGAACAGCTGCTAGAATAATAGCAGGTAAGTAATTGTGATGCCACTTATTCATATATAATTGCTGGTTGTTTATATTGAAAGTTGTAATTTGGCTTAAATGATTTTTAGATGTATTAGTAATTGGAGTAATTGGTTGTTGAGGAGAAATCAGCCTTAAACGTTGAAATCCAGAAAGTAATTTCTAGAGGTAACTATTTAAATCATTATTTAAGTTTTAAGTTTAAGGTTTTTAAAATGGCTTTAAAACTTTCCTTGTGAGACTTTTCTTTTTTTTAGCATTTGCCTTTGCCAGCAGAATAAGCAAGCTATGCTAATGGCCAAATGCTCAAGTTGAGGGTCATTTGTGAGTTGGGCTGAGGTGGGCTGTCTGCAGATCCTTTCCATGGAGATGGTACCCTTCAGGGAAGGTGATTGTCAAAAGTCAAGTTCGGTTATACAGTATATTTTTATGCCTTATATAATAAATACCTAAACTGACACCTCCTACTCTCACATTTCTGTAGTCTTTGAGGCTTCTTTGTGGAGGGAGGAGTATAGTTAGCAATGATTTCCATACTTTTCTCCCTTCCAACATTGCAGACTTAAAACTTTTTGGAAAGTTTGAGTGTCTCTTTTTAAACAGTTGGTAGATCATGATTATAATTTCCCATCTTACCATTTCTAGTCTTACAATAAAAAAAAGACTAAATTGACTATTTCATCTTAAGTATTAATTTAATTCATCTCATAAACTCTTACTGTGTTTTAGTTGATGTAATACACACACGTACACACATAATTACCTCTCTTGGTGGTGACGACACTTGAATATATACATATTTTCTTCTAAATGTAGTGGCAGCAATGTTCCTGGGAATGGATTTACCAGGCCTGAACCTTCCTAGCCCATGGAAAACATATGCAATGATTGGATTTGTAGCCTGGCATGTTGGGACTGAGATTGTCCTGGAGATACATGCTTACCGACTTTCTCGAAAAGGTAACCCGCTCAAAAAGCCATGTTACGTAGAATCACTTTTATACAAACTCTTGGAATGTAATTCGTTTCTAGATACTAATGGTTGACTCTTACATGAAAGCTCACTAAAAATGTCTGTGGTGATTAGTCAGTGTTAGAACTCGTGGAAATAGTCTGCCTTTGTTTTTTATACTCATTAGTATTAGAATTTGTAAGTAAAAAGGGCAACAATTTTAGGTTTTAGGGAAGAAGTCTTTTTTGGTAAGTACTTTTTATTTTGCATGCTGGTCTAAAGCCAGTACACACTGAGGGTCCTGAATGCGTGGAGCTGAGGGAACCCAGACATGGGGGAAGAAGAGATGCCCAAAGTCAACAGAGGGCAAAGCTGCAGATGGATTTTGCCTATTTGATAAATGTACTGTGTGCTGTCACTTAGCTCTCCATATGCATAATTTATAGCTGGCTAACTAGGCAGGCTAAACAGGAAGAGCTTACTTTGCCCAAGCTTTCTAGTGGCAAGGTTCATCTTGGTCTTAGTGCCAAAGATACCTGTAGGTATAGGTATCAAGGTACCTATAGGAATCAAGATACCTATAGCCATTAGGAGTGGAGAAATTAGTAGAGAGTGGGTGATATTTTAAACTAGCTTGGCTTCTGGGCTGTGTCCTATGTGTCTTATTTAGTTTCCAACCCCCTAAATGATGAGTAAAGGTGGGCTTCTAAAAACAAAACCTATTTGTTTTGAATGTAGAGCTTTTTGGAGCTGAGTAGTAAAAATCTATCCTGCCATTTTTGGTCTTTGATAGGGTCACATAGATGGGGTGTTTGATGACCACTGAATTATGGCTTTCTGTTTAAAATACAAATGTACTTAAAATGTGGTTTGTTAAGACTTCAAAATGGTGTTTATTGACCAGAAGAAGAGGCATATTTTAAGTCCCTTGACAAATGTGTGCTGTAGCCAGCTTGTCCCAATTTGTGAGAGCCTTACATATTCAGGAAGTTTGCAACATTTGCTAGCTTGAAATGGGAGAATATATACCCTGGAAATCAGCAAATACTACACGTCAGGATTTTTTTTTTTTTTGAGAGTTAGTTTACTGGCATACTCACTGGCTGTATAAACTTATGTTGTTGTTCTTGACAGTTGAAATATTGGATGATGTTAGAATTCAGATCCTTCAGTCATTTACTGTAGCTGAAGCAGAAGTAAGTCCTCTTTTTCTTACTTATTGACAAAAACCTTAGTGATAGTAGTTTCTTTCTTTCATATCTCAATTTTTCTTTCAGGGTCATGGTTTTAAAAAGGTGGTGTTAGCAGTTTACATCTGTGGGAATGTGACTTTCCTGATCATATTCTTATCTGCAATCAATCATCTATGAGCAAGCAAAGACCTTGGCTTTACAGACCAGATGATAATTATCATTAAGCCAAAGAAACCGACTGCCTGGAGCATATTCATGAATTCTAATTTGGAAGACCAGGCCATGTCTGTGGAGGAATTCTGAAGTATGGTCCTTAGGGATCAGCTTTCAGCAGAGTCCTATGGACTCTAAAAAGGATATCAAGCCTTTGTGTGTGATTCTGAGTGTTAACCAAGGGAAAGTTGTACTTGAGAAGTGATTCTCAAATATTTTCTATGATGAGACTTTTAGAATGTCAGCATTTAAGAAAAGAACTGTTTGGAAAGGCGGAAATGACATCATTTATATGAAATGGGGATTCTATTAAGGTAAATATATTTTGGACTATAAAGGTGCTGTGGTACTTTAAAGAAAACATCTATGCTAGTTTATCAGAATGGTCTTTCTTAGGACTTTTTGTGAAACTGTGGTTTTCAGTCCAGTTTTTTGGACATGTCCTTTTTTCTATGCATTCTGTTACTTCTCTGGTAAAGGTGGAGGTGGGGCTAACACTGTATTAACATGTAATTATATTGTGAATATTATAATTTCTTTCTTAGCAACAAAATGCAAATGTGCATCTTCTGCTTAAGACTGTATTTATAGGTGGAATACTACATGGCAATGAGAAAGAATGAAATCTGGGCATTTGTGGCAACGTGGATGGAATTCGAGGGTGTCATGCTAAGTGAAATAAGTCAGGCAGAGAAGAACAGATACCATATGTTTTCACTCATAAGTCTAACAGGAGAAACTAGAAAGAAGACCATGGGGAGGGGAAGGGGGAAAAGAGTTAGGGAGAGGGAGGGAGACAAATCATGAGAGACTCTTGAGTACTGAAAACAAACCGAGGGCTGAAGGGGGAGGGGGAAAGGAGAAGGGGGGTGATGGACATGGAGGAGGGCACTTGTGGGGAGGAGCACTGGGTGTTATATGGAAACCAACTTGACAATAAACTATAAAAAAATTTAAAAGAATTTTCAAAAAAAGACTGTATTTATAGGAGCGCCTGGGTGGCTCGGTTGGTTAAGCATCCGACTCGATTCAGCTCGAGTCATGATCTCACAATTCGTGAGTTCAAGCCCCTCACTGGGCTCTGTGATGACAGCATGGAGCCTGCTTGGGATTCTGTCTCTCTCCTTCTTTCTGTCTCTTCCCTGTTTGTGCTGCTTGCTCTCTGTCTCTCAAAATAAATAAATAAACATTTAGAAAAAAGACTGTATTTATATATTCAGTTACAGGGCTGAAATGACATTTTATGTGTTCATTATTTTGTCTATAAGATTCAAATCCTAGCTGTTGGAGATTGTAGACTTGCATTTCAAAATTAATAAAATTTACCCTTGTAAATATATTTAACAGTTACTCTCTTTCTTTGTGGTAATAAGTAATATGGGTGGTTCTTTTTTGTTAGGAGTTCCTGATGCTATGATGAATTAGAATGTCAGTGTTGTTTTCCTTCCTACTCCATTAATCTCTTTTTTTAGTGTCTGGGTTTCCTATTTGCTATGAGGGCTTCTGGCCAGTGGGTGGCACCATAATACCAAAGTACTACTTTGTTCCTGTGTCATTGTGCTGTCGCTCATTTTTAGTACTTGGATAATACCATGGAGTGGCATTTCCCTTGACTCCGCCAACTCTTAATTTGTATTTGTAAAGTTTCTGCCTGTTTTTGTGGGGGGAAGGGGGTTGGAGTTGTGAGTTAGAAACTGACACCATGGACTGTTATTTTTCTGGTTACACTTCTGTTTGTTTTCTAATCATGATTATTTGTAACAATTGCTTGATAGTTCCCTTTACATTCATCTGATCCTGTAACAAATGAATATAACTATCTGAAGCAGAGGATATAAACAAAACTGGACAGTCCAGTTAGGAAGGCATATTTTATTTTTTAGGTGTTCTTTCTGATTATGTTATAGTTTCTGTTTGGTCTAAGGACATAATTTGTATTTGGCGTTAATAATATCCTTCGCTGTGTATCCTATTGTATCCTACATCTTTTACAGGGTAAAATTATATGGAAGTGTTATCTTTGTTCCTTATATAGGTATTTATCATAAATAGTTTAGGGTTGTGATGTGAATCTTCTCTGTTCATGGTTTGTGAGTGCCAGGCTACTTACAGTCTAAACTTTACTTTTAAATAGTTTTCCTTTTAAATAGCTTCATAAATAGTATAGAAAAGTATATACTAAAATATTTTCCTCCAGTTTTCGATTATAAGGGGCTTAAAAGCTAATAAACTTTTAATAAATTATATTCTGTATATGACAAAAAATTTTTAAGGGGAAAATTAACCTGTTGTGTTTGGTTTTCAAATATGTGGACTTACTGAATTTCCGGCACTGAGGCGACGATATTTTAACTTTTTCTTTTTCATTGATTCACCTTTTGGCAGTATTTTGGTATATCATCAATTAATGTATAGAGTTGTCCAAAAAGTCTTTCTTATTTAATCTTGATAGATGCCATTTTTATTAATACAAAATTATGATTTTTCTGTTTATGAATCGTTAATATCCACGGATTGAAAAATGCCTATTCTTCACTCCTGTCATCATTTCTTCTTGTTTTTGTAATGAACGGTTTTTTTTTTTTTAAACTTCGTTTACTAGGAGTGATTGTGAAACTGAATGCCTTTAGGTCTTTAGCAGTGTTGCCCTAAACTGTGATCAAAATCATTACTTTGAGGGCGTCTGGGTGGTGGCTCGGTTGGTTAAGAGCTTAAGGGTTCGACTCGGTTTGGGCTTAAGTCATGATCTCTCACAGCCGTGAGATCGTAGGGCTCCTGCTGGGTGTGGAGCCTGCTTAAGACTCTCTCGCGCGCACCTGGGGGCTCCGTGGTTAAGCTTCTGACTTCTCCGCTAAGGTCATGATCGCGTGGTTCTTGAGTTTAAGTCCTGCATTGGATGAGCTTCTGCCCCACTTCCGGTGAGCGCGAGCCCAGCTTTGGTTGACTAGGAGCCCCGCTGCGGGATAGTACGAGCCTGGCTTCCGGTGAGCCCGCGCCACGCTCTGGTTGAAAGTGTGAGCCCCGCTTCCGGTGAGCGTGAGCCCCGCTTCAGGTAAGCCCTGCTTCTTTCTCTTTCTCTCTCTCTCTGCCTCTTGCTCACTTGCGCCCTCTCTCTCCCTCTCCCTCTGCCCCTCCCCTGCACATGCACCTACTCTATCGGAAAAAAAAATTTTTTTTTTAATAAGTTTTCGTCTTAAAGATGGTTTCCATTATAAAATGAAAATAAGTATGTTTTTTGGAAAAGATGAAACAAATTCTAGAAAATTGTGGTTGGGTAGCATTCACCAACTGAGGCGTTTTTTTGCTTTAATTATTTTTTGCTCCGTGGAAGTCAGTCTTAAAGGCAACGGTAGCCTATGGCATAAGTAATCAAATAAATGAATTAAATTCACTTTAGTGCTTACTTGGTTTCTATCAGGATTTTGGCTGTAATGTGTGTGAAATGATATTCATCCCTTCCACATCCTCCCTCCAGTCCAGGATGCAGTGAAAAACGACGATGCCAACTGCAGCTGATGCCAACTAGGAAGCTCTAGGGGCACATGTAGCTTTTGGCTGAAATTTTATTTAACTCTATACTCTGGAAAAGCAGAAAAAAAAAAGAACAAAGGGTCTTGTTTAAGATAATCCATTATAAGTGGGAATGAAATATAGGATTCTTTCAAATTCGATCAGGATACACACTGTTCCTATCAATTTCCGGCTTCTTTCCTTTTTGCCCAGTACCCAGGCTCATCTGCACCCAGGTCACTGATGGTCATGAAGATGCCTGGGATGTCCATTTGTTTCCCTCTTCCTAGCAAAAGCTAGTTTATCAAGTTCTGCCTCAAGATCTTCCTCATGGTAGGAGCCTTCCCTGGCTCTTCTTCCACATGAGTCTCTCTTGACCTTCCTTACAAGTGGCAAGGTAATGGGCTAGGAGGCCACCAATTCTATCAACTCCAAGGGACTGGGAGTTTGGGGATGGAGTTGGAAGACTTGCACATGCATGTTTGTATTATAAGCTGCCTGTCCTCGGGCAAATGACTTATCTTTCCTGAAGCTCATTTCTTCATCTGTAAAGCCCACTTACAGGGCAGTTGTGATGAATGAATGAAGTGATTCCAGCAAAAGGTGCTTTGTACACATTGTTGATGATGTTGTTGGTGTTTCATTACAGTGTTAAACTTTAGTCGTTTTTACATATGAAATGCATATTTTTGTTTCATAAAAAATTTTGATGTTCACCTTGAAAACAATATGCTTAGTGAAATAGCCAGGTGTAAATGGGCAACCATTATATAATTTTATGTATTTGAAGTACCTGGACTTGTCTGTCAGATTCATGGAGAAGCAAGTAAAATGGTGATTTTCAGGGGCTGAGGGAGAGGAAGGAATGGGGAGTTAGTGTTTTAACAGAGTTTCTGTTTGGGATATGAAATAGTTCTGGAGATTGATAGTAGTGATGCTTGCATAACACTGAATGCATTTAATACACTGAGTTGTATGTCTAAAAGTGGTTAAAATGGCATATTTTGTGGTATGTATATTTTTACCACAATAAAAAAAAAACCCCAAAATTTGGTGTTCATAGCAGCACTATTCACAATAGCCAAATTGCGAAACTAGCCCACGTGTCCATCAATAGGTGAATGGATGAACAAATTGTGGTGCATATGTACAAGAGAATATTATCAGCCATAGAAAGGTGTGAGGTACCAATACATGCTCTAATGTGAATGAACCTTCAAAACCTTATACTAAGAGAAGTCACATGTAAAAGGTCACATGTTATGATTCCACTTATATGAAATATCCAGAATAGGAAAATCCACAGAGAGAGCAGAGTGGTGGTCGCCGGGGTCTTGGGGGTCAGGGAGGAGGGAATGGGGAGTAATTGCGTACTGGGAATAAGATTTTATTTTGGAGTGATGAAAATGTTTTGAAGATAGAGGTGATAGTTGTACAACATTGTGAATGTAAGAAATGCCACTAAATTGTCCATTGTAAAGTGGTTATTTTATGTTGTGTGACTTTCACCTCAGTAAAACAAATATTTGTCTTATTACTGCTTTTGGATTATACCTTTCGGTGGAAAGATTTAGGGTTTTTGCTGGCTGTAAACTTGATATCAGCTTAATTATTTC
Organism: Cryptoprocta ferox; assembly: GCA_028646485.1. Classification (NCBI taxonomy): domain Eukaryota; kingdom Metazoa; phylum Chordata; class Mammalia; order Carnivora; family Eupleridae; genus Cryptoprocta; species Cryptoprocta ferox. The sequence continues at coordinate 20,484,480 of CM053570.1, forward strand.
ATTATCAAAGAAGTTAATGTAATTTTATTTTATGCCTGGTCATATACCTCTAGTTTAGGGTAGAGAAAGTTCTTAGAACATATCTTAAGAAGTATATCTTCATATGATGTCTTATTCGTGTGTAAAAGAAATTGTTATTGTACTCTGGGTTTCCTGTAAGGACCTAAACACATTTCTGATTTGTAATCAGACACTGATATATGGTAATCAAATTCTTGGGAAAAGAATTTCCTGAATCCATACATTTTAAATACGTACTGTCAATAATGGCTGATAATGCCAATAATGGCTGAGTGAGATCCTGCCAAACTGAGTCTCCTCCTGGAAACTAGTGTGAACTTCAGAAAGTAGCTACTTGAAAGTCCTGGAAAGTGAACTGAAGTAGGAAGATGCTGGTCAGGAGTCCACACTCAGAGGAGGAAGATTGTTTAGAGTGCCCTGTTTTCAAAGTTTTTGGCTTTGGGGCAGTTGTAGTCAACTGTCTGTGTGGTGCTAGGTGGCAGTGCATAGGAAACCAGAGGACTGATGGTTGGACCAACTGCCACTGTCAGGGGGAGGGACAGGATGATCTTGGAAAGAAAACACAAGAGAGGGGATTCCAATTCCTATTTGCCCACAACTCTGGTTGACCCCTGGATGTGTTCACGTGCGTGAAGCAAACACAAAGCAGTTAGAGCAAAGAAAATGAGTAGTTGACTTGAGATTGAAGTTGTAACACAAGAAGGAGTTTGCAGTCTGACCCAGTTAATTGCCTGCTAAAACAAAAGAAGCAACATCCATTGGAGAAAAATAAGAGAATCTGGTATTTTTATAACCTAATATTTTATGATGCATGGATGATAATCCAACATTTCCTGACCTAAGAAGGACCAGGAAATTCTGACCCATTCTCCAAAGCAGAGGTTGTTTGACTTTTTCTCTAAAGGGCCTGATAGAAAATATTTTAGGCTTTGTGGACCACATATGGTGTCCGTAGAATATGTGGTATTTTGCTGTTGTTGTTTGTTTGTTTGTTTACCAATCCTTCAAAAATGTGAGAAACCATTTTTAACTTGCGGGCTATACAAAAACAGACAAAATAGGATGTGGGATAGATTTGCTTGTGGGCTCTAGTTTTTCAACCCATACTCTAAAGAAAGAATAATCAATGGAGACCAACCTTTAAGACTTCTTAGATGATTAGATTAAAGAGATAAGATTTTTAAAAAATGCTTATTTATTTATTTTTGAGAGAGAAAACACAAGTGGAGGAGGGACAGAGAGAGAGAAAGGGAGACACAAAATCTGAAGCAGGCTTCGGGCTCTGATCTGTCAGTACAGAGCCCGACGTGGGGCTCAAACCCACAAACTGTGAATTCATGACCTGAGCCAAAGTCAGATGCTCAACTGACTGAGCCACTCAGGCGCCCCAAGAAATAAGGATTTTAAAACATCTATTATAACTGTTCTCAATGATACAGAAGAAAATATACTTGGAGCGCCTGGGTGGCTCAGTTGGTTAAGTGGCCGACTTCGGCTCAGGTCACGATCTCACGGTTCGTGGGTTCAAGCCCTGCATCAGGCTCTGTGCCTGATTCAGGTTCAGAGCCTGGAGCCTGCTTCGGATTCTGTGTCTCCCTCTCTCTCTGACCCTCTCCTGTTCATGCTCTGTTTCTCTCTGTCTCAATAATAAATAAAACATTAAAAATTTTTAAAAGAATAAAAGAAAATATACTTGCTATAAATAAAAAAGATTCATAAAAGTAGAAACAATACAAAAAGGCCATATAGAAATTGGGGAGCTGAAGAAGTAAAACTATTTGAAAAATTCACTGGAAGGAATTAATATCAGAATGGAGATGACAGAGAAAAGAACTCATGAACTCGAAGATAGATTAGTAGAGATTGTCTAATGTTTTAAGAGAAGAAAGAAAAAAATTTTGGAAAAGAATTAAACAGAGTTTCAGGGACTTGTTAAATGATAGTATCTTTAAGTATTATCTAAGGAGAGGAGAATCTGAGGAGATAATGACTACAAAATTCCCAAGTTTGCTAAAAGGTTTAACTTTACTGACTCATGATGCAGGAAAACAACTTAAGCCAAAATACATACATATATATATATTCATATATATGCATATTTATGAATATAAGTGTATTTTAAATCATACTTTTGAAAGCAGAAAACATGGAGCAAACCTTGAGAAAGAGAAAAGGGAAAGATTGTATATAGGGAAGCAATGATTTGGTTAACGTCTAACATTTCAATAGGAATCTATAGAGGCCAGAGAGAGTGGAATAATATCTTTAAAGTTGAAAGAAAAAGTCAACAAGAATTCTGTCTGAAAAAAAAATCCTTCAAGATTTAGCACAAAGTGAAAACAATTTTGGGTGAAAGACAGCTAAGAGAATTTGTTGCTAGCACATTTGCACTATAAGAAATGCAAAGGAATTTCTAAAGGCTGAAGAGAAGGGATAGATCCTCAGAATCAAATGAAGAACACTCAAATTTACCAGTGGCAAATAATTGGTAAATACAAAATTCTTTTTGAACTTTTCCTACTTAAATTCTTTATAATAAATATGTCTGTTTAAAGCAAACAAATGAAAAATACATTGTTCCAAGGGGTTTATAATATATATGGATGTAATAAAATAACAAGTTAGTGTAAAGGATGAGAGGGGATAATAGACTTATATAGTTGCAGGATGTCTGCATTTTATTTAAAATTATACAGTGTTTGTTCTCGGTAAGTTCTAAGTTCTAATGCAAAAAGAATACATATTGTAATTCCTAGAGAAAAAAATAAGACATATATAAAAAGCCAGTAGAAGAACTAACATGGAATTCTAGAACTAAATAACTTAGAAAGGTAAGAAAGGAAAAATAAATGAGCAAAAAATGGGATAGGGAACAAATAATAAAACAAACAAATAAAATAAAATAATAAAATAATAAAACAAATAATAAGATAATAAAATAGGCCCAACCTCAACCATATTAATAATTACATTAAACATTAATGGACTAAATACTCCAATTAAAGAGCAGAGAATGTCAGACTGCTAAAAAAGTAAAACCCATGATGTGATTTAAATATAAAGAGGCAGGTAGGTTGAAAGCAAATCAGTGGAAAAAAGTATACCATAAGATAGTAAGCATGAGAAGGCTGAAACGTTTGCATTTGTAGTAGATAAATTCATTTTCAGCCAAGAGTATTATCAGAGATAAAAGGAGACCATTCTTAATGACTAAAGCATTCATTTATCAAGAACACTATAGTCATGATTATGTATGTGCCTACCAATAGACTTCAAAACATATGAAGAAAAAGTTGCCAAAATTAAAGAGAAGCATTAATTCATGATATAAAACACTCAACAAATGTGGAATAAAAGGGAATTCCTTGATCTGATAAAATCATCTAAGAAAAACTGGCAGTTAACATCATACTTGATGGTGAATGACTGAACATTCTCCCTCTAAGATCAGAAATGAGACAAGAGTATCTGTTTTCACCACTTTGCATCATCATTGTATTGGAGGTTTTAGCATGGGCAGTTAGGCAAGAAAAAGAAATAAAAGGGATCCAGATTGTAAAGGAAGAAGTAGAAGTATCACCTTTTACAGGTGACATAATCTTATATGTAGAAAATTCTAAGGAATCCAGTAACTATTAGAATAAATGAGTTCAGGAAGGTTGCAGTTGTAGGATGCCAAATCAGTATACAAAAATCAATTGCATTTCCAAACACTAGCAATGAACAATCTGAAAGTGATTTAAGGAAACAATTCCATTTACAATAACATCAAAAAGAATAAAATAAGAATGGGGTGCCTGGGTGGCTCAGTCAGTTATGTGTCCAACTCTTGATCCAGCTCAGGTCTTGATCTCAGGATTGTGAGCTCAAGCCCCGCATTGGGCTCCACACTTGGCAGAAAGCCTACTTTAAAAAAAAGAATAAAATAGTAATAAGTTTTGGGGAAATGGAAGACTGGTACACTGAAATCTGTAAAATACTGTTGCAAGAAACTAAAGATCTAATGAAATGGAAAGACATCTCATGTTCAAAACATCTATGGGCATACATCAAAGGCATACAGGAGCCAACTGAAATGGCCCAAACTGAAACAATTTGAGCACCAAATTGTGTTGAATTAGATTATAACTTAAGTGTAAAGTAAGTATTCATGGGTCCATACTGGTTTAAATTAATTATTGAAAAAAATTGAATAAATGGGAAGAATAGACAAATCTGTGCAAAAGAATTTGAAGTGATTTATATAGATACTCTGCCTTCAAGGAGAGGGAGCTTAACTTTCTACTCCCTTAAGAGTATAGGCTGTGTATGGTGATTTCCTTCCAAAGCATACAGTATAAGACGGGGAATAAAATAATAATTTTACAATGGAACAACCTGATAAACACATTAACTGGGAGGTCAACGTCAACATCCTCAGTAATAGATCATTGAAAGTATGTACCCTTGATATGATGTGATGAAATGTCACTTTACCTCTGATCTTTCTTCTCCAAAATTCACGACCCCACTCTAATCATGAGAGAAACATTGGACAGTTTGCAACAGAGGGGCATCCTGCAAAATAACTGACCAGTAATTTTCAAAATTGTCAAGGTTATCAAAAACAAGAAAAATCTAAGAGGAGCCTAAGTAGACATGACAATTAAAAATAATATATTTTTCTGTGTGGGATCCTGGAACAAAAAATAGATATTAGGTAAAAACTAGTAAGTAAATCTGAATAAACTATGAGATTTAATAATAATGTATCATTGTTGATTCATTTAATTATAACATACTAATGTGAGAAATTAGTCATAGGGTGTGGAGTATATGGAAACTTTGTATTATCTTCTCAATCTTTCTGTTAATCTAAAACTGTTCTTAAAAATAATGTCTAATGTAGTTAGCTGTGGAAACAATGACTCTTGAGAGTGTGTGTCTCCTTATGAGGAGAGGGTGAAATCTTTGTATAAATGATTGCTGCATCTTATTAGATGGAAACAGTTGTTTTTTGGTTTCTTAAATGTTCAAATGTGTGGAAGGATAAATCTGGAGGCTGAGTAGAAAAATGGGTGGAATAGGGTGCCTTGAGTGGCTCAATTGGTTAAACACCTGACTCTTGATCTCAGCTCAGGTCTTGATCTCAAGGTTGTAAGTTCAAGGTCCACATTGGGCTTGGGCCCCACACTGGCCATGAAGCCTTCTTAAAAAAAGGGGGGGGGGAATAAAAAAAGAAAAATGGGTGGACTGTGTTAGTGTAATGTTTCATCTTTTATTTTAAGGTTTATTTATGTTGAGAGAGAAAGCAGGGGAGGGGCAGAGGGAGAGGGAGAGAATCCCAAGCAGGCTCTGCAGTGTCAGGACAGAGCCCAACATGGGTCTTGATCCTACCAACCATGAGATCATGACCTGAACTGAAACCAAGAGTCAGATGCTCAACCAACTGAGTCACTCAGGCACCCCAAGACTTCGTCTTTATCTTCATCATTTAATGCTTCATCTCCAAATCAATCTTTTGCCCCGCCTTGTGATCCTGACCCCTATACACATCTCTCCTTTGTCAGTTGATGAAATGTTAGGCTTTGCCAATAGAGGGTGCTGGAGGGCTGCTGCGAGGCAATAGCTGCAAGAAGGCACCTCACTCCCATTTTTTGGTTTTCCTTTTCACTGAGCACAGGAGTCAGTGGCTTGGTTTGTGGGATAGTACAGTCTCACTTCAGCTGCTTGGACTGACCAGCTTCAGCTTTGTACTCAGGCCCCCTCTGCCCACCTGGCAGCCAATTCCACAGCAGCTCTGGCTTCACCCCTAGGTAGAAGACCAGCTCTGGCCTTCTGTATCCTCTGGCCATGCTGAGCCACTTCTATGCCCCAGCACTGGCCTGTGCCCTATGGCAAGGGACCAGAGATCTGTTGGCCAGATTCTGGCTCATGTTGCCTGAGGCCAGCTGGTGTTACACAGTCCCTCCTTGCAGACTAGATTTTTTCCTTTCTGAACCATTCATGAATTCATTCTTTATTGATCACTTACCAGGTGCTGGGCAGTGTTCTAATAAGCATTTGTGTACAAACAATCAAACAAAAAAAAATCAATGCTTTAATCACAAGGATGGCAGACCTACAAAAGACTGTGCAGATTTGACAAATCACTTATGCTAAACTCAGAGTCATGAAAGGGAAGCAATGGGACCATTGGATAGGGTGTTTGTGTCAAAGTGTCTCTGAAATTATAACCTCCAGATTTCCCAGATTCTAGGCTCCTCCAGGAGAGGAGCTCTCTCCTGCTATAGAACAACTGCCCCTTGCAAACAATCCATCTGAGGCTGATGTTTGGCAGGTTTAAGCTTGTCCTTATCAGGATCCGCTGCTTTCACCTCTCATGGCTTCCACACCAGTGACCAACATAAGGTCTCCTCATAGCCTCATCAGAGAAATTTGGTTTCTGCCGTGAGAGGAAACAGACTATTCACTGAAGGGCTTGCAGGACCTGGGTAATATGCACTGTTATGATCCAGGGGAAGATGTGCGAGGATGGATTTTGAGAGTGGTGGGTGGAGGGCAGTACAATAAGGTAGAGTAGGGGAGAATTGGCTTAGGAGTATTGTTCTTCTAATTAGGATTTAACATCTTGGCAAGAATACTTAGAAATGACATACTGTACACATTCTCATCAAGTTTTAATATTAGGATTCTAACATGTTTACAAGGATTGGTCAAACAGACTAGAGTTGCATTCTTTGAGAATATGGGAAGTCCTCCATCCGATAGTCATAGGTCATAATCAGTCATTGCACCATGGAGTTCACACTGAACTGAAGGAAAGAAAAGGTAATATGTCAAGAAGAATGAACATGTCAGTTATCATGTACAAAGTCATGAGCACTATCAGGATACTATAAATCTAGTCCCAAAATATGAGGATAATTATTGCATGCACCTTTGGGATGGATGCAAAGAGTTTGAAGTCTCTACCAAATCAACGGGTCCTTAGGAGAGGGATGAAGTTGTCTTAATGCCTTGTTGATTTCGGATATCATGTTTACTTGTTAGAGATGAAGATGAATGTTTCTGTGATGAGGTGCAATGGCTTCCTTTCAATTTTTGTATTAGCAAAATTACAATGTCAATTAAAAGAATATAGTCAGGCTATTTTAAATAACTTTATTCTTAAATTTAACACACTCTTATTAGAAATGCTTTGGTATCAATACAATAAAAATATGCTGGTTTCTCCCCCCCACACTGAATTGTGTCAAGTAACTGGAAAAGTTAAGCGTTTGTTCTCCCTAGCTGTTTTGGAATTTTTCACAAATAATGATTACTGCTTATCCATCCACATGGCTTAATATGGCTATAATTATACTTTTTTGAGTTTCAGGGAAAAGAAACAAAATATCCAGAAGAGAAGTTGGCAAATGTTTCTTCGGTTCCTCTCCAAAGGATGCTTGGGTAGATGATACACCTCTCAGATAACTTTTTTCCCCAGTTTTGCCATTCTCATCCTTAAAGCTGAAAATTGAAAAAAAAATAGAGTTATAAAAAAAAGCTTTAGTTTTCACTCTAAATGACCATTTCATAGAATGCAGGAAAGTTTGAAACATACCTCAGATGATTTTATCCAATAATGTGAGCATTGTTTTAGTAGCACAAAAAGATAGTAGAAATAATAAGCTATGGTTAACTTAGGACTGAAGCAGGTTCAGAACTAGAAGGAACCTATTTCTATAAAGATTAGAAAAATTAGTAGGGCAAACACAGCATAAGTTGAGTAAATATAAGATTAGTGCACAGTTTCACTATTAGCCTTAGATAAATTTCTATATGTCAATGACTATGTTTTGTGCATATTTCTGAGCTATGCACTACTAAAAATAAAAAAAGGCATTGACTTTAATTCATGGTTGAATTATCTTTTAAGTCATCAAAGTTGGTTATCCCAAGGGGCTCCATCCTTTGATATAGAATGACAAAAACAGATTTCTTGTGAGTGAAAAAATGTGAGCCACTAATTAAGAGTTGGAGTAATTATAAAATTATATCTTTGTCAAGATATGTTATAAGCATATGTTAGGGGCACCCGGGTGGCTCAGTTGGTTAAGTGTCTGACTTTGGCTTGGGTCATCATCTCACGGTTCATGAGTTGGAGCCCTGCATTGGGTTCTGCACTGACAGTGTAGAGCCCACTTGGGATTCTCTCTCTCTTCCGCTCTCTCTGCTCCTCCCACACTTGCACTCTCTCAAAAAAACTAAAAAAAAAAAGATATACTTTCAAATAACAATATATCTTTTGAGCATATTCCACTGCTAATAATAATGAAGTAGAAACCATTTTTTAATGTAGATTTAGAATTCATAACACTGCTCTGATGTTTTGGTATCATGTCCTTAATATTTAGGACTTTAGAGTATACTGCCTCAGTCATGTTCCAAAAGTTGAAAGTTGCTTTCAAGGCACTGATCATTATATTCATGTGTAATATGGCCCATGAGCCAGCTATTTAATTCATTGCAAGATTTCATTTAATGAAAAAAACATAACAGGAAGACATGTCTCTCATTTTCTGGCCATATATTAGTTATCTATTAACAAACGAAATGACCCCATCTCTAAGGGGCTCTTTTTCACAAATATGAGAAGCAATGGTGGATCCAATACTGTAAAAAGACTATAATCATTTTTATTGTTATTCCACTTTTATGAAATATTTTCATTTAAATGAAGTCAAGGAGCATTATTTCCCGTGGAACCTTAAGGAGAATGATCATTTTTAGTGTCAGGGTCAAGAATATTTCTTTGAATTTAGGACTAGCTGAGAGAACTCCCTTTGCTCTGTAGCCAGGAGGATGCTCTCTATTTCTGGGAGATGTTGGATGGTGAAGCCTAAGGAGAGGCCTGTACTTCGACAGCAGGAAGTGAACTGAAGGCAGAAGGCAAACCTTTATATTTTCTACTCTTGGCTTTTATGGACCTCTACCTTGGCCATACCAAAAAAAGACAGCAGGGGAAACGTCCATTTTAAGGGATTTTTTAAAGGTATCTTTTTAAGGCAGGGACCAAGTCTTCCTCTTTACAATTACTCTTCAACTTGAGATTCAGTAAATCAGGCACAGCCTTTGTGCTGGACATTCAGTGAAGTTCTTGAAAGACATCTTGGATGTGCACATCCTCAGGGGTGAGGTAATACAGTAGCTCACTGTCCCATTTCTTGAGAGGGGAAAAAAAGAATTCTAGATTGTTACTGTCTGCTATTTTTTCCTGTGGCCTATGGCAAGTAGATGGTGTGAGTTTCAAGTGGGTGTGTGGAGCATGTTGACAATAGGAAGGTGTAGCAGGTAAAAAATCTGGGTCATCACCTCTTCTTTTTATTTCTCCTTTCTGCTCTTTTCTGATCTTTACTTCCTCTCCCCACAGCAATTCAGACATGTGGTTTTGGGTGGCTGAACTTGGTGGAAGAGCTTGCCTCCTTACTCTCAGTATTCTTTGGCTTCTAGTGATTGCCACAGGGTGGCAATTTTGACACCAATAGCATGTGAATCCCTTGGAGCTGAGGTCCCACACCTCTGTCATCCTGAAGTGCTGCTGAGATATCTAAGAGGGGACTAGACCTAGGAGTACAAGAATGGATTGGCAAGGACTATCAAAGAAAGCCAGCTGCCTAGTTGGTGGGAATAGTAGGGGAGTCCCCAGTAAAAGGGTACTGGGGCCACTCGTTGCTGGATGTGTCTGGCATTAAGCTATACTTTAGAACATGACCGTTTTATATTTACATTAGCCAATGGACTTGTCATGACTTCACCTCTTCAAAAGTTTTGACTAAGACACCTGGATCTCCACTTTCTCCCCTCTTTCTTCCTCCTTTGTGCCCTTTTCCAAATTAAAAATTGCTCTTAGATAAGGCTCTCATAACAACATTTACACTAAAAGAGACTAATAATTCTTAACTATTATGCCTTGCAAGAATATTCATATTTAGTAGGTGACCTATACCACGAATAAAGGAAATGACTGAAATGATGGATTTTCAAGTATTTCAGTAAGCTTTTTGCAGTTTTAAGGGAGAAGCTCAACCTATGTGATGCTTGTGAAATTGAACTGCATAGGTGGTTATATATTCTATGTATAGGGATGCCACCTGGGGGTGAGGGCATATGTCAATATGATGTGCTTATTTTAAAAACCCATTAAAAATATATCAGCTCTATAATCCATACACTGAGTTGGAAAACAGGAATGTGAAACAATATCGTGATGGAAGGCAAGGAATTTGGAGCATTCTGTTTATAATATGCTTTGATTGATGGTACGGAACTTTGTATTGTTACTTTGTCTGGAAAAGGTCTTCCTGTTTTCATTATTTTAGTTCAGTGCCATGATTAGTGTTGTCTGGAAACATTAGTCACTTCCTGTCTTTCTCTATGGGGTAAATGTGTTGACATGGGTAGGGATGAGAAGGAATAAGGGGATTCAGGAGGAGGTGGCTAACATACAAGTACAAAAATGGAAGGTTTTATAGTGGGGAATGTCACTGTTCTTGACCAATGTGTTCCTCTTTTCTAAGTCTACTGTCTTGTTTTAAAAATGAATTTAAGATGCAAAATTTGATCAGCAAACAAAACTTATTCTCAAAATGGAAAGGAACTTTTAGTTTAGGCAGGTTTTCACTGTGGGGACATATCACACCCTTGTGATTTAGAAAGATAAGCATACACTTACCAAGAGGTTAGAAATTCTTCAGATAATTATCAGTTGGCATGCCTAACTTAATTCCTTAAAAGAATGGAAGAGGCCCATTTGCTTGTGTTATTGGCAACCCCAAATTGGGCTTATGGTTGCAAAAGAACACTTCCTGAATTGTGTAAGTACTACCACACATCTATAGAATTATCACGTTCTGCTTGCTGAATTCTCTGGGGCTGAACATATATTGCTTTTTAATGAGAATCCTTCTACTAGAAACATTTAAAATTATCATCCCGCTAACACATTCAGAACCTATATGTCTGGGTAATTTGACTTAGGTCTTTAGCCAAGGTTAAATAGAGCTATTATAATTGCTTTCGTCAGATTCTTATTTATTTTTTTTATAAATGAGAAGTAGAATATGATATTCAAGTGATAACAAGGAATTTAAAATTGATGAGCTATCACTTTTATAGAAAAAAGTGTAATTTTCCATTTAATGCTAAAAAGCTATATAACTATAAAACTTTATAGAGACTGAGAAATGTAAATTATAGAAAATAGAAAAAAATTGCTAAGTTAAGGAAGACTATGGAAAGTTAGATGTTATAGATACTGTAAGAGAAATTGGCATTCTGTTTTAAAATGTAGAAAAAATAAGGAAATAAAGTTAAACTATAAAAGTATAGAGAAACAAGATCTAGCAAAGTAATAAAATATCACACTGAATAAAATTTGTTTCTTGTTTTTTCTTGCAAAATTAAGGCAACTTGTTAACTTAAGTAGGAAGTTTAAATAACAGGCATAAACAAGTAGCTGGCATCAAATTCTGGTGGGAAAAGATACGATATAGACGATCCAATATATTAGTAATCCAAATACATTCACAAGCAGTACCGTACTATGACAGAAGACAGATTTCAAGTTTCTAAGGTCAATCAACGCAATATCCAAATAAGGCAACAACTGTTTTTTTTTCATTTTATCTTTTGAAGTGACTTAATCAGATCAACATTAATTAAAAAACACAAAAAACAAAAAACCTTAGCGTGTATTATTCTATGAGGTGGTCAAAAAAGTTGAAAGCAAGAGGGTTTGTTACCAACACGAAAGGAAGATTGTCACATGATTAAACAACATTGGCAAGCCTTGTTATTTTCATTACCTGTTAAGGACGGGTCCTCAGTCCCATCTCCAGCTATCTGAACATCAAGTGGAGAATGTTGAACCGGGTTCCCTAAGCTTTCTTCTTGCTCTTTCCGGGATATGGAGTTTTTGTGGGGAGATTTGTGGTTTGTGTTTTCATAGGGATTAACTTCTGGTCTCTTTCTAGGAAGTGGCGTTGGTTTGGTAGGCTGGTAAACCTGACTGTAGGGAGCTACGGGATGGTAGGATGGTTTCTCAGCTTCTCCTTCACCCTCCTCTTCCTCATCCTCAATCACAACCAGCTCAGCATGGATGATCCCGTCATACCCCGTCAGAAGCTTCTTTTCTTCTTCATTGTCTTCTGCCTGCTGATAGCCCATGAAAATCATCGTCACGGGTTCCATTTCAGCCATGTCCGCGGGCAAGGAATGAACGATATTATATCTGATATCTTCCTCATCCTCCTGGCAAGCAGGAGAAGAATCCTGGTATTTTGACTTCCCACCTAGTGCTTCGCTGGGACTTAGTCTTGCCTTCGGAGAGGGTGCATATTTGTCCTGCATCATATTGGATTCTTCCCAAGGAGCCATCAGCCTCTTTTGTAGGGTGTCGGGCATCTCTGCGCCTTGTTGAGTCATTGATCGGGGCTGAGGTGTTGGCCGAACAGGGCTGATATGATTGAAGCTGTTACCCCTCTCCTCTGAAAGCCCATTGTCCATATTGTGTACGGATTCATTCATGTCATTACCTAGTCCGTTAGCCTTCATCTTTATCCTTTCTTGAAAGTTTGGTCCAGGAGTTACCTTCTCCCTCTGTGGAGTTGTAGGCCTGCAAAATGGATTGGCATATACAGGCTCATGATACTCTGTTGGAGATTTAGAGTTTTTCTCTGAGGCTTGTCTTAAAAGTTCCTCTACCTCAACTGGTGCCAGGCCATCAGTGCCATTGTGTGCTGCACCGTGATTAGAGCTTACTGCATATACTGACTTTTGCCCATCGTCGTAAACTTTTATTCCTGTACCTTTAAAGTCATCTGATGGGAGAGGTATAGAAGACAGGACTGTACTTTCTCCAGTTTTCAAGTCTTTTTCAACTTTAATTTCCATGGCATACAAAGCTGTCGAGAGAGAAATTTGATCTTAGATTTAGTTAAACTTTTTCTCTTATAAAGTAGCCTGCTTTCACAATGTATTTTTTTATGTTAAGTATACCCTTTGATATTCTTTTATGTGAGATGTCTGTTTTTTAAATTTTTGATTTTATTCATTGATTGTATAATGGCCAACACTGTAATGACCTAGGTTTTTATGTAAGGATGTATGGAATTACTGAAAAAATGGGATTGAAAAGCTGGTTGGAGAAGAGAAGCCAATGATTCCATTGGGAAACCAAAAAATATCCTCTTTGTAACTAATAAATCTAACAAGACAGATTACACTCTTACATTATTCGATGGGAGGGGTCAGAGCTCTTTGTTAGCTAGGAAGAATAGGTTGCACCAGGCATTACAGCAGGTAAAAGGTCTGGCACAGTATATTTTATTAAGTCACATCCTTGCTGTGTGGGCCAGCAGTCTGCTGAAATCATAGAGGAGTGTTCTACAGTTTTCACAGCAGGGAGGTTGTTTAAATGTAGAACTGGTATTGAAGAGGGAGGAGGAAGGCAATAGTCACATGCTTCTCCTTCTGCCTTCTTTTTTGGTTTCTTTCACTCCAGTTTTCAAGTAGGGGGAAAAATAGAGCAATATCAGCTGAACTGTAACAACTGAATTGGAGAGCGTTGTGTAGTTGAGACCTGCTTCATGGCACAGGCAAATTCCTCATGATTGGAATTTTAAGAGCTAATAGGTATCTGGGCAAAATTACAGTGTGGCAGTGCTTTGGCTTCTGCTCTGACCTCCCACGTCCCTTTTTGGACCCATCTTAATTTTGTACTCCCTCAGTAGCATGGTGGTTCTTGGCTTTCCCTGGACACCCAACTAGAACTGCAACCCTTCCCACTCCCATTCTCCGTGTCCCCCACGTCTGCTTTATTCTTTAGTATTTTCACAGCCTAATTTGATACTTTTAATTTATTTACTTAATTTTAGGTCTATTTTCTCCTTTAGAATGTCAGCTCCAAGAAGGTAGAGATTTTTGCTGTTTTATTCACTACCATATTCCTAGAGCAAGAACTGAGCTTGCCATATAGTATGTGGTCACTAAATATTTGTTGAATATTTAAATGAACGGCTGCTATCTGCATATAGAGGGTAGCTTCCATTTCTAGTCTGAAACTCAAAGGTTTCCTCTCTGGCCCCGTACAAGCCTTCATTTTTTTCCGGAGACTTTGAAATATTAATTTTATGAAAATCATTCCACATGGGAGTAAATAATGCCTAACCTTTCCAAGGAGATATTTTTACTTTCATAAAGGATCTTCATAATCCAAGGGAGTGCCTACTAGATGGAATATTTGGGGAGAGATATTTTTGAGCAGGGGAGCTTTGTTTTTAAGAGTTTGTCTCTCTCAAGCCTTTATCTTCTCTGTCCCTACCTCGTTTGCATAAGTACTATACCTCCATTATCCCTACCTATGCAAGTGACTCAGATACCTCATGGGACTTTATAAAATGGACAATTGCTTAACCTGAAGCATTGGATGTCATAGCAAGTTGCTAATATCTGACATTATAAAATCTCAATTTGAGAACCTGCCTTTGGATACAGATTTTTCATATACCTTTTCTATTCTGTTCATCGTCTTCTATTCCTTCATTTCTTTCCTTCCTTAATCTGGAAGGCACATAGGATTTTGGAAGGTCAGGGATATTAGCATAGATGTCTTCAATTGACTCTGTAAAATTAATATTAATTCAAAATACATTTAGAATATATTTACAATAATGGGAAACATTTCTGTGGGTTTATTAAAAAACATCATAGTTAGACATAGAATAGACTGCTCAACAACATACCTTCTGATGTTTCTTCCTTTTCCACCTTCACAGACTATAAGAAAAAATAGTTCTCCATGATTAATACAGTTTAAAACATAAATTCTAAATGTGGATAAAGTTTGAAGAATTATATACTATTTGTGGACTCATTCTGGGAGGGACCCATAGTTTTAAATGTTAATGCTCACCCTTATTATGTCTTCTGTTGTCCTCTCAATTGATTTTAGTTTCTTTAAAATTGCCTCTTCATTGATTGAGATTTGCAGCTCAGCCTTTTCAAGATCTTGGATCTCTTTCTCAAGTCTGACAACAGAAAGATGCGCTTTTCACTGCTTAAGACAGTACAAATGTAGAGTTCCCAAATATGTCTTCTCTATACATAAACTTTCCTTGGAATATTCCATGTAAATATCCAGAGACCTTTTAAGAACACAGCATCACACTAACCATCACATTGAGTACATAGAAGGTACCTAACACCTGACTTTGATTTTAACAATCTTCAATTCAGGTTAAAAACAAACATTTTTTCTGACAAAGGAAATTCTTAGGTAAACTATTTGAACCTTGTCTCATTTTCTTCATTGCAATTACTAATGTTATTTCCAAATGAAATAGAGAAATTTCTTTTATAAAGAGACTTAAGTCTGAAGTTGAACCAAAAAGTATGGTTCATCTGTAGTTATTACATAGATCACCAATTTTCTTACCTGAGTCTCCATATTATTTGGTGAAAACGTACAGTAATTTTTTGTAGCCAGTCAGCACTTTATAATATTATAATTATTAGACTTAATTTAATAATCAAAACTATCACTTCAAAACCCTGCCTATCCTAACATTGAAAATGACACTTCAATGTTTTGTTTTAATTTCACAGCTTCCTAAGAATTGTGCCATATTATAGTGAATAGGGTGGAGAGAAGAGAAACGGACAAAACTTAGTATAATGACCTCAGATGCTGCTGTTTATAGAAACTACATTTTCTGGAAAAAGAAAAGGCACACATGGCCTGATGAAGTGTAAGGGAACTTATAGGGACAAAGAGAGAGACATTTGAAATTGGATTGTTACAAACATTCTGAGCTGGAATCTTGACCAGAGTGCAGCTGCATGTCAGATTCAAGTTAACATCGGGGTGTGATGTCGTGACCTCTTCCTATATAAAAACTTACGGCCACTAGCATTCATGCAGTTAGTAAGGCTGACCCTTGGCTGCCATGGATTTCATGTAGTTTCTCAGCCAAATACTCTACGCTCTAAAGTCAGCTGCCTCAGAGGATGGCTGATTAGATAGAGCAGCTAGTCCAGGAGGTGACAGATGTGGGTATTAGCGTCTGCTATGATAATTGTCAGTTTTTGGCTTCCTTCTTTAAGATGGTTATGGATTTGGCATTTTAAAAATATAGTGCTCTTGGGACACCTGGGTGGCTCAGTTCTTTAAGCGTCTGACTTCAGCTCAGGTCACCATCTTGCAGTTTGTGAGTTTGAGCCCCGTGTTGGGCTCAGAGCCTAGAGTCTGCTTTGGATTCTGTGTCTCCCACTCTCTCTGCCCCTCCCCTGCTCATGCACATGCTCTGTCTCTCAAAAAATAAATAAACATTAAAAAAATTAAAAAAATATTGTGTTCTTGTCACACCAAGAAAAGCCCAAGATATGGTCTGCCTGACCATTCTCCTACTCATTGGTACAGTTTCAAAGCTCTGACTTTCCTGCTTCTGCTGGCCATTGGTTGTTGGCCATTTGTAGCTAAAGTTGTTTTCTCACCTATCATAGAATTCCAAGTAAAATATAGTACTTCTGGTTTCTTAGAAGTTACTGAGGTGTGACTGACATTCTGTTAAGATCAGTTGCCATCTATGGTAGCACATCCGCCCATCAGTAGAGTTGTGGTTGTTGGTTGGTAGAATGGAAAGGTCCATACTAAAAGCAATAGATCTGGATTATTCTGTTTCTGCTATTCACTGCTTGTGACAACCAGTCCTTGAACCTCCCTGAAACTCGGTTTTGTAACATGTACAATGGGAATATAGTACCTGCCTTAAATTTTACACACAAATTTGGTGAAGCTAAGAAGAGATGATGTATATGAGCACATCGAATATGGTTGCTATAAGATATAAGTGTTATTATGGTATAGCTATTAAAGGTTTCCTGCAATACATAGTGTCTCTTTCTCCTTCCATGCCCTGTCTCATGGGATCCTTTACCCAATAACATGTTAGAGACAGTCTAATGAGGATCTTTTGAGTAGAAAACAAGAATGATTAGATCATTGCTGCAAGCAGCTCTTGTACTGCAGGATTCAGCTGTGGAACCAGATGGATCTGGGTTTGAATACTGGTTCATCTACCAACTTCCTGTGTGACCCTAGACAAGCCACCAGACCTTGCTAAGCCTCATTATCTTCATTCATTCATTTATTCATTCATTCCTTTAAAAATATTTGTTCAGATCTATTTTGTACCAGGTACAATCCTATATGCTAGGTATATGACAGTAAACCAAACAAATTCCTGGCCCCCAAGAAGTTTGTATCTAGTGGGAGGACACAGACAATACACTAACAGAGGAGTTGGCAACTGTTTCTTTTTTTTTTAATTTTTTTACATTTATTTATTTTTGAGAGACAGAGACAGACAGAGCGTGAACAGGGGAGGGACAGAGAGTGAGGGAGACACAGAATCCGAAGCAGGCTCCAGGCTCTGAACTAGTGGTTAGCACAAAGCCTGAAGCAGGGCCTGAACCCACGAACGTGAGATCATGACCTGAGCCGAAGCTGGACGCTCAACCAACTGAGCCACCCGGGTGCCCCGGCAACTGTTTCTATAAAGGGCCAGGTAGTTAATATTTTAGGCTTTGCAGGATGCATGTACAATTTCTGTTGCTTATTCATCTTTTTTTTTCTTTTACATCCCTTAAATAATAAAAAAAACTATTCCTAGCTTGTGGCTATATAGAAATAGGCCAGGGCTAAATTTTGTCCTGGGTCATAGTTTGCTAACTCCTGCAAATGTATATATGCACATATTTACATAGGTATATGTAAATACATTCACACACACATACCTTTATTTATGAAGAAAAATACTTCCATAAAAAAGTAGGATAAAGTAGGGTAAGGGCTATAAACAGAAGGGAAAGGGAATGAAGAGTGCCTAGGGAGGGGGCACTATTTGCACAGTGTGCTCAAGGATGAGCTACCTGACAAAGCATCATTTGAGCAGAGATATGAAGGAAGTGAGAGAAAGATGCATGAGAGTTTTAGGGGAAGCATGCTTCCAAGAGAGGTAAGAGTAACCACAAAACTCAGGGTAAGAGCACAGGGAATAAGGAGAATGGTGAGAAGGTCAGAGAGGTGGCAGGTGACTAGATCATATGGGGCCTAATGCATGGTAAGGCCTTTGGGGAACCACAGGGAGTACTGAGCAGAGGACAGACATGTCATGACTTGAAATTTAAACAATCTCATTGGCCACTGTGTGGAGAATAGGTTGGAGTGGAAAACCATGGAGGTTGTAATACTTCACACAAAGATGGCTTAATTCAGGTGGTTGCTGGTAAAATGGTGAGAGGCAATTAGAATCTGGAAATATTTTGAAGGAAGAGTTGCCAGGATTTGTTGATGTGTTACATGTGGGATATGAGAAAAAGAGAGACATCAATGGTGAGTCTGATGTTTGTGAATAATTGGAAAGATATGAATGCAATTGGTCGGACAGAAATCTGAGAGGGAGAAGAAAGAGATTGGTGCTGGATGTGGTAACTTTGAGATAGTCAGTGGTGACATGGAGAAAACAGACACAAATGTTGGGAGCTCAGAGAAGTCTGGGTTTGAATATAAATTTGGGAGTTGGTGTTTATAGCCATAGGCGTGGATAAGATTTCCTAGAAAGTCAGGGCTTCTAAAGACTGAATCCTGGAACAATCAAACACTTAGAGATCCAGGCAATGTTACTACTTCATAGGGTTTAATAAAGAATAAAAGAAATAGCACACACTCAGCAAATGCTGGTTTCCTCCAGTTCCTCCTTTCTATAGCTGGGGCACAGCAATTGTATTGCCAATTATATCTCAGGGAATTAGAAATGCACTGGTATTTATAGTTCTTTTCCTCTGTAGAGAGGCTCATGAGTAATGTAATGCCATATGATTCTCATGGATGCCTTTAGACTAATATGGTAAGAATATGACGTTGAAAGCCTGCTAACCTCATCAAAGTATCTGCTAATGAATATTTTTGAAGGTTTTCAAGTCACTGGGTGAAAGATGCCTTAATATGAGGTTGCAGTCAAGTGACATATCAGGCATGTTTATGAAAACCAAACAGAAACAAACACCCCCTTTCTCTTCTTTATCATTTAGTTATAGCCAACTCTCAGTTACACAGGATAAGAAGAAAGCATCCTGGTGCTAATTACTTAGAATCACAAACCTCTACAGGAGATGCTTAGTGATATAGAGCATTTCCTAAAATTCTCACTCCAGTACAAAACTCTATATCCTATTTTTGTATGTTGATTTGATACTTCTCTGTATTATTTATGGACAATATAAATAAGATCAAAAGAGAAATGTTACACATTTGTTGTTCTAGAAAAGCATTCTGATCTGTCACATCTATGCCAGTGGAAGTGATGGGAAACCCAGGAAAGAGTAACAGAGCATGGAACTGGCTTCAGCCAGCCTCTACTCACAGGGTCGGAACTCAGAGGGGAAAGCACCGTGGCAATCCGGCAGTGGAAGAAGAGGAGGTCTGACAACTCCACACCAGAAAATGCGCCAAATTTTGAGGATTGCCTGTTCTTAAGGAATCACAACTGGTATGCAGGCACTATTTTTGTATCTATGGCATGGTGGGTCTCAACTGACAGTGATTTCCCCCTGAGGAAATCTGGCCATTCTGGAGACATTTTCTTTGTCACAACTTGACTGCTACTGGCACCTACTGGGTGGAGGCCAGGGATGCTGCTAAACATCCTACAACATCCAGAACAGTTAACCACATCAAAGACTTATCTAGTCCAAAATGTCCATTGTGCTGAGGTTGGGAAGCCTAAAACAGTGCCCAGCTGGTATAGTAGGTGCTTGATACATGCTTCCTAAGGGATTTTTAAAATATCCATCTCTCTAATATGTTTACTTTCTTCTAATTGTTCCTCTTTTCCATTTAGCTATAATATGGGATCTAAACTATTATTTGTTGAATAGAATTTGATCATCCCTATTTTTATTTAAAATTACCATTTGGGTTAACTTCCTTTTCAAATTTCTCTGTATCTATATCTATGCATTTATTATTTTCTTTCTGGCTCAGTGACCATTCACAGTTAGGAGGATACTCAACCCTGATTTAAAGCTCAAAAAAATTCAGGGCTTAAATTAGGGACTCATATGTAATCCTTTTCCAAAAGCTTTGAGTAGAGTGAAAAATTTAGCAAGTATAAATGAAATATTGGGGAACATGTATGTGTGTGTATGTATATATATATATATAAATATATTTGTGTATGTATGTGCATTATACATATACATATTTGTGCATGTGTATGTATATATATTTTATATTCATCCATATGTACACACACGTAAACATATGTATGTGTGTTTATGTAAAACTTTAGCTTTGTATATATAAAAATAAAAATTTACATATATGTAAAACTATTTTTTTAACACAGAAAGCTTTTGGGGAGGTCACTAGGGAATAACTTTCTAACCTTCACCTGCTTATCTTTCAGCTGATGGGTAGAATTTCCATAAGTGCTGTCATGCCCATCTTTAGAAGGTATTACCTTTCTGAATGGGAATTGAGCTCCCAGAAATGCTGATTCAGTTTGATGAGAAACAGGCAGCAGAGAAAGAGAAATATCCTTCTTGGTGTCTCCTGGGCTGTTAGGTGGGGCCTCATGGGTGAGTTAGCACCTCTGATGATTTCTGAGAGATGGTGGGCAGGCATCATGTGCCAATTTAGATAAGCAGAGTACATGAAAAAGGATTTGTAATGCTATCCATTATTGGAATCTTTCTTCTCCTTGCCTATTTGCTGGGGAAAAATAGGGTTATTTTCAAGAGCTCCCTAGGTGAAAGCAGGTAGCTTTCATTTCATGCACTGTTCTAGTAATAACCTCCCTTAATCATCACGAGATAATGTCCCCAATCCAATTCCAACATGCAATTTTTTGTCTTAGAAAAAGGATAGCACATAAATGCTGGATGCACCAAGAAGAGGTTATTTCGGAAGGCAATTTTTCTGCTGCTAAGTGTCCATTTATCTCTTTCAGTTTTTGGTGGAGTTAACAAGGACTAACAATCTAATGGAGTTTACCACTGGGGCCAAAAAGGCCAGGACTCAGAAGAGTTATGTCCTACCTTCCATCATTTTACTTGCTAGCAATTATAACAACATTTAAAATGTGTTGAGTATCTACACCTTATGAGGCATTGGCCTAATTAATCCTTCCAATGCCCCCCACGAGTAACATTAGTTCCATTAGACAGATGAGCAAGCTGGGCACTAGATAGGCCCCTGGCCTGGAGGCTTACAGATAGCTTGTGGCAGGACAGAATTTGAAATCAAATCTCTGCTGACAGAGCTTGAGCTTTTAACAATTTTCTAATTAACCATTATGGGAACAAAACTAAAAAAATGGATTCTTATGAACCTAGACACAACATTCATTTTGCTCATCAGTATAAAAGGATTTCTTACTTCCTATCATAATAAAGAAATAAAGAAACAGAAGATTGAAATCCTAGCTGGGGTCTACCCGCATGTAAATGTGCTGACCCATTACATATAGAGGTAGTATTTCTGTCCTGGTCTTCATTAGAGTCATTTTGTTATACTAGGCATTTTTCTGCTTAGTGGACAAGTCACTCTGACCAGGATTAAAGTCAAGGCTTTGTCACTTTTGTTGTTGTTGTTGCTTGAGTTGTTTGGATTTTGGTAGAGGTTCTTAGAACAGTCTCTTTCAGAGTCTGAGGTTTCCGTGAGCTAGAGTCACTTTATAGCCAGCCTTTATTTGTTTGGGCACAAGACTGTTGTTGAAAGTAATAGAAGTTTTAGGTCTTAAATAAAAGCTGGCTGATGTAATTTGATTATAATACTGTAGTTTGAAGGTAATCACCGATGCTATGTTTGAAATTAAGTTTATGACTGGCTTTAGCTGAACACTCTCAAAGGACTGATGAGGTGTTTGCCTCTTGGGAGCCCATGCTCTCTTATTAAAGGCCAGGACTACACCCAAAGAGGGCCCAGTGATCCTTTCTCTGGGATGGCCTGAATCAGCAGGACTTGGTTCAGGCTGTGCCACCACTGATACACCTCTGAAATCAGTTGAATGGAATTGCTAGGACCACCTCACTGACCCCATCCAAGCTAGACAAAGAAGGATTCAGTTTCTTTTGGGACTCACAGGTTCTCAGAATGTGTTTGCCTCCAGCAGATGTTGAATTTGGTCTGGAGTGGTGAGCAGTTGTAATCTTTGACTTTTCCCTTGGGTGCAGATTCTCTTTCCTTTTTTCCCCCTGCTGAATCTTGGAAGAACAGGAGGTGGCTGGTGTTTTACCACATTTTGCTGGTTTTTGTGTGAAGGTCTACATTTTTTTTGTTCTGTTTTCAGCTCTACCCATGGAAACAAGAAAGTGAGCCCATATCAAAGCTAATACACTTGGCTTACTTATTTAGCCCAACCAAGCTTCAGTTTTCTTCTTTGGTGGATAATAATAATATTCACAAAAGGTTGTCTTAAGGAGGCAAATGAAATGATTTTTGTAAGCCTCTAGCACAGGGTGTGACACAGAAGAGTTACTCAATAATGATAAGTTAGCCATTTCTCTTCCTAGTCTGCTAGGGAAAGGAGGGCCATCTGTGACAACTCCAATAAAAAATAAAACCTACCAGGTCCATTTGGGGATTTGATCTTCAACTTTGATATCAATGACTTTGGAGCGAGTTTTGGTGTGAATATAGCTTTAGGGACACACCTGTCCTTTAAAAATGCAGTTCTAGACAAAAAAACAAAACAGCACTCCAGCATTATTAGAATTTTCATAATATTTATGGGGATAGTATCTATTTAACAAATGTTATCTATTTTATAAATAATATGCTAGTCTGTTTTGACAACCTGCTAATCACCCCTCACCCCAGTCCATTTCTCCTGTTCTTTTTTAGTAATAGCAGTCCTTGAGTTTTATGTGTCTCCCCAGCTACCCTGCTACAGACTGCATTTCCCAGTCTCCTTTACATTTAAATAGTGTCTTGTGACTAAATTCTGGCCAGCAGGATAGTAGCAGAAGTGACGTCTACAATTTTAAGGTCATATCTTTAAAAGAGAACTGTTTGCCCTCCATTTATCCTCCCCTTCCTACACTGGAATGCAGATGTGGTGGTGGTGAGCTGTCTTTGACCATTCTACCAGCAGCATCACTTAGGGAGCAGCAAAGCAAAACAGAAAGAAACAGAGTCTCTTGATGATCTAATGGGATGTTGCCTCTCATTCCCTTGACTGTCTGCCAGCTAGGATTGTTATGGGTGTGAGAGAAATGAACGTTCTAATCTTGTTTAAGCTACTGTTATAATGAAATCTTTTAAAGCATGAAAATCAGTATGCTATCTACTGCATCACGTTATAGGGATGAACATTTGAATAACCAATTTTATGAGTTTTTTTCTTTGAATTGCAAAATTACTCATTAGTATCCTGCATTTCAGGTAGCTAGCCAGTAAAAATAGAAAAATAAATCAGCTTTGCGTCTAGTGATTAAAGAATTTACATATTTGTAAATCATCTATCAAATCTGACATGGTTTATATTGATGTTAGCTATTTAATATTCAATGGCTAAGGTTTACAATGAAAAAAGAAAGATCTTTTAATTTATTTTTTAACCATGACTGATTAAAATGAATGGCTTTGGAATTACAACAGATACTATTAAGTATATGTAGCTGATGACTTTAATCAGGTAATCTTGACTGCAATGTGTTGGTCATATGTAATGGGCAGATAAGTTATTACTAGTGGATCAGAGGTTAAAGATATTTTATCTTTATAGATACTTTGCTTTATGGTAATATCAAACTGTATTTTCTCATAAAATTGAGAATATGCAGTCTAGTAGAAGGTGGGCTGGTTTGCGTGCTTTATTATTTATTAAAACTAGGGTCTAACAAATTTCATCAAACACTTAACACACTTTTTTAGAGCACTTAACACATGTCAGGCACATTTTACTCACCAAACTGAAGTAAAAGTATATCAGAAAAGATGAAGAATACTTCTACGCACAAAGGACAAGAATTGTCTTACAATCAGCCTTGCCAATGGGCATGCGTATACTAAGGAAGATCTAACTCACCAGTGCAAACAATCACATGCTGTGGGTAAGCATGCCAGAGAATTAAAGGGCATTTGGCATACAACAAAAACTCCATTTGTCCTAAGCCAGATCTATTGCCTCTAATCCTGAGCATTTAAGAAGAGGCGAAGCAATACAACACAGCAGCTTCAAGATAACAAGAAGCAGAGAGCTAGCCCAGCAGTGACATTGAAACAAGTGTCAGTTGGCTCTGATAATTGGGAACAGAACAGATGTTTAGAAAAGCTGAATAATTTATAGTTACATGCGAGCAGCTTTTGCATGGGTGAATCTCATCTCCTAATATAACTCTGTAAATATTAATAATTATCTTATGGACAGCTGATACTGTCATGAGTTGAAACTGCCATGTAGGCAGATAATGTTAGAAGATAATTATTTAATAGAAAAGCAAATGCTCTTAATCAGAATAATATTTTGTAAATTAAGGCTTTCATTTTCCATGAAAAATAAGAAACCAAATTTGTTTTCAGAGAATCAGTCACTTTCATGTGCAGGTTACAAACACAATTTTCAAATGAATGCAAATAAATGCACTTTCTGGAGGTTGGTGTGGTGTGGTAGAGTGGTTAGTTATGGGCTTCTTGAATGCTCTGGTAGGACAGAAGCCAGATGTGTGATTTTTAATTAGAGCCTGTAGAGAGCCTTGTCATACATGATAAACAAAGCTAAATAATTTTTTTAAACTTAAAAACTTGGGGGGGGGGGAGGGGCAGAGAGAGAGGGAGACACAGAATCCGAGGCAGGCTCCAGGCTCTGAGCTGCTAGCACAGAGCCTGAGTGGGACTAGAACTCCTGAACCATGAGATCATGACCTGAGCTGAAGTCAGATGCTTAACTGACTGAGCTACCCAGGCGTCCCCACAAGCTAAATAATTTTAATAATAATTCAAATCGCCCTCTACATAGGTGTCATGAATTTCCCAAGTGACCTTCAAATATTGCTATAGCCAGGACATGGCAAGTTCACTGCAAATGTGCTTATCCATAATTTTGGGAAGCTTTATTTTCTTTTTTTATTAAAAAAAATTTTTTACATTTATTTATTTTTGAGACAGAGAGAGAGATAGAGCATGAACAGGGGAGGGGCAGAGAGACACACACACAGAATCTGAAGCAGGCTCCAGGCTCTGAGCTGTCAGCACAGAGCCCAACGCGGGGCTTGAACCCACGAACCGCGAGATCATGACCTGAGTCGAAGTCGGACGCTCAACTGACTGAGCCACCCAGGCGCCCTGAAGCTTTATTTTCTTAAAAAAAAGTTGTAGGGGCAAATATTTTTAGTGAATAATTTACTTGTAACCATATTATGAAATGGCAAAATATATTCAATGATGTATGCAGCCATTGACTCTCTCTGTTCAGAAATAATTACTGGCTCTGTGCCTTGTAACCCTTAACATTTATCTCCAACAGTATTATAGAGCAACCACTATATTTTCAACTTTCTATCCACTTCATTTTTGCTTTGCTTCTAGTATTAATTGTTCATATTTGATACCAAGAACAGGACTCTATTATTTGAAGACCAATAAATATAAATTCCAATCTTAATATAACACAGAATGACCAACAAGGACCAGTTAGCCTGGGGTGGTCTAAATGGGCTAAGTGACACTTGGCTTATAGCAGACACAAAATACATTCCAAGGGGTGTGTGTGGAAGCTTTCTGAGCTGATAAATATAGCCGTAGAGCTGGGGTGGGGGCAGTTTTGGGAAATGGGGAAGTCTAGGCCCTTTGGTGGCACTTTATACAAAGAGTTTCTGCCTTTGAACATTCTTTGTAACAGTGACTCCCCTCCCACTTTCTCCTTTGTTCCTTTATTCCTTTGCTCCTTCTTTACTCAGAGTGCCAACACAGCCAAAGATTTATGACATCATGCTAATGGTTTTAAATTTGTATTTCAAGTTACAGAATATTGTTTTAAATGAAATAATGTAAAATCACTTTGAAAAGTTAAAGGATCTAAAGACAGGTAAACATAACTAAAAATTTGCTTCGAGGCCCTTATGATTCTCAGTCTCCTCTACTTAAGACAAAGATGAGTTCAATGTGGCAGATTCTCCATAAATGTTCATTGAAATGAATCAAGAATGAACAGAGTGAGTCCTGGTGGAATGGGTCTGGAGTCAGAAAGATCTATGTGTGACTCATGGCTTGACTGTTACTAGATTTATAGCTTTCTGTGCTTTAGGGTCCTTATATGTAAAATAATGCTAATTAGACTTTCCTCAGAGAATTGTTGTTCTCAGAATAATGCTTAGTATATAATATGTGCTCCATAAATGGTAGCTGTTATTATTGAATTGCAGTGGAGTGGTGTTATTCTAATCTACTTTTTAGTCTATCACAGCACTGGTGGGGGTGGTGGTGTTTATTCTGGGTAATCATTTAACCCTATTTTTACTAAGCTATGGATGAGATTGGCAGGTGTAAAACACAGAGAATGCTGGGAAGTGGGGGGATAAGGAATTAAAACAGCATAGGAAAGAGGGGAAAGGTGAGAAAGTGAAGTGAGGGTGAGGTGTTACAACATGTCATCAATAATGGCCTCAAAAACCAGGGGTACCACTGTCGTGTGACTTTGCCCTTGACTCAAGATAGTTGGGTACTTATTTTTTTTATTTTTGAAAGAATTTGAGGGCTTTCCTTTTTACTTCATTAATGTTTAAATCATTGTCTAGTCTTTAGCTGGACCCTTTAATAGATGGTATTTTCAAGTCTCACCACCCATCCATCCATCCATCCATCATCCATCATCTATATTTTCCCATTATTTTATTTATTAAGCTTTGTAGTCACAGGTATTCCTACTATGTGCTAGGCATTGTACTGGGCTTTTTTTTCAGTGGGGGTTAGGGGTTAGATTTCTTCCTCCTTTTTTTTTCCTGGAAATTTATTTTGCTGTTTTTGTTACATTAAAAAATCTCCTGAATTAAAAATAATCAGAATATCTGGGAAATTAAAAACAACAACAGATGAACTATTGCAAATCTGATAAACCAATTAGTCAAATATGGAAAGTGAAAAACATGCTTGGAATGATTCTGGCTTGCTTCAGAATAATTTCTTAAGTGTTTCTAGGCAACAGCAAATTTAAGAAGAAGAAACAAATGGTGGGTTTCTCTCTCCCTCTCTCTCTTTTTTTGTGTGCCTTTTCCCCCTTTCTCTTCTCTCTCTCACATTGTCACAAAAGAGCAGCTTGTGTATCTCACACAATGTGATGTTAGATACGGCTGGTTGGGTCAAAATGTGGTATTTTTCGTGCAGTATTCCTCACTGTGTTGGATGAGACATTGGTTTCATTAAGGTACAGTTGGCGCGCACTGGTAGATGAGAGCATTATGTAGGGGTTCAATTTGGGTAGAAATCACAGTGAGCTGAACTTTGATAAACTATAACCAGCATCAAAATCATCTAGCCTTTATATTTCTCCATCAATCCTTTGGGTTCCATTTTTGAAACCAATGTTGCCTGCTATTTTTTGAGTTAACAAAGTAGATTACTGCTTTATATGATCTTGAGCAGAATGCATTTCCTAATACTGCATCTCCATTCATGGTAGAATTTCCCTTAACTTATGTGGGATGGTGGCAGCTGCAGTGATGGCCCGCTCCTCAGACTTTCTCATGACATACAGTCACACAGAAATCCAATCCTTCCTGTATCTTCCTGTTAGTACCTTGTGGGGCAGGCAGTGTCTAACTGTTTGGAGACAAATGAAAGCTCATTAAAGAAAGGCAGAGGGTCAAAAGGGCACTTTGGAATATTAAAAAAACCATCCTTACTAGAGAACATTTAATCATAAGTAGATAATCCTTCTCAAAGGGAAGGCAGTGCATTTACATCATTCTCCCTGGCAATTAACCTTTTGCATTTTATGCCTATGACATTTCTGTCAGGCACTCTGTGTGCTCCAATTAAAGTCAGAGGTCTTTGGACACAGTTCAAAAAGTAGCAAGCTTCTGGAGGGCAGCTTGATGCAAGGCATTTTGGCAGAGGGAGGACAGCTGGGCAGCTGCATAGGAAAGAGGAATCTAGAATGTGAATGACACAGCTCTTTTGGATACTTCTGAGGGTGCTTGAAGGGGGTCATTATGGGTGTAGGCTATTGGATGGAGGAAAGCAACAGACGTGACAAAACAGGAATTCTAAGCCAGCCTATTAATTTGTACACATAGGTGTCTGGACTGAGAGGTCAGTGCTGGATTTGCACCTGTGCCTACGATCAGGAAGTAAATGGTTCTGTGGTCACAGTAAGAACAGGGCTCAGTGGGGACGCAAATTGAAACTCTATTTAAGCAAAGTGATTCAGAAAGAGATGTTCAATATCATTTTCCTCCTGGGAACATTTCCTCCTAAGGCATTAATTAGGGCACCAGGCAAAATACTCACTAATATTGTTCCAAAGCTAAGAATGTGACTCAGAGACAAAAACCATGGAAACCTACTTATTTTCTGAAACGTTGCTCCTCTTAAAGAAGAGATGAGAGGATGAATAAGCATGTTTTACTTAAAGGTTATGTGTGAGTCAGGGAAGCTCTGAGCGTTTTTAATATGGCAGAGAGTCATATGAATATCTATATAAAATGATGCATGTAAGAGCGTGAAATCATTACATGGATTGGAAATAAAAAGGGTAGCATTTACAGGATTTAACTTTTGTAAAAATTTTCTGCAGGATCTGAGACATAATTTATTTTTATGATTAAGACATTTAATTAGATTTTAAATCCTGAGTCTTAACTTTTTAGCTGTATGTGTTGGGGCAAGTTAGCATCTACAAATGTCATTTTTCTTGCCTAGTTAGTGTTATCTACCTCATAGAGTGGTTGTGAGAATTCCATGAGCTAATCTTTTTTTTTAATATTTATTTATTTTTGAGAGACAGAGCGTGAACAGGGGAGGGGCAGAGAGAGAAAGAGACACAGAATCTGAAGCAGGCTCTAGGCTCCGAGCTAGTGGTCAGCACAGAGCCTAATGCAGGGCTTGAACCCACAAACCATGAGATCATGACCTGAGCCAAAGTTGGACACTCAACCGACTGAGCCACCCAGTCACCCCTCGTGAGATAATCTGTATGAAATGCTGGACACAGTGCCTGGTCTGTAACACATGCTCTGTAAAAATTAACCACTATTGTTAGAATTTTAGTCTTCAAGCCATAAAGAAAACCCATCCATTATTTCCAAATGGCAAGAATTCTAGTTGCGTGGTAATCTCAGTTTACTCAAAGGAAAAGATTCTTTGTAATGGCATAAAAAATGAGAGATCTTGGCCAAAAGATGAAAATTCCCAGAGAAAGTTCCAGGCAGTGTCCTTCTTCTAATTATTTTTGACTCCTGATAAGGACTGGGATCTAATATTTTTTGAACACCTACCATGTGTTAGGCACTCTTGAAGCTGCTTCACTCATAAAGTTCTGTGAAGTCGCTATAATTGTCCCACTATTACATACAAGGAAACTGAGGCCAAAAGAGATGAGAGAACGTGTTCAGGCTTATATGTACTATGGCTGACAGAGTAGGGATTTGAATGCCAAAGGCCATGTTCTTTCAGTTCATCTCACAAGACTGTGGGCGTAGTAGTAGGAATGAAAACTTCAGGAGCAGTCTGGCCCTGCTACAGACTCTGAGGTAATAGCCACATTTCTATTTTGATGTTCCCCTTAAAATCTTATCCTCTAGCTGAGAGGCCTGGCAGGTGGCAAATGCCACCCTTGAGAAGGCACCTAAGGCAAATGATAAACCATCATTCAGGGTTTGGGATGCTTTCCCTGCGTAGGGAAGGAGGTGGCTCTGCCTAGTTCAATTCCATCCTTTGACTTGGTTGCCTCTTGGAGCTAACAGGAAAATGTACCTTCTTTAGCTGGTAATAAAAGCTTCTTAAGCACTGCAGGTAGTTGTTTTGGAGAAAGACTGTATTTAAAAACATGCACCTGATTATTTAGCAGCTGTAGAAATATCTGAGAAGAAAATGTTCAGTTATCAGGTAAAGCTGCTTTGGCAACATAATTTCTTTAATGCTGGGCGGCAGCGGAGGCTGCTTAATACAGACAAGGCACAGATATTATTTTGTCTCCATATGTTGCTTCAGAACATTCTGTTCCCTGCACATTTTGAAGGAGATAAACAAGCCTTCATGGGTCACAACGATGCAAATTCACAATGATATGAACTCTTTGCAAATACATCTTTTTAGGACCATTTCTTAAAGCAATTTGCTTTGAGGTAGTAGATGTTTTACTATTTCCATAATATTTATCCCTACAGCTCTCCTTTAGTTTTATAGCAGGAGAGCTATAAAACTGAACGTGACTTGCTTTGAGGCCTAAGTTTACCCTTAATGGCTCTGTGACCTTAATTAAGTCCCTTGTCCTCTCTGAGCCTATTTCTTCCTCTCTGCAATGGAGGTGTCAATGCTCTCCTTCTAGGATTGCTGTGAGAATGAAATGACTTAATGTAAGTGCAAGTGCTTTGTCAATGGCACAGGGCCATTTAAAAACAAATCATTCCTGTTATTCATATTTGGGGGTTAAAATCATTTGGTGCTAATAAAGGAGCTTTTATGGTTAATGATATCCTGAAGATCTAAAACAAAGTGGCAGTGAAGTCACAGGGATGAAAAGCATAGCATAGGGAATCCAGTCAATAATATTGTGGTGACGTTGTACGGTGACAAGTGGTGACTGTCCATATCGTGGTGAGCATTGTGTAATGTATAGAATTGTTGAATCACTATGCTGTATACCTGAAACTAATGTAGCATTATATGTCAATGATACTTCAATTAAAACAGAAAATAAAAAAATAAAGTCATCATAAGATGCCAGAAATTGTGTAATGTGAGAGTGACATGAAAGAAAATCTGGAGTGTGGTAGGTGCTGTTTGGAGAAAGGAGAACCAAAGGACAGAACATGCTTTAAACACTTCCTGTAAGAGTTAATAGGCTTTTAGACCATCGTGTGTGGTCTAAAATGCTGTGTGGCATCACTTTATAGGTAGCATAGGGTAGTCATGAATTTTTCATCCACCATTTCGTAATTATGTGAATTCTTTAATCTCTGTGCAAAAAGTGAAGATCATGACACTGCATTGCAGGGTTATAAAGATTAGATGGGATGATAATCTGTAAAGTACCTGGTGGGTAATATGGCTGATAAACATGGTTTCTCCTCTTCTTCCTGCTCCTCCTCCTCCCCCTTTTTTTTTTTTTTTTTTTTTTTTTTTTTTTTTTGTCAGATAAGAACTCTAACTAGGCAGTCTAATAGTCAATACCATTAGAAGCTTATATGCTTCTCAGAGCATCCAGGCAAGGTCTGAAAGCAATCAGTAGAACCCTAGTAAATTCTCTGGGATTATTTCCAGTGCTGCCCAAACTTGTTAATGGCGTCTGAGTATGTTAGCTACTTCAGTTATCAAGTGCAGAAAAAGTTGTAGGTATTCAGTATGGGCAAAGACTCTTTAAGAGGGGGCTCTGAAGAGAAGCAGGGAGATGTCTGCAGAGTGCAGGGTATGCAGGGATTAAATTCAGAACTCCTTCGGAGATAAGGGTTCTGTGTTGAGGATGAGAAAGTAATCATCAGCTAAGCCAGACTTTGGTAAGAAGCTCTTGCTAAGGGATGCCTTGCAAAGGATCAAGTTTTCCCAACTGTAGAGTTGCTTTATTGAGTTATTTTTTAAGTATTTGTTATCCACCATTCAGAAGCACTCCACATGTTTGAGCAAACAACCGAGGGGTTTATAAATATGAACATTTCAATGATTACAATATAACTTTTAAAGAATTGTTAATTTAAAAAACATCTGAATAAGGATGAGTAGTCAATGATTTTAGCTATTAAATATACAAGTGTGTGAAATTAGGCAGGTCACATGAGAAACAGTTAAAAAAGGAAGCTTTTTTCCATACTGTCAATTTGAAGGCCTCACCCAATCTGTCTGTATAGTGTGGGGAGGATGGACAAAATGTGGTTGTACAGCTAGTGGATATTTTTACCCTCTAGGTCTTTTCTGTAGTTCTCACTAAAGAGAACAAATTCACAGTGAGTGAGATTTTGAAAGCTACCCATATTTATTTCAAAGATCCATAGGCTTTAAATTATTGTCATTATTATACCACAAGAAATTCCATCTTTTTTCTACATGTAGGTTAGAAAATGATTCTGACATTTCCCTCATCTCTTTTTTCCATGCTATCTGTATTTTGTGATAATACTAATAACCCCATCTTCCATTCGAGCTTTTCAATTTTTTTTCATGTCCATCACCTCATTTTAAGCCAAGGCAATTTTAAAACTTTACTTGTTATATCACAGTTTGCTGACTTGGTACTGGTTGTGTGTGATGAGCAGGGAAGGACATTGAGAAGTGAGGTCAACACCTGGGACCAAATAATTAGGAAGGTAGAAGAGAGAAAATGCTAGTGAAATATTCCTGCAGTGTCTTCTCTTCCAAAATATGGTTGTGACTGGGGAGAGTCTTGGAGAAGGGTGATGGACACACAGCGTAAACACATCCATAGAGCTGTCACCTGTCCTAAGGTGAGAGTAGGGGTTGGCGCTGTGAATAAGGACTGTATTTTGATTACCTCTTATGTGCCACTTGGTGCTAGTAGCTTAGCCCATATATTTTTAATTTGCTCAACAGCTGTAAAAGATAGATATTGTTAACTACCATTTTGTAGATGAGGAAATAGACTTGGAGAGCTTGGGGTAAGTCACCAATATGTATTTAAGAAATAAATCTTGTGTGGCTGTGGGTAGGTGACATTTACAGTGAAATTTCTATTGTCTTCTAGTGTTGTCTTAGTCTTTATTAGAAATCCAAATGGAAGATCTGATTATGCCCCTAAAAATAAGAATGGCTCTTATACATACAACATGGGGCAGGGAGTTATGGAATATCTTAGTGAGGGCTGTACCTGAAGATGCTTTGTTCTAGAACCTGGATCTGGTGCTGGTCTTGTTGATTCTGCTTCTTCATCTCTTCCTGTTCTTTTCCGCTGCTGACTCCATCTAGAAGCCATTTCTCCCTTAAGGCCTTTTTCTGATATCAGGAAACATAAAGATGTTCTCATATCAGTTAATAATTTCCCAAGTCTCTGACTACTTTGAAATCTTGTGAATATTAAGTGAACATAGTAAAGAGAAATTATTTTTTCTCACTGTCTTACCTGAATAAATCTGGTATTTTCCTTCCCTGTACCCTTTGTAACCCCCTTCCAAAGCCAGTTTTATGTATCTAAATCCTATCCGACAAGTTCTAGTTTAGGTCCCTCCTTCTCTGTGAAAATCTCTGTCCTTCCTCCATGCCCCCCATAGCTGCGTCCTCACCCTCAGAGAACTCTCTTTCTTTAGAATCATGCAGCACACTCTGCTTACTTACACTATATGTCTAGCAATTGTACAGAGACCTTATCATGTGATGCCTCACTATTACTTATTTGATTAATGGGTGCACATCTTGTGTCTTTGAAGTAAAAGGCTCCTTGAAGCCATTTTTTTTATTCATCCCAATGACAGTGTATGGCGAATACTCCAAAAATGTTTTTTTGTGGGATTAATTGAAATGATAGGCAAAACAAGAGATAGCTATTGTATCTTAAACTAATTCAGTGTTAGTCTTAAGTGGTGTGGTCAGCAGTTATTGCTTTGCCTACCTAGTACCTTTTCTTTCTTCTGAGAACCTTCCCGGTTCCAGATACCTAAGTTTAGCACAAAATTACTTGTTCCAATAATACAATGCACAAAATTCACTAATCTGTCTAAATATTGAATTTTTGTCAATTTAACAAAATGATAAATATTTGTTTTATCATATGGAACAAAATCCCCTTGAATTTGCAGGAAAGAATTATAATCCTGGACCCTGATCCTGAGAAAACTTAAAGCAAATGAGAGATGTGTAAATATTGGAGAGGACTTAGCTAGCATCCTGTCCATGTCTTACGTAGGAAGTGTTAGATATTATTTCCAAAGAGTTTGAGTTTCTCCTTTTCTTCCTGAAGAAAACTGTTCTCCCTATGTATCTAATCTATCTGTGTAAATTATTTGCTCAATAATTACTTTTTGGGGATTTGTGCCTAAAATGGTGAGAAGAATGGGAACTTTGTCTTGTCTGAGACTACTTTCTCTCACATCACTATTAAAATGAGAGCAAGTAGAAAGAACTTTTGTCTTTTTTAAAAGGATGCTAGAACTAATACTATTGGACTCTAAATATCATTGAAATTTAAAAAAAATTTAAATAAGGTTGATTGTGCTAGTAATTATCACATGATGGTTATTTTAAGTCAGGCAGTGGTCTCCAAACCAGTAAGAAACATTATGCTGATTACAAGTATATATTATATGGAATTATACTTTATAGAACTGATAACACCTGGACTGCTCTAGTTGAAGCAGGGAGGGGATCCAGAAGCCTGTGGATGCCTAGAACACCCAGTTTGAAAACCACTAGCTTGAGTAACAGCTTTATCCCAGATCGTCATGTTCGTCCCGGCCTTTTCTGAGTTTCAAGCGACTGCATGTGGACAACACCCCCAATAAGAGTAGTTTGTATTATTCCAGTTTGTAGCCAGAGATTCTTTGCCCCAGTGTTATCTTAACCCTTAATTATGGCTGTTTAGCTGTTTGCAGAAATGTTCTCCCACAGACACAGTTAAATGTTATTAATAAAGGTCAAGATTTATTTCTTGAGGTCAAAGACACCAATAAAATCTTAGTATAATCATTTGAAGAATTTACTTTGACTTTAATTTATTTTTATTTGATGGAATGTGATGATAGTTAATGCACAGTAAGGAAGACAGGTGACACTTATCAAAGTAAATTATAGTCCTTACAAACCACCTATCAGGACAGTTTTAGTCATTTACATCTGTATCACTATAAGAAGCACTTGGTTGGGATGGTCTTAGGATGCTGAGTTATAGAGAACAGAGAATAATTCTTGTGATGTGATTATGTGAACTTGGAGCTACATTCTTGGTTCTTAGTCTGGTTAGGAATAACAATAATTTGTATTTTAGCTTTATAAAACTTTGTTCATAATTCACAACTTGTCATTTACCTCTGGCAAAGAGCTCTTTGCAAAATACATAATTTGGATGTGCAATTATTTTTTTTAGTGTTTTTATTTATTTTTGAGAGAGAGAGAGACAGAGCATGAGCAGGGGAGGGTCAGAGAGAGAGGGAGACATAGAATCCAAAGACAGGCTACAGGCTCTGAGCTAGCTGTTAGCACAGAGCCTGACGCGGGGCTCAAACCCATGAACCGTGAGACCATGACCTGAGCCGAAGTTGGACGCTTAACCAACTGAGCCACCCAGGCGCCCCGGCTGTGCAATTAAAATGATATGGTATAATTACATATTGTGACAACCTAAACATAGTTATTTTGCTTTTATGTCACAGTTTAGACTTGTGCTTTCATCTATGAGGTTGATGGAAAATCTATTTCACATCAATGACATTCAGAATCAAAAGCTGTATTAACTAAATGAAAATATAAGAGACAAAGGGTAATGGATCTTTGGGCAGTTTTTTGTTTTTCTTTTTTTTTTTTTTTTTTTTTTTTTTTAGGGAAAGGTTTTCCTGAAGCACGTTGCATTCGGTACAACAGTTACAGTAGACTTTAGGAATAAATTAGTTCTTTATACCATGGATCAAATGGACTTCCAGAAAAGAAAAGTTTTCTAGGTTGAGTGTATTTTGTGTCTTGGTGGCAGACTGTGATCATGTTACTAGGCAAGGAGATCCATAGTGTACAAATATCAGAAATGTTTGAAAGTTAGAATGCTACTAACATCCCCGGAAACTCCCTTTCTAGCATGCCACTGGTACGATTGGTAGGTTCCAGAGCTAAAGAATATCAGAGTGAGTTACTACAATTATTTGGAAATATATGTACTAATGATACAGAAGGAGCTCTTTGTAAATGTTTATGCTTGTGAAGTATAATGAAATAGTTTGCAATCAGGAAAGTGCTGAGGACAGGTGGATGAAGAAGAAAATGGAAGAAAGGCTGGTAACTATAGAGGCCAATAGAGAGCTTTCTTGACTTGGTGAACATAGAATCAATTTTAAAAATGCTTCTGCACATTTCTGAGCCCCATTTGGAAGGGTGCCTAGTGGCTGTTTGGTGTGGCCAACCATTTTCTGCAAAACTTAGATAAATGTAACACTATCCAAACCGCCCCTCTTTCCTCTGTGTTCCTGTTGCAGTTTTTGTCTTGCATACAGTGTTCATCACAGTATTATATGTCATCGTAAGTTTCTGTGTCAGTTACCATTTTAAGGATACAGGTCAAACTTTACTTTGTATTCTTAGTGTCCTGCTTAGTACCTTACACGTAATAGGTCCTTAATAAATGTTTATTGACCAAAAGGCCCTGTATGTATACTTATATAAATCCTACTTATCAGTTAAGATTCAGCTTAGATCCCACACCTTTAATAGGCCTCCTTTGACCACCCCAGATTAAAGAATTACTGTTTATACTATTATTTAAATTAAGAAAATAATCTTTTAACCTGTCCCAGTTATTTATTTAATCTTGGGGTTTCCACTATAGACAGAAGGGCTACAGCCCTCTAGGGCTACTGCTAGTCTCTATGGCATTAATACAAAAATTAGGAAAAAATTGCTGTTTCTCGCCCCCATCCCTCTGGATCAGTGCACAGTGTGGGAAGGTGGATAGCACCTTTGTGCAGAGAAAAAGAAACTTGGTCCTTCTGACAGACGCAGACTGATGCCAGAGTGCACAGTTCCAAGGGAGTGTGGGCAGGGTTGTAGCACTCCTTCCTCAGGTATCTTTGTGCAGTACACAATCTGCACAACTATGTACAGCAGTCCAAAGCGTGATAATGTTTGACTGGATTGGATTAGAAGAGGACTCCTGGGTTCCAGAGAGCAAACCTATAGGGAGGATCACGTATTATTTATTTTTTGGACTGGTTTTGGCAAGTATTGAAAAGAAATGCCACCTCAGAATTGGAACTTTCAGTGAGTCAGAGTTTTCTTTTCTTTTATCTTTGTTTTTATTTTAGAGAGAGAGCAAGAGAAGGCGAGAGGGGCAGAGGGAGAGAGAGAGAGAGCGCGAATCCCAGGCATGCTCCATGCTCAACGTGGAGCCCAGCGTGGGGCTCAATCCCACCTTGGTATCATGACCTGAGCTTGGTCGCTCAAGCTTAATTTACTGAGCCACCCAGGTGCCCTGGAGCCAGTTTTCTTAATGGAAATTTGCTTCCTAGAATGAACTGAGGGGATATTTAACCCTTTCTCTTACTGTGAGCTCTACTGTTGTTTGGCTCCCCACCCTACAAATACAGCAGTTGCTGACAGCTAGACAGCTATCTGTTTACTCAGAAGCAATCATTACTTCATTGTGAGACTCAAATTGTGTGTAAATTGTGTGTGTGTGTGTGTGTGTGTGTATGAGAGAGAGAGAGAGAGAGAATGAAAGAGACATAGAGCAAGCACTGGTTAACAGTTAGAAATGGCTTAGCTCAGAAATTATTGTGGATTTGATTTTTGATTTGAGTTTCACCAAAGTAACTTGGTAAAATTTGTTTCTGTTTCATTGATTTTTCTGGTTATACACACCGCATTTCTTGGGTATATCTACTACTCATGTAAATTCATTGTGGCATACTGCAAGGAGAGCAGGCTAACTGTACTTCGAAAGTGTCCATCGAACTTTGAAAATGTCAATTTGTATAGGAACAAAGGAGCAAACAGAATCCAGAGAACTGAGGCTAACTGGAATCTTAAATTATGTTTCTTTCAGAGGTGGTTACTTGATCTATTAGGAAGATGGAGTTAGCTGAATTTGGCAAGTTTACCTTAAGTGTGTAGATTCCACAAGTGTGCGGCATTGTTTCATTGAGGGATTCATTAAACCTATTGAGAGCAGCCCTGCCGGGGAAGTAGCGTCCTGCTTGGACCTTTTCACAAGGAGCTCCTGTTTGTCATTTGGTTGCATCCTGTGACTAAGCTACGTAATAAAATGTTGAAACTCAGTGTGCTTTAATTACAAAATGACCACACCCATGGAAGATGTAAAGTCTGAATTTAAAAATGGAGGTTTATTTCTGGGGGTGATCTCATGTTTTGTCAAAACAAAACAAAACAAAATAAAACAAAACCCTGAAGCCATACTTAAACAATATTGGATTCATTGCACTGAGCTTTTAAATACAAGCATCCTTGACCATGCCAGACAGTGTCTGTTGTGTACCCCCCGGGGGATGGCTGGCCTTTCATTGATTTCAAAAGGGACTTCCTAGCTGGATCTGTCCCTAGGGATGTTAAGCAAGACTGTGTTTAAGGCCAAATTATCAAGGCTGAATTTTCAAGGTTACTCAAGAAAATGAGGAAATTCAGTAATAAAGGATAACGTAATAAAAGCATGCTTTCAACTTTCCACAAGTTTCCAGAGGTATTAATCTCAAACAAATTTTCTAGTTTCTTGTCCTGCCCTATGGTTATTAGGGTATAATAGAACTATGCTGATTTTTTTTCCTTCCTAAAGCATCTTTACTATAGAAATTTGAGTGCCATTAGAATATTTGAATACAAAATCATTGAAATTAAATTAAAATAATAAATTACCTTTAAATGCTGGTGCTTTAGTTTTTCTTCCTCTATTTTCAGACGCTTCTGTGAGATTTCTTCCTGTATTTTTCTTTTATCCTGAAATAAAAGAAGTTCCAGCATAATCTACTTTTTCAGTTTGCTTAAATATGTTTCCTTGGGGTTGTTGTCATTACCCAATGGCTGGTCAGGCATATGCTCTTGGCATTGGTAGGAAACTGCTTTGGAAACTCATATTTCAAAGTGAAGGAGGGCAAAGTGAGACATTCAAAGCATTTTGCTGATGGCCAATGATATAATCTGCTTATAAAAAAAAGAGAACTTGAAAATATTTTCATGTCTTTCCTTCCCCACTGCCCTCCCATCCCCTTAAAAAAGATCTTCCCCATTAATTTAGCAAGATTGAGCTATTGAGTGATACAATGGAAAAAGTGAATTTTAAGGAGGGAGTTTTGAAATAGGCATGAGGAAACTCTGTGAGGAGAGAGACTGTTCCTGGCACAGAACTGAAGAAACTGCTGGGTAAAAAAAAGGTTTGCTTATGTGGGAAAACAGGATAGCTTGCCTGCAGAGCATTAGAAAACTGGGAAGCTAGAAAATGGAGTGTTTCCTCCCTGCATAATTTGCTATGTGAAGATAGAGAAAAAAGGGTTCAGATAATGCTTGTTAACAGTAAGAGGGCTTTTAGCTGAGGTACACAAAATTCATGGGGAGATACAGTATCTTTCACCAAGTTTAAATTGCATTACCTCAAAAAACCCAGTAAGCATAACTGTTAATGCCCAGAAGTACTTTTTAGAAAATATAACCTATATACTCAATAGCCTGGGCTTGAAGTCTGGCTCTGCCATTTACTAGCTCTGTGTCCTTGGACAAAATCCTTAACTCCTCTGTGCCTCGATTACTTCATCTGAAAAAGGGGCGTAATAAGAGAATCTCCCTCTTAAGACAGGGGCATTAAATGTATGTAAAAGTTCCTAGGACGGTGCTTGACACATAGTGCTCTGTAAGTATTTGTTTTAAAAAATGAAGTAAATACCACTTAGCCTGTTAGTCACAGAAAGTAGCACACTAATTCTGATAATGCTTCCATTAGCTTGAAATGTTTTTGAGATTCACTTTTTAGAATCGTTTGAGGCATTTTACAAGCTATGCAAAAAGGCACCTATTTCCCTATTTTTTTGACCAGAGGTGACATTATCCTCCGTCTATTTTATAAGAGTGGGTTTTAAATCTGCTTTCAAAATTGAAAACTCCCAAAGGATAAAAATTTGTTGCCAGTGAAGACAACTAGAAGAATGTGAAGCAGGCTCAGAAGGTAATTTAGAAGGAAGAGTTCCAAAAATCCTTGGCAGCATTGTTGAAATAAGTGCATGGCTTCCTGATGTGACTCCTTTGAAGATAAAAACTCTTTTTTTCATGTATAAGTTCAGGTACCTTTGCTGAAGAGAAACAACACGTTACTCTCCAACTTTATGTCATGTTTTTCTTAGTGTGTTAGAAGAATATATGACTTCATCAGTATCACTTTGTAAACTTCGTAAGCAGCTCTTTTGAAAAAAAATTAGCTAGGCAACAAATGTCGGTCTCTAGTATCACTTCTTTGGATCAAATCTGGTCTTTAGGAACAAAACCTCTGATAACCTGTGAGTCAGTTCTCCACTGTATCTAGAGGCTGTAATTGGTTAAAGATTAGTAATGTTTCAAATGTATTATGCCAAACATTTTGGTGAGTATTTTACAGGAACTATTTCATCAAATCATCGTAACAACAAAGATATTGTGATGATTTTCATTTTAGAAGAGGAAATATACATTTTAACTAATTAATTTACTAAACTGAGCTCTCAGAACCAGTAAGTGGAGGAACCAGGATTTGAACCCATGCAGTTTGAGTTCAGCCTTCACACTTTTAGCCAATTCATGACGCCATTTTCCTGAATGAGAAATTAGTCCAGCTTCTCACAGCTCCCCTCATTGCCCCCTATATCGTGAAGAACTGTGGCCTGGAGGCAGTGCCAGCAGAGCCAGCAATAGGAATGGGGCCTCTCCTTAGGAGGGAGCACAGTTTTGGTACCATTTTTAGTGTGGGTGTGTAATCCTCCACTTCTCACCACCCGTGGCCCATAGAGAAGAATGCCTTATGTATAAGAGCAGTGACTGCTGAACCCAGCAAGTCTTCCCCACCCCTGTCGAGAGCCAGTTTGGGCTGGTTTCATCTTGGGGTTAGTAATAAGGGAAAGCTGTGGGTAGAGAGAGGCAGGGCATCTGAAGTGTTTTGGCAACACAAGTCTTATAGAGGGTTGCTAAGGAATACCAGTGTTTTGTCTCTTGGAGGTAATGTGATGCCTCCCTTATGTCAGTCTAGGTAATTAAGAAGATAAGTTTATAATGTTATAGGCATGATTCTCTTTTAAGATAGAAGCACTTTTTCCTCGTAAGGTATTCAACAGCAAGTTCTCCTTTTGCAAAATTTCATAGGGACCTATATGACAAATAAGATGGCATTAAGTTAATTTTATAAAGGCAAAATAAGCTATAAGTCAATGCTAAGTTGTATACCTA
The DNA here is from genome assembly GCA_028646485.1 of Cryptoprocta ferox. Classification (NCBI taxonomy): domain Eukaryota; kingdom Metazoa; phylum Chordata; class Mammalia; order Carnivora; family Eupleridae; genus Cryptoprocta; species Cryptoprocta ferox. Next base: position 20,525,800 of record CM053570.1, read on the forward strand.
GCTCTATTCCTAGTGTACGGAAAGTTACCAGAGCATGTTAATTCCTTCCCAAATTATCATGGAGCAAATAGATGTGAAACGCCATCTGCTTCCAAAAATTTTCCCAATAGCTTGGGCATCTCTATAGACACCTTTTGTTACCTGGCACATCAGATACTTAATAATGTTAACTCTTATGAAGAACTTACATTGATGTTTACTTCTTTACTGTTCAACTAACGAGCACTTCTGTTTAATGAACAGTTGTGTAGATATTTAGCTGTCTGACTTAGAATATTTTAGCAGTTGACACCCACAAATTCTAATTCTGTATAAACCCTACCTCTTGATTATTTTGAAAATTAATTTATTTACCTTCTGCAACTAGAAAGCTATTGTGACCATCTATGATTCAATGATATTACTGTATTCACAATAAGCACAATACTTAGGAATGTATTTTAGAGATATTATTGATTAACAAAGAGCTAATATTCTAAAATCCCTGAATCTGTAAAGAAGGCATGATTGTTCCTGAGTTATTTAATGGTAAATTTGTCTAATGCTGCATTACTAATGTACAAATGCTGTGTTCAAGGTGACATTAGAAGTTATGAAATATTTAAAACTTATTCAGAAGTAGATACTTTCATCATAAATAAAGAAAATCATTCATTCAAGTGAATATATAGTCTGAGAGAGTGATAAATGTCATTCCTGAGGCATAAGGAAGGTTCTGTGACACTTGAGGGGAGACAGGGAGCAGTTGCTTCTAGCCAATGTGGTTGAGAGAGGCTTTGATGTAGCATTTGAGTAAAGTATGTTGGATAGTTGGTGTTGGTGGGGACCAGGGGAGTGGGGAGAAAGGAGATTTAGGTCAAGGGCTTAATATGAGCAAAAGCCTAGAAGTAGAAAATTGGAACGTTATATAGAACAGCAATTCTGGAATCTATGTTGCCCTATGAGTTAGTGGGAAATAAAATAGGGATAACTGGGTGAGGATAAGTCCTCAGCAGAAAATTGAATGGCAGGACAAGGGGTTTGGGATTTACTTATGTATTGAGATAAAAAGCATTGAAAATGTTCAGAGGGAGAGGATTAATAGAGTTAAAACCATGTTTTAAGAAGTTTAATAGAGCCTAATTATGTTGTAGATGTTGAAGGAGGAGCATCTGAATGGGGATGGTCAGTTAGGCTATGACTCATACATAAGACCAGAAAAGCTTGAGCAAGAGATAGCAGAAGGTGTGGATGTCAGAGATACCAAGGAGTTAAAGTTGGCATGACTTGGAAACTGATGACATATGGATGCAGGAGAGGAAGAGGTCAAATGTGAGTATAAGGCTTTTATGCCTAGATAGAGCAGGATCACCAATAGACACAAGAAATTCAGAAGAAGGAAGAAAGAGTTTGGTAGGAAGGATGGTAGATTCATACCAAGTTTGAGGTGTCTTGGGTGCCTGGGTGTCCCCTTCGATTAAGTGTCTGATTCTTGATTTTGACTCAGGTCATGATCTCACAGTTCATGAGATTGAGCCGCATGTTGGGCTCTGCGCTTACAAAATGGAGCCTGCTTGGTTTCTCTGTCCCTGCCACCCCTCCTCCCTGCCCCACTCATGCATATGCACATGTGCGCTCTCTCTCTCTCTCTCTCTCTCTCAAAATGAATAAATAAATAACTTAAAAACCGTTTGAGGTGTCTTTGGGACAACCAGGTAGAGTTGTCTGGTGGGCAGTTGAAACATTGGTTGGAGAGAGATGAGGGGTCAGAGCTAAAGATGCAGGAGTTTTGGAAGGAATAGCTGAAGTCAGGAGACTGTCAGAGCATGACAGAAAAGAGAAGGAGAGCTAAGGACAGATACTTCATGAAGCACCTACATTTAAGGAAAGAAATCCAGATGGAATTTTATTTTGTGGTCAGATATTATTTGTAATAGAAGTAGGTGAATTGGGCCAATTCAATTAGGCAGATGGTTTGAGGTTCATTCTGCTAGATGCTGATTATCTTATAATTTCATGACTAGCATTATTGACATTTTAATTGCTTAAGGTCTCAAAATAATAATAATAGAAGCTGCTTATTTGGATTTAACTACTTGGAACAGTGCAGAACTTCTTGGTGATGTGCAAATAATGGTAACATTGAAAGAAAGGGATGTGCTAGCATAATATTCCTAGAGAGGAATCCTGAGCATACTGAGAGGTTTCCAAGATTTGACTGAAACTAGATTTTTTTAAAATTCTTTAAAAATTCTAAAAAGAAATTCTTGAAAAGGGTACACACATTTCAAGAGGGAAGATAGGTCACGAAACCTGAGCAATTTACAAGTGGAAACATGGCTACACAATTACAAATGATCTCAGGTAAGAAGAAAAGACTATTCTATAACCAAAACCAAACCAAAGAGTTTGATATCACTGGGAGCTCTCCATGAGCTCATGAAACTGAGAATAAAGATAAGCATTTGTATCTATTTGTAATAGTGTAAATAAGGTAAAAAAAATCTGAGGTGATGTGAAGATGAGAAGCATGTGAAAAACATTGAGGGCACAGAAAGCATGGGTGTATAAAGAATTATATATTTATGTTCAGAGCAAAAAGGTAAAGTCAGTCATTGGACAACTGCTGAGATGCATAGTGTAATAGTAACATGATGAAAATAGAACCATTCCATTTCTATTTTGCTTCCACATTTTTGATTAAGGAGAATAATATTAACCCTGGAAAGGATAGAACAAATAAGCTTAAAGGAAAATGGAAGTGCAAGAGGAAATAGAGCACCAAAGACAGAGCTGCTCAGACTCTGATGGGTTTCACTTCAGGGAGAAGAAACCTTTATAGGCATGACAGAAGAATATTGTCAGGTAAGCTTGGAGTCTCGAGTGAAGAGGTACCTGAAGACTGAAAGTGGCAAGTGCCCCAATTTCTTGAAGAGGGACAAAGGGGAATTATGAATATTTAAAGACTGGTGAACTTACTGGTTAATCCCTGGCAGTTGTAGAATGAATTATTAAACAGTGTTGTATTTATTTAAAAAAATTTTTTTTAACATTTATTTATTTTTGAGAGAGAGACACAGAATGTGAGCTGAGGAGGGTCAGAGAGAGAGGGAGACACAGAATCTGAAGCAGGCTCCAGGCTCTGAGCTGTCAGCACAGAGCCCGATCCAGGGCTCGAACCCACGAACCATGAGATCATGACCTGAGCTGAAGTCAGCCGCTTAACCGACTGAGCCACCCAGGCACCCCTAAACAGTGTTGTATTTAGACAAGCAATGTCTAAGAGATAACATTCGATTACTAAAAACAAAGCATTTATAACTAACTTATTTCTTTTGCTTAAGTTTTCAAGATCTGCAGATGATGAAGTTTGTGTTGGTGGCAATAATAGCTAACATTTACTGATAACTTTATATGTCAGGAACTACTTAAAGCACTTAAATGTATCTATTTAATCTTCTCCCAAATTTCTTTGAAGCAGGGACCACGTTTATCCCGATTAGGTAGGTGAAGAAATTGAGGAATGAAGGTATCAAGACTATGGGAATTCAGTATATCTGGGTTTTAGCATAGCTTTGGACAAGGTTTCTTATTTTATTCTTTTTTTAAAAAGTTACTTATTTATTTTGAGAGAGGAGAGAGAGCAAGCAGGGGAAGGGTGGAGAGAGAGGGAGAGAGAGAATCCCAAGCAGGCCCTGCACTATCAGCATAGAGCCCGACTGGGTACTTGATCCTGTGAGTGAGATTATGACCTGAGTTGAAATCAAGAGTTGGTAGCTTTACTGACTGAGCCACCCAGGCTCACCTTTCTTACTTTGTTCTTCTGGAAATTTTTATAAATGCAAACAGAAAAAAAAATATAGTTGAAGTGATTGTCTTAACATTAAAAAAATGCCTTATAAGAAGAGAGCCCTCCTCCCCCGAATAATCAAAGGGTAATGGTAAACTTGGTTGTTGTCTTCAGTGAAAAACCATTTTTTCAGCTTGATAGCATTCATTCATTCATTTACTCATTCATGATGGTTGTTAGTTTTGCTCCAGTTATTTCTGAGCACAGTGTTGTGCCGGGGAGCTGTGTGAGATGCAGTGATGTCCCTGCCTTAAGAAATCCTGGCTGGAGAGGCACCTAGGTGGCTCAGTTGGTTAAGCATCTGCCTCCTGATTTCAGCGCAAGTCATGATCTCATGGTCGTGAGATGGAGCCTAGCATCGAGCATCCAGGTTCCATGCTGAGCCTGGAGCTTGCCTGAGATTCTCTCTCTCCGTCTTTCTCTGCCACTACCTCCCCCCTCCCACTGCTCACACTGTAAAGTAAATAAATAAACATTTAGAAAAATGTTTCTTAAAAAAAATCCTGGCTGGGCACGCCTGGGTGGCTCAGTTGGTTAAGCATCTCACCAGCTCAGATCATAATCTTGCGGTCCATGGGTTCGAGCACCGCATCAGGCTCTGTGCTGACAGCTCAGAGCCTGGAGCCTGCTTTGGATTCTGTCTCCCTTTCTCTCTGCCCCTCCCCCGCTCATGCTCTGTCTCTCTCTGTTTCTCAAAAATGAATAAACGTTAAAAAAGATTAAAAAATTCTGGCTGGAGGGAAGAGACCATGTAATGGAAGTGGGATGGGGAGAAGGTAACAAAGGTTTAGAGTACGGGATGCTCTGGGAAACGATGCTGTCCCAGCCCTGTTGAATCAATTACAAATACTTCTGAAATGGCATCATGTTCTCTCTTTTCCCACCTGTACTGCCAGTGGGCTGGGGAAAGCAGAGGAGACTGTCGGGGCTGAAGGACTGCTTAGGGTTAGAAATGTGGTTAAGTGAAGCAGAACCTCCATAGATTCTTCTCTTTGCTTCCCTCTTCAAACTCTATTGAGAGGGAACCACAGAGGAAGTTCTCAATGGGTGAGGTTTGTGGTTTTGATGTTTCTGAGAATTAATTGTGATGTTGTAGTCAGAGAGTCTGACAAGCAGAAGAATGGACTCAAGTTGTGCTATTTCACTAATCCCTTAACTTTTCATGGTATTACATTTTCTGCCTACATAATGGGGATGATGACACCTGCTTTTGCAAATACTCCTAGGATCTTTGGAAAAATGAGATATGGATGTGAAAGCTTTATTTTTATTTCTTGTAAAGCCTTAGCACTGTGTAAGAATAGGTGCTGTTAGTATTGTCACTAATCTTGGAATTCTTTCACTTATGAGATATCCTTTATGTTCTAGATCTGTGAGTGTAAGTTGATTTTGAATAGCAGCTGTAGCTCACTTTATTTATTTATTTATTTATGAAAAGTTTTTATTTATTTTGGGGAGAGGGCAGGGCAGAGAGAGAGAGGGAGAGAAAGATTCCCAAGCAGGCTCCACACTGTCAGTGCAGAGCCTGACGAGGGGCTTGATCTCATGAACCCTGAGATCATGACCTGTGAATAGCAGTTGTAGCTCATTTTACTATGTTACATCCCCTGTGTCAATCATTGATGCAATTACACTTTGAAAACTTGGTGCTTTGGACAGGAACCAGTTTTGATTTCCATTCAGAGCTTCAGAGAATAACCTGGTTCTATATCTTTAATGGTTTGACTGAGTCCACTCCATAAACTGGAGTTTTATGAAAAACCTGTGAAGTATAAATCTTACTTACCCTGCTCCTGGGGTGTCTTAGAAAAGTAGACATCCCACAGGGTTCCTGATGAGGGAACTTGTGAGGCTGTAAATTTTCAGGGAATCTCTTCCCCAAAGGCACCAGTGTCATTGAAATAAGTGAAAATATTTGGATTTTATTTGAAGAGGAGCTAGGTAGTTTGAGCCTGGAGATTAGGAAGTAGAAGCCCTATTTGACTTTCAGCCAGAACTATGTTGCACTTGTTTACAATCTAGTTAGACTTCAGTGCTTGGCCTCTGATTTTTATTGATCACAGTTTTCTAAAGTAGCAGCTTTTCTTTTTTTTTTCTTTTTTTTTTTTTTACCATCCAGTAATATTAAGAAAGTTCCTGGGGATCCTTGTCAGTGGAGGTCTTTGCAAAGTAGCATTATCGTTCTGTAGCACACTGGAAAAACCTCGCCCTGTTATCAAAAAGCAGTTTCCTTACTAACTATCAAAATTATTATACCTCATCACATGCTCCCCTTTGTGGGTGGGCTGTTATGTTTGGCAAAGAAATGTGGCACAGCACATTTTGTTTGAAGAAACCTTTCCCTCTCTGAAGAAACATGCAGTCTCAGTCTGGCACTGTGGAAAATTGTGCAGAGGTTTTTTGTTGTTGTTGTTTGAAAATTCTAGCACAGGATTTCTTTATTTAGGAGATTCCTCCATTTCCATGAACCATTGTTAGGTGAATGTCTCTAGATGTTCATGACGAATTAGAAGTTCTTCCTGTAACTTTGTTGTAACTGTGAGGTACCCTGGCACCATGTATTCAGCCATTATTATTTTAAGAAGTCCTTAGAACTCTAAATAATTCAATGATCCAAACGCACACGAAGGTATACCTTCAGCAAAGATCCAGACTGCTTGCTCTCACTTTCACTCCTCCTGACAGAATGAAGAGGGAAAACATGTATATGGTTGGCCCAGGAGGCTGGTTTCTGGGCAAGTGACCTGTTAAGACATACTTGGCACCATGCTGGCCCAGAACTTCATTTAACGCTGTGCTGTCGCCATCTGGATATTTTGAATGCTTTTTGCACATGCGTCCCCAGATTTTCATTGTGTACTGGCTGCACAAATTATGGAGCAGGTCCTGCGTTGAGGCCATTAACTGTCTTATTAACTGCGAAAAGGTCCCAGATATTGACAAAAAGGAAACGAGATGAGGGGCAGTGTCCATTGGCAGGCCACACATGCTAAAGAAATACTAGAACCTGCCAGGACCTGTGTTCATTATTGTTTTAATATTGGTCTTTGTATCGGGTAGATTTCTGTTTTATGCAAAGAATTTTCTGCCTCCCAAATTCCTATGTTTACAAGTCTAGAAAAAATTCTTTGGGAGTGGAAAGAAATAGGGAGTGGACCTGGGGAAATGTGAGAGCTCCTTATTATTTTGCGTCACGAGCAGCTTTGGCCGGCAAATCTGGCGCTGCTGCTCAAATTCCAGTGTCAGGACTTTACATGGCTCCCTTCCAAATGGAGTCAATCCTAGGCAGGTGCTTGTTGTTGTGATTATTCCTGTTGTCTAAATTTTGACAGAGTGCACCTCCTTCACACCTGTGCTTAAATGTCACCCTCTCCACGAGGCACATTGTGCCAATGTCACTGCGGATCTGCAACCCACTCCTAGTTCCCTTTATTTCACTTCCTTTCTTTTAAATGCATAAGTCTTGGCACACAGTGGGTGCTCAATAACCATTAATTGAATAAAGGAATGAGAGCATGAGCTGATCGCCCACATCCTAGCAGTTAAAGATAAGCCTTGATGAGAATAAAAATGTGAGCTTTATTCTTATTCCCTTTCTCCCCAGCTGGGTCTGTTCTCCAAAAGATTGATTGATTCTAGTTCTCCAAATTCTTCTGAGCTCCAAATTCTTCTGAGGTCAGCCCCCAAACAGTGCTATTTTTATGATCTCTAGCCAGTTTAAGATCTATGAGTTTTCCAGTCTGAGTGTCCCCATGTTATTAAGGAACAGCATTTTCTAAGGTCATAGTAGGAATGGAGATAAGATAATGTGTTCCTCGCAGAGGAGGATGTCAGGAGCATATGGAATATTACTAATTGTAAGGGGATCTTTCTATTTCTATGGGGAATTCACCTGAGTCTTTTCACTGGCTTCACCATGGGCCAAGTTTCCTTTCAGAGAGGAGCTGTGTAGGGGATAACAGTCAGTCCTGCATCCCATTCTTCCCGAGAATGCTGGAGATACTGGTGTCGTCTGTTCCAGCAATATTTTTTTAATTTTAATTTTTTAATTTTTGAGAGAGAGAGAGAGAGAGAGAGAGAGAATATGAATCCCAAGTGGAGCCTGAGCGGGGCTTGATTCCACAACCTTGGGATCTGGGATCACAACCTGAGTGGAAATCAAGTCGGATACTCAACCAACTGAGCCACCCAGGTGCTCTCATTCCAGCAATATTAAAAGAGAATTTCAAATTACTAGTCTATTTCAATAGCTCTTTGTTTGTATAAAAATCAGCTGGTTGTTAAAATATGTACTAACTTGAAAAGAGCCTCAAGAGACTTTTCAAAGTAATACCTAATCAATTTGAAGTAGCCCTATTTTTGAGTTATAGCTGAAAACTGAACTCGTTGGCTGTGAGATATTTCTACCTAAATTAATTCACTAAAGGAAGAGTTGGTACATGGATAAAGTAATGAAGGAAAAATATGACAGTAAGTGTGCAAAATAGAATACATATTTGGTACACCCAAACTGATATACTGTCTTTTAAACAATCATTTCTGTTTACTTTCATAATTTTTTCTTTATTCTGTTTAAGCCTTTGAGAAGACTTCTGACAATCTAAAATTCAGTTTACTGATATGAGAAATGAATGACACTATTACAGTAATGTAGTCTCCAGTCTGAGAGCCAACATGCCACATTCCGTCTACCTACTGTGTTTAATCTATTTTTTTAGAGGAACCAGAAGACTGGCCCATGGTTCTGTCAAGTTATATGCATATACATTTGTTTTATTCAACTCCTCGTAGTAGAAATAATGACTTCTTCGACACCCCAAACCAGGTGGAATAAATAAAACACCGAAGATCATCTCATTTCACAGCCTGGAAATGGGGGAACAAATTTTAATATAAAAACCAAATAGATCTGAGAGTGTAAAAAAGCTTTTTTGGGGGCACCTGGGTGGCTCAGTTGGTTAAGCATCTGACTTTGGCTCAGGTTCATGGATTCGAGCTCCACTTCAGGCTCTGTGCCAACAGTTTGGAGCCTGGAGCCTGCTTCAGATTCTGTGTCTCCCTCTGTCTCTGCCTCTTACCTGCTCATGCTCTGTCTTTCTGTCTCTCTCTCTCAAAAATAAACAAATGTTAAAAATTTTTTTTTAAAGTTTTTTTTCTTTTCTAACAAAGTCTATGAGGTGCTGTGTTTGGTACAGTGGGATAGTCTTACGGTTTTGTTCCTGAAGTACACAAACATTGTTTCAGTGTAAGGAAATAGGAGGAAAACAGTTAAAATGAGAAGATTGTGTTTGAGTTTGAGTTTAGGTCAGAGATTTGCAAGATTTTAAATACTTCCAAAAGTGAAACATTCCCAGCAAAGTCTCTGGATACTGTATGTTTTCATTTTCCTGGGGGGATGGGGGGGCTCTGAGGTGGCTTCCTGGTAAGGCAAGGGTGGAGAAAGCTGGCATTTCCCAGGGCTTCTAGGAGGCAGATGAGTGGATGTGTTGTTTCCATGGACACACCGCTGTTCCATTTTTCCCTCTAGGTTGTGACAAATGTGACTGGGCTTAGCCTGGTGAGGTGGAGGCTAGTGTGAATTTATTCTATGAACTTTTCCCCCCAGTTTCTCCCCCTACAACCTTCATATAAACATATTACTTCCAAGAGAGAATTACTTTGTGATCTTGAGGCACCTGGGTGGCTCCATCATTTAAGCATCCGACTCTTGTTTTTGGCTCAGGTCATTTTCTCTTAGTTGTGGGTTTGAACCCTGCGTTGGGCTCTGCAGAGCCGTCTTGGGATTCTCTCTCTCCCCCTCTCTCTGCCCCTCCCCAGCTCTTGTGCTCTGTCTCTCTCTCTCTTTCAAAATAAAGAAGGAAACTTAAGAAGAAAGAATTACTTTGTGATCTTACTTTGGAGATTTGCTTAATTTCTTATAATAGGATATGTTCAGGCCAAATGGAGTAATTAAAAAGTAGGAGTGTGTGTGTGCGTGTGCGTGCGTGTGTGTGTGTGTGTGTGTGTGAGAGAGAGAGAGAGAGTTTTAATCATCAGAAAAAGGACACACCAATATATTCAGGAACTTACTCTCCTGTCTGCTTGTAAGGCATTATGCCTCTATTTGCATTCAGAGCCCTCAGTGAAAATTCCTAGTCTTCCTGAATAACTGTATGCAGTCATATCTTTAGAACATGTGCTGCTTCCCTGGGAGTTATAAGGGGCACTGGAGATAATAAGGGCTAAACGAGGAGTATGCTACAATTCAAAAAGGAATATGGGGAAAAGGGGGCTAAGTTGTGTATTTCACTGGCTACATGATATAGTTTAGTAAATTAGGAGGTAGAAGCAAAGGCTGAGCCTGTGCCCACACAACTCACACAGTGTAATAAAGTAACCTTTAGACAACAGCTGTAATGCACTAAGCCCATGCCAAAAACAACAGAGCAGGGCCCAGTTCCTGTCCCTTAAAGCCTAACAGCTGAAATGGTGGCTGAGTTTAATGACCAAAAAAAAAAGAAAACAAACAATGATCCAAACCAAAGTTTTCTGAAGAAAGGAAAATGTACTAATTAGAAGTTAGACATTTCAAAAGCATTGTCTTATGGAAAAGTGCCAGCCTTATTGGTGGACTTCTGGACTTCTGGTTCCTTACTATTGGCTGAGAAAATGTTTCAATGTATTGAATCCTTTTTGGGTTCTGAGACACTGTATCCATTTAATAAAAATTCTAAATTTGGATTAGCATTATTATTTATGCTCTGGGAATTGGAAGAGCAAAGAATAATATCCTCCTACCTACCCTGATTTAGCATCCTTTTTAAAAATATAATTTATTGTCAAATTGGCTTAACTACTCATTTCTCCCTGACAGCTAACTTCAGTGGCAGAAAATGCTGAGAGATTGGGATGTGGATTTCCCAGTTGTTAAAAAATTCTATCACAAATTGTAGCTAATCACAAATGACTGTGCCACAGATTTACAGGTTACTGCCAAATACAGGATTTTATAAAATTAAAAAAAAAGCTGGGTCATCTAAGGAAAGTAGTTTATTTCTTGCTTTGACTCTTTCCCAGAACAGACATAAGAAATGCACTATTTTCCTTCCCGGTATTAATGAGATATTTTCCAAATCCATTGCCTTGTATACAACTGCATTCCTTCATCGGGATCTTATTCAGTTTGTGACTCTGCTGAAAAGTGATATCAAAGAATTAATCTGATACGTGCTTTTACCTACTTTTTCCTTGTTAAATGCTTAATTTAAGTACAGCCACATTCATTTTCATTCTGTTAGGCTTTCTGGAACATACTACCACACTACAAATAAAAAGTTTCAAGTTGTTTGTTTTATTTCTTTCTCTCTCCCCCTTTCAAAAGAGTTTAACTTTTTGGTGTGTTAACTGTTTAAAAAAGTTTCTAAGTTGGGGATCTGCTTTTTGATCTAACGTCCGGCAAACACCAACTGAAGGAAAATCTGCATTTTTAACGGCACGTAGAAGGTGTATAACAGTGAACCAAACTGCCTTTGTAGCTTCTAACTGCTCCTAAAAACATAGGCACGGTTTTTGCGACAATAAAGAACATTGCCCTGCACTCAGGTTCCGAAGCCCAAGAATTATAGAGGGTCACAGGGTTAAGAAAGCAACAGAGACGCGTCCATGAAGGATGACAGTTCTGTTTTTCCACTTACAGGGGCTCAGCGGCAGGGGCACTAACAACGTGTCTGCCGTTCCCCTAAGCAACCACCTCCGTGAGTTATAACTGTACGCAGACTTACTGTGATGGCCTGAAGTCTTCCCTTCACCAGCTCAGCTTCTTCCATTCTAGAAGTCAAGGGCAGGCAGACGGTGCAGGAAGTCCAAAGCTACCATAAAGCAGGAGCCTCCTTGGGGAGAGGAGAGGGGGTCACAGAGGAGAAGCTCTTTGCACCAGTGGAGGAAGGCAGAAATCCCCAGCTCGGCAGGAGCGTCTCTGAGCAGATGTACAGATCAGGCCAGACAGACACATGTAATGAGAGTGTGCTGGGGAGGCAGACCCTGAGGCTGCTGGCGAGAGCTGACTGACAAGTTTGAACGGCAGCCGCACCAGCCCTTTTCCTTCAGGAGCTGCCAGTTCTTTGTTGTAATGTGCACTGTTAGCAAGTCACATTTTCTTATTAACTGTTCCTTACCCAACTCATTATTTTCCAGGAGTGGCACGGGAAAGCCCATGAGCTGAGCGTTTAATCAGCCTCTGCTCTGGCAACACAGAACCACCCCTGTATGTGTGGGTCTATGTGTGTTTGTACGGTTTACTTGCACCCTCCTCCAGAGTTTACAAAGATTGGGCCTCACCTTGCCTGGCCTAAGCCACTTGTTTGCCTTTCTTCCTCTGATTGGCTTCAGATAATACTAATAATAAATTCTACAGTTATTTTGAAACTTAACATAGTGGCAAATTTATATCACATCGTCCTTCCCTCTCCCTCCTCCTCCTGCGTTAGTAGTTTGTTTCAAACTTTGGAATCTTTAGGTCATGGAGAAATCGAAGGTGTTAACGTGACTCTTGGCCCACCAGCAGTGTTCAATGAGGTTTAAACATCAAGTACCGCCCTTGGTTATTTCTTATCCTGGATTTCCATGGGATGCTGTTCTTTCTTGGACCTTATTCAGAAATGACACTCTCGGCTTTCAGGAAGGTGCCCATTTTGACCTCACCAGTTGTCTTGTTGTGCAAGAGAAAGGAGCGAGCCCTTGAAAGTGTGACCAGACATTCTGTAACTCATGCAGCCTGACATTGTGTGGGTGTTCCCTTGACCTTTAGAAAAAGAACATCAAGCCCAGTGAAACTCTTAGCAGAGGGTGGAAGCTTTACAATTGACTTTGTTTTCTTTCCCTTATGATTCCTTTGATTAAATTTTGATGTAATAAACCCTAATTACCATCTATCTCATTGTGACGTGTTTGGATGCTATCAAGCACCTTCATATGAACATTCAGCTGAACAGGTTAAAAAGACAAGCCAATGGGGTGCCTGGGTGGCTCAGTCGGTTCAGTGTCCGACTTTGGCTCAGGTCATGATCTCACAGTTCATGGGTTCGAGCCCCGCATCAGGCTCTGTGCTTATAGCTGCTCAGAGCCTGGAGCCTGTCTTCGGGTTCTGTCTCTCTCTCTCTGTCCCTCTCCTGCTTGCACTCTCTCTCTCTCTCTCTCTCTCTCTCAAAAAAATAAATAAAACATAAAAAAAAATAAAAAAAAGACAAGCCAAATAGTGAACCTATGGTTAAATGTCCTTTGCATTGTTGATTGTAATAACAATAGCTAATATTTATTGAGTCTTCTCTATAGACAAATGCTTCACATACTGTATGCCTTACAAGGTGCTGGAAGAGAGATGCTATTATCTCCATTTTAAAAATGAGGAAACTGAGACTCAGAGATGTAATTTGCCACATAGCCAAGAATGGCAACACCAGGATGGGCTGGCTGATTTTATAATAGCCGTTCACCAGGGCCCACTCAAGGAAACGGGGCAAGGTGAGACCCAGGCTGAAGGTTATATCGGTCTTTATGAGCCAGAGTTGGAGCTCCAGCCCCCTCTTCTAGCTGGCTTCCAGATCACTTACAGCTGGATACAGCCCCCTTCGGCACAACTGTGTGGGAATCCCTGGAGTAACTTAGTGGCCCTAGAGAGAAAAGATTTTTCCATATTGTCATCTGGAGATACCCAACTACAGAGCCCTAGGTGAAACCCACCAATTTCAAGAGTCTGAAATCATACTTGAGAAGAGTTTGTCCTTGTTTATACATACTCAAAAGAGACATTTCGGAAAACTAGAGGATTGGAAAATTGATTAGGCATGGGCCAACTTTGGTTACTACTGGATGGATATTCAAGTTAAAAAAAATCAAACCTTCAAAACTTTTGCTTTTGTTTATATGTAGGTCCTTGCTGAAATTAAATACAAGAGAACAGTAGTGATAAATATCTCAGTCAAAATTGCATGTTTGCTGCCCAGAATGGATGGGCGGTCATCCAATTATTAGTCTGGATCTTTTCCTAAAAACAATTTACCGCTCAAATCTCATTTCTGCTCTGGGAAAACCCATAGGTTTTCTAGTGTAGGGGAGAATTCAATAAAATAAGACCAAGGAATTTAGGAGGGAGCAGAGTTGTGACAATTGATTGCTATCATAATGTGTTTATTCATTTATTTAGCTGATAATTGCTAATATTTTTAGAACATTTGTTATTCATTTATTCTCCACATATCTATTGAGCACCTATGATGTGTCAGGCACTGTGCTGGGTGTTTGGGATACAAGGATGAGCAAAATTCCTGCTCTCTGGAACTTCTATTCTGGTAGGCAATGAAAGAGAAACATAATAAGCAAGCAAAATACAGTAAGTGAGAAGGTGATTACATTAGTTGGATTCCTTGAGAAACAATTGGCAAGATGGGTTAAAAGTAAGGGATTTTATTAGGAGAATGGCTGTATGAGAGAAGATGGAGGAGGTAGGCAGAGAGGGCTGGAGCTGGCAAATTGTGGGAGAGTGATCAGACCAGGGTGCAAGTCTGGTGCAGTGAGGGAGAGACAAAGAGAAAGTTGAGTGGAAACAGCCTGATCTGCAGTGCAGCCTAAGTCAGACCGAAAGGCCATCAGAAAGTCCTGGAGCCAAAGTCAGCTACCAGAGAGGGCCTGTGTCTCCCAGGAATGAGCCTGTTTTAGCATTCCTGCCATACTCAGCCATTGACTGTGAGTAGGCCCTGAGAGGCATGGTCTTGATGCAAATGCAGGGCTGGATTTCAGGGTCCAACAGTTAGGACCCTTTATCAGTTATGCTCCTGTAGTTGGATGTCTGGGAGGCACATTTTTATGACAGACATGGGGATAAGTACAATGGAAAGAAAATAGAGCAAGGAAGGAGAATAAAGTTTGCTAATGAGTAAAAGGTTGCAATTTGGAATTTAGAATGAGAAGGGAGCATTTGAACAAGGCCTCGAAGGAGGGTTGGGGGTCAGCCATGAGGATGCCGGTGGGAAGAACATATCCAGGGAAGGCTGTTCAAAGGCCCTAAGGTGAACTATACCTGGCATAACGATACCTTTTAGGAGGCCACAGGGCCACTGTGATTTGTGGTTGGAAATATAACAGGTTTCATCCATGCAGAGTCTCATAGAACACTGTAAGGACTTTGCTTTTATTCTGTGTGAGATGAGAAGCCAATGGGATATTTTGAAGTGAGAAGTGACATGACCTAGCATGTTTTGTAAGGATGGAAGCAGTGAGACTAGGTGGGATGCTATTGATGTAATCCAGTTGAGAAATGCTGGCTGCTGGAGCCAAGTTGATAGCAATGAGAGTGCTGAGAATTTGTTGAACTGTAGAACCAGCAGGATTTCCTGATATTAGATATGGAGTTTGAAAGAAAGAGAAGATTCATAATAACTCTATGACTTTTGGACTGAACAAATGGATTTTCCATCAATTGAGATAGGGAAGTTGTTGGAATAGTTCTGTTTTTATGGAGAGGGTAGATACCAAGAGCTTAGTTTTGGACAAATCAATTAGTTATCACATGGAGATGTTGAGGAGAAATTGGATACCTGAGTTTGGCATTCAGGAAAGAAGCCTCAGTGGGCTTTATAAAGTATATTATATCTCAGAAAGTAAAAAGGATCACAGAATATTTAGAATTGTAGTCCATAGAGCAGCATAATCTAGTGAATTAGCATTCATTAAATGCTAACCATATATTCATCACCAAACTTAGTCTTTATAAAACACTTATACAGTAGAACTTATCTGCTTCCAGATATCTTGTTAAAGCAGTTTTAGTGAAGACTTTGTTGTTTGCCAACCAATATAAATGAGTATGGCAAGAGTTAGGAGTTATAAATCAATTACCCGAGCTTACATTACATTAGGAGTTAAGGGATATAAGCGATTCTGAGACAGTGTCCTTTCTTAAAATGAATTTACTATCTGGTTGGAGAGGTAAGACATATACTAGAAGCAATTAGGGGACAAAGAATAGTAAACCAGCTGTCATCATATTGTGATGAAACAAAGTGCTAATGATTCCACTATTTGGGACCAGGATAGTAGAGCACAGGGAATAATGGTATTGTGTAGCACAAGCAGTAGGTGTGAAATGAGTTGAAGAAGATAAAGATTAGTGTGAGTTGCAGGAAAGCCACTGCAGGGAGAAAGCAGAACTTAAAAGCCGAGAAGTCATTTCTAAGTGCAACACATAGGGAAACATAATGTGATAGAGGATCAGAAAGGGGATGGTCCTACCTGGGGCAGAGGGGAGAAATTAAACAGAAAGACTGATAGAAATATACATCCATGCATAGAATTTGATGTTTAGAGAAAATGGACTAGGGGAGTGGGAGATGAAAGATCAAATTCATATTTTAGGAGAATAAACTGTTGCCTTCAGGACATACAGGAAGAGGAAAAGCTTAGGTAGAAAGGTAGGAGATATGAAATGTGAGTGCCTGTGGAAAGAGTTTCTGGGCACCTGTGTGGCTCAGTCGGTTGAGCATATGGCTCTTGATTTTGCCTCAGGTCATGATCTTGAGATTTGTGGAATTGAGCCCCATGTCTGGCTCTGTGTTGACAGTGTGGAGCCTGCTTGGGATTCTCTCTCTCCCTCTATGCTCCTGCTCTACTGGCTCTCTCTGTGTCTCTGTTTCTCTCTCTTTCTCAAAATAAATAAATAAACTACAAAAAAAAAAGTTTAAAAAGTTGCCAATGTTCTGAAGAGGGAAAGTCTTCAGGCTTCTTCCTGTCTTTCAGAAGGTGTGAATCCAGAGGTCAAGAAATAGGACAAAGTAAGTGGAATAGTACTTAAGGTGCTAATTTACATATTTTATAACCCCAGAGTTACGGCAATGGGAATGGTTTATAAGGGAGGAAGCCAAAAAACGTTTCAGTGAGCGTTAAATTGGAGAGAAGAATGAAAATTTGTAGATTCCAAATTAAGTACAAAAGGGAAGCTTAGATTAGAGATTTTACATTGAAAACCACAGAGAATTCAATTCAAATAAAATAGTGGCAGGAAGAAAATAGAAGGAAACCAAAGGTAGGATGTAAATATTTCTTGGATATATATGTGAAAAGAGTTTTTTAGAGCTCTTTTGAACCCAGATCCTGTTAAAAAAAAAAAAGGTGAATGTTCACTCTCCTTTTGACTCTTTTCTCTCTCTCGTTCTATGTCCTTCTTTCTTTATGACTTCTCAGACTTTTGAAGGCCAGAAATGGTGTCAGCATAAGGACAGGGTATTTCCTTTTTCATAGTATGTCTCTGAAAGAATCATTAAAAAAAATCCTGACCCTCAGATTTATTACATACTAACCAGGCCATTTCAATTCTTCCTACCTTTGACTCTTACTCTCCCACATCACCGGGAAATATGGGCTTTTTTGCATCCTTCCCTTCTCTAATAGACCCCAGGGTGGGATTTAATTGCTATATACAAATAACAAACAGGTATGTGAATAGGGGAACTACATAAATTACAAGAGATTCCTGATAATGATTTATTTTCATCGTAGAGTGCTCTATATAATTGAGTTGGCAATATACTCATGTCTCTGATAGGTAATTTGAGCTTTATGGTTTAGATGGTAAGTGGGAAAGATACAGTAGGCTTCAAGACAATCTACAGTGCAGGTGCTCTTCTTACTTGAACCATCCACGGCATTGGACAGACTTGTTTCCTCTCCCCTCCTTCTTCCCTTGGCATCTGGGACACCTGACTCTCTTGGTTTACTCTTACCTCACTGGCCTCTCTTTCTTAGCTTTCTTTGCTCATTCCTTCTATTTTACACAACTCTTGAAATTGGAGTGCACCAGGGCTCAGTTGTTGGTGCCTTTTTCCCCCCTCCATTCATCTCTATTCATTCCTCAGGGATCTCATTCAGTTTCATTGTAATGCTTTTTATATGCCCAAACTTTTAATTTGTTTATATCTCCAGTGTAGACTTCTTTTCTGTCTAATGCTGTTACCTCTACCTGGAACTCACTTCCCCCAGATATCTATATGGCTCATTGCCTCACCTTTTTCTGGCCTTAGCCAAGATACCACCTTCCCAGTGAGGCTTCCCTTGACCACACTACAGATAACTGCCAAAACCTTTCTCTGGTTCTACCAATTCCTCTCACCTTGTTCTATTTGTTGCCATAGCTCTTTTCATCTTCTATAATACTATATATTGCATTCTTTTTGTTTGCTTGTTTATTGCCTGTGTTCTTTCACTAGACAACAACTTCTAAGTAGTGAAAAGTGTTGTCTGCATTCCAAGTGCTTAGAACAGTCCCAGTACCTATGAACACTCAGCAAATAATTGTTGAATTATGATGATTATGATCTTCTATTTGATTGTCCATTTGTGTCAGGTGCTTTATAGGCCTATTTAATGGATTTGGAAATCAGTACTCAACACCACTGTATCCAGCAGGCAGTGAAACAGGATTTAATTCTAGGAGTATCTAGTCCCAAAGCTTCATATCAGTCCACTATATTATCCCATCTCTGTTTTTCCTTAGCTGTAATAGATACCATACTACGAGGTTTAACTGCATATATCATTATATGCCTAGAATAATACATTATGCATGACAAGCAAATTTGATTATTTTGATGATTTGTGGAATTGATTTTTTAAGACTGGACACAGTCTATAGCCATTTTTTAAGGCAACTTGTTTAAAGATTACACTATGACTTTTCTGTAAGTAAAGTATTGCAGAGGTACATCAGTACAAAAAAAAATTCTACTAACAGATAGTAGAAGTGTGATTAAGCATGTTGCTTTCTCTTTAAGCATCATACAGCTCTTTCAGGTTAAGTCTACCAGAATTCCAACAACTGATTTAGTGGAAAGAATATATAATCTGTTCAATTGTTGTACTTTTGGGAATGAAGGAGGCAGCAGTTTTCAGAACACAGCCTCAAGTTATCTAACAACCTATCAAAAATAGCCATCAATAAAAAATTACCTACTAACAAACCAAATATATGTAGCAAGATAATTCCCCCAAACACCCATCGAACACAATGAAGTTGTTTTATAATTTGTTGTCTCTCATGTGCACATCACGTGAGAAGTTAATATTTAACATATTTGGGATGTTATGTTCTAGTTTTCTCTGCTTCAGTTTATAAATGGACATGAAAATAGTTGTTATCATGAAAATCATTGGCATCTCTTTAAACCAGGGAAAAGCAAGAGGATAAACAGTCTGACATTATCATCCTACCAAGATCAAGGACTGTTGATGCCCCAGCACAATTAATTCTCTGCCATTTACCACTCACACAGATGAACCTTGAGGCACTCATGCCCTTGTATAGTGTGCACCACAGAGGAGATGAAAAGGACAGTTTAGGCTGAACTTTAAATGTTGTTTTGAATCAGAGCCTTGGTGAGGATGGCTGCCTTATTCACTTTCCTTCCTTTGTTCACAGTGTAAGGAAGTAGCCCTTCCTTCAGCATTGTTTTCAGGTTAGGGTGTTTTAAAAAATGTTCCACTCTGATACCTACCTTCACTTGATGCTTTCACTTTTAGCCAGTTGATTCAATGTGATATTTAAAATATTCCAACCAAAAAGTGTTCCTGAAGTTAAAAGTATCTTGAATGGCGTCATGATATGTGATAGCACATACAAAACTGGATGTTTTAATGGTCCAGGGTGCTTCTGTGTGTGCTCAGCTGCTTTTTGAACATGAAAAGTTTGAGCTTTTTTTGCTTTTTGTTTTGAAAAATTGCTTTTTATTTTTCTCTTCAAGTTTGTGATTGTAGTTGAAAGAGTAACTGATTGTAAGTTTTAGCATTTGAGTACTTGGAAATTTGTGCCCTAGATTTGCACAAAGAAATATTGAGTGGGGCTCCTTCAGTTTACTGAAAGTTTTGCATTTTCTTTTTCCTTCCTCCATAAGTTTGAAGTTTATTTATTTATTATGAGAGAGAGAGAGAGAGAGAGAGAGAGAGAGAGAGAGAGAGAGAGAGAGAGTATATGTGTGTGAGCAGGGGAGCGGCAGAGAGAGAGTGGAGAGAGAGAATCCCAAGCAGTCTCTGTGCTGTCAGGGCCAAGCCTGACCAGTGCTCAATCTCATGAGCCATAAGATTATGACCTAAGCCGAAATCAAAAGTTGACGTTTAACTAACTGACTGAGCCACCCAGGCGCCCTTCCTTCCTCCATAAGTTTGAATCTCAGCTTTTGTTGGTATGCAAAATAAATACATTTCTATTTGTATTGGGATCATAAATGCAAAGAGAGAGGTTGAAACTGATCATTGAGGGGCAATCCTCCCCATAAAGAAGTCATTGATTCATAGTTTGACTAGACTCCCAAATTTAGACAGATATTCCTCGTTCTAGTATTTAGACCTGAAATACCTGTATTCCTTAAGAGGTTTCAAAGAACAGTCTAGCCACCACAGGAATGTAATTTGGAAACTGGATATGGAATTGTAAAGCAGTGTCACTACTAAATGGAAGTTCAGGTATTCTGGGTTCCGATAGCTTGTTCATCCATCCATACATCACGCATTGGTTAAATATCTACTGACTTCATAACCGACATTGTGCTATGTGCTAGAGACAGATGAATAAGACAATGAACCCTTTTTAGTGGAAAAGACAGGACGTAAACAGAAGACAAGTAAACACTGTGTGAAAAGTGCTAGGTCACCAGTCAGATTTAGGACAGAGGGAAGGCCAGAGTTCAGCCAAGTCATTCTAGCAGAGGTGACAGTTGAGCTGAGTGTTTAAGTCTTTTATATTTGGACACTTAGGAGTTAATTAACCAAGAAATCAAGTCAGGGCAGGGGGTGGGGAAGCAAAGGAGAAATTGTATAGTCACAGCTCCTGATTTTCTAGATGGTCATAGACAAAGTGAGTGATCGCCTAAAGGTGCACATTCCTTAGCAGATGATGGAGTGACAAACTTAAATTTTCCACGTACAGGCTTATAAATCCCCAGTTTATTATATAAGGTGTGGTGTTCAAAGACTGTACATAGGTATTCATATGTATACACATATTATAAATAAATTTTCCTGTGTATATTTATTAATGATCCTTAACTAATTCACATATATCAAAATCTTGATTCTCTTCCATTAGAAAGTTAATAAATGTAGGTGGTTTTAGAATCAGAGAGACATGGGCTTATTTTCCAGATTTTCCACTTATTAGATGAATGAACTTGGAAAAATCACTTAATGTCTCAGAGAGTCTGTTTCTTTGGGTGTAAACTGATAGTAATAATAGTTGACATAAATTTTTTTGATCAAGGTTAAATGAATATTTAGTAAAGATGGTCACAGAGCATAATAGTTATGTAATAAATAGTAACTAAGTATTATTATTATTACTAAATTCTCTTATTGTACAAGCCAAGTTCTTAGAAAATCTATTAAATCTTGAAGGCATGTTATTAATTCTTTCAGTGCTCTCACATTTGCTGAATGCATCTTTTCCCACATCTAACCTAATCTTGTAATTGACTTGTTCAGGAGAAAGACCAGAATCTCCTTCTTCTCTGTGAACCAAGAAGCTATCAGATATGTTCACTTCCAACATGGGAAACTGAGGCATAGATGGATTGACTAATTTGGGCAGGGATCCAGTTCATTAAATGCTAACATTCTCCGTCCAGCAGTCTTTCCATTAGACTGACTATGGAAATCTTAGAAGGCTTGGTCTGATTCTTTGTCATTATGGAAATATGTTATAAGCTTATCCAATTAGGTTGGATTCTAGGCAGAGCGATCACTCTGAAAGTTAGGGTGCAAGCCAGTTATGTTAAAGTGGATTTACATGGCAAAGCAAGAAATGAGCCAGCTGTCAGTGTGTCTGCCCTTCAGTCCACTTCACTATTATAAATGAAGCCTTTGAGGTTTTGTTCAGTGACAGATTGGATTCCAGACAATTGTAATTCTAGCTTGAAGATTTTTTGGAAATAAGTGTTTTGAAAGATGCCAACTCAAAGTTTACTTGTAAAATATTTAATGGGTCTCTCTTTGGAGAGATGGATGCTTTGTAAGGGCCAGTGATTTTTGTGTGTCTTAGATAGATCTCTTCAAATGGAACCTAAGTGAAACAAAAACCAA
This sequence comes from Cryptoprocta ferox, assembly GCA_028646485.1. Classification (NCBI taxonomy): domain Eukaryota; kingdom Metazoa; phylum Chordata; class Mammalia; order Carnivora; family Eupleridae; genus Cryptoprocta; species Cryptoprocta ferox. Next base: position 20,547,722 of record CM053570.1, read on the forward strand.
AACCCCAAACATTTTCATTTGGAAGTTTTACTCTATTTTAGCACAGTATGAAAAAAATCTTTGTTCTTCCATCATTAGATCCTCCCCTCTCCCTTCTCCTCTTCTTTTGGTGAGATTCTGACTGTGGGATTTAGATTGCTTAATGTGTGCCCAGGGCAAAGACTGAAAGAATTGCATTACGTAGTCATGCAGTGGTGTGGGTGGGGTGGGAATTTAAGAGAACGCTAAGTTCCAAGAATTACAGTTGCCACAAACAGATCTGTAGGAACTCCCTTAGAGCTGGAAGATCTTGAGTCCTTATTTCCTGTGAAAATTGAAGGTCGAGTATAGCCCAAATAGTGGCAGAGACAGCTGCCATTTTATGCCCACATCAGTTGTTTATTATCCCTTTAAAAAAAAAAAAAATCTCAGGAGCAAAAGTATTCCTTTTAGTATATATCTAATTTTAATCTTGTATTATAAAAATATTTTCAGAAGAGAAATTTAAAAACAATTTAAATGAATATTTCCTTTTTAATCTTAACTTTTTATTATTTGAAGTACGGTTGATATGTAATGTTATTTCAGATGTACAACATAGTGATTCAACAGTTTTATACATCACTCAGTGCTCACCATTGATAAATGTAATCACCATATAATGTTATTACAATGTACTGACTATATTCCCTATGCTGTACTTTCTATCTTTATGATTTATTTATTTTATAAATGGAAGTGTGTACCTCTTAATCCCCTTCACCTATTTCACCCACACCTCTGGCAACTATCAGGTTGTTCTCTGTTTTTATGAGTGTTTCTGTTTTTGTTGTTGTTTTTAAGTAAAATTCCAAAGAGCAGTCTACTCTGTTCTTCTTGGACCTTGGAATTCTTAAAAATTAAATCCTAAGCCATTATGGTACCACAATAGTAATCAGCCCTCTAAAGGCAGTCCTGAATAGGGGAAGAATGGTAATTCAGATGGAAAAGAAAAGTCAAGCCAGATGACTATCTCTGGCTAATTTTGTTCAAGGCTTTATTAGCTTACTATGGTTGGCCCCTTTGACATTTGATTTTTATCAAGCTCTATTCTTATCCCCCTGCTTTATTTACATATCGCTTAGAAATTGATAGAAATGAAATAAAAAAATCACATCCTTTTAGGGTGTGGAGCAGATCTATTTTCCTTTCTTTGAATTTGCCAAATCTGTACGTGTGAGGAAGCAAGAAAATGAATTTTATGAAGGCTTAATGGAATAAGTATTAGGTTTCCTGGGGTTATTGAAGGTAGTCTACTCACTTCCAACACAGCAGTATAAGCACTTTAATTTTTTGTTGTTGTTTAGTGTGACTGCTGGATCTTCTCCCCACAAATCTACCAAGTACAAATGCACATGCTGACAAATGGAATGCAAACAAATGGTATGCAATGGGTACACAATGGGGGAAATGTACAGAGTGGCTCTTAATAGGCTATTACAAATGGTAGCCCCCAAATGCCAGGTTATTTATAGAGAGGAGGAGCAGTGACTTCTTAACATAGGGCTCAAAATAAAGAAGGGTTTGTCTACAAAAAAGAATATAATGATTCAGTTCTGTGCATTTGTTTATTGATGATCACTTTTTCCCCTTACGTCTTGACATTCCACCAAAGCAAACTGTATGATCTTCCCCTCAGGAACCAACTCAGAGCTTAGCTTTATTTACAGCTTCATTATACTAAAGAGCAAAATGTTCTAGCTGATTGAATAGATATTACATGGCAGCCCGCTGACCTCTCTAGGAGAAATATTCAACTCCTACATAGAAGTCCTAAATGTTAACTGATTCACAGTCAGTTTTTTAACTGATTCACAGTCAGTTTTTTCCTCCTTTATTTACTGTAGTCCAAACCACTGATCTTCCTTCCTTCCTTCCTTCCTTCCTTCATCTTTCTCTTTCTTCCTTCCTTCCTTCCTTCCTTCCTTCCTTCCTTCCTTCCTTCCTTCCCTTCCCTTCCTTTTCTTTTCTTTCCTTTCCTTTTTTTCTTTTCTTCCTTCCTTCCTTCCCTCCATCCTTCCTTTCTCTCTCTCTCTTTCTCTCTCTCTCTCTCTCTCTCTCTGTCTTCAGTATGATGTTTCTCTACCTCAGGTAACATCCTGCAATAAACAAAGAGCTTTTGACTGATAAGCTGAGCTTCTAAGTTTCTCACTTCCATTCTCTTGAAAGGCACCAAGTTCATACCACATTAGAGTTTAACCTTGACAAGGGAATAATGGTAGGGTGCAAGGTAGGAGGGAGTCTAATCTACTAATCTTTGAGAATGTTGTGATATCAGGTCATTTGCATGTGGGCTTCTAGGGAAATAGGGAGAAAACTGAGGAACCATTTCTTTGGCTCTGGGACTCCAGAAACTGCTAGAAACATCCTGAATAGTCAGGAACTCACCTTGGTATAGGAGACCGTTGAAAAGACTTGTACCTCAGTATAGGAGACTGATTAGTTATTATAGGGAAGGAGAACTTTTGTGTGTAAGACCCACTCTCTCAGATTTGAACCTGAAGAAATCTGATCTCAGATCCTGGGTAGGAGCTATAAAAACCAACAGAGTATAGTGCCAGTAGTAGCCTAATAAGAAACTCTAAGAGCAGGGAGGGGAGGAGTTGCTTTATAGAAGAGGCCACTGAAGGAAGGACAGAGAATTCTAACAAAGGATTCAGAGTATGTGGAGCTCCCTCACCCCCACCCCAGGTCAACAAGAATGGGCAAAAATTGGACTTTGAGGAGTGGAGTGCTCTCACAGACTGGAGGCTCAAGTGTCCAACATGACTTCAACAGTTACATTACTGATGGTCTCCCTGGCTCTCTGGGACCGATGTGGCTTGGGAAAGAGCTCTTAGCACATAGTAGTTATTCCAACATCAAAATGTAAATTCAACACTCTATACAAGATTTTTTTTCTTTCTTTTGGGGGGGGGGAACCCTGGATTTTTCTAAAGTCACTTTGATAAGGTATTAAAATAATAGCTAAGAGTCTTTGTTTCCCACAACAGGATCCCTGGAGCTTTTATACCTTTCTCTGTCAATAGCTCTCGGTTCTTTCTGCCAAGCCAAAAAGTGCTAACACATTTGAAGCCTGTAGCCAGCATTCTAGCAGCATGCATAATTAATCCCATACCATGGCCAGCTTTCTTTCTCTTTTTCAAATGTGCACAGAGCTTGGTTATTACCTGTATCCTCACTCCCTCAACGAAGTCCACCTTGTCCCTCTCCTCCCTTTAACCATGGAATTGTTATTAATGGGGAAATATAACTAAATGAGTCTAAGTATGTTTACTAATGCACCACCCCTCAAAGTGTTTAGGTCAATCTGAATGGTATATTTAGTGGTGAAAACACTTCCCATAGTCTACATGGATGTGAGCTTACGCATTCATGCTTTACTAATGGTCAACTCATGTTTGAAAAGAAGTGATCATTTCCCTAAGGAACTAGCTTGAAATCAGTACCCCCATTGTGGGAACCACATTCTACACATCACCTGTGTGCCAGCTGATGTTGTGGTGGTGCCTATGTGGTGGAAAGGATGAATCACTTGGAGTGATAAAGAAAATCTTGGTTTCACACATGTTGATGGGACTCAAATGGTAACTGAAAGTCTCTTGAGATCTAAAACTCTGCTCACACTGTGAACCTTTTTCAATGCCATCCACCTTTGGATGGATTATTGTGTAGCATGGTTGAATTCATGCATTCATCCAGCACTTGGTATGTGTGTATTTACCATGAACCAGGCACTGCACCTGGGGTTGGTGATAGGGTTCTGAGCAGTACACACATTGTTCTGCTCTCCTGGGCCTTAGGTTTCAGTAGGGAAAGACAGACATGAGAAAAGCAAACACACGAGCACAGTTTTAGCTGGTGTTAAGTGCCGTAGAGAAAACTAAGCAGGGCTTTTGGTTGAGTTACTTGTTGAGGGGCAGTGGTGGTGATGGGTGGTGAGTCATTGAGACTAAGCAGTCATGGAAGGCTTCTCTGAGGAGGTAATATTTAAATTATTCAAAGTTGAAAACTCATGGATTTTTTGAATTGGATTACTTTTTTCATAGTTCTGGACCTTTGAATTTAGCTCTGTACTTCTTTGGTTTTTCTCTGTTCTTTCTAAACTAGCCCAACCTTCTTGTGGTTGCCATATAAGCATTTAATAGGTTTGAAAATCGAGCATGGGGAGAGTTGGTTTCTTTTTAAGAATTACAGTAAATATCTCACGACTAGGGAAAACTGCCTCTGGGTAATGGATAATACTTGTTTAAAAAAAATAGCCTCATGACTTTAAATAGCCAGATTTTAGCTATGAGCATAGTTATTTGAGAGATACTAGATTTTTTTTTGCCAATGAAAAGTGACTTTGCCTTCAGGAATTTTATATATTTAGACCCATCCCAACATTGTTGGAATGGGAATTATATCTTTTTAATGGCTTCCCAAAGAAGTTACCAAAAAAGTTATCTCGGTCTTTTCAGAATTTAGCTATATGAAAAGAGAAGTAATGTGGGCAATTCCTAACAATGGTAGAGCCGTCAACCTCCTAGAAAATATATCCCATGCAATGTCTTCATTGTTAAGCCAACTTGCTTGGCCTTCCTTTATGTATTTTGACCAGCTACATGGGTAATTGGATTCTGGGGCGAATGTTTCAAGAGTGATAGTTTCCACTCTGTAGATTGTGAGGTATTGATGAACCAGCCAGTGATGCCTTATCTTATTGGTAGGTATCAGTCAAGTGTTGTCCTTATCGCCCCCTTTCTGTGATGCTTCAGGAAACACCCATTAGGGAGAGGATCCAGGGGTTTACTGCCACTACAGGCTGCCTGGAGGTCATCCTATTCTGATCGTTCCTCTTCAAGGAATTACATAAAAATATAGCTCCAAAACCAGAAACAGTTTATAGACCCTTTTAAGGTTATACTAATTAAAAGATAGTGTTTGAATGAAGCACTGGTGGTCAGTTGTTTGGTTCATTAATATTCATTCCCACAGATATGTATATGGAGGGAGCATGGGCTGGTGGGGAGACCCCAGAGCATGATGCAGTCTGTCACCTGGAAAAGGAAAGGGGCAAGGAAGGAAGGGTTGTCTAGGAAGAATTTCAGACCTCAGCCCCATTTTGAGAAAGTCTTGGATAGGCTAGTGGGGAGTTCCTGGGCCAAGGCTCCCATTGGAAGGGTCCTGCATTGAAACTACCTGCTTCTAGTTCTCTTACTGCATTTAGTCATCGTGGGGGCAGCTGGGGGAAGCACTGCCTCAGAGGGAACAGTGAACATCGAGAAGGCACGGGCAACCTCTGGGAAGGCATGGGCAGCCTCGGCAAACAGCCCCAAGATAGTGATGGAGTGGATTTCAGAGATACCCATGGTGTATGACTTAGCAGCAGGGCTCAGATCAAATTTCAGGAAAGATAAAGAGCTTCTTTCAGGGTTTTCCAGATTCTTCTTTCCTGTAGTCTATTTTAGCTGTCCTACACCTGTCCAAAGCTCACCCCAAACTCACGCAAGACTTCTTTTTTCAAAAAGTGCTATATTGAGACGTAATTTGCATGCTACACAATTCACCCATTAAAGTGGCTTTTTAGTAGATTTAGAGGTATGCATCCATCATGTCAATCAATTTTAGAACATATTTATTACTCCAAAATGAAATGCGTACCCCTTAGCCATCACTCCCAATTTCCCTGTACCCACAGCCTTAGGCAACCACTAATCTATTTTCTGTCTCTAGATTTGTCTTTTCTGAGCATTTCATATAAATGGAATCATTCAATATATGGCTTTTTGTTTCCGACTTCTTTTATTTGGTGTAATGTTTTTAAGGTTCATCCATGTTGTATCATATATCAGAACTTCAGATCTTTTTGTGGCCATATAATATCCCACAGTTTGGATGTACCACATTGTATTTATCTATTCATCAGTTGATGACACTTGGGTCATTTCCTTTTTGGCTCTTATGGATAATGCTGACATGACTATCACTCAAGATTTCTTATTCCACATTTTCATTTTTCTACTCAGAACCTCCACTTGCTCAAATCTAAGTTCAGAGACAGGAGAATATTACAACAGTCTAATCATCAGAATTTATACTGAGGTGTAGATGACTAATGTGCTAAGTGCATTTTACAAGAGGAATGTTAGAACTCAAATGAACTTCGAATTGGTGAAATAATTGCAGATAGTTCTTTGTGAAAATGAAGTCTTCCCAGTGCCCTTTTCTCACACTGGCTGCCACTGCTCACTGTTTTCTCCACACCCACAAAATTCCCAAAGAGGCAATGTAGCAGTCCCTTCTGAAAAGCTGTTGATCCTTTCAACAGTTGTATTTAACCCACTCTTCATTTTATTCTGGTCACATTCTATTTTTCTTCTCTGTAGTGATTTTCCTGGGGCAAATAAAAAAAAGATTGTTACTCTGAATTTTGTCATTACCCATAATTGCAATATCTTCATAATCTCTTCCTGCTCCATAATTATCACTTTCTATCTTCTAGCTCACTTGTTCTAGCATCATGATTCCAGTCATTTGATCCCACCCAGATCTCCAACCCATTGATCCTACTTCCTTGTCACTGACACCCTCCTGATGTCCTCTTTTCTGTCTTTATTTTATAACTTTACTTTTTTAAAAAATGTTTTTATTTTATTTTATTGAGAGAGAGAGAGCAAGAGTGAGAGAGCGAGAGAGAGAGAGAGAGAAAGAGGCGTGCAGAGAGAATCCCAAGTAGGCTCGGTGTTGTCAGCATAGAGCCCAACTTGGGGCTTGATCTCATGAACTATTAGATCATGACCTGAGCTGAAGCTAAGAGTTGGGCACTTAACTGACTGAGCCAACCCAGGTGCCTCCTCTCTTCCATCTTGACCAACTTTAAATACCATTTGCAGTCAGTGTAATTACTCTCTTGCATAAACCCCCAGTTCTTTTGCCTGTTTTTGGGTTCAGTGTTCTTCCTTGCTCAAGCCACTAATTCTGTCTACTACACACTCACACCAGTGAATCTGAGCAGGATGAGAGGAAAACAGACAACCTTTCCTGACTGTATAATTTGTCCAGTTTTTAAAAATGTTTGTATATATTTGAGAGAGATAGAGAGACAGAGAGAGAGCGTGAGAGTGAGCGAGCATGAATGGGGAGGGGCAGAGAAAGAGGGGGAGACAGAGGATCTATAGTGGGCTCTGTGCTGACAGCAGCTAGCCTGATGGTAGGGCTCGAACTCACAAACCGTGAGGTCATGACCTGAGCCAAAGTCGGATGCTCAACCAACTGAGCCACCCAAGTGCCCCTAATTTGTCCAAATTTATCCCACTGTAAATTACTGACTACCTACTTGAAGTGAGCCTCCAGTGCTTTCTGCTTTATCCTGAATGCTGCCTGAAAATTATGTGTCTCGATTCTCTTAACTTTTCTACATTTCTAGTTTTTTTCACATCTCTCCTCAAACCTCAGATACCTCCTCCATCATCTTCAATCACACTGAAAGATAATTCTCCTTCTGCATCCATTAGGTCTACCCTCTGCACTTGTGTCTATGGTCTCACCTTAGCAAGGAAGCTAATCTTTCCACTTGTGTGCTGGATCCCACTGTTTCCTACCTGCCTTCCTACCTGTGTCATTGACCCAGCAATTCTCCCCTCTCTCTCTTGCTTCATCAATTTTTCACTTTCTTGGAACTTTATTATCATATACAAATATACTATTTCCTATCTTAAAACGAATAACAAAAACCAAAGCTTTCTACTGACTCTACCATCCCTGCCAGTCACCACCCATTTCTTAGCTTTCTTTTGCAGTGAAATTCTTTGAAGCAGTTGATTTTATCCACCGCCTTCTTGAAATCTCCACTACAAGAGCTAATCAGCATCTTTAACAATATATCCAAAGTGGAGCATCTGATCTCCACCCCTGCAATATTTCTCCATTTGTCTCCATCTTTGTTGACGGCAGTAGCACCTTTTAACTGCTCAGAGCCAAATTCCCAGAGTTATCCCTCATTTTCTCTTTCTTTTTTGCCCCATATCCAATTAGTCAGAAAATCTCATCTGCTTTACCTTTCAACTACATGCTTTATCTGATCACTTCTCATTGTCTCCACTCTTAGCACCCTGGTGAAAGCCTACTATTGTCTTTCACCCCTAATTGGTCTCCCTGGTTCCATCCTTGGTCTTTACCATTTGTTTCAACAAGGACTGATCCTGGTGAAGCTTCAGTCAGGTCATGTCATTCCTGTACATCAAACTCTCATTATAAAAGCCAAAATACTAACAATGGCCCCAAAATTCCTGTATGAACTGGGCCTCTGTTAATCTCTGACCTCATCTTCTATTATACTTTCCCTCTTCTCACACAAACTGATGTGCTCCACCTCAGGGCCTTTGCATAGGCCACTTCCTGGAATTCTTTTCTCCTGTGTACATACAAGACTAGCTCCTTCACTTCCCGTCAGCCTTTTTGAACATCACCTTCTCAGTGAGGTACTCTAGGTCACCCTATTTAAAATTGTGTAGCAGTCTGCCCTGATCTTTCTACCTGTTCTGTTTGTGCATGGTGTTTGCCCCTTCTAGTATACTATATAATTTCTCTGGGTTTTTTTTTTTTTTAATGTTTTTGTTTCTGTTTCTTTCCACTAGAATGTAAGCTTCATGGAGTCTGGGATTTTTGTTTTAATCACAACATTCAGTGCTGGCTCATAGTAGGTGCTCAATAAATATGTGATTAATGAATTACTCTGAGAAATTGAGAAATGCATTCAGTATCACCTATCAAATTTATTGATCAAATTGTTCTATGTGAAATATCAATTTTCTTTGAATGTTTGGTACTAGAACAATATATTAAGTCTGATGCTTATTTAAAAAATCTCTTTTATTTAAAAAAATATATATACTTTTATTTATCCCCTCTATGGCTACTCTTATCATGAGCTTTCATTGAAATTGTTGTTATTTTAAAAGTTTGCTATAGAAAAAACTACATTATATTTAAAAAGAGCATTCTTATGATAACTAAAACCTAAAATCATGCATTTACTCTAAAAAGAGAAGTTTGATGTGGTGATATGAGCTTCATGCCTCGGAATTTGGCATTGAGGACTCCCCGGAATTCTCCAACTGCTGGAGACCTAGCTGGGAGCTAAGAATAGTGCAGAACGTAAACTTTTATAGTAGCAACTGTGAAAGGAATTTTTAGAAGCAGTGTGAGACTATCGCATTGTCAGAGAGTGTGGCAAATGGTACTCCTTAATTGTCAAAATACATATTTTTAATTATGTATTTTATTACCCGAAGTTCAAATGAAAGAGCTTGTAGATCCTTGCTTCCTGGCTTCGTTAATTATCTCTATTTATTCATGCCTTATTTAACATTATTAGTAGGGAACACAGAGCAAAGGTCTATGTTTGTCAGAAGACATGTGCTTATTGCCACATTTTATAGGAGTGCTGTCAAAGCTTCCCAGAAATGCATGTGGCAATTTTATTTGATATTGGATTGTAATTTGTTGCATTCATTTTAGACTCGAGATCCTCATTTTTGCTTGCAGTTCAGGGTGGGTTCAAGGAAAGAAAGTCTAGGAGAATCTGTCAGGACAGTGGTGTTGGTTTGGTTTCCTTCTATCTGTCCTCCTGGAATTATTATTTAACCTTTCAGCATTTTGATCCTCATGTCCAGTTTGGTCATGGAGAATCCTACAGAGCCCTCCCCTCCTCAGGCAGTGACTATGCCCTGGCTCTACCTGGCTCCTTCCCCTTCAAGGGAAACCTATTCTATTTTGTTTTTGTTTTTTAAAATCTTTTTAAAGTTTACTTATTTATTTTTGAGAGAGAGAGAGAGAAAGCGAGCGAGGGAGGAGCAGAGAGAGAGGGAGAGAGATGATCCTAAGCAACATGGGGCTCCAACTCATGAACCGTGAGATCATAACCTGAGCCAAAATCAAGAGTCAGATGCTTAACTGAGTGAGCCACCCAGGCGCCCCTGGAAACCTATTAATTGGCTGATTGCTTAGGGAAAAAAGTGAGTTTACATTTTTTTTCTTGTAAAATAAGAAAATTAGTCTAGTTATATCCAAGATACCTTCCTGCTCCAAAATCTTGTGATTTTATGATTCTGTCTCTTTCCTGGGCAAAATGAAAACTACTGATTATAAACTTTATTGAGAAAACTCATCTTCATCATATTTGTGGAATTTTTTTTCTTGTTTTGTCGATCTTTCTCTCTCTCTCGTATTCTCAGAATATTATCTGGACCAAAAATAATATTCTGCTTATAGTACATTTCATAGAGAACAGGTCTGTTTCAGACCCAGTTTCTGGATGTTTGGATTCAAGCCCTTACCTGGGGCTCATGGGTAGTTTGGTGGCAGGGTATGGGTGCATGTCCCACTCTTGCTGAAAGCACTGCTTTACAGCCAGCTTTGCCATGGGGTTCTCCACTTTCGGACTCCAATGGACCACTGAGTCCTCGATAGGACCATTTATTGAAAGGTGTAATATGACTGGTAATATTGTGGTTTGATAGCCATGGTCCTTGTAGGCAACCCCATGTGAGAGCACACGATAGACCAGTAAGAAGTCCGTCCTGAAGCCCACAGGCCTCTGCTGAGATCGTTAGCCAACTGTCCCTGAGATCCCTGACCACAAAGCACTGTAGGGAACGCAAAAGATTACAGTCATTACCCTGATGAAAAGCTGAGCTAATTTTGCCTGGCTCTGACCCTCTGGTTCCAGGGAGTCTAGTTATTCCAATCCTGTTACTAAGAGGACACGCTCTAATGACGACATCCAGAGTGTGATTAGCTGCACATGAGGTGCGGCCCCCCAGCATTTCCTTTAGAGTGCACAGATACTTCCCTGGAATTTAAAACACCTTCTGAAACATGGGGCCTTCTATTCTTTGTCAATCATCCCTGCTTTGTTGCTGGTCAGTTGTTGGAACCAGAGTGGGCGGACAGACAACCTCAAAGACATGAGTCTGCAGTCAGGACACACCGCAGGAGCCACACAGGGAGAGGACAGAAGGACAGTGCCGGCACCCCGGACACAGGCAGGGCAGTGTCCTCACAGCAACGGACTAGGAGAACACAGGCAAACGACTGCAGAGAAAACTCATTAACTTTCATGTTCTTTTCCGGAGCTTTCTTCTTTGTTTCTGTGTGACTGGCAGACACCCACAGGCACTCTTGATTATAGTATTACTTTCTTCGTTACCAAGGCAGTTTTATTACTGAAACCTGGTGAAATATTATAAAGAAAACAGTCATGCTGTGTTCCTTAAAGAGGCCCAATGAAGGAAAATAAATTCTTAAGAAGAGAAGTGACGATTTAGATCAAGTTTTCTCAGTCCTAAAGACTACAGTCTTCGTGGCAGAATGGACTTGGGAGGTAGAGGGGGAAGAATTTGGAATACTAGTTTTAGTTAATACTAGTTTTAGTTAAACTATGGTTTCAGCACATGGATAAAAGTAGGGACTTGGGGTTAATTAGAAGTGAAATGACTTGGCAGTATCCACTTAAGTAATAGCTATCGGGGTGCCTGGTGGCTCAGTTGGTTGAACATCTGACTCTTGATTTTGGCTCAGGTTGTGATGTTGCGGTTTGTAGGATCGAGTCCTGCATTGGGCCCCGTGCTGATAGTATGGAACCTGCTTGGGATTCTCCGCCCCCCGCCCCGTCTTTGTCTCTCACAAAATAAATAAATAAACTTAAAAAAAAAAAAGTAATAGCTGTCAAGGGACCTGGTATTTCCTGAGGAGGAGAGGGAGCTGATAGTTTGGAAAATTCTCCCTGCCTCCAAATAGCTAATCCTCAGGAAGTCCCTTTGTTAAAGTCATTACTGCCTCCTGAGAAGGTGGTTTACAAAGAAATAGGCAGCATGTGGAGTGTAGCACCCTGAATGGTCACTTGTCAAGATTTCTCTGAGGAAACTTGCCCCATCCCAGGTCCTTTGATGGCTCTAAATGGCAGAAGTACTCGGCACCCTGTGACACTGTCTTCAGGAGTTTCATTGATGTACACCAGTGTGCGAAACTTGAGTGAAGTTTGGAAGGCAGGTCAAGAAAGGATGTGTTTGTTGAAGTATCAGCACAGAAAACGCATGTAGCGTATTAATCATACTTTATTCTTCGTAAGTGATTCTATTCCTCGTTCTACACCACTAGAACTTTCTTTTTTACAACCATTTCTCTTTTTAGTTTTTCTTCACTAAAGTTGCCTTGCCCTGACTTGCTCACTCTATTATAAAAGACCTATTTATAACACATACAGCTTTGTTAGGATTGGAAATTCTGACTCATCCATTCTCACTTTTAATAACTGCCTAGGCTGAACATTTGCCTCTTGACAGTGCTCAGTTTTTGCTGTGGGAAAGAGAGAATGACCAAATGTTATTTCTAAGGTGCTATTAAGAGCTAGAAATTACATTGCGAATGGTAATATGCTTGGTCTGTATCTCTGAGATTTCCCACTTGATATGTGTTCTCAAATGTAAAATAATAGTGATAATAGCATTTAGTGAGAACTTGCTATGCACCACAAAGTGTATCTTCTTTACATGTCTCAACACACCTAAGTTTTACTTTAGGGAAAGCCCTATTAGCATCACTTCTAGGGAAGGGCTAAGTAGCTAGTGATCTGGGTTCAACACATGGACCAAGAGTTAAAGGAGGGAAGATTGTGGTGGGTGCCCTTTGGGATCCAGCTGCCCTGCCTTGAGGTTGTATTCTGGGAACAATGGCTAAGCATTTGAGAATTAAAGAAAAAAAAAAACATCTTGAAATGCAAGTGTAGGGAAGCCCTGTGTCCATGACTGTGATCTGGTCCAGTATGGATGTCACCTCAGACGGGGATAGCTATCTTTTAGCTAGTGTGGACTCTGCCAATGAACCCAGCTGTGGTGCTAGTGGACTGACAGGGCTTTTCAGTCTCTCCTTCTAGTATTTGGGGGAGAAAAATGACCCTTGAATTGAATTGTGAAAGCCCTTGGAATTCTCAGACAATTCAGGATTAGGATGGGATGCCATTTCGAAGCTGCCAGGGGCTCCTGGGTGGCTCAGTTGGTTAAGTGTCTGACTCTTGGTTTAGGCTCAGGTCATGATCTCACAGTCGTGTGACTTCAAGCCCAGCCCCAGCACAGAGCCTCCTTGGGATTCTCTCTCTCACCCTCACTCTCTGCCCCTCCTTTGCTTGCTCCATCTCTGTCTCTCTCAAAATAAATAAATAAACTTAAAAAAAAAAAAAAGATGCTAGACTTCCTGCTGGTGCCAGTACAGTTTCCAGCACCAAGTTGGGAAGGTAAAGGAGGTCCGACTGTATTTATGCTGGACGCTGGTAGAAGGTCTTACATCTTTGAATAAACATGTCTGTCGGCCATAGCCTTTTCCAGAAATCTCCAGTGAGTTCCCACTGCATACGGTATCCACCTTAAATTCTTTACACCAGCTCCCAACGTTCCTCTGGTTGTTTTTTGGGGTCCAATGTAGATCTCTTGTTGGATCTAAGTAGTCTCCTTTCTGTTTCCTGAATATGCTATTCTTCTCAACTTGAAGCTTTCTTCATGATTTATTCTGTGGCCTTTGAAAGGAATATCTCTTCTCCCATTATCCAGATTGTACTTTCTCCACTAGAACCTCCATGCTGTTCGTGGAGCTTTTTAGTGTGTATGTATCTCTTCTTTCTGTAAATTCCTGTTGCATTTGCTATCTACCTGTTTCCTTTCCACAAGAATAAAGTGCTAATTATCATTAATTACCTACTCTCTATACTTACATTCTTTCACCTTAACAAAGCTTTAAATTCTGAGACAATAAGACTACAGGACTTATTATTTCTTTCGTACTCTCCACACGGTAGCTTTGATCAAAGGAAGGAAAACCATGCACTGAGTCAGAAGACCTGAATTTTAATCCTGGCTCTACCATTTCCTAATTGTGACCTTAGGTGACTTTTTCAAGCCTTAGCTTCTTCATCCATAAAATGGAATTAATGATAGCTATCTCACAGGGTTACTGTGAATATTAAACACCATAAGATATGTGAAATTAAATGTACAAAGACCAGACACATGTAAATTATTAAGAATATATGCTCATAAAATCTTTTACAAATGAATGACACAACCCTACTTTTTCCAACCACAGGAATTTATGCCATTTCAGTTCCTTTATTAGGGATGCCAGGATATCTCAGAGAACTTCGACTTCATTTTAAACTTCCTGTGTAACACCATGACCTTCTTTCTAAATATCTTTTGCTTTCCTATGCAGACTGGGCCCTGTTGTTAGTCATATCAAAGACATGCTGTCTGTCAAATTTGATCTGATCTCCCCGCTGATCTCCTACGTTTCCAGTCTTGCTGTATTTGTTATCTATGGCTGTGTAACAAATCACTCTAAAATTTAGTGGCAGTTAAAATAGTAATAATCATTTATTATCTTTCATTGTTTTGTGGGTCAGGGTTTTAGGAGCATCTCATGATATTGCAGTCAGATGTCAGCCGTGGTTCCCATCATCTGAAGACTTAGCAGGGACTGGAAGGTCCACTTCCAAAGTGGTTTACTCATATAGCTATTGATTAGACACTTCAGTTCCTCTCCTTATGGGCCTCTTGATGGGGTGATGGGGCTGTTTGAGTTTCCTCATGGAATTATAGGGGAGGAAAAATCTTTTTTTCTTCTACCTTTTTACGTTCTTGGCTAGGGCCCCTGTAACAAAAGACAGATTAGAAGAGAAAAAAAGTTTATTAACATGTATATTTCATACATACATGGAAGAAATGGGGAGATTGGTAATTCAAAGGTGTGGCTATAATTTGGGTTTAAGTTTTTTATTTATTTATTTTGAGAGAGAGAGGGAAAAAGCAGGGGAGGGGCAGAGAAAGAGGGAGAAAGAATCCCAAGCAGGCTCCGCACTGTCAGTGCACCACCTGACGCGGGGCTTCAACTCACAGTGAGATCATGACTGGAGCCAAAGTCACTGAACCAGCTGAGTGCCCAGGTGCCCCTATAATTTGGGTTTAAATAAAAATCTTCAGCTTGAACAGAACAGGGTTTGGGGGAGGCCAGGTATGGGAAGATGAATAGGAAAAGTACAGTAAATAAGGGTGAGGCTTATTATGCAGATTTAAGTGTCTTCTCCATGGATAAGAGTGATTTTGAATAATACTCTTCCTGGTTGCAAATAGGGAGACATCTTTACAAATGGAGATTTTCTTTATAAGTATTCATTTGCCTTACAAAAGGGTAACTTCTACTCTGTTTTTGGAGCTTCTCTTTTGTTTACTCTTTCTCAAAACAATCCTTAGGCCACAGAAGCATGTTTTGGGGTGGTGCTTTCTAGTCTCCTACTGTATGATACCTGACCTCCCCCAGAGTGAATGAACCGAGAGAAGGTGTAATGCTTTTTTATGTCCTGATCTTTAGCAGTCACACACTGTCACTTCTGCCTTGTACTGGTAACACAGGGACAGACATGATTCAGTATCAGGGATGACTATGCAAGGCATGGATACATGAAGGTGAGGATCATTAGAGGCTATCCTTGAGACGGCTTACCAGTGGTTTATGTCTCTCCTATTTAAGGGGCGCCCGGGCGGCTCAGTCGATTAAATGTCTGACTTAGGCTCGGGTTATGATCTCATGGTCTGTGGGTTCGAGCCCCACGTTGGGCTCTGTGCTGACAGCTCAGAGCCTGGAGCCTGTTTTGGATTCTGTGTCCCCCTCTCTCTCTGTTCCTCCCCCGCTCACACTCTGTCTCTCTCTCTAAAATAAAGGTTAAAAAATTAAAAAAAAAATTAAAATATATTGATCTTCTTCCACAAGACCCCTGAATATCATGCTATTACCATATCAGCTCAAAGTACAAAATTGCATCATTTAAGTCAGATCTGAGTATAGTTCCTTAATAATGTTCCTTGAGATTTGAAGCCCTATGAACTAAGGAGACAAATTTTCTGTCCCCTCTAATGCCCTGTATCTAACAATTATGGGAAAAGCATAGGCTAATAGCAATCCACACCCTGCAATAAGGGGAGGAAACAGTCATCACACAGTGGTCAGTGGTCTATGGCAATGCTACAGTCTAGCTAGTCACATGTTGCCAGTTCCCTGATCAGGGCTCAACTCTACTGCCTGGGATGGATTCCCAAGGCTTTTGGTTCTGCTCTGCTCTATGGGCTCCTGATTCTATTTTCTGAGTCTTCCTTTTTCATAAGAAATGACTAGCATTTGCAGCTGAGTGGTTTTTTTCAACCTGCTTCTAGCTCATAGTGTTTGGGGGATCCAAAGACCTCTCATTTTGTACTGACTTTGTCTCTTAAATCCAATAAGATATAATTCTTTTAAATTTTTGTGAATTTTTAATGAATTGACTTATAATCCAGTCTATTAGGAGAAAGCTACACAAACACATCTTTCAAGATAGGCCCCTCTTCACTTTGATCTTCCTACAAGGTTACTGAGACATGTCAACCAGAAGATAAGGCAAATGAGTGTCTATTTAGGATGAAAGAATTGCAATTCATAGAACAGAGATTCAGGTAGATACCTAAATAGCCTTCCTGCTTACAGGGTGAAAACAAGGGGGTTTTTATGAGGAAAAGGAAACAGGTTTTGGGGGAAACTACAGAAGTTAAGAAGAGAAAAAAATGTTTTCTATGTGTGTTCACAAGCTAAGCTACTCTGGGTTAACATTGACTGACTAGTGATTCTGTCTTCAGAAAGTCCACAACCATCATCAGTCTTGTGATCAGGATGACCATTCTGCTGACTTCTCAACCAGTTGCGTAAAACAATTGCCATCTTGCCTGATCCACAAGTTTTGGCCCAGTTCAAACAAAGACGGATAAGACAGTTTTTCTACAGTAGCTTCTCTGACTTTATTTTAAAATGGCCCTAGTCATGTCAAATTTTCACGGAGATATCACCTTTAAGAATCTCTGAGGGATTTTTGTTTAAAGGAGCAAATTTGTGCTTATTAGAAGACCTTTTTTTGTCTGACTGAGTGGTTTTTCTAGGTACTGCCTTGGATCTTTCTAAGGCCTTAAGAAAGGATCTGATAGGTCTCCATTGGATTTGATCTTTGTCTTGAAGTCATTTCTTTCTTTTTAAAAAATTTTTTTAAATGTTTATTCATTTATTTTTGAGAGAGAGAGGGAGAGAGAGAGACAGGGAGACAGGGTGTGAGTGGGGGAGGGGCAGAGAGAGAGGGAGACACAGAATCCAAAGGAGGATCCAGGCTCCGAGCTGTCGGCACAGAGCCTGACGAGGGGCTTGAACCCATGAGTGGTGAGATTACGACCTGAGCTGAAGTCAGACGCTTAATTGACTGAGCAACCCGGGTGCCCCATGAAGTCATTTCTTAATTTGAGAGTCTTGGAAGGGCTGAGAATGGGAAAGTTTCATTTTTGAACTCAGCAAGTCTTGGCTTCTTTACATGTAATTGCTTTTGTTCAGCTCATCTTTCCTCCTACATCTTACTATAAGGAGCAGAAAGAAACCAGGTGGCACTTGTGGCATCCTGCTGGGAATCTCCTTAGCTAGATCATCTAGCTTGTTAGATACATTTTCTACTACTAACATTTCTGCCACTACATAACAAGGACACTCTTTCCTCCAGCTTTCAGTAACATTTCTCACACTTTCTTTTTTTCTTTTTCTTTTAAAATATACTTTCTTTTTTTTCTTTTAAAAAGTTTACTTTATTTATTCATTTTGAGAGAGAGAAAGCCAGAGCGTGTGTGCATGCATGTGCCTGGGATAAGGGGCAGAGAGAGGGAGAGAGAATTCCAAGCAGCCTGTGTGTTGTCAGCACAGAGCCCAATGCAGGGCTCGATCTCACGAACTGTGAGATCATGACCTGAGCCAAAATCAAGAGTCAGATGCTTAACTGACTGAGCCATCCATGTGCCTCCAAAATAGACTTTATTTTTTAGAACAGTTTTAGGTTCACTATAAAATTGAGCAGAAAGTAGAGTTCCCAGCCACCCCACCCTCACACAAACACAGCTTCCCTACTATCAACATCCCCCACTGCAGTGGTATCTGTTTTTTTTTTTTTTTTTTTAATTAATGGGCCTACAATGACACATTATCACCCAACGTGCATGGTTTACATTAGGGTTCACTCTTGTCTATTCTATAGGTTTTGTCAAATGTATAATGACATGTAGCCATGATTATAGTATCATGCAGTGTAATTTCACTGCCTTGAAAAGCCTCTGTGCTCCATCTGTTCATTCCTCCCTAACCTGTGGCAACCACGGGTCTTTTTACTGTCTCCACAATTTTGTGTTTTCTTGAATGTCATGTAGCTGTAATCATACATTATATAGACTTTTTGGACTGGCTTCTTTCACTCAGTGATACGCATTTAAGTTTCCTCCATGTCTTTTCATTTCTTTTTGCTGTGGAATAGTATTCAATTGTCTGGATGTACCACAGTGTATCTACCCATTCACTGACTGTCTTTTAAACCCTGCTAGAGCACATCAGGCTTTCATTAGCAGTCTCTTCCAAGTTGTTTAGGTTCTCACTAACATTTTTCTCAAGGTCCGTCCAGTTTCTGCCTATCATTCCATCTCAAGTCACTCACTCACATTTAAAATTTTTGTTATAGTAGCGTCCATTTCCAGGTACTTAATCTGTGTTAGTTAGAATCTGATCCGAAAACCATTATCTATCTCTATGTCTGTGTCATGTCTATGTCCTATGTCCATATCCACATCCTCAGCCATATCCACATCCACAACCTCAGCCATATCCACATCCACATCCTCAGCCATATCCACATCCACATCCTCAACCATATCCACATCCACATCTTCAGCCATATCCACATCCACAACCTCAGCCATATCCACATCCACATCCTCAGCCATATCCACATCCTCAGCCATATCCACATCCACGTCCTCAGCCATATCCACATCCACATCCTCAGCCATATCCACATCTACACCTCAGCCATATCCACATCCTCAGCCATATCCACATCCATATCCTCAGCCATATCCACACCATACCACATCCTTAGCCATATCCATTCTATATTTATATCTACCTCTGTATCCATATTCATCAATCATCTATATCATCTGTATCTATCTCAATATCCTTTGTATATAAAAGTCAACATACACACATAGTATTAAGGAATTTTTCTTAAGGATTTGACTTCATGTAGTTGTGATTGCACAACTTATATGATGCTTTTGTCTCTTTGTCTGGTAATGGAGGCTGAAGTTCTCAGAATAACGGAAGTTGGGAGGGGAAAGAAACACAAAATGGTCCTGAAGATAATCTGGCCCTAAATCAGTTCCTTCCTGACTCCCTTTAACTTGGGTGATGGTCATGTCCTACAGGACAAGCTGGCATACTTTGTCACAGAGCTACACATGCACCTGGCCCAGGGTTTGCAGAAGCTGAAGTGAGAGATCTATCAGGAGCTGGAGAAGTTTCTGCACTTATCTCCTTGTCCATGCCACCCAAAGGAAGGGCACAGAAATACAATGTCCAGGAGGTGCATCAATGCCTTGAGCCTGACACTGACCTTCCTGTCGCAAAAGGAAGATGATTGCTTCTCCTCTTTCACCTTTCAAATGTCATTCAAATGTCTCTTGTGCTCCAAACTCACCTAGTCCTGTGTAGAGAAGGGAATTCTGGGAAATTTTGCTAAGTTGACATAATACAAATCCACCACACTTGTCTTTTCCCTACCCTATACATTCTTTTTTTAAAAAATTTATTTAAATTTAAAATATTTTAATTTTTATTTATTTTTGAGAGAGGGAGGGAGGGAGGGAGGGAGAGAGAGTTGAAGAGGGGCAGAGAGAGATGGAGACATGGAATCTGAAGCAGGCTCCAGGCTCTGGGCTGTCAGCACAGAGTCAAATGCAGGGCTCAAACCCATGAACTGCGAAATCGTGACCTGAGCCGAAGTTGGAAACTTAACCGACTGAGCCACCCAGGCACCCTTCTTTATTTCTTTTTAACTGCAAGATGAGATGCAAAATTTTTGCATATTGCATTTAACTAAATTCCATTGACTCTTTGTTATTTTAGGATAGGTTTTAAAAACTTTGAAGTTTTGAAGTTTTTTTGAACTGTTTGTTCAACTTCTATTTAGTCCTCATTGAATTCGCTACAGACTTTCCCCCTTATTATTGTCTCATGCTTCTCTCTCCTGTTACTGGTGATAATTAAGGTGAAGGGATATAGGCTAGATTGGTAGTTCTCAAACCTTAGAGTGAATGAGACTCAGCTAGAGGCCTTATTCAGACAGAGATTGCTGGGTCCCACCCCCAGGGTTTCTAATTCAGCAGGTCTAGAGAGATGAAAGAATGTCCTTATAACAAGTT
Source organism: Cryptoprocta ferox (assembly GCA_028646485.1). NCBI lineage: Eukaryota > Metazoa > Chordata > Mammalia > Carnivora > Eupleridae > Cryptoprocta > Cryptoprocta ferox. Next base: position 20,568,076 of record CM053570.1, read on the forward strand.
CCCATGTGATGCTAGACTGCAAGAGTCTTAGTGGTGAGCTAGGCATGAGGATGGAGATTGAACCGGGGTGGGCTGAGCACAGCACTATGATAATAATGGGGTATGGGGGTTTTAAACATCTGGATGGTTCCCTTGGCCCTCGTGTCAACACTCCTTGCCTTCTACAGCTAGGGTTAGCTCTACGGGTTTCTAGAAAGATCTTGAAACTATTCCATGTGTATTTTGGTTTTAGAAAAAAAAAAAGCCCCCAAACCCAAAACCAACCAAACAAAAAAAACAACAACCCAAATAGACAAACACAAAAAACAAAACAAGATATACTTAATGAAAATGTATCCAGACTTTTGATGAGATGGTGAAGGCATGAGGAAAAGAAGTTCAAATCTTGCCAACTTGGTGCAGCTATCTGGAGATTACTTTGCTCTGCAGCTATTTCACATTTGTGGCAGCTGATGTCAGTCCTAGAAGTGCTACAAATCCATGGGGAAAATTTTCATACATTAAAAGAAATTATTTTTCTAATTTTTACTCAAATGTGGGGAAAAATATTTGTTCTGATTGACCTAAAGATTCCCATCCATACTTGAGCCTCTTGCTTCTCTGACATGGAGTAGATTCTGATGTGAGTTAGCAAGAAGGAGTTTTCAGCAAAAGACATAGCAAAAGACAATATAAAAAAGTTTTAGAGGGGCTTTGCCTGCTAATGAAAAGGACAGTAGACTCAGGAGTCAGGAGACCAGTTCTAGTTCAAGGTCTGCAATTAACATGCTGCAAGATTTGAACAAGTTCCTCAAATGATCTGGTCTCAGTTTTCTGGACTGTAAAATAAAGCGGATGGATGAGATCATTCCAAAGGCACTCAGTCTAAAATTCAATGACAGTTTCAATGGGAAAACAGGTTTATTAAAGTAACTGGATCGATATCTTTATTCTGAGAAATAATACAGATCCATGTTAGAAATGAACAAATTTGAAAAATAGATTGAAATTACCTATTGTATCTTCAAAACTTTAATGAGAGTCTGACTGGTTTTAGGTGAGTTGAACTTTTTGAGGAAGGTCGAGAGGGCTGGTTGTGTTCCTAGGCCTGCCAATCTCTTGTTTTATGTAATTTCCTCTCATGGGTCAATGTCAACAATGAGACACATACAAAGAAAGCCATTGAGTTAAAGTTTCAATGCATAAGTGACTGTGGCAGGCTCAGTTTTGGTGGTGGAATTTGATAAAGCATCTAAATTGTTTACTTATGACCTTCATCAACTGAAACTTAATTATAAATAGCTCTGAACAAATTTGACTTTGAATGTCCTCTGTGAAGGCATCCTGTTGGAATTTAATTATATCACTTGGTAATGATAACAGCTTGAAACAGTTTTTAACCTAATTTATTCAATTTAAAGACATTGAAAATTTAGACTTTTTTAAATGAAATAAATCATATTATTTAGTGGTTCTGAGAATGGACGATGGATTCAAAAATAGATAATTTTTTTCCCAAGAAGAAGTAAAGATTTATAAGCAAAACATAGATGAAAGAACTTTCTTCTTACTTCTACTATCTTAAGCAGTGAGAAGGAGACACCCAGAACAATCTATCCAAGAGAGAGGTATAGATATGTAGGGCTTCAATGACACAGGTGGGCCAGTTCTAGAAAAACTACATATAAAGGTTGCTTTTGATGCACTCCACCCAACTCCTTTTATTCATTTCCAAACAGTTTAATAAGAGTCTGTCAAGCATAAGGAACCTATGTGTGCTGGATCCTATTCTCAATCCCTTTGTGTTTTTCAGTGAGGATATAAATCTGTATGTTGAATTTTTAATGGCAACATGACAAAGTAGAAAAGAACCCTGAAGTGAGCACGGTCCAAGGGGAGGAGATTTAGAGTGTTTAAAATCATAATTATCCAAGGATGTGTGGGTGTTTTTTCTTTTAAGTTTTAAATTTTTAAATAGGGAATGGTTCCACAATAACAGTCAGCATGTTCTAGTTTTTTTTTCTTTAACTTTACAAAAGTTTGCTGAGAAGTATCATTATCTATATTATTTAAATTAAAAAAATAAATAACTGAGCCTCAGTGTTTAAATAATTTGTCCAAGATCGAAAACCTGATGAGTGGTGAAAATGGGATTCACACAAAGGTCTACTAACACCAGATCTCATCTATCACACCTTATTTCCTCTAATTCCAGGTCTGGGAATAGAGTGGATTACTAGATGCAGCCTCTTAAATCAGAAGCCTCTTCATTAATCTGGACCATTAGAAAGGTTGATTATTTTATTTTGTTTTATTTTATTTTATTTTTTTAAGTTTATTTTGAGAGAGTGTGTGGATATGAGTGGGGGAGGGGCAGAGAGAGAGAGAGAGGGAGAGGGAGAGAGAGAGAATCCCAAGCAGACTCGGCAGGCTCTGCATTGTCAGCACAGAGCCCAATATGGAAATCAAACCAACGAACCAAGAGATCATGACCTGAGCTGAGATGAAGAGTCAGATGCTTAACCCACTGAACTACCCAGGTGCCTCTAGAAAGGTCCATTTTATTTTAAATTTATTTATTTATTTTTAGAGAGCGAGAAAGAGAGTGAGCGAGCAGAGGAGTGGAAGGAGCAGAGGGAGGGGGAGAGAGAATCCCATGTAGGCCCTGAGTTTTCAGCGGGGAGCCAGAAGGTGGCTCCAGCCCATGAGCTGTGAGATCATGGAAAGGTCCATTTTAATATAAAAACTGCAAAGAAGCTTTTGACTATAATGCTCCTCCCCACTTTTCCCCTATGGTATCCTCATCCCTGACAAATAAGGAGAGAGGACTTTATAGAATTGTAGTCTTTGCAAACCCAAGTTGGCTGATTCAGGAGGCTGTGACCCTAAAAACAGATTCTGCTAGAAAGAAAAAGTATGTACAATTCTACAGAGCGCCCTTGCCATGTCTCAATTAGTGGTTAAAATATGATCTTGATAGGACTGGCTGCATAATTTTCAGGGTTCAGTATGAAATAAAAATGAGGGGCCTCTTGGTCAAAAATTATTAGGAATTTCAAGACAGAACATTAAACCAAATGTGGCACCTTTGTAAGTGTGGAGCCCTGGGTGACTGCACACAATTTGCATATTTGTGAAGTTGACTCTGGATCCTGAACTCAGAGAAGGAATGACCTCTCCTGGCTCTTTATACTGATCTACACTGAAGACAGCTTGGTATAAAGATTGATAGGTCATCCTCATTAATAAGGTTGTGGAGCAAAGAATAAAGCTGGCATTAAATTAAAAAAATTTATTCTGCATGATATTTACAGGCACAGACAAGCTCTAGAATGATTCTATAATTTTGTCCTTTTTTGGTGGGGGGTAAAGATGAGAGTGGGAGAAATATATTTTAATAACTGGAGAATTAGAGACCAAAATTAGATCAGTTGTTCAGAAACTGTATATGATTTCATGGACATAACAGGCAATACAAACAGAAAAATACATTTTATTTATGTGGAGACTCTAATATTTTTTCCATCTTGTCTCTTTTTTTAATTTTTTTTAACTTTATAGTTTATTGTCAGGTTGGTTTCCATATAGCACCCAGTGCTCTTCCCCACAAGTGACCTCCACCAAGCTCATCAGCCCCCATTACCTTTCTCCCTTCCCCTTCCCCCCTCAGTTTGTTTTCAGTATTCAAGAGTCTCTCATGTTTTGTCTCCCTCCCTCTCCCTAACTCTTTTTCCTTCTTCTCCTCCCCATGGTCCTCTGTTGGGTTTCTCCTGTTAGACCTATGAGTGCAAACATATGGTATCTGTCCTTCTCTGCCTGACTTATTTCGCTGAGCATGACACCCTCGAGGTCCATCCACTTTGCTACGAATGGCCAGATTTCATTCTTTCTCATGGCCATGTAGTATTCCATTGTATAGATGAACCACATCTTCCTAATCCATTCATCAGTTGATGGACATTTAGGCTCTTTCCATGATTTGGCTATTGTTGAAAG
>CM053570.1:20572550-20604039 GCA_028646485.1 Cryptoprocta ferox
CCCTAGCTGCTTTCAGAATTCTCTCTTTGTCTTTATATTTTCCCAGTTTCAATATGATATGTCATGCCGAAGGTCGATTCAAGTTACGTCTTAAGGGGGTTCTTTGGGCCTCTTGGATTTCAATGTCCATTTCTTTCCCCATATTCGGGAAGTTTTCAGCTATAATTTGATCGATTACCCCTTCAGGACCTTTTTCTCTTTCCTCAACTTTGGGAATTCCTATGATACGGATATTGTTCCGTTTGATTGTATCACTCAGTTCTCGAATTCTCTTTTTGTGCTCCTGTATCAATTTCTCTCTCTTTTTCTCGGCTTCCTCTTTTGCTATAACTGTGTCTTCTAATTCACTTATTCTCCTCTCTGCCTCTTCAATCCGTGCCGTGGCTGCCTCCATTTTGTTATGCACCTCATTGATACCCTTTTTTAACTCATCACAGCTATTTTGAAGGTCCGTAGTCTGTCTATCAATAGCTTCTTTGATGTTGTTTTCAAGTCCAGCAATTAATTTTATGACAATTGTTCTAAATTCTTGTTCGGTTATGTTGTTTAAGCCTGTTATGAGCAGTTCTGTGGCTGTGACTTCTTCCTGGAGTTGCTTTAGAAGAGAGTTCTTTCGCTTCGGCATTTTGGCTAGCTTTCTGTCTCTTGTCAGTTTTAAAAGCTCGTTATGTACTGTACCCCTGTTAGTATTGCTCTATTAAAGGAGGCGCATTGACTGTCCAGGGCCTGTCGTTTCAGAAAGTGTTCTTTTAATGGTGTCCTTTGGTTTCTCTTGTTGTGCCTCTGATGATTTTATTTCTCTGGTCAGTTATATGGGACTTTCCACCATGTATACTTGGGCTTGTTTTTTGAGGTATCTCTGAAAAGGAAACAGACTAGCATACAGGGAACAAAAGCATGCAAATGCACAGACAAATCAAACAAACAAGCAAGCCAAAAGGGGAAAGAAGTAAAGAAAAGGAAAGGAAAGGAATGAAAAAAAAGAAGAGAAGAAAAGAGAGAAGAAAAAGAAACAAAAAGAAAAAGAAAAAGAAAAACAAAGTGGGGACAGAGACAGCAAAAGTCTGTGGGCAGTCTAAAATCATATAACAAGCCGAGAGGAGAGATAAAAATGAGATAAGGGAAATATATCTGGATGGCAGCAGGAAAGGAGAAGGAAAGAAAAAAGGAAAGGAAAAAGAAAAAGACAACTCCCCTGTGCAGATGGGCGTGTTCTGGGGTCAGGTCAGGTCTTGGGGGGCTGCTCTCTCCGAGGCCCAGCCTTGGTGGTTGCGGGGAGAAGAATGGCGCCGCTTCAAAGCTTTGCCGGAACCAAGCGTTGCAAGCCGCCCTTCTGAGTCCGATCTCCCTGTGCCGCGGGCGAGCCAAACTGTATTCTCCAAGCTCCGCCTCACTTCCAAATCCCAGTCTGTGCAGTTCAACACCGTCACCGGGGATGAGATGCTTTCCCGCTGGTGGCCGGCCTCCCGGCCCAGCTTGCGCTGCCCTTTTCGCGGAGCCGCCGCCGCCGCCGCCGCCGCTTTTCAAGGCACCTTTCATGGCGCTGCCGCCGCCGCTTTTCGCGCTGCTGCCGCCTCTATCTGCGCCGGCAGCGCTCGAAATGGATGCCGCCGCCACCGCGCCCAAGGAAGAACTCGCCGGCCAGACGGGACGGACCTCTCTCCCGGTGCTCAGCAGGTACATATGGGGAGACGGGCGAGTTTTTCCTCCCTTAGAGATGGTTCTAGGTGCGTTTTCCGTCTCTCTTTCTCTTCCCCTGGTCTCTCCGGGGCACAGCGCGCTCTCCCTGTGTTGGGCTCGGGGGCTCCTTCCCCCTGCACCACCGGGACCCGCCCGTCCCCTAATTTCCCGGATCACAGTCACTCACTCAGGCATCTTTGAGGTTGTCTTCTTTCTGGCGTCTCTTTCCTCTTTCCCCCACTTGCAAATCCGAGTTTTATCCCTTCAGTCCTTCTCAGTTCGATCCATACGGGCGTGCGCGGATTACAGAGCTCCCTGCTTCTCCGCCATCTTGCCCGCCCTCCATCTTGTCTCTTTGAGCGAGAGGACAAAATGTAGTTGAGTAGTTGAAAATGCCTACTTAGTTGTCTTCTGACTTTCTGGAGCTGTAGGGAAAAGTAAAGAAATGAAAGAAACAGCCTTGCTGTTTGAAGAACTGACAACTGAGTTTACCTTTCAGGAAACAGATTTAGAAAAATACCTAAGAAGCTTTATAGCTGAATTTGAAGAAGATTGAGGATGTTATAAAAATAACTTCCAGGGCACCTGGGTGGCTCAGTGGGTTACGCCTCCTTCTCTTGATTTGGGCTCGGGTCATGATCTCATGGTTCATGGGCTCAAGCCCCACATTGGGCTCTGTGCTGAAAGTGCTTGGGATTCTCTCTCTCCCTCCCTCTCTGCCCATCCCTTGCTTGCACATGCGTGCTGTCTCTCAAATAAACATTTTGTTTAAAAAAAAGAATAATTTTTAACTTTTTAAAGGAATAGTTTACTTAAACCAGGAGACCAAAGGAAAGAGTGCCATGTGAGATATATGATATACAAAAGAAGGGCTTCACTAATAATTCTGAGAGAGTATTATTTAATTTTTCTTAAAATTAATAGTCTAGGTCCATTACATTTGAGAAGCATGTTGCTTTAAAGTAGGACAAAGAAATTGCTTATTAATATTTGTAGAATTTTGAATGTGCTTTGTAGAGAATTACCACATTCTTCCTCTGAAATTAGTTTGTCTTTATGAAGTAGCTACATTGGCTACAAATATCCTGAAGACAAAAACTGATTTAACCTGATAATTTTTGTATGTAAGTAATACAACACTATTCACAGATAATGTTAGCTGAATGATAATTGGCCTGAGGCCCTCCAGGCACCAATAATTGTAGTCATTTTTAGAGGAGTTTTTTAACTAGCATGGTTTTTAAAATTGTGATGATAAACTGTTAATGCTATAATCTAGTTTATAGCTGAACTGGTTTAAGAATGATTTTTATTCTGAAGTCTATATTATAGTATTTTAAAAGGTCCCTAAAAGATAGTTTGGCAGTTCCTCATAAAGTTAAACATAGATTTACAATATGACCCAGAAATCACACTCTTAGGTATTTCCAAACTGAACTGAAACATATTCAAACACAAGCATGCCTGTGAATATCTATAGAAGATTTATCTGCAATCATTAAAACTAATGTTTTTCAGCTGGAAAATAGATAAACTGTGGTATATCCATTCGATAGTACATTCTTAATAAAAAGGAATGAGCAATTGATTTACTCAACAACATGATGAATCTTAAACACATTCTATGAAGTAAAAGAAACTAGATCCCATAGGCCAGATATTGTATCATTCCATTCATATGATGCTACCTATGTAGCAGAAACTACAGTGGCAGAAAACAGATCAGGGTTTCCCAGGGGTTGGTGGATGGGGCCTGTGGTTGACTACAAAGGGGACATACGAGACAAATTTAGGGTTATAGAACTGTTCTGTGTGATATTAGGATGGTGGATGTATAATCCTATGCATTTTTAAAAATCTATAGAACTGCACATCACATATAGTGAATTTTCACCTACGGATATTATAAAGAAGTCCACCAGGTATATTAGAGGTTCTCAAGATGGACTACAAACTTTGGCCAATGATCCTAACTATGGTACAAATGTACAACATAACAGCACTAGTGTATGGGAAGAAAGAGCTGATCTAAGCCTGAAAATGGTGTTTTGGCTCAAAACTGTTAAGGGCGAAGACAACTATATATACATACTGTATTCTAATTGGTCAATTTGTTTCTCCTGCAGGTATGGGTTAACAATTATGAAACTGCTTTACATTTATACTGAAATTGAACAAATAAGTAAATGGGTAGTGGATGGTGTGTGCCATATTTCTGACTGTTGGAGAGGGAGGTTACAGGAGGGGAAGGCTAGAATGAATCCTGTGGTACCGGATTAGAGTCAAAGACCAGTAGGAACTCATATGTGGCTTAATATATACACAGATGGATCAATACAGAAAAAAATTAGATATGTGTACACATATAAGTTAATACACGTATATTATGTAACTCTGTCCACTGAGAGCCTAGAAGCAGTGACATCCCAGGAGAGACAAGCACTACCATTGCACACATCTTGGTTTCTAAATGTCATTTTGCTATACAAGCAACTAGGGGTCCTTGGATAAATCGTTGATTGTAGGACTGGGCAGGGAAAACAAAAGATAAGCCTGGAGCATCTTGTATTACCAAGAAAGTAAGGATATGCCCCAAAAGTAAAGGATTGAGCATGTCAAAGGGACAGGAGCTAAACTGAAGGAAGGCACATTTACTAAAGTAGAATAACTTGAACAGCAAGATAAATAGCATAATATAGTTTATAATATAACATATACAGTAAATATACATACATTAATATTGATATACATAAATGATTGAATAAAGTAAATGAGAGAGAAGAGACAAATCTTTCTAACAGAAGAATTTCAAAAAATTTAGGTAGACACTTCCCCCTCCCCTTTTTTGAATGTGGTCGGGCTTACTGACTCACTTCCAAAGGAAAGGGTAGGGAATGAGAAAACTAATAACTTTACTGTGGAGAAACCTGGCAAACATTACTTTAACCATGCGATCAAGGCTAACACCCTCAATGTTGTCATGTGTATATCATAGACCCTCAATATGATGTAATGAGAAGGGTGCTGCACGTCTGTGGCATTCTTTCCAAAAACCCATAAGCCCAGTCTAATTATGAGAAACACAGTGGACAAAGCCAACTCTCAGGACTACGAAATATATAACCAGTATTCCTGAAAACTATAAAGTTCACGAAAAACAAAGAAAGACTGAGAAACTGTCACAGATCAGAGAGCAAGAGGTGATCTGACAACTGTATACAGTGTGGTTCCTTAGATTGGGTTCTGGAACTGAGAAAGAACACTAATGGGAGAATAAAATCGAATCTGAAAAACACCCTTGGAGTTTATTTCATAATCATGCACCAATGTTGGCTTCTTAGTTTAGAGAAATGGACCATGGTAAGATGATACCATTAGAAGAAACTTAAACTGGGAAAGGGAGATATCCTGGGAACTCTCTGTACCGCGTTTACAACTTTTATGTAATCTTAAAGATATTAAATCTTTTTAAAAAGTTTATTTCATGCTTTTTAAAGTTTATTTGTTTTTGAGAGACAGTCAGAGTGTGAGTGGGGGAGGGGCAGAGAGCGAGGGAGACACAGAATCTGAAGCAGGCTCCAGGCTCTGAGCTGTCAGCACAGAGCCCAATGCAGGGCTTGAACCCACGAACCGTGAGATCATGACCTGAACTGATGTCGGATGCTTAACTGACTGAGCCACCCAGACGCCCCTAAAAAGTTTATTTAAAAAACAGCCCTGCTGTTAAAAGCTGAATTGATTAGTTAATTTATTCAAGAAATAGCTACTGAAGCCTACAGTTTCTAGTCATGATACAATGACGACCAGGTCAGATTGCTGTCCCTGTCCTCCTGTACTTACAGTTTGGTGGTGGATAAAGACAATAGGGGAGTTAAAACCAATCTGATAAGCATTTTGAGAAAGTGCCAGAGGTTTAAAAACTATTTTTTCTCTTGTACTGAAATTAATAAACATGGCATGTTAACTACATCCTGGAACACAGAAAACATATTAGTCCAAAAATAATGCTCTTATTGAGTATTTTTTATATCGGGTAACCCATAAACTCTGAATGATTTGCCAAGTATTTCAAAGATTTTTAGCAGAGAATTTGGGGATATTCTTTAGTTTATTATCCTTGGTCCACCAAGAAATTATTCCCTTATCAGATGGAGGGCAGTTTCCTTTTTTCATATACAAAATGGAAAATCAGAATAAACATTCTTTAAACTTTCTTTTAATTTTAAAAGTCAGTGAGCTTTGTTAAATACAGGACATTTTCTTGTATGTTTAATGGGCCAGTGAAAAATATTTACTTATCGATCACATAAAAGTAAACATGACCAGGGGCACCTGGGTGACTCATTCGATTGAGCATCTGACTCTTGATTTCGGCTCTGGTCACAATCTCACGGTTTGGGAGTCTGAGTCCCAAGTCGGACTCTGCGCTGACAGTGTGGAGCCTGTTTGGGATTCTCTCTCTCCGTCTCTCTCTTTCTCTCTCTCTCTCCCCCTCTCCCTCTCCCTCTCTCTCTCTCTCTGCACCTGCCCCACTCTCACGTGTATGCTTTCCCTAAAAAATAAATAAATAAATGTTAAAAAAATTAAATGTGACCATATTTTCCCTTCATCATCAAGATTCCTGTTTTTTCAGTTTATTTGAAATAGGAAAATGTTTCCCAAGGAAGAAAGATATTCTTACAGTGAAAAAATGGGTAAAAAAAAGCCCCATACATTCTGTAAGGCAGGCAGCATATCTGCAGAATGAGAAACCTTGTTACCTTCTAAAGAAGACTGGGCCCTGAAATGCGGCCTCGAAATGAGAGACTCCACACTTGTGTACCCTAGTCAGTCTACTTTAGCTCCCCCAAACCTCAGGGATGAGTATTTTAAAAGGAAATAGTTTTTAGGTGCACCTGGGTGGTTCAGTTTGTTAAGTGTTAGACTTCAGCTCAGGTCATGATCTCACAGTTCGTGGGTTCAAGCCCTGTGTGAGGCCCTGTGCTGACAGCTCAGAGCCTGGAGCCTACTTTAGATTCTGTGTCTCCCTCTCTCCCTACCCCTCTCATGCTCACTCTCTGTCTCTTTCTCTCTTTCAAAAATAAATGAACATTAAAATAATTTAAAAAAATAAACAAAAGGAAATAACCTTTTGTGGATTTGAGATTTCTCTCTGCAAAGAAATTCGTCTCAGTTTGAAAGAGAGGTTAAAAGTCAAGGCTTTACATTCCCACCAACAGTGTAGGAGGGTGCCTGTTTCTCCACATCCTCACCAGCATCTATAGTCTCCTGATTTGTTCATTTTAGCCACTCTGACTGGTGTGAGGTGATATCTCAGTGTGGTTTTGATTTGTATTTCCCTGAAGATGACAATAAACTATAATAATAAAAAAAAAAGTCAAGACTTACTTGGAACGCTGGATGATAGACATCCTGTTTCTCTTTTTTGTTGGAAAGTAATCTCAAAGAATTTATAGTCTATGGCTGCACATTGGAGGTTGCTTCTCCGAGGGGCCCCAAATTGTATGTATTGTAAGTAGAGAGATTGGAGGAGTAAATAGGAAACATTATGGACAATCCTGACATGTGCCTCTATAGTTACAGACAGAGAAGTTTCAGAACCTGGGGCTGGAATCCAAAGGAAGAAAATGAGATGTCACAAGGAGGGAGTTCCCAAGAATGGGAAGGAAGGGGGAAGGACAGTGGCCAGATTTCCTCTAAAGAAGAGACAATAGAGAAGGTATTTCTAATGGGGTAGGGGAACAAAAACAAAACAACACAACACAACACAAAACAAAACAGAAAGCAAACCAAACTAAACCAAACTATTTAGTGGAAGCAAACCTATCACTCTTTAAAAATTAACCCTTTGCTGGATTATTTCATTAGGCCTCTGTCTTACCTCACTGCCATCAATGTCTCTCTCTTTCAGTTTATTCAGCAAAGAGACCTTCCTAAGACATCTTAATGACAATATAACCTTCTTGAAAAAAAATTTCAATGACTCTTCATTGTCCCAGAACGAAAATCCAAACACTTCGATTTTGGTTTTCAAGTCTAGATCATTAAGCAAATCACAAAATTTTCTTGGACACTGTTTCCTTTTTTCATCTGTAAAATGACACTGACATGTATAAGCTCATAGATTATCTCATTAGCCGAGGGCAGATATATACCTCAATCATTTTCTAAATGGTTCAAGAGTAGTATTTTGTTATATCTAACTCTTATCTCTCTTTCTCTCTCTATCATCTATCTATCTATCTCCTAGTAGAAGTAGTAATAGTTTGTATTTAGGGTGGATAAAAATACAGTGTGTGAATCGTTCCAGTGTTCAATATTACATTGATTTATCTGTACAAGTGGTTTTGATTTTACTTATCTTGATTGAGACATGCTAAATAAACAAATCTAATATCCAAAAGAAAAAAAGTCCATTTTTAATATTTATTAGGACTTAGACTAATCCTGGTAATGTTAGAGCATGAGAATGCTTTTTGGTGCCTGCTATACATTTTCAGAAGATTTAGTAAATAAATTGGTTTAACTGAATCTTATAATCTTCAAAAATCTTTCCAGCACCCCCCTCTCTCGCCCATAGCATCTGCTTCCAGGACGGTTAATTATAAAACAATTAGGTTCTAATGAGGCTTTTGCTTCCTTACCATGTTTACCGGCACCGTCTCAACATCCTTCTATTGATAAGAAACGTGTGGAAACTTCATTTTTTTTTCTTTTCTTTTTCATCTTGATTTTGGAAGCCCTGGTAGAATAGTTAAGGATATTTCTTAACAGTGAACAGGGAAGTCTTTTTTTTCTCTTTGGGTTTTCATGGCACACAAATTAACTCGTTTCCTCTACTGAGCTGGGAAATCTGTAAAAGGAACCTTTTGGTAATATGAACATTCCTGTTCTTCCTGACTCTTAGTTTTGTTAGAAAATTCTTATGCTACATAACTTTTACTAAGAGGAGCATGGAGGCAGGATTTACCAAGCTTGTTTTAATGAAGAACTGAAAAACAACATAAAATCTCTAATCACATGACGAACAATGTAAACACCATTGTTTCCAGAAACAGAGTAATTCTAAGGAAGAATTTTCAGTTTAACTCAGGTTGCCACTGAAAGAAAGATATCAGTAGTTATCCTATGTGTCAGGCATGATGTAAGGCATTCTCTCCCCTTCCCTCCCCACCCCCATTTTTCATCTCATTTAATTCGTAGTGCAATCTTGTGGCTGGGTAATTTTTCAATACAGATTATTCGAGATAAGGAAGTTGAGATTTATAGAATTTTAATAACATGTTCAAGATCACCCATCTACTGAATTTCAGGACTTAGATTTGAAACCATTTTTGTGTGATGGAAAACTGTGATACAATTTCTGCTTCAGCACACTGTCTTCATTGCTGTTTTTTATACACTTCAGAGTGAGCTGCCAGCCTTATAGGACTCACCTAGTAATCTTGATTTGTTTTTCAAGAACGAATGGGCTAATGAACTACTAATTGTAAAGTCTTCTGGTACCTGTAGAGAACATGTAATTATTGAAAGAAAAGTCATAACATTTTATAGTTACCTTCTCAGATGTTTTTGTCATTCAATAAAACCCAGGATAATATATGATGCTATCTTGTACTCACTTCTTTGATGGCATGAATTAATGGAAAGCAAATAGCCATTGCAAGATTTCTTAATACAGTTAACTCGTGCTTCCTTGCTGCTATCTTTTCTCAGACTTTAGATTTGTGGGCACATAAAGGCCAAACTGCTGTCTTACTAAATTCTTCTTTTGATAAGTATGTAAGTTATAAATGAAGAAAATGCTAAAGCTTTATCAGGACATATTTGGGTTTTATAGCCCTGCTTTCGGAGAGTGCATCTATAGGATATAAAGTAAAGAAAAGAGAACGTGCACCTCTGTCTATGTAACAGGGCTGCAGTTATGTAACATGTAGTACAAAAAATACATATACATAGAGGAAAGACCTGAACTAAGTATGCCCAAATGTGAATTATTGGTCATCTTGTAGGGGAAGAGCTCATAGGGTGATTCCATTTCATTAAAAAATATTTTTATGCATTTTCTAATTTTTTAAAAAGAAAAATGTGTTATTTCTATAATCAGAAGAATGCAGTGAATTTCATCCATATTTTACAAAGACGTTCTTTTGAAAGCAATTCTAGTGGAGCGTGAGAGTGAGAATATTCTCAAATGGAAACAATTTTGTTTGTAAGAGAATTCAGCTTTAAAATGGAAGCAAGGCATTTGTCTCTCTGATGCCATGGCAACCAGAGAAAACCACAAAGTCCAACAATGGTATAAAAATGTGCCTCAAGAGTGGGTAAGAAGGAGGCAACCTTGGACCTCTTTTTTGTTTCCACTTCCCTAGAACAGAAGGCTTCATTGTGTTTTTGTAGCTGACTCTATCGCTTTCTAGCGAGGCTGCTGTGATAGGAAAGAGCAAACAATAATAATAACCCTTTTCTCATGAAGTTTGGGCCTCTCCAAAAAATTGTGTGCTTTCTCTGTGGAGAAAAGCTTAGTTTCTTTTGATTTAGTTTCTCTGCCTCCCCTCGCCTGACATCTTCAAATTCAGTCATTTTTATGATGAAGTTTTTTCAATCGTTGTACATTTCACCCTCAGAATTCCCCTTGGTTTGCCATCCTCTTTGAAAATGCAGGACTGGGTTGATCTTTTCTCTGTGGTCGCTGTTTTCTTCATACCCAAGAGTTCCTTCTGTGAATGTTCTCCTTTTTTCAGACCTCATGTTTCTGTTGGTCTCCAGGGCCTTGGCTGTCTCTTTTCTTTTGAAAAAAAGAATTTTTTTTTTAGCCTAGTTGTGTTCTTCAGATAAATCAAACTCCTTCAAGCCACTAAAGATTGCTAAGGGTCCTCATTTTGGGAGTATGAATTCAAATTTAAAAAAATTTTTTTTAATGTTTATTTGTTTTTGAGAGAGAGAGAGAGAGAGAGAGAGAGAGAGAGAGACAGAGCATGAGCGGGGAAGGGGCAGAGAGAGAGGGAGACACAGAATCTGAAGCAGGCTCCAGGCTCTGAGCTGTCAGCACAGAGGTTGATGATGCGGGACTCGAACTCACAAACTGTGAGATCATGACCTGAACTTAAGTCAGATGCTCAATCAATTGAGCCACCCAGGTGCCCCTGAATTAAAATATTTTGATGATACAGGTTGCCAAGGGAATTCTTCCCCCTTAGACAAGCGTAGTGGCACTGGTAAGCTCTCTCCTATGGCTTGCATCATATTACCCTATGACCATGGCAGCAAGGTCAATACAGTAAGGATTGCTGACCTCTGAGCTGGATTTTACTCCTAAGATTTTGAGTGTTTGGGTTTAAAAACTTCAGTTAACTCAGAAGCCACCAGCAACCTGAGCAAGCAGCCCTCTAGTTTCATACCTCAAACCAATGCTTTTCAACTAATACAATGAAAAGGAATTGGGGAGACCATCTTCAGGGCAACCAGAAGAGTAACCGTAAAGGATTGCTGGCCTCCACGGTGGCAGCCAGAGGTGTAGTCTTGGGAGTGGAGGATCCTGCCTGACAGAGCTGGGCCATGACCCAGGGTGACCCTCTAGCATCAGCAGTCACAAGAGAGTTGCACAGCTGCTTGGCCTCCACCAGGTCTGGGCAGCTGGTCATTCTAGGAAACTGGCAGCGATGGTATCATTCCTAGGAACATGATCCAACCAAAAAGAATGAAGATTTTATAGCCACAAGGAAGCTAACTGTGGAGGATGGAGGACTCAGATCATTTGTTTTTCTTTTTTCAGCACCCATCAGTAAATATTGCATTCAATGAACTGGATTCACTTAATTCTAGCTACTGCTCTGAACTGACTGGTTGCAGGGCCTGTAGAATACCTCTTCATTTCTTTAACAGTTTTTTTGCAGCACGCATAAGTTTTATTTGTCATTTTGATGGCCCTTGTGCAAAAAAGAAAAAAAAATTACTTCTTGCAGTTGTAGACCACAATAATAAATTTTACCAGTCTCTTGACTTCCTGTCACTTGGAGTCTAGTCTGAGGACCATTTCAGTCCTGAGCCATGTGTCAGCCTGGCTCAGGGTAGCTTGATGGGGAATTATAAAGTTGAGCATTTGTATGGTATTGCATAGTGTTTAAAAAGCCTACCCACATAGAGTATCTCATTTGACCCTTACTGGGAGTTAAAGAAGGTATCTAGACTGTTTTCAGTAATGAAGAGCCTCAAGTTGGCTCAGGAGTTCTTTAATAATATCCTTCTGGCTGCTTGGAGGGTGTACGGGCCTCAGTCCAAATCATATTCTACAGTCTATGTAGAATGTTGCACACATGTAGGACTGAGAATGTTCATGGTGGGGGAGGTTTGGGGTGAGGGTTTGGGAGGGACACACAATTCCAGTGTGCCTGAACAAATCATAATCCAGATGGAGTCTAGCCATTTCAAATCCGATGGCAGTGCTACAAGCTTTCCCAGGCTAGGTGATTTTGAATTAATCCAAGATTTTATCAGAATGGTTGCAGGTCCTTTTTCTTGTGAAGAAAGAAGCAATAGAATATGAAGCTGTGTGAAGGAATACATAGCTGAGACCACAGATGAGTGGTTAGACTATGCAATAATTTCTTTTGCTAAAATGCTCTGGGGTTGGGCATGTCTTCCATGATGTATAATGCACTTAGCACAGTGCTAATACTTAGCAGGTCCTCAACAAATGTTAATAAGATATAATAATAATAATAAATGATAAATTATGCATGACTCTCTTTTGTTTTTATTTTTTTCTTTCATCAGGCTTGAGTTCTGATTTTTATGTTGTTTTTGGCTGCCAGTTTATTCTGTCTGTTTACTTGGTTCTTGACACACTAGGTACTCAATAAAATCTGGTGAGTGAACAGATGAAGGAAGAAAGGTTGTCGGTAGTCTTTTGTATTTAGTTCTGAGGCAATATTAAGGTTCCATTCCAGAGGAACTCAAAAAGATTCACATTTATTAGCATCAAAATTTCCATTATAAATTTGGTGGTGTTAGTCAATTTAGTATTATAATAACCAGTGTGGCTTTTCTTGTTTTTCACCTTTTTCTTTCTTCTTCGTAGGTTTTCTTGTACAGTCCCTAAAAAGTGGCACTTTTTAAACTGGCAGTTTTGAAAGTCATTTTATTTTAATATTTAAGTATTGCCAAAGATAAACAGAACTGGGCAAAGGTGAAGTGGTAAAAACAGATTATATATAATCTGCAATATACTATTGCATTAGGGAAAAGAGTCCAGCAGGAATTGAACTCAACTTTATTTTGTAAAGTGGTGACCAGGCATTTTAAAAAGGGAGAATGAGAGAATAGGGAGGGGCCAGAAGGGGGCTCAAGAGAGCTGGGGAAGTGGAAAATTACAAAAAGTGGGAAGGGAGGGTCGGTCCATGTGAAGTCCATCTGGGTTTGTTAATTGGCACCTATCCAGTTAAAGCTCTGTGATGGTTAATTTTATGTGTCAGATTGACTGGGCCATGGGATGCCCAGTACTGATTAAATATTATTTCTGGGAGTGTCTGTGAGGGTGTTTCCAGAAGAGCTTAGCGTCTGAATTGGTGAACTGAGTAAAGCAGATGGCCATCCCCATTGTGGGTGGGCATCAGCCAATCCATTGAGGTTCTCAAATGAACAGAAAGGCAGAGGAAGCTTGCCTTTGCAGTCTGCCTGATTGGTTGAGCTGGGACATTGTTTTCTTCTGCCCTCGCTCGATGCTCTTGGTTCTACACCATCAGCTCTCTGGCTTTCAGGCTCTCACGCCTTCGAACAACACTAGGGGCTTTCCTGCATCTCCACTTTGGAGATAGCAGATTGTGGGACTTTTCAGCTTCCATAATCATGTGAGCCCTTTCTTTATAATAAGTTATAAGAATAATATATGTAAATATTAAGCACAGCATGTAGCGCATAGTAAAGATTCAATAAGTAGTGGTTACTATGGCAGATATTATATGGGGGCTGGCTCAGCTTCTCTTCCAGTATCCTTCTAGCATGCCTCTCCATGTGGCTACGAGAACAGCATTGCCCAAGACTCCACACAACGAGGTTGCCATATATGACTCAGAGTCTTCCTATCAGGTTCATTGGCTTGAGGTTTGACTTGCAGCCAAAGGCACAAGGCATCCATTTCACAGCAGAGTGGAGTGGGTTTGTGCGCTGTTAATTTAGCTAAACTTGAACTAAGTTTCTCAGAATTCACTTCCCTGCATTATTCTGGGTTAACATGGGCTCTGTGATCTTGCATGAAATTTGGAAGGTGGAAATGAAGCAGTAATTGTCATATTCTTTTTACCTTCAGAAGGTGTGGAGGACACCAGGCCCTGTTGCAGCTGTATCTATTATTATGTATTGTACATATTGCCTTGCTGACATGGGGCAGTAGTTGAGCCTGTAACTCTTCTGGGTCACACTAAATCTTCCCTTTCAGTTTCTTCAATTCCTGGGCCAGGTCTGTGTGTAAAAGGATGCCAGCTTCTCTTACAGGACACCTCAGTATCGAAGTCAAAGGCTTAGAAGCTGTAAGAGGCCAATGTGGGTTTCAGCTTTTCTTGTGGGCTCCAGCTTATCCTTCTAAGTTATGCCTGTTCTCTTTCACTTCACATTCATCTTTCCTTCCCAACCGTTATTCTACTGACCTGGAGCAGTCAGTCCCTAACACCAGGGGCAGGAGCAACAGTCATATATATATATCACTGAACTACTCCTGTAATTGTGTAAGGTCAAATCCCCACGATAAATCCCATCTTCTATATTATTCCTCGTGGCTCTGCTTTTCTGGCTAAGACACAGAGGCAGTGTGGTCCTGTGGTCGCAGACTTCTGCACAGGAAAAATGATTCTGAGGGCCCAGGTGCTTCCTAAAAGGGTAGAATCTGCTGAATTCCAACAATTTCATAAGTGCTGGATACATCCTGATAAGTCTTTTGTTCTTTTACCGGCCAGAGTACTTTCTGTAGTCCGTTACAGAACTTTGCTGATGAAGGTATTATTATTACCAGGTTAGCTGTGATTTCTGTCTTCATGTAGCTTACGGTCTAGCAAAGGAGACGATAATTTTAAGTGTGATGTGTTCCTTCCATTGAAAAGATTTCCTTTCATTTTTATTGATACTTTTTTTTCACTTCCTAGGAGGGAAGTAGTGTTTTTCCTTTGTTACATCAAAAGAAAGCTGGGGCAGAGGGCATCTTGCTAAAATTCACATGTAAGTTTGATGTGAGAGCCAATGTCTCATTGCACACTAGCTCCAGGATTTGGGGAAGTTTGATTCAGTGGCAGCCGCTTAAACACTGGGCTGGGAGAAAGTGCTGGAAAATATTTTCTTGCCAACCATGGTAGTGAAAGCAAATATCTGGTTTGGAACCTTTCAAAAGATAAGAAAAAACAAACCAACAAATAAACAAACAAAAAACTATTAGAAATTAGAAAGCCTGGCACCAATAGTTAAGTAGATGTAACTTTCCTATCATATAAAATCACAACAAATTCTGCTTTCTATTTGTGGTCAATTTTTGCCTTTCCAAATGTAGCTGAATGTTATTATGATAGGAGTATTATACTGAAGACTATAAATTGACATGCTCAGACTAAATTATAAGCTACTATTTTGAATTTAAGGCATTACCATTTGAAAATTCTAAAGCTGTAATAATATTTTACATTCTATGTTTTTTTTTCATCTAGTATGATTTTAGGATTTTACCCCATTTTGTAGGGAACAGTATGATCAGACCTCTTCTTAGATCTTTCAGTCATAAAGTTGTTTCATCTAAGTATTTGTCTCCCAGTTATATTAAACATTGAGGGAAATGAAACAAAAAGAAGACAACCATCTTTCCCTCCAAAAATCCCAGGGCTATGGAGCTCTGATGTTACTCTCTATGTCCTTCTAATGTACGCATGAAATTCTCTGAATACCTTGCCCTGGCAGGCATTACTACCTGCTACAGACTATTTATTCCTGAAACCAAGCTGCAAATTTCCCAGTATGGAAACAGTGAAGTGGTCACAAAGTTGATGTCATCAACTCAGGAAAGGGTGGGGGCGGCTCACCGGATCAGGCGGCGGTCCTTAAGGAAAGGAACAGTGGTTAGCTGGTTTGCGAGCTCTTGCCACACTATTTCAGGATGAGAGATTTAGCTGGAACGGGAATTATTTAGTAGGCACTAGCTACACATTTGAACATCATGTCATTCACTCATCACTACAGTCTCCAAAGACTAGCATTATGATGCATCATTCTCTATTTCACGAAGAAGAAGGAAATTGATGCTCAGAGAGGTTAGGAACTTGCTAGAGGTTGTGTACTGACAAGTGGTGGAGTCAGATTCATGTCAAGTCGCTCTTTTACCCTGCTGCTGCCTTGAGAGAAGATGAAGCCTCTTATCTCCTTTCCCCCTGTTCTTTAGCCCTACAGGCATTTTTGGAGCAGGTTCTTGGTCTTGTGGGTTTTGAGATGGGCAACAGGATTTAAGATTGTGTGTCTACCCCCAATCTGAGTTCTTACAATTGAGTAAAATCTAAAGCCACTAATGGTGATTCACTGAATAGGCTCTGTAAATCAATTAACTCTTAAATGAAATTCTCATTCCTTTGTTCCTTACAAGCTTTCTGTAGTTTAAAATAATAATATCTAAAATATACTTAACAGAATTGCATACCTGTTTCTCAGGAGAGAATGCTTCAAAAGTGATCTCTGCTTTTTGTTTGGGGGAAAGAACATGAGAAGCAACTGGGAGAATGGATAGCGAGTGTGTGGGTGGCAAGGGGGTGGGTGGTGAGCACTTTGGAAAAAAAAATTTTAAACCAGTTTGGAGTATGGAATGTATTAGATGCTCAAGTATTTGTCTACTAAATAAACTAAAATATCTTTCACCTCTGCCTTCCCCCAGCTACCTCTTCTCAAGAACTCTTCTGTCTAGATAATGACTAACATATAAAAGTTTTAGCATGTACTTCTTTAGATTAATAAAATATTTATTAATTTGCTCAGCAAATGTTTCATGTATGAATAAAAATGTTACCAATTTGCAAGGTGCAGGATTCTCTTTATGTCTCTTAGATTAAGCTTGTAAAATTATTTTGTTTGAATTTTCTAAATCTCAATTTTTATCCCTGCTTGATCTATTTCCAGTATGGGGGTTTTAAAATCTCTTGCTATCTTTTTTTGTCTAGTTCTTTTTTTATTATTTTGTTAGTTTTGGCTTTATATACTTGAGGCCAAATTATTAGATGCATACATATTTATTGTTGTAACAGTACAATGTTCTTTATTTATCATTTAGTTCTCTTCTTCTTCCTTATTTTTTTTTCCAAAACATTTACTTGTTTGAAACATGAGCTTTCTTTTGATAATATTCGCATGACATCTTTTCTAGCTCTTTATTTCCAAACTATCTGTGTACTTTTATTTTAATGTGTTTGTTTCCTGTGAACTATATATTTGCATATATATTTGATAATACCAAACTATGTGTGTATATATATATGTTGATAATATCTGTTATTTAATAGATGGTTTAATCTATTTATATTTATTATGATTATTGGTATATTTGGACTTGTTTCTACTATCTTGTTTTCTTGTTATTGTCCTTTCCTTTTGCTTCTTCCTTCTTTTCATTCTCTCTCTTTTTCTCTTTCTTTAAAAATGATAGTTTAAAAAATTATTTATTTATTTTTAAAGTTCAGTGTGATTAGCATATAGTGTTATATTAGTTTCGGGTGTACAATATAGTGATTCAACAATTCTATATATTACTCAGTGCTCATCGTGATTAAGTATACTCTTAATCCCTTTACCTATGTTACCCATCCCCTACCCATTTCCCCTCTGGTAACCATCAGTTTGCTCTTTATAGTTAAGAGTCTGGCTTTTTGTTTGTCTCTTTTTTTCTATGTTTTTTGTTTTGTTTTGTTTTCTTTCTTAAATTCCATATATGAGTGAAATTATATGGTATTTATCTTTCTTTGACTTATTTCACTTAGCATTATACCCTCTGAATCCATTCATGTTGTTGCAAATGCCAAATTTTCATTCTTTTTAATGGTTGAGTAATATTCCATTGCATATATATGCCACATTTTCTTTATTCATTCCAAAATGATAGAGTCTTATACATTCTCCTTTTTGTTCCTATCCTGGTTTAGAAGCTAAAATTATATATGTATACACATATATGTATATGTACATGTGTTGTATATGCATACATGATTATATATAATTCTATATATAAGGATGTATACACACATCTTTGTCTTTCTATATACTTAGAGAGATTCTTGTCCAGATTGAGTCTATAGGTATTCTTATTATGTCTGAAAGTATTTTTATTTTGTTCATACTCTTGAAACACAGTTTGACTGACTATAGAATTTTAGGTTGAATGTTATTCTCCCTAAGGTTTTAGAAGATGGAATAATGTTATTCCATTATTTTCTGGCATCTATTGCTGCTGATGTGAAATCTAATGACAATGAAAATACTTTAAAAAATGTTGATAGTCATTACTTTTTCTTTGGTAGTTCTTAAAAGTTT
Source organism: Cryptoprocta ferox (assembly GCA_028646485.1). NCBI lineage: Eukaryota > Metazoa > Chordata > Mammalia > Carnivora > Eupleridae > Cryptoprocta > Cryptoprocta ferox. The sequence continues at coordinate 20,590,773 of CM053570.1, forward strand.
TCTCTTTACATATTAATATTCTGCTGATTTACTCTGATGTGTCTCAATGCAGATTTATCTTAGTTTATTCTGCCTGTACTTAGAGTGCTCTTTCAATAAGTGATCATAGCCTTCTTCATACTTTAAGCCATTTTATCCACTCTGTCTTTGAGTATTGCATCAGCACTTTTGCCTCTAATATCCTTCCTAGAACTACTGTTAGAAGTTGAAGACTCTTAATTTGTCCTTCATGTCCTTTATCTACTTTTGCCTTTTTTAAAAATTCCTTTTCATAATGTTATTTTGAATTTTGGTGAATTTTTCAGTACTCTAAACTAATTTACTAATTTTCTATGTTGTGTAGACTTTCTCATGTTCAAATTTTAAAATATTGGTGTTTTTTTATTTCTAAGATTTTAATTCATTTCATTTGTTTCATTTCTCTGACATTCTTTCAAAACTTACCATTTTTAAAAATGGATGTTATTGACTCAATGACCTCTTCGAGGACTTTATACATAATTTCCATTAATGTTTGTTTCTTCTAGAGCAGAATTTCTCAAATGCAGCACTGTTGGCATTTTGGACCAGACCATTCTTTGTTCTGGGCTGTCCTGTGCACTGTAAGATGCTCAGCAGCACCCCTGGCTTCTACATGCAAGAGGCCAGTAGCACCCCCGCCCCTACCAGTTGAGACAACCAAAAATGCCTGCAGCCATTGCCAAATGTCCCCTGGTTGACAAAATCATCCCCAATTGATAACCACTAATCTAGACTGAGTTTATTCTCTGCTTTTTTTTAATGTTTATTTATTTTGAGAGCAAGATGGGGGGGGGCATTTGAGTGCGAGCATGGGAGGGGCAGGAGAGAGGGAGAGAGACAATTCCAAGCAGGCTTCACACAGTGCAGAGTCTGATGTGGGGCTCGATCCCATGAACCATGAGATCATGACCTGAGCTGAAATGAAGAGTTGGACACTTAACTGACTGAGCCACCCAGGTGCCTCATGCTCTGCTTTTTTAAAAAAAGTAATTTTCTCAGTGTTACTTTTCTGCATGCATTTTGGAATTGATGTGCAGATTTACTGTCTCCTCTCTGCTGTCTAGCAATTTTGCAGTCACTGTCACTGGACCCTTGGCCCCAAACCTGAAAGCAGGTCTTAAATTGATTGCTCATGTTTCTTTCTGTCTCATGGTGATATTAAAGATATCATAGATTTTTAAACACCAAGTGGCTAGGCTCAAGTCCTAGTTAAGAGTCTGTATATGTTTCCTTTACCTCCCTGGGCATCCAGCTTCTTACTAGCCTTAGCCTAACAGAGCTGTATGTAACAGTTTTTCTCACTTATTTTCACAGCATGGTTTTATGCAGTGAAACTTGCTGCATTCCCCCACCTCTTTATTGTGTCTGGGGACCAGAATCCCGGCTGTCATGGCCTATGCCTGTATCCAGAGTCTTTTAGACTCTCCAATTCTCACTCCTGTCTGGTTTTGTTTCACAAAGATGCTTATCTTGTTTGTAAGCATAGTTTTGTGTTTTGATATTCTCTTTCCATAATTTATTTATCAATACGATGGTTGGAACATGCCTATGGAGGAAGAAGAGAGGCTCAAAGTATGAACTTAGATTAGAATTGTTAAACTAGGGTTGCCTGGGTGGCTCAGTTGGTTGAGCCTCCAGCTCTTGATTTTGGCTCAGGTCATGATCTCGCAGCTTGTGAGACTGAGCCTTGCATCAGACTCTGTGCTGTCAGCACGGAGCCTGCTTGGGATTCCTTCTCTCCCTCGCTCTCTGCTCCTCCCCCATGTGCTCTCTCTTTCAAAATAAATAAATAAAAATTAAAAAAAGAACCATTAAACTATATTTTAAAATTTATGGTTGCTAAAGAAAATATAATTTTTGGTGACTCTAGTCCAGGATTTCTCCATCTCAGAATTCTTGGCACTTTGGGGGCAGATAAGTATTTGTTAATGGGAAGGGGCTGTCTTGTGCATTTTAGGATGTCTAGAAGTATTCTTGGCCACTATTCATGAGATGCCAGTAGCAACTTGCTCCCTACCAGTTGTGATGAGCAAAAATGTCTCCACATCTTGACAAATATACCTGGGGAAGGTGTGGCAAAATTGCCCCCAGTTGGAAACAATTGTTCTTGTCTATGAATATCTCTTCTTCTTCTGTTTGTCTAATTCCTGGTCATTTTAATCAGTATTTTATTCCTTACACACATAAGGAAAATTTAAACTGATTTTTCATTTAATTTAACTTTTTAGGGTATATATTGTTACAGCACTGGATTTCTAATGCATTCAATTAACAAGGATGTCAAGATGATACTCTGGTTTTGATGTTAGTTGCTGCAGAGCATATATGGCTTGGAAGAATGTTCTAGAGGGCATCAGAAAGACATAAATGGCAGTGGGCTTGAGCTCTTGTGGTATGTCCTTGACCTTATTTTGTTCTCATTGCCTTGACATGACTGCTTCTAAGATTCAATATCATTTTCACAAATAGTTTCATTTAATTAAAAAAATTAATGTTTTTTTTATTTTTGAGAGAGACAGAGACAGAGACAGAGTGTGAGTAGGGGAGGGGCAGAGAGAGGGAGACACAGAATCCAAAGAAGGCCTTGGAGCCCAACATGGGACTTGAACTCATGAACCGTGAGATCACGACCTGAGCTGAAGTTGGACGCTTAACCCACTGAGCCACCCAGGCACCCCAAAAAGTTTCATTTAATAAATGCTCCCTGCACCCTGCTCATTGTTGATAGGACAATTCTGTCAAGTGATGGTTTTTGGGGAGAAGACATGGAGGCTGAGGTTGTGTGGAAGGTTCTTCACTCCTCCTGTCAGCTATGTCAGGGCTGGAAAAACAACTTGGTTGTCACTGATCTTGCCCCCTCCTGAGTGCTCTACTCATTCTCTCAGGAAATCTAAGACTGAGGCTTGGTTTTGACATATTGAGAGTTTCATTCTGCATGAAGAAGAACAGTTCTACTTCTACAGAAGAAGGACTAGGGCATAAGCCCTTCTGGTCCTGGGTGAGGTCTGAGCATGTGGTAGACCCCTGGTAAGTTACTGCAGGGACGGAGCCATGATACAGAGTGCTCAGCAGGGTGCCTGGAAAGGGGCACCTCTTGCTGATGCTGCTGGCAGGGATCAAACAGGTCCACCCTTAAGAAGCGGAGCCAGACTGGAAAGGCAAAAGAACAAAGTGAGTGTGTCCTCTCACAAAGGGACCCTGGCCTTGGAACAGAGGCTGCTCTGTCTCTTTTGTCGCCGTCTTATAGAGGAAGCTCTTTCTAACAGACACTCACTGTTGTCCTTGTTTTGTTAGGGAAGTTGTTTCCTCAAGGTTCGGAGTGTAGTGTTCCAGTTAGGTATTAGATGGCTGTGTGAACTGAGGTGTGGTTTTGTGACCTTCAGGACTCATGGGTTATGAGTGGCAATGTTGTTGTAGATTAGTCCATTGCCAAGAAATACTTCCTCTCCTCAAGAGTCTTTATTTTCCTAGCTTCATAGGGCCTCAAGCCCCAGAATGCATTTTTTTTTTTTTTTTTTTTTTTTTTTTTTTTTTTACTGGGGAGAGAGAGAGAGAGAGAGAGAGAGAGAGAACTACCTTTCTCTACTTGTGACCATCATGAACTTAGAGCTGTAACACCTCGAAGGCCTTCTCCAGAGGGTTCTTTACTAGGATGAACATCACCTTGCCTTCACTTATTCAGTTTTATAACACTCTTTCTCTAAATAAAGATTCTAATTTCCAGGTCACAGTTTCAGGTGTGGTGCTATAATAGTATTTAAGCATTTATATAAAGTATGTTAATGTATCGATGTAAAAGGACCTTAAATAAAACATTTAAATAAATAAAATATTTGTTGAATGAATAATATATTATTAAATTTCCATGTTCTCCTTGATCCCTAAAATTTCCAAAGTGCTCCTTTATCCCAGAAACATACCAGAAGCAAACTCTTTTGTTCTAAATTCCTATTTACTTACATTTGAACTTTTCTCATAGCATTTATTTTAAATCTTCTCTTTCCTTAAAGTAATATACATTTGAGAGAACTTGTTTACTAGATTGTAAGTTCTTAGACAGCAGGATTCATATTTTGTTCATCCCCCTTGCTCAACCTTAACAAGGTTTAACCAGAGGTGGGCGAAAGAGGTTCTTAATAAATATTGGTTTTAATTTAATTTAATTTAATTTAATTTAATTTAATTTAAATATTGGAATTAATTTATTATTAAAAGTAGAAAGAGGAATCATGCACATAAGCTTCTTAATCTCTCTGTTATTTCCCCATTCTGTGATGTTAATACAAGTACTTAGCTTAAGGGGGCAATAATACATGAGAACCCAATTCTAACACATCCTTATTTGTAACCTCTGTTGAATACTTTCCTCCTATGGCTTATCTTCAAGGCTAAGACAGACAGCGGATACTCCACTACTTGGCTTGGCCCCTCCTGTGTGATAGAGACACACACAATTTCTTAAATAAGTCCTTTCTGTGCCCCAGTGTTCACATTGTCTTCACAGGCAGGAAAGGGATCTGCCATTATCACTGATACAGATGCTTCCATGAATTTTCCATATGGAACTCTATCAGTTGGGGTTCATCCAGAGAAGCAGAACCACTATGAATGTTATCAAATCAGAGATTTACTATAGGAATTAGACTTTAAAAAATTGTGGGAGGAGCTGAGGGATTGAACTTCAAAAAGGAGAAGGTGGAGGTTGAGAAAAGAGTGACTAATTCTTCCTTAAAGCACTTCCACAGGTGAAGAAGTAGAGTTGTAGGGAGAATTTGAGAAGCTAAGCATGCCTACCCATTGAAGCAGGAAAGGAACAGCAATTTTTCTGATGTCTTTGGCAAGCTGCTGATCTGTACGCCTACTACTGCCTCAGTGGGCCCATAGCTAAGCATCTAGTTGTAGGCATGAGGCCACCACTAGTCAGCAGGGTCGGCAGAGAAAGAATTGATGGATGTATATAGTAGAGGAGAACAAAGGCGAGGTGGAAGCTTCTGGGCAACTCTGCCCCTCAATATATCCCACTTCAATAACTTTAAGAGAGCAATGTGCACTGTCTCATTTCCAGCTACTAAATCTCACCCAAGTTTCTCTTTTGGGCAACTTTAGCCTTGGACCATATAGGAAAGAAGATTCTGGGGACCTTTGTTTCCAGCTAAGTGGTGTTGATAATAGAATGACCCAGGTCAACAACAATATTCTACAACAAGTGGAAAGGGACATAGGTATAGTCTTCTGCCAAAAAATGCCCAGAATTCTTACAGTTTAGGGGAAGCTGCAAAAACATCTAGTTACTATACACATTGGTCATCTGCTAGTCCATTCAGATTCAGCTCTAGGTGGTATGATAGACTGTATTTTATAAAGATGGCCATACAAATATGTTTATCCAATTTCATATGCTCTCCTTACAGTGTAACTTACACCCTCCTTGCCCAGAGGTGGGTCCTAGGCCCCCAACTTGAATCTAGGTTCTGACCAAGTATGGCAGAAGTGAAGCTTTGTGATGTTTGAAGCTAGGTCATAAAAAGAGACACACCCTTTATTTCTCTCTCTGTCTCTGTCTCTCTGTCTCTCTGTCTCTTTGTCTCTCTCTTTCTCTCTCAGGATATTTGCCTATGGAACCCAGCCACCATGTTGTGAGGAAACCCAGGCCACTTAGAGAAGCCACATAATGCTGTTCCAGCCCCTTCGTAGCCTTTCAGTCACCCAGCTGAGGCCCAGACACTGTGAGGAGAGACAAGGCACTCACTGTGCCTTGTGAATTCCTTATCCACAGAAAAACCTGAGAGATAATAAATGGTTATTAATGTTTTAAGTCACAAAGATTGGGGTAACTTTTTGTGTAGCAATAGATAACAAAAACAGGTGGACCTTGGAAAGTTCCTCTTCTGTATGTTCCCCCAACTCCCACCTTCCCTTTACGAATCTATGCCATTATTCCTGGCTCCATCCTGCCCCCACCAAGATATTTCCAAACTCAGTAGTACCCATTTTTGGTTTTATTCTAGGAAAACTAAGAAATAGCCCTGTAGTTGTTAGATTGCAACTCCTGTAAACCAACAATCTTTTCTCAGTAATACTGAGTGCCTCTCACAGCATAACTTTAATGTTATTATGTTAGTCAACATATCCTGCTCCTCACTAGGGTTGAGTATGAGGAAGGACAAAAGGGGAAAAAGAAGGAAGAACCCTTTTCTGATACCACTTGTATCAGAAACACCACCTGTAGCAGAACAGGTATGACATAGTGAGCACTCAATGAATATTTGTTGAATAAATAAATAAATTACTAAGACTTGGCCATTAAAAGAAGACTCACATGGAGGAATGGTGGGCTATGTTGAAGTTTATGTCAAAGATTGATTAGGTGTTGGGTGATCCAGGAGCTCTTCCCCACAGTAGAAAAGTTTGAGAGGTCCAGATTGGACCTCATCATAAGTAGGTGGGCCTGAAATATTTGCATCTATTCTAAGGCAGACTAAGGAATCTGTTAAGGGTCTTTGAGGGGACTTAAGTGGTTGTTGTTCCTGTGCAACCCAAAGGATTTCCTTGATTGCCAATACCCTAACGCTAGGTTATAAATTCTGGGACTATTCTGGACTATAGTGAGAAGCCCTATAACCCTACAAGCCCCAGCATCCATGTTCTTCACCAATAGAGCCCTGTAGTTTACTATGAAAATCACATGACCAAATAAGTCTGTTGTTCTCAGGTAGATTTTGCTATCTTGGTTCTCTAAATTAATAATATTTAAGGATGGAGGTTTTAGGAATCTTGAACATCATGGGCTCTGACTGGAATTTTGTGACCAGTGTTTAAGCATTGTCCTTTATGGGTGATAATAATATGGGTTGAGGTCTGAGTGAAGCTGGTTAAGGTCTTGGTTCTGGAGTCAAAAGTCCTGTGTTCTTTGCACTATCGCCTACTGTGATGTTGAATAAGCTACTTAACTACTTTAAACTTTAGTTTCATTATGTTTCGAATGAGGCTAATAACGGTATCTGGGTTTATTGTGTAGATTAAATACCATTATACATTATGTCATATATGACATTATACTAGGTATCTGATGTATAGTAAGCTCTCATTAAATAGTAACTCATACTTTTATCATTATAAATGTATTCTTTGGCAAAGATACTTCCTCTTCAATTGTCCTTTGAAAACACCAACAAAGCCTTTCATTATGATGGATTCAGTTTTCCTACTTCCTGGCTTTCTTTACAAAGCAAAGTACTATCAATTCATCTTTTGAGTTCAACCTCCATAATGAAGTATGTCCCGAACACTTTCATCTCACTCATATCTTTTCTTTCTTAACGTTCCTATCATCTGTATTCCTAAGAGCTATACCACACTATTTAATTCATTACTACTTGTTTTTCCTCATGTGGCTCTGGTTGTGGTTTTTTCTTCTTAATAGAATTTTAAGTACTTTGAGAACAGGGATCATGCCATATACCACATTTGTGCCATCTGAGTATTCTATATGGGTCTGGGCAAAGAGCCTATGCTCAATAAACATCTGTTGATTTTACTTTTTATTTGGAAGGTGATAAAAACAATATTCTTCTGCTGGAATGGATCAAAAGGATAGCTCATGAAATGTCACTGATAGCTCTGGACTGGATCTAGAGAAATGATCCCTGGGCTTAATGAGGACCAAAAAGGATTCTGGCTATACATCACATGTGCACAGGATATGTGAGGAGACCAGTGAACATTCAGTAAAAGAATCTGGTTTAAATAAACCACATTATTACATACCCTCTGCTCTGCCCCTGCTCATTGCTGATCTAAAGCCAGGGGTGTGTGGCTGGAGAGGTGGCAAAGCCTCAGATGCCTGACTGTACGGTATGCACCATTAATAGGGCTCTCTCTTTTCCAACAGTTCCCAGGTTTCTAGCAGGCCAAGGGCAGGTCCTGGTCTAGAATAGAAAGTTGACAGACAACAGAACACCGTGCTTAAGCAGGACTGAGAGAATGGAAAAACTGATCCACAGGAGGTCCACCCTGCCAATTCAGCGGCAGTTGGAGGAAGTGCTTTCAAAATATAATGTGTGGAGGCTGGCAGACCAGCACAGGAAGACATGCCAAAGCTTGCAAGCTCCCTATCTGAGACAGGGTGGATTCCACATGGCTAAATCATAGCTTTTCAAAAGGTATGGTACCTCCTAACTATCTTCTTTATCACTGCCTATCTTTTACTATGGTCAGGACTGACACTGTTTAGACAGAGACCAAAGAGAGAAAAACAGTTCAGGTGCACAGATTGAATGGACTGAGTTATAGCTTACACTTTAAAAAATATATCATGAGAGATCCTACTTTATGCTAACTTTCCTATTCTCAGTGGACCCTACTGCAAATGGGGAAATCTATGAATGCAACTGGATTGTAGAAGTTAAGCACTTAAGTTTCATAGTCTCCCTACTTGCTTAGATCATTGAATAGGTGAGTGGAATGTGGCAACGTTTCTAGTGCTTTCTGGTTTAGCTTCATAGATGATGCACTCAATAACAGACGTCTAAATTATCATAGCTCACAGTGGCTATCCTATGGAAAGGGCTGACCTGTTTCATCTTGAATGGCAAGAAATAAACCCGTTCAACCAGATGACTTCATCCGTCTTCCAGTGACTGGGAGAAAATACAACAAAAGAACACTTGAAAGAATGATGCCAGTTTCTCTAAAGGAATTTCTGGGGAAGGGGTGGAGATAGTATTGTTGAAGGGACAGATTATGACCTGCTTGGAAGACATGAAATAAAACTGTGATTAACCTTCACAGAGTAATTTTTTTAACCTGAGGCCTAAAGTAGTTGGTTCAAAAGAAAACAAATTCACTGATGCGAAACAGAGTTTATTGGCTTTCAGATGAGAGAGAAAATGGAGCCATTGTGATTTGGAAATAGCCAACACATTAAGTTTATTCAGGCCTATTCATGAAAATCTATATTTCATAGTACCTCACTGGCCATTTTATGGAAAAAATGGAAAAGGCCTTCCATTTGATTCTGTAGGAACAGAAGTATGCCTTCTCTCACCTCAGTTCAGTAAAACATACACAGAGGCTCCAGACTCAGAGCTGTCACTGAGTGATTAGGAAACTATATGGATAAACCTGAATGAGAAAAGGAGACCAATTTTTGATAATACAGTGGGACAGATTCCTTTTCTAAGCCATTGGCTTTAGGTTTCCCTGTCTTTCTAATGTCAGGTCTGTGATCAGAGGACACCTGAAAAGCCTTTGTAAGGAAGATGCTACACTCTGACTTGTCACATGTGTAGATCAAGTGAAGTGACAGCGGCATGAGAGAAAATTCAGGCCTTTTCTGTGAGCAGGAGACTTTGATAAACTCTTAGACTGCTAGAACGGTTACCTTTTACTTAAGTCACTTCTTCAGTGAGCTGAGACACTTAGACCATTTCCTGCCAGTGGGGTGATGGGAAACCTGATACTTTAGGAGGACTTGTGTGGTTTTGAAATGATTTTTCAGAACTTGAGAAATTTGTATGAATGTCCTGAAATATCACTGCATGAGCATTTGTGTCAGTAGTACTTATTGAATTCAAATGGCCATATTGGCAAGCAGTTCAGGAGTAGAGCGTAAAGTTAGGTTAGGAGTAGAGGACAGGTAGAATTAGGATGCAGAATTAATAATCCTGAAGTATCCGTGAACGACATTGGAACTCTGAAAGAAAAAGACTTATTCTTGGGGTCTGGAGAAAACCGGAATAAAGCAAATCATCCAGCTACTTATGTCAAATTCAATTTCAAAGTCAAGTACAGTTTAATTTAAAATAGTAATTATAGTTGAAGATTTAAGCAAGAATTTTATAATCCAAGAATAGGGAACACTTTCTAAAAATGACATCTAAAGCCAACATCTAAAGAAAAAAATTGTTGACTGGTTACATGAAAATATTTCCATGCACTAAAGCACTATAAACAAATTTGAATGATAAATAAAAAGTGCTAAGCTTTATTATATATAAGGTATTAGAAAAGAGGTTTAAAGTCAATAAGGAAATAGTGGACACTCCTGGAGAAAAACAAAAGAAACAATACATATGGCCATTAAACATATGAAATAAAGTTTAAACTCATTAATGATGAAATGAATGCAAACTAAAAGAATGCTTACCATTTTATCATGGAAAATATTTTAAGAATTGGTAATAACCAATATTTAGCAAGACTGAGGATATGGGGCCTGTCAATACACTGTAGGAGGGAATATACAGTGGTACAAATTGTATGACGGACAGTCTTGTAACCATTGTTTCAAAATGTAAAATATACATACTTTGTGACCCTGTATTTTTACTTTTAGGGATTGTTTAAGGATATAATCACACAGAAGCAAAGATATGTATGTAAGATGCTTATTGCTACTTTATTTAACATGACAACAAATGGAAGCTACCTAATATTTCATAAACTAATGATGGTCAATTTTGAAAAGTTAAAGCAAAGTCATACAATGGCTACTTTGTTTTTTGAGAATTATTTTTAAGCAATCGCTACACCCAAGATGGGGCTCGAACACACAACCCCAAGATCAAGAGCCAAACGCTCCACCAGCTGATCCAGCCAGACACCTTATAATGGGCTACTTTAAACTAAAATGTAAACAACACTTATTTATATGAATAATTATATCTATGATACATTTGGTGAAAAAGGGCACAAAACAACACTTATAGTAAACTGTAATAATTTGACTGGGAACGCTCAGGTTATGCACACAAGTCAGCATAGGATTTTCCCCACCATTTTATTATGAAAATTTTCAAACATACAGAGGGATGAAAGAATAATAAACATCTATATATTTTCCACCTAGATTCAATAATTGCTAACATTTTGCCATACTTATTTCCCTTTCTGTATACATACACATACATACACACACACACCTGATTCATATTCATGAATCCCTAATAATTTATTAGGGCCAAGATTCTGCTTGAGGTAGTGAAGACCTCCATCCCACCAAAGGCAACCTATTCTATTTTGATTGTGCTCTCTAAGGAAGTTTTTCCTTATTTTGCATTAAAGTCTGCATTTCGGAGGGGGTTATTATGACGATAGTTTAGTTATCATTTTTTCCTCAGATAGGAGGGTACCGAAATAAAAAAAAATTAATCATTTAAGTTAAATCTCAATCCTGGTTTTTTGGTTACAAAAAGTAGCAATAGTAATGTCTTCAGCAGATATGCCTAAAAGAAAAGTCTGAGTAAGATTTTAGAAAGAGGAATCTCTACTAATCTGTCTTTCTTACTCTGAACCTGAGAGGGGAAGGGGAGGAGCACTCCCTCAAGCAGATGTCTTAACCTACGGGACAGCTTTCCCTCATACGGTCATGGCCAGCCACCACCAAGCAAAAACACTGTGCTCTGGGACTGTTCCAATCTGTCAGGGAGGCAGATGCTAGATAAGAAGATGCTGACAGGCGTTCTGGTGTTGTTCCAAGCTCCCGTCAGAGTTCAACTCCTTTGTCCTGATGTCCTCATCTCCACCAACCCTCCCCTCCCAACTGGGCAGGGGAGAGATTGTTCTCTTGCCACTCTCCCTTGGTTAGCTGAGCACCTTAGTGTGGATTATTGCAACCAATGTTCTTTTGTAATCTAACCTCCTTAGAGCATGTATTTGTGTGCACGTGTGTGTGTGTGTGTGTGTGTGTGTGAGAGTTGGGGAAGGAGGGAGCTTTCAGAAACAGGGACACCGGATGACCTGCCCTCATACCTCCTACAGTCTCCTCAGGTTTGGTCTTGGTATCCTCTTCTCTCTTTCTCTAGTTCCTATTCCTCCATTCCACTTTCTTCCTGCTTCTGTCTCCATGCAATGTTCCTCTCCTTACTGGGGCTTTCTCTTGAGATTTTTCCTCTGTTAAAGATGTCACTCATCTCAATTCCTTCAAGGTTTGACTGTTCAATTATGAAATCGTACTTCCTGTTTCAGAGTTGTCTCTTAGTTTCTCTCACAGACAGTAAAGTTCTTCCTAGTTCTGGCTCACCTCAGAATGTTCCAGTGGGACAGAAGGTTCATAAGTCTCTCTCAGCAATGGTGCTTGGACTCAAGGTTAATGAATATTAAAAATTTGGACAGAGATTCAGGCACCAGGTTGAATGCCAGATTTCCTGCTCATTATTACAAGTCTTCCATGTTAGTTTTAAGATTGGCCTCCTGAGATTTGGTTTTGAGTTAACAACAACAAAAAAAAGGGTTAAGTCCCACAGACTGGATATAGTTTGAGTTGAAAATGGACACAGATAAGGGAAGGCGTTCAGTTTTTATTCAAAGTTTATTATAATCATAGGTTGTTAAAGGTTGATACATTGAAGAAACTGGAAAATTGTCATTTCAATCTTTATCAGTTCACTTATCATCATTTTCTTGTACTGTTATGATATATATATATATATATATATATATATATATATATATATACACTCTCCTCCATCTTCCAAAGAATGTCAAAATTTATGGTAAGGTCTAGAGATTCTTGTCCATGTCATCATGTATTTAATTTATGGGTTATTCAAGGTTAGAATTAAGTACATGCTGAATTTCAGTTGAATTTTTCTACCAAAATATAAAAATGAAAAAATATGAAAGGCATTGAATCATTGAAAAGGAAATGAAATAATTAAAGAACATTTGTTAGATCTGCCAAAGTAGCAAATGAACCAATGCCTGGAAGATTCAAAGCTTTAAAAAGATTCATACTGCAGTGTTATCTGGTAACTAAAGAGTAGTAAAAATGTACCAAAACATTTCAATTGAAGTATATATGAGAATTATTCATGAATTACATATAAAATACAACAAAGCTATGATAAAATGTAATTTTAGACATTATAGCATTTATACCATGTTTTTAAAAATAGTTTATTGTCAAGTGGTTTCCATGAAACATCCAGTGCTCATCCCCACAATTGCCCTCCTCCATGCCCATCACCCCCCTTCCCTTCCCCCTCCCCCTTCAGCCCTCAGTTTGTTTTCAAGTATTCAAGAGTCTCTCATGATTTGCCTCCCCCTCCCTCTCCCTAACTATTTCCCCCTTCCCCTCCCCCATGGTCCTCTGTTAATTTTCTCCTGTTAGAATTATGAGTGAAAACATATGGTATCTGTCCTTCTCCGCCTGACTTATTTCACTTAGCATGACACCCTCGAGTTCTATCCACGTTGCCATGAATGGCCAGATTTCATTCTTTCTCATTGCCATGTAGTATTCCAT
>CM053570.1:20604139-20746428 GCA_028646485.1 Cryptoprocta ferox
GGTACATGTGCCCCTACGCATCAGCACTTCTGTATCCCTTGGGTAAATCCCTAGCAGTGCTATTGCTGGGTCATAGGGGAGTTCTATTGTTAATTTTTTGAGGAACCTCCATACTGTTTTCCAGGGCAGCTGCACCAGTTTACATTCCCACCAACAGTGTAGGAGGGTGCCCGTTTCTCCACATCCTCGCTAGCATCTATAGTTTCCTGTTTTGTTCATTTTAGCCACTCTGGCGTGAGGTGGTATCTCAGTGTGGTTTTGATTTGTATTTCCCTGATAATGAGGGATGCTGAGCATCGTTTCATGTGTCTGTTGGCCATCTTGATGTCCTCTTTGGAGAAGTGTCTATTCATGTTTTCTGCCCATTTTTTCACTGGATTATTTGTTTTTCATGTGTGGAGTTTGGTGAGTTCCTTATAGATTCTGGATACTAGCCCTTTATCCAATATGTCATTTGCAACTATCTTTTCCCATTCCGTCGGTTGCCTATTAGTTTTCTTCATTGTTTCCTCTGCAGTGCAGAAGCTTTTTATCTTGATGAGGTCCCAATAGTTTATTTTTGCTCTTGATTCCCTTGCCTTTGGGGATGTGTTGAGTAGGAAATTGCTGCGGCTGAGATCAAGGAGGCTGTTTCCTGCTTTCTCCTCTAGGGTTTTGATGGTTTTCTGTCTCACATTGAGGTCCTTCATCCATTTTGAGTTTATTTTTGTATATGGTGTTAGAAAGTGGTCTAGTTTCATTCTTCTGCATGTTGCTGTCCAGTTCTCCCGCCACCACCTGTTAAAGAGGCTATCGTTTTTCCATTGGATACTCTTTCCTCCTTTGTCAAAGATTAATTGGCCATACATTTATGGGTCCAATTCTGGGTTCTCTAATCTACTCCATTGGTCTGTGTGTCTGTTTTTGTACCAATACCATACTGTCTTGATGATGGCAGCTTTGTAGTAAAGGCTAAAAGTCTGGGATTGTAATGTCTCCCATTTTGGTTTTCTTCTTCAATATTACTTTGGCTATTTGGGGTCTTTTGTGGTTCCATACAAATTTTAGGATAGTTTATTCTAGTTTGAGAAGAATGCTGGTGCAATTTTGGTTGGGATTGCATTGAATGTATAGATTGCTTTGGGTAATAATGACATTTTAACAATGTTTATTCTTCCAATCCATGAGCATGGTATGTTTTTCCATTTCTTTGTGTCTTCTTCAATTTCCTTCATAGATTTTCTATAGTTTTTATCATACAGATCTTTTACATCTTTGGTTAGGTTTATTCCTAGATATTTTATGGTTTTTTGTGCAATTGTGAATGGGATCAGTGTCTTGATTTCTCTTTCTGTTGCTTCATTATTGGTGTATAAAAATGCAACTGATTTCTGTACATTGATTTTGTACCCTGCGACTTTGCTGAATTCATGGATCATTTCTAGTAGGCTTCTGGTGGAGTTGGTCGGGTTTTCCACATAGAATGTCATGTCATCTGCGAAAAGTGCAAGTTTGACTTCATCTTTGCCAGTTCTGATGCCTTTTATTTCCTTTTGTTGTCTGATTGCTGATGCTAGGACTTCCAGCACTATGTTAAACAACAGTGGTGAGAGTGGACATCCTTGTCGTGTTCCTGATCTCAGGGGGAAAGCTCTCAGTTTTTCCCCATTGAGGATGATATTAGCCGAGGGCTTTTCATAAATGGCTTTTATGATGTTTAAGTAAGTTCCTTCTTCTATCCTGACTTTCTCGAGGGTTTTTATTAAGAAAGGATGCTGTATTTTGTCAAATGCTTTTTCTGCATCTATCGACAGGATTATTTGATTTTTATCTTTTCTTTTATTTACGTGATATATCACATTGATGGATTTGCAAATATTGAACCAGCCCTGTAACCTGGAATGAATCCCACTTGATCATGGTGGATAATTCTTTTTATATGCTGTTGAATTAGATTTGCTAGTATCTGGTATATAAAAAAATATACCATGTTTTTAAAATTTTTAAAAATTTTTTATTTTTTAATATAATTTATTGTTAAGTTAGCTAACACACAGGGTATACAGTGTGCTCTTGGTTTCGGGGGTGGATTCCCATGATTCATCGCTTACATACAATACTCAGTGCTCATCCCAACAAGTGCCCTCCTCAATGCCCATCACCCATTTTCCCCTCCCCCCTGCCCCCCCCAACAGTTTGTTCTCTATATTTAAGAGCCTCTTATGGTTTGATTTCCTCTCAATTTGTAACTATATTTTTTCCTTCCCTTCCCCCATTGTCTTCTGTTAAGTTTCTCAAATTCCACATATGAGTGTATACCATGTTTTTAAATGGACGGTTAAAAGATCATTTAATGCTGAGGCAGAATGATCATTCGATAATCTCTCAAGTCCTATTCTGGTATTTTATTTCTAGAATTCTTACCTATTATGTCTAGATTTTGTGTACATTTTATTAGTGACTGTCTCAGCACCAGACCTTATGTTCATATCTTTGTAGTAAAGGTATCTATATATGAATTAAAAAAATGGTCTGTTCTGATTCAGCTTTTCACATTAGTAGAATATTTTGGCAAAAATATTTATTTCACATTTATTGAAGAAGATAACCCTGGTTAAAATGCAGAAAAAAAAAACCAGTGCTAGGTAAATCAACTACTCTCCATGAACACCCACTCCATGTACAGCAACACATTACACACTCGGGAGACTATCAAGATGTATAGCAGCCTCTGCTTCGAGGACTATACGGTCTATTACTTGTGTCCACACTGTGTACATGTAAGATATGAATAATAGTTGTGAAAGATAAATAATAATACAAGATAATATATAATAAGTGGCAAGTGTAGGATGCTGCTAGTGAGTGTAGTTCTAGGAGAAGCAGATGGAATTTTTGCATTGTGAAGATTAATAGAGCATTTTCCAGAGGAGAGAAACTGAAAAAACTGGGGAGTGTTTTTACTGAGAATGGGTATGCTGATATACCACAGATCTCCCAACTTAAGGAAAAGAGAGAAAACATTTAAAAAATTAAATAAAAATTTTATTTGCTTACAGAACACAGTTGTTTAAATGAGGATCCACCCAAAGCAGATGACATGAATTTTCTCCAAATCAAGACCTTGGCCACTTTGCCATTCCTAATGCAAGATGCTGTTGTAGGCTACTGTAACTAGATAATATATTGTAAATTACTTTGGGAGTTCAAAATTGTCTGGATGCATTTCTACTTAGCTGCTGTGTCTTCTTTAGGTAATGTGTTGACTCAATGATATATATTCTTATATACACATTTCATTTTTTTTCCCGCAGATACTTAACTAAGGGTGACCTCACTGGTTGAGTATTTCTTTAGAATTCTTTAACAGTGCTGCCTACATGCATAAAAATTCAGAAGAGTTTACAGAAGAAAGTTAAATACCCAAAATTCCAGGCATGTTCTATACAAATATTTGACTCTATGTAATCTTCACTTAGTATGTCTGATTGCTGTTTACAAAATTATATTAACATTTATTTTTTACTTCATTGCTATTTATTAAACTGTTACAGACTTTAAGACTTACTGTTTTCCCAATCAATTTTTCCCAAACCATCTTATTATCAAGGACCTTTCCCAACTGACTGAAGAAGGTAATAATTAACCCTATCATCCAGGAGCAAGGTCTTTTGAGATGGCAGATTTAAATCTTTCTGCTTTATTTCATACTTCAATAATAGTTGTAATTTGGCTGAATAGTCTCAAGTAATTTCATCCAAATGAGTAGTCTCCAGGAGAGAGAAAATACATTTACAGGTGAGGACTTTGTAAGAAAGTATGGAATAATTCTAAAATGGCACCTCTGAGATACAAAAAATACACAGATGAGACAAAATAGTGGAGATATCTACTTGGAGACAAACACAAAGCAGAAATACTCTTCAACATGGTGACTATCGAAACATCCATTAAGAGGTATGTTGGGAAGTAAATTGCTAGACTTCAATTCAGGGCCTGCCTGGTGTGGAGAGAGTTATCTACGGAATTCTCCTTCTGACTGATGGAAGGCTTTTCATATAGGGAAAGGGAATGGGATCTGGAGTTTGACAGACCTGGACTCAAACCCAGTACCCATGCTTTAGGAGCAATATGACCTTGGGCACATTACTTTGTCTCTTGGTACCTCTGTTTTTCCATCTGTAAAATGAAAGCAACATGACTCATCCTTGAGGGAAGGCCCAGAATAATGCCCAGAATAACACTCCATAAATGTCCATGCCCCAGTTCTCCCTTCCCCACGTTGAGCAAATGCTCAATCTAACAACTGCATGATCAGCCACTGTCTACAGACTGAAAATTCTTAGATAGATTTAAAAAGAAAATAAATCTAGAGGAAAGATTTTCACAAATCTTCACAGATAGAAAGAAAAAGAAGTCAGGTGGGAAATGACTTATTCCAAAATGAAATCCTGGATGGAAATGAAGGAAACACAAGGTGGTACAGAAGAACAGTGGGTTGATTGTTAGAGTAATTAGTGGCAAAACTTAAATGTCAGGTTGTTTTTGGACCCCCAAATTACCACAATAAACCTGTGTGAAGCTTTTCTCTGTGGGTGGCAGCTGGCCAGCTCCTGAGTGCAGATATTAAAGTGTCCTAGAGACAGGGTATGATACCGCCTATGCTACTTAGGACCCTGGGCTTGAGGCTGGCTGATGGGCCCATAATGCTCAGCAAGAGTGTTCCTGTATATAAGTTAAGAAAGTCCTGGATGTTTTGAGGAGGCTGCCTCTATAATCCTGGTTAGAGTGTGATTTGATAGTAAACCTCCAAAAAATATTTCCTCACCTGCTGTCCCTTCTTAGAAGTTTTGCTGTTAGGCATTTGTTTCTTTGGGTGAAGGTATTATTTTCAGACATTCTCTTTTGAAATGGAAGAATCTGCAAGAGGTTTTAGTGCAACCAGTTTTTGTCCTATTCCTTTACTTAGTCCTAGTAGGTAGTGGGGAATCAACTTGAGCCTGAGCTTTGCTCCTTCCAGGACTGAGACATGCTGGGTATGTCTGGTGGATGCTGGGGCAGTTCACAGAATTATTTATACAAGCTGAGCATGTCTGGGTGGAAACTTCATCCTAAAAGCCAAATGAGCCAGCCGCATGCTTGGCTGAGTCATAACGTCTTAGACATTGAAGGGGAAAAATGATTTTAAACATGAAAGTGTAGTGTTTGCCTTTTGACAGGGAAAGAGAATCAGTAAAAATGGAAAAATCCCTTTCACTAAAAACATAAACAGTGAAGTATGAGAAACACCCATGAGAATCCCTACCCTTGGAGATTAACCCAAGTAGGAGAGAGGCATTATTCCCATTGCTCCGTAGACCACCTTGGAGGCCCTGGTTGCATGTGGATCAGTGGCCTGGGCTGGGTGGGACTTTCACGGACTTTGTGTGTGGGGCTACAAGTTCTATGTTAAGAGGTGGGGAAACCTGTCAAGTCTGCTCAGGTCGCAGATGGAAAACATATGTATATGATCAGACTTGATATCATATATATATATAAGGAAAGAGAAAGCAAAGGCATAGATTTTTAAATTCGATTATATTTCTATTCCCCTAGTGGTGGAGAGATGAGGTTCAGTAAAATAAGGGGCCAATGTGAAAGAGTGATTAAGAGTTAGAGCAGCTGGGGAAAGAGTACCCTCATTCTCTGTAGAACAATTTTGGTCCAGGAGTGATTTATTGTAATGAAAATTAAAAAAAACTAGCTCATTAAGGATGTGGAAAGAATTCTGATGGAAAAATCTATTTAGAAACATCTGTCAAAATCTTTTCAGAAAATTTTACTGAAAAAACATTAAACAAACAACAGCATTTAGTAGATTCATGTACCTTGAGAGTGATATCTTTGCTCTAGAAATTATTTGACTCAATTATATAATGAATGTAAATTTATTCCTTTTTAATTAGATGTTTTTAATTTGTGAAAAGGAAGTCAGGTTTTACAACATTGGGCTCAGTGTTTGGTAAAGCTTATATTCTCATCATTGGCGCTGTCTGTCTGGTGGTAGTAATTTGAAGGATGAAGTACAATTCCTGGCTGGGATTTCTGAAATCAAAACAGGAATGACTTCAAAATTCTCAAATGCTCATATGATGTGACGGGAGTAGAAGAAAAACTATAAGTTGTGTTAGTCATCCAGGTATTGGTATTATTTAAAATAGCTGAAAATAGGATCCTAGGAGTTGGATGGGATGGGAAAGAGAAAGAAGGCTGCTAGAAGAAGTAGAAAGGGCACAGTGGGGATGTGGACCAGATGTGTATGTTTGGGACCTTCGGGCAGCCCGAGGTAGGGCAGCTGGGAGGAGTGTTCCTGGGGGCAGGGAGCCAGGGAGAAGAGGGTCAGAATGGTGGCGACTCCTTAACACCCAGCTTGGACACACCCCTTCGAGACACACTCAGGGTTTCCTAGGAGATTCATGTGGCAACTTTTTCAATAATGTCTTAAAAGTTAGCGTCCTACTTCTTAGAACTCAAGCACTTTACCAAACATTCCACATAGCAGTCAGTTATAATGATTACATTTGCAAGAAACCAGTACAGGTTTCAAGAGTTTTGAAAATTGGTGACTTTAGCAATTCTCTCTCTTCTTCAATTCAATGTAACAAACATTATTAGTGAGCATTATTATGTGCCAGGCACTGTGCTGGCCCCAAGGGACAAGAAGATAAATAATAAAAGAATGTTTGAAGAATGATTTAGAGGGGTAGGTGTGTGGGTGGGGCTTGAGTAGAGACAGATGATGGTATAGGGCTTTGTTGAAGAGAAAATGTTTGTCAGAAAGAACAGATCAGATAGAGCCATTGCTTCTTCAGGAAATAGTATAATTTGGTGGGATTTGAATATAGGATGTGGAAAAGAATCTAGTGAGAAAGTTAGTAAATATAAGTTTAGCTATTACTTATTGAACATTTTCTTTGTATGTAGAATTAGGTTAATGCCAGATTGTAATGCCTTAAACGTTATGTTAAGAGATTTATATTTATATGTTATTAGAGTAAGAGAAGGGTGATTCCTGGGAAGGAATTCACAAAAGACTGTAGCCATGTAATCATGGCTATAATCATAGAGTTTGTGTCAGGCATTTGGGCTAACTATGTTAAAAATTATCTCTTTTTTTAGGTCAGAGTTTATTATACTAGTATAATGAGATGTGATAAGAGACTTGATTAGATTTTAATAATGGGGTTAAAAAGGGGCAACAATTTATACAGTTGTGGGGAAAGTATTTCAGAACCTTAATAATTCACTCACTCACTCACTCACTCATTCAACAAACATTTATTAAAACACTCACTTTTTGCCAGGCTCTGGGCTAGGTGCCAGAAGTCAGGTTTACGTGGTGTGAGCTTACTATGTGCTGGGCACTATTCCAAGTGCTGTGCAGGAAGGTGTCCTGTTATTATCATTATTACAGATGAGAAAATAAAAACACAGAGAAATCAAATAACTTGTCCAAGGCCAGTGCGCTACCACATAGGGTCTGATCCAGACCATCTGTCTGGCTCCAGAGTTTCATTCCTTAACTCTCCACACTACGTCCCACAGGTAGATAAGGCTTCCGACCTCAAACATGTCATTTTTTAGTTGGGTACAAGAACATAGAAGCAAATAACTAAAATGCTCCAGGAGTATAATTCTAGTACACAAATTACCGTGTGTTATTTCCAGTTTTAGGCTATTATGAATAAAACTGCTATAAACATCCATGCACAGGTTTTTATGTGCACGTAAGTCTGCCTCTCTGGGTTAAATGCTGAGTGCAATTGCCCTTGGATTGTACGGTAGTTGCATTTAGTGTTTGAAGAAACTGGTAAAGTGTTTTCTAGAGGAGTTGTGTCATTTTACATTCCAAGTAGCAAAGCTTGAATGATCTAGTTTCTCTGTATCCTTGCCATTTGTGGTTGTCACAGTTTTTTTTTGTTTTAGTCATTCTGATAGGTGTGTGGTCATAAGTAATTGTGGTTTTAATTTGTGTTTCTCTAATGGCTAGTGATGTCCACCATTATTTGCTTATTTGTCATCTGTAGATCCATCTTTTACCTGCTTACTAATTGGATTTTTTTTCCTGTTGAATTTTGGGAATTTTTTATATATTCTAGTTACTAGATACCAGTCCTTTGTTGGATATGTGGTTTGCAAATATTTTCTTCTAGTCCATAGCTTGTAATAACAAGGTCTTTCACACAGAAAAAGGTTTCATTTTGATAAAGTCTGATTTATCAATATTTTGTTTGGTACCAAGTCTGAGAACTGTGCCCAGTCCTAGGTTCTGAAGATTTTCTCATATGTGCTCTTCTGAAAGTTTTCATTTAAGTCTATGATCTATTTTGCATTAATTTTTGTATAAGGTAAAGCTTAGGTTACATTTCTTTTTTTCTTTTCTTTCTTTCTTTCTTTCTTTCTTTCTTTCTTTCTTTCTTTCTTTCTTTCTTTCTTTCCTTCCGCCCTTTCTTTCTCTTTCTTTCTTTCTTTCTTTCCTTTTCTTTCTCCCCTTTCTTCCCTCTTTCTTCCCTCCCTCCCCCTCCTGTTTTTTCTTCCTTCCTTCACCTATGAATGTCCAATTTCTTCAGCATAATTTGTTGAAAAGGTGATCTTTCTTCCATTGATTTTTCTACCTTTGCCAGAATTCATTTAGTCATATTTTTGGCTGTCTATTTTTTGGTACTCTGTATGTTATTTAGTTTTTGGTTCTTTGGTATGATCTGTGTGCTCTTCCCTCCAACAAGATCACACAGTCTTGATTACTACAGTTATAATTCTTGAATTCAGATAGACTGATTCATCTTACTTTATTTTAAAAACTATTTTAACTATTTAAAACTATTTTAAATATTCCAGTTCCTTTGTATTTCCATATAAAATTTAGAACAGTCTTGTCTATATCTATAAGAAATTTTTATTGAATTTTGATTAGAATTGTGTTAAATCTTGTATATCAGCTTGGGAAGACATAAACCATTTTATGCTTAGTGTTCTAATCTGTGACTATGTTTATCTCTTCATTTATTAGATCTTCTTTGATTTCTTTAATAAGTGTTTTATACTTCTCAGCATGTAAGTCTTGTCCTTGATTTACATCTAGTATTTTATTTTTTTGAACAATTGTAAGTGGTATTGTATTTTCAATTTCATCATTTATGTGTTCATTGATAGTATATAGAAATATCATTGATTCTTGTATGTTTATGTCCTGTGACCTCGCTGAACTCATTTATTAGTACTAGGAGGTACTAGGGGTCCTTTTGTAGATTCCTTAGGACTTTCTACATAGACAATCATGTCATCTGAAAACACAAGCAGTTTTATTTTTTCATTTCCAGTTTCTATGCCTTTCTCCCTCCCTTTCTTTCCTTAATGTGCTAGTGAGAACTTCCAGAACTATAGTGGTAAAAAGGCTATCATTGCCTTGTTTTTGATCTAGGTAGTGGTGATGGAGGTGTGTGCATTCAGCCTTTCATCATTACCTGTAGTTTTTTTTGTAGATTTTAAAAATCAAATTGATGAAGTTCCACTTGATTCCTAATTTTCTGAGAGTTTTAAAAATCACGAATAGTGATTTTTTTCAAATACTTTTTCTGCATCAGTTGATATGATCAAATGTTTTCTCTTCTTTGGCCTGTTAATATAATGGGTTATATTGATCAATTTTTAAATACTGAACCAGCCTTTCATCCCCAGAATGAAACTCACTTGGTCATAGTGTATACTTCTTTTTGTATTTTATTTAATTTTATTGGGTAATATTATATTAAGGATTTGTGGGTCTATGTTCATGAAGAATATTGGTCTGTAGTTTTCTTCTTTCATTGTCTTTGTCAGATTATATCTTCACAAAATATTAGCTTTCCCCTATTCTGTTTTTTGAAAGAGAGTGTACAGAATTGGTGTTTGTTCTTTAAAGTTTGGGAGAATTCTTCAGTAAAACCACCTATACCTTGAGATTTCTTTTTTGGTAGGTTTCAGTTGGCGAATTCAATTGCCTTAATAGTTATAGGGATATTCAAATTATGTATTTCATGTTAGTTTAGTTGTGGTAGCTTGAGGAATTGGTCCATTTAATCTACTTTGTCAAATTTATGTATGTAGATTTAATCATAATATTCCTCCATTTTCCTTTTGGTGTCTGCAGGGTCTGTAGTAACATTCTCTGTATCATTACTGGTATTGATGATTTATGTCTTTTCTCTTTTCACTTTGTCAGTCTTGGTAGAGGCTCGTCAATTTTATTGATCTTTGGAAAAATAGTTCTTTTTTCATTGATTTTTCTCTGTTTTTCTGTTTTTAATTTCAATGATTTCTGTTCTTATTATTTCTTTCTTTCTGCCTATGTTGGGTTTGATTTGCTCTTCTTTTTCTAGGTTCTTGAAGTAGGAGATTAGATTATTGATGTGAAACTTTTCTTCTTTTCTAAGGTATGCATTTCATACTATAAAGTTCCCACTCAGCACTTGTTTAGCTGTGGCCCACAAATTTTGATATGTTGTATTTTCATTTTCCTTTAGTTCAGCTAAAGGAAACTCTTGAGACTTCTGCCTTCATCTATGAATTATTGTGTTGTTTAGTTTCCAAGTTTGTATATTTTCCCGTTATGTTTTTCTTACTGATTTCTAATTTGATTTGGTTGGAGAATACAGTCTGGATGATTTTAATTCTCTTAAATTTGTTGAGGTTTTTTTTGACACTTCTGATACCAAATAGGTGGGTTCTCTGTCCTACCTCTCTCCCCACACCAACCAATTTCCCAACTTTCTAGACATCAGTTGGGTATCATATAATTTAATTTATTTCTGACACTAGTTAGTGTCAGACTCCACAGTTTAAGGGCTTAATCCCACAAGACTGTCCTCACTTCAGACACCAGTTGCAAGTAATGGGTCCCCAGGATACCCAACCTTTTGTCCAACTTGGTTACAAGTTGGAGTTTGCCGCAAGCCTGGCTCAGATTTGATAATTTGCTGAAATGACCCACAAAACTCAAGAAACATTTACTTATGCTTACTGGTTTATTATATACAAATCACTAGCTAGATGAAGAGGCAGAAAGAGCGAAGTCCAGAAGGGTCCTGAGAACAAAATCTTCTGTTCCTATAAAGTCGAGGCACACCACCCTTTTGGCATGTGGATGTTTTCGTCAACCCCCAAACTCCCTGAACCTTGTAGTTTAGGAATATTTATGGATGCTGCATCCTGTAGGCATGATTAATTACTAACTCAATCTCCACATCCTCTTCCTTCTCTGGAGAATGGAGGTTGGGGCTAAAATTTTCCTTCTCTGGAGAATGGAGGTTGGGGCTTGGTCTTTTTGATGAGCAGCCCCTATCCTAAAACTCTTCAGGAGCCTACTAAGAGTTGCCTTATTTGAACAAAAGAAATGAAGGGGAAATCAAGACATTATCAGATGAAGGAAAACTAAAAGAATTTTTCATTAATGGCCCTACACTAAAATAATGACTATCCACATTTTTTTAATCACCTAGAAAATTCCAAAGGTTTTAGAAGCTCTGCATCAGGAACTAGAGCAAAAACTCAAATATTAGAAAAAAAATACTCCTAACATCTGTATCACTTAGGAAATTACAAGGGTTTTAGGAGCTGTGTCAGGAACCAGGAACAGAGACTAAATATATATTTCCTCTAATGTCACACTTGCCCATATGGCATTATTTGAAGTTAATATGTGATACTGAGGGTTATAGAAATGAGGTAAGGAGGAAAAAATAAAGTGACAGTGGTTTGGATTAATCACCATAGAATATATTAAAAAGGGAGAAAATAAAAGAAAGCTGGAGACCCACTTACGGTTCAGAATCATAAATTTTTGGTAGCAAAAAATTTTTTGTGTTTTTTCTATTTTGTGCTCTCTCACACTCACCCTACTCCACTCACGCCACCTCCAATTTCTTACTTTCAGAGAGGCAAGAATAGAATCCAGGTTCACAAAGCTCATGAATGGTGAAAGTTGATTCAAATCTAGATCTGTCGGTCTCCAAAGCCTATGCTAAAGTCTATGTAGGTTAAGGAACTGTGAAGTTGATATTGTATACATGATTCTCTTAGAGGTGAACGTGGCAGAATTTAGGAGGAAAAAAATGATGTAAGTGTAGATGTGGGCATTAGGGGAGATGGAGAAGACAAAAAGAAATCAGAGGATATTTTTTGTTAACCTGTATTGCAATTCACTATGTCAAGGTTTTATTTCTGTGTCAAGGGTTAATTTCCTTTATAATGAAAATAATACCTACATTATACGATTTTAGTAAAGATAATGTGGCATGATAACTGTAAAGCATTTAGGGTCATGTGCCACACTCATATATGTTCCAATTTAATACTGTTAATGTCTTTGAACATGATTGCTTTAAGTTTTCTGTTTAATAAAAGGAAGACAAATTAGAATCATAGCAAATGAGTATTTTCTAATAAGTGGAGCTCCTTAAAGTGGAACTGGAAAAATACATTTGCATTCACTTTTGTATGCATAAAACCTTCAGAAGAATAAACAGGAAATTTATAATGATAGTTCTTTGTTGCAGGGTGGGATACAGTGGTGCTGGTGGTGTGGTTGTAGAATTAGGCAGGTGGGTTGGAAAGAGTGTTATTTTATAATTTAAAAAATTTTGATCCCTGTGTATATATTAATTATACAATTTTTTAAAGGGAAAAAAGGTAGAGTTGGCAATCTTAAGAATTTAACCATTCCCTTCTCCAGAAGTGTTCGGGTTGAGGGCTCTTGCCCATTAACCAGGGAAGTTGTAGACAGATATTCCTTCCATGAGTGAGAAGTAGGATTTGATGGCCTCTATTGTCCCTGTGTTGTGATTCCTAAAATGTGAATGGATTCTCTCTTCTCCCAGCCTTTATTCAGGAAATATACACTAAGTACATGCTGTAGTGAGTCTCTTTATTTAGTGAAATCCAACAAATACTGCTTCTAATTGCATGATTTGTTTACTTTTTATGTTGACTAGATTACCTTTGTCAACTAAGAAGGCTTTGCAGTGGAGGAGAGAGGCTGCTACACCTAAAACTACAGAACTAACATTGAAAACATTGTTCTGCCAATATCTAAGTGCTGATATAGTCCCTTGATTGATGGGAGCACAGTGACCTATTGACCCACATTGGCATTATCCAAGGGCCAAGGCTATATCAGTCAGTTCTGTTTTCATTAAGGAGACAGAGTGCCCAATATCCTTGTTCATCTAATAGTTTCATGCTTATATGTGGAAAGAATCTGACTGGGCTGCTTATCTTTCTTACTTGACTTTTGTTCTGACTTGTGAATTCTGTTTTGGATTCTAGTTCTAGTGTTATTGACCTCTCGTCTGCTGGCCCTGACATGAACTGTGGCTAGGTTTAATATTTGCTTTGTCTCTGTTCAGAATTATATTTTCTTTCCTCTTTGATCTCTGACAGGCTTTCAAAAATTTTTTTCAACTTTCCAAAGAAAATGCTTTTTGAAATCACTATTATCATGGAGTTGCCTCTATAATTATTTTGGCATTAAATTTCATTCTCTGTACAACAATGGTATTAACACATGATATAAAGGGACCCCTTGTTATTGTCATCTGGGCAACCCAGGAGTGTTATAGACTCTTGAGACCTTTTACAGTGTGTTGGTATTGTGAAGAAATTTTATTTGTGTGTTATTTTTTAAGCATAACTTACCAGGCTTGATAAAATAAAGCACAAATGTGAAGAAATACTGTGAATTTTCCTTCCTCAAATCAATTTTCCTTTCCCTAAGTTAAATCTGGAAAATAAATATTACTAAGATAACATTGGGAAAAATTTTACCAGTATTGATGTTGTCTGACTAGTGAGTGGGTAGTAGTAAATGACTCACCTTTTAGAAGTAAATGAATCCTTTCAGGTACCAAGCAGTATAACAGTGATATTCGTTTACTCTTAACTGAGTTAAGCAATTTATGATCAGATTTCTCTCAGCTTCAAAAGTAACTGCTGCTAGATAACAGTCTGATCAAGCTCACTTTATGTGATATCCAATGGAATCCAAGTAAGCCTTACATCAGTTGGCTTCCACAGGACACATCTTTCCATAATGCCTCAGAATTGGCAAAATTTTTAGCAGCAACTTTTAAGAGAGAAATCTTGTGAAATTTGAACACATTTTAATGTTAAAAATCTGCTTTTATAACTACAAATTTCCCCAGGGACTGACTTTTTATTCCTAATTGATTACTCTGTGCCATATCACTGGGAAAAAATTCCCCGAAGTTCAGTTACCTTTTGGTCACATTTAGTTCGATAAAAATATTTAACTGAGGAGTATACCAAATATTTGCTGGGTCATGTTCCTTGAAACTTAAATTATGTTTGAAAGCTTACTCAGAGTAATTGTAGGATACTTTTGCTTTGGATTTTTGTAGGCTAGTAAATAATATTTACAAGCCCTAAGACAAAAAACCCCATAAAACACATTAAAATCATTTTTATCCCTAAAAAGGTAAAGCATCAGTATGACTATCATATACCTCAAAAC
This sequence comes from Cryptoprocta ferox, assembly GCA_028646485.1. Taxonomy (NCBI): domain Eukaryota; kingdom Metazoa; phylum Chordata; class Mammalia; order Carnivora; family Eupleridae; genus Cryptoprocta; species Cryptoprocta ferox. Next base: position 20,618,664 of record CM053570.1, read on the forward strand.
CCATTTATTTTAGTTAAAAGGGGTAAGGAGAATAACTTTCACAGTTTGCTTCTTTAGGCAAATGGCAATTAGGCTAGTTATAAAAGTCTTGGACCTTGACTGACAATTCTATTATTTCATTTTAGCATTGAATGTTGCAGAAGATACTGCTAAAACTAGCTGATTTTAACTTCTCTGAAAGACTTGCTCAGAAACTTTGGAATTCCTTCTTTCTGCCCCATTAGCTTTCTTTTCTTTTGGGATTTCAGTTATAAGTAGTTAGTTAGACTTTCTCACTATGTCTCTTTTATCTCTTACCCTCTTTTCTGTATTTTTTCTACTTTTATCTCTCCATGCTCCATTTTGATGACTTTATTCAAATTTTGCTGCTAGTTCACTGATTCTGTCCTCAGTTGTAATTTAATTTTAGACTCATCCATTGAGTTTCTAATGTCAGTTATGTTTTTCACGTCTAGAATTTGTATTTGGTCTTATTGTATGGTTTCTATATTTTGTAAAAATTCTTCATGTTGTTTTCTGTCTTTTTGGACATATTAATAAAGTCTGTGTATAAAATTTTCACCATCTGGATCTCCTGAATCTATTTTTCCTTATTCCTCTTGGTTTTTAATTACATTGTCTGGTTACTTTTGATTTGCTGAACAATGTATAATAAAAGCTATAAAATTAATTAGAAGCTTATGATAGTGCTGTCCCAAGCCTTATTAATTGTATGTTTTCTTTTGGCAAGAGCCTAGAAGCATTAGCCATCCCAGATCAACTCGCTCTAATTATAGAAATTAATATGATATGAAGTTGTGCTTCAGTCCCTGCAAAGGTTGAACTATTTCTGGTTTATCCTTCTTCCTAAGACTCAACCCTTTGGGGTTATAACCCAAAATAAGGAGTATTTCACCAGGGAAAGTTTGTTTCTCTGGCCTATAAAGGCTTTCTGACTGTTCAGCATCTCAGCTTCTGTCCTAAAAGAGGAAAAGTCTCCAGAAAATGTGGCCCTGAATGCAGGGCTTGCTTCTCTGGGTTCCTTTGTATTTACAGACAATGTTGATGAACTAAAAATAAAATCATGTTTTCCTAAGCCTTAGTCATATCATTTCCCTATCCCATATCCTCAAGAACTTACTTTCCAGAAACTTATTGATGAGACTTTAAAAATCCATTCTGGATCTGGGTCATTCTGACCACACAATTACATTGACTTGACAGATATGCAGGAATGCAAGGCCTCTTTCTTGATCTTATTGACATTTATCAGACTAAATATTTGAAGGAAATTTCTTCCTAGGGATTTAGGAGGGTTTAAGAAACCAGGGGGCATCTGGGTGGCTCAGTCTGACTCTTGATTTTGGCATTGATCATTATCTCATGGTTGGTGGGTTCAAGCCCTGCATTGGACAGAGCGGAGACCCTGCTTGGGATTCTCTCTCTCTCCTTTTCTGCCCCTCCCCCACTTCTCTCTCTCTCTCTTTCTCTTTCACTTTCTTTGTCAAAATAAGTAAACAAATTTAAAAAAATAAAAAATTTTGTGGGAGACGAAAGTTTAGTTTTATTGTTTTTTAAACTTCAATGTACATAGTTGATGGAATTAATAGTGGAATTAATAAATTATAAATTTACCTTGTTCTGCAGAAACTAATGTAGGTCACAGAAGTGGATATATTTGGTTACCATTTGACTTCTTGACACGAAGAAAAATAACAAAGTAATAAAAAGAGGCTAGATACAGATTCAGTGGCCCTGGATTCAAGTTCTTGCTTGGTTATTTATTATTTATGTGGCCCTGGGAAAGTCATTTACTCTCTTTAGACCTAGTTTTCTCAATTATAAAATAAAGAGATTAAATTGGAGTTAATAAATTTTTAACAATGTGATACTTTTTTTCAAAGGAAATCTTACATAAAAATTCAAAATCCACCCCAATCCCCAAACAGATCTTCATTGGATGTGGCAGTGTGTGTGTGTGTGTGTGTGTGTGTGTGTGAGATGGGCTACAGCAGGTGTAGGTTTGTGCCACCTTTGCCTTTGGGATGGCCCATAGGGTACCTCTAGAACGTCCAGGATTTTGTGGAGATATTGTCAGGATGTCTGTTCTAAGTGTTTAGAGCACAGTATAAGACTAATGTTATGTACATCTCAGGACATTGGTGAGACCAGGGATTGAAGATTATTTCTGTCAGAGCACTCCTTGAAAGGTAATATATCCAAGCAATTGCTGCTCTTGCTCTTTTCATAAACCTGTTAATATTTCCGGCAACAACTCAGCAATGAGGTTGGGAGTGGCTGCCATAGAACTTGAAAAGATGGAAAATCCAGACTGAGTACAGGGGAGAATGAAGGAAAGGAAAACAGATGAAGGGGATGAGGATTCAATGAAGGATATTTTCTGAGATGACTTTCCTAGAGAGTAATTGAAAATGTCGGCCTTTCTTCTAATTCAGGACCAATTGTCTTAATGGCATAAGTCTGGCAATGCATCTTTAGGAGGCACATCATAAGCAAATCATTGTATTTTCCTGCTTGACCTTGACCTTCTTGATGCCAGCAGTTACCTTGTTTACTATTAAAGGACATCTGGGTATCTAAAAGGAAAAATGCTGTGTGGAAGATCTTGTCAATTGTTGTTTCAACATTTGGAGAAGTCATGGAAGAGAAATAAAAGGCTGATTAATGTGATCGGTAGAAAGCAAGTGGAGAGAGCTTCAAAACCGGAATTTTTTAAATATACAGGTAATTCTGACCTAAGTCTGTTGGTTAGACTGTATTGAATTTGTGGGTTGGCAAAGAATAACAAAAACTGGTAAATGTTGTGACTGCAACTACAGAGAGTGGTACTAAGCATGCCTGCAACCTGTCGGTAGTGACGGATTTCTTTGAACACGGTAGATTTCAGAAGATCAAAACAGAAGATGACTGGTTTCTCCCAGGCAAGATTTTTCCAGAATATCTGAAAGAGATAGATTGCGTGTTGCTGGATGTTTAATAATCTAGGAGGGGGTCTAGAAATGGAAAATTAAAAACACTATAATAATTATGATGTCTAAATACTGGGTCAGAACTAGATAGAAGCAAAAAACTTGTAGCTTGATATGTACTCTCTTCTTTTGTCTTATGTTAAGGAAATAAACTATATGTATGATGTGGGTGCAGCTAGGACTCCATAAACGTACACACAAGTTTATAGCTTTTCAGAAGGTTAGGAGGTATTTCTTCAATACATCTGTCTGTCTATCTATCATCTTACCTATCCATCTGTCTATCTATCTATCTATCATCTATCTAATCATCGATTTTCCAGAAGGCTATCAGATCTGGAGCCTGAACGAAGGCATAGTTTTTCTTTATGACTTTCTTGACAAGGTGGTGTTAATGCTGTGAAGTATCTCCTTCCTAGAAGACCATGACCTCATTCTGACCTGCACTCATTTATTTGAAACACCTTGATCATTACTTTTAAAGTCTTTTAGGGAAAGAAAAGTAAAGATATAAAACTGGGTCCACATTAAGCACAGGGTTTGTTTTTGTAAGGAGGATAAATTTCTTTTTTGCTAACCTAATAGGGAAATTTGCTTACATATATTTGACAAACTTAATTCTCTTTCTGCAACAGAGCTCACCTATGGTGTCCCTGTGGATGGAATTTTAAACCTGGTAGTATGAGCATAGCATTTTATCTCCATGGCTAGATGGGGCTTAGGAAAAGAGGCATGCTGAAGGGATTCTGACAACTTTAGAACTGGCTTTTAGTTTGTATGTTGAAAGAATTCTAAGAGTAAGACATTATGCCTTCGAAAGAGTTAGGAAATAACTGTTAAAATCTTTCTTCTAGTATATTTTTCTCAAAAACTTGTAATTTTGAAAAATGACCAGAGTCAAGTAGCCTTTTGTAGACTGTGAAGTATTAAGCCCAGTCCCTCGGTTTAATAGATCACCAGCCACATTAGTATGTTGAGGAATGACAAAATTGTCCCATGCCCAAAAGTCATTAGGGCCTAAAATGATATTTGTAGTAAAGGCCAAATTAAAATTTAGCTATAGGAGCTCTTGGATGGCTTAGTCAGTTAAGCGTCTGACTCTTGATTTCAGCTCAGGTTATGATCTTATGGTTTGTGAGATTGAGCCTGCACTGTCAGCGCAGAGCCTGTTTGGGAGTCTCTCTCTGCCCATCCCTCACTCATGTGTGCACATGAGCACACATCTGCTCTCTCTCTCTCTCTCTCTCTCTGTCTCTCTCTCTCAAAAAAGTAAATAAATAAGCTTAAAAATAAAATTTAGCCATAATTTTCATGAAATCCATGGGCTGATCTAGTATTATCCCTTTCATGGCATTGCTGAAGCCAGCATGCTATAAGAACATGATAATGCAATATTATAGATGAATTCTGATTCTATTTATTTATTTGGTTACCTAGTGATTTTCTGAAAGAAGATAATATAAGTGAATTTTATGCATTGGAAAAGCACTTGGTAATATACCTGGTAAAAAATTAAATATGTTTTAAGTGCACTTTGGACAATATTTATAAGACTCTGTTACTCTTTCATAAATGAAATATTTCAGAAACATCACTTGTGATTACTTTATTTATACGTTCAAACTTTTTCTATTTCTTAAACTTTCTTAAATTTAGACATATCTGCTTATTGGTGAGGGTAGATAGGAAGGGAATATTAGGTAAAAGAAAGATGAGGAAATGGTTAATAGGGAAAGAAGATAAAAATCTTATCTTGAAGCAGAATTCTTCATTGCAGGCATTTGGGAAAAAGGAAGAGCAAAGCCCACAATGTAGCTTATGAAAGTGAACAATCTTTAAGATATGGCATAGAAGGAGAGCAGACAGCATTGTTAGGACAAAACCTTTTCTGTTGTGTACTAGGGAGAGTGAGATTACTATCTGGTGAGTCAGGTTTATCAGTCACTATTCTTGTAGGTGTAAGCAAAGCAAGCCTACTTGTAACACACAATTAACATCTCCCTTCTAGTGCCACAACAAGTCATTGCTGATGGCAACTTAGAGTAGCAGTGTTTATCTTTAAAGAGTTCAAAGCACTTCATAGCTGCTTTCTCTGTATCTTTAGATCTCTTATCCTTCCAGATAAGCCCACACTGCATCTTCACCACTTAGCCTACAATGGAATTGTTGACTTCCATGTATGAAGCTGCCCAGCCCTGCCTAATGCTGGATTTGGAACTAGCAAGAGATGCTTTTGGATGTTCTATTAGGATATTCCTAACCTTTTGTTTTCATAGCCTCTCTGAATTCACTTATGCCATCTGTCAAGGTCTATACTAAACCACACACTTGCAAAGGCTGAAGTCAACTCTACTTTTAAGATCAGTTAGCATAGGATATATCTCCCCAGCCTCATCTGCTCCCTTCCCACTGTCATTATCTCCCTGGAAGGCAGTGGGAATGTCTACTTTACAGGAAGAAACCTGAAAGCCCAGAGAGTGTTTGCTGCATCTCCTGGTCATTCAGTAACTGAAACAAACAAACCAGAGTTTTCTCTGTCTTCCTTGTGTGTTCTTCCTAAATGTTGAATCACTTTACTTCCTTACAGATGATCAACTTTCAGTAAAGAGCAGAAAATATTTTTTAAAAATGCTGAGAAAGCATGAAATACTGAAATGAACAAGATTCAGGAGTCCAGTCATTGAGTTATAACCCAGCACTTGCTAGTTGGTTGGCCTTGTGCTATAGTTGCCTAACCCATAAATTAGGATGATGAAGCCTAGCTCATGGGGAAAGGGGGAGTGTGGCAAGAGTCGTGAATAGTGGAAGTGCTGTGTAGACCACAAAGATTCACATAATTGTTGGTTATTTGGATGTTTGATTTTATGGATGCACACTTTCATAAAAATCCAGAAAATTTAGGATTTTCTGGTAACATCAGATGGCTGGAAAGTTATCACTTTTTATCATTTGACTGTGGAGCAGAGAAAGGCAGAGGAAAATAGAAAGAAATCTGCTTCGCCCTATTATGTCTTTTAAGTGACTGCAATTGGCACTATCAAAAGTTTACACTCTGGAAAAATACTCGTTTAGTAACAGCTCCTGTTGATCTTGCTGCATTTTATTCTTGCTTGGATCTGAGGAAGTTAAAAGCAGTGATAACATTAAAGGTCAGATGAAATTTTGTTATTATATTCAGGCCAGATTTCTGAAAGAGTTTTCTAAAAATGTATAAAGAACCATTCGTAAGGGCCTGTCTCAATCAATTGTTCTTTATTTGCCATGCAGAACTTTGTAAATATTTAACTTTCTTCAGAGTTTGGAATGTACAAATGTGATTTATTATTTCTAATGATTGGAAAGAGGCTTGGTATCTGCAAACAAAAGGTATGAATTGAAAGAGAATGCATAACACAATACATTTCTTTGTATGTAATGGCAGAACAACATCTAAAAAGAAAAAGCGAGGGATTCTCAACATGACTTGTCCCTCAGCATGTCCAAGAGGTGGTGTTTAAAGTAATAATAATTTTTATTCATTGAGTATTTATTATGTGCAAGGCTATATTTGGACTAAGTGCTTTATGTATGCGTCTGCTCTCTGCAACAGGACACTGACTAATAGAGGGTGCAAGGTGAAATTGTGTTGAGAATGTTACTTACCTATCTTGGTATGGTACAGTATGAATTATTTTACATTTCTTTTAATGACAATTCCAAAGGTCCTTGAAAAAGAGAAAGAGAGAGACACATAGAAAGATGCACAGACAGAAGGGAGAGAGGGATTGGAGGGGGTGGAGAGTGAGAGTGAGAGTGAAGGAGGAGGAGGAAGAGGAAGAGAGAGAAGATGGAGAGAGATGGAGACAGATTAGTTGTGAGACTCAGGACTCTGTGGGCAAACATGACTCATGACAGATAATGAAAACACAACTTCATTATTGTCTCCCTCAGCTTTATTTCAGACATTCAATGAGAGTAATTATCTCTTGCTAGTGAATCAGAACTTGGGTAGCTTCCATAACTTCTCCGCTCTTACTTGGTTATTAATATATCCTACCATCTCTTTTAAGAAACAAACCCCATCTCAATAAAAAGTCAGAGTTGCCAAGTGTAAGATGTTAATACAAAATGAGCTTGATTCTATATCAAATATTTTCCCTTTTTCCAACTCAGGCCTTCTTCTAGTTGATGGACATGATGGAAGAGACATTGTTGGCTTCTGTCTTTCTATGCTTTGTGTTTTCTTCTCCTTAACAATCTTCTCATACCAGTTTTTGAGCTTGTTCTTGACCCTACTGAGGTTTGGGAGGGCAGGAGTAAGGGAACAGAAAAGGTCATAAATTGGTTCTTTTGGGCTGAGTACTTTCCAAATGTGATTCTCTCTCTGGTGGGCATTTTTGTGGGTTCTTCTCGGATTCTCATCCTTGGAGACCTATCACATTTAGGTTTGTTGACCCTTTCAGATCTATCTCTATATGGCACGGTCACCTTGACTCCCTTCTACAGTCCCTAGGAATCAGGTGTCTTCTAGCTTCTTGTTCCTGGGATTTCTTTGCTTGTCTAGCTGTCTCTGCCTCTCTGGGCCCACTTTGATAACATTGTAGCTCTCTCTACCAAGGGACTTAAATCTCATCCACCAGAAACATTCATACAACCCTTGTACCAGCAAAAATTTAGGAGAATAGCTCGATTGCAACAGGGCCACCCTTCCACAGGTCATTCTGGCTAGCTTAGGCTTGAGTCAGGCTTCAGTATTCTGTGCCCATCAATGATAAGGGAAAACCTAGTTGTTCAACTAGGTGCCATGGAAAGTCCATTCACTATGCAGGAGTAAAGTGAGATAATAGTAGACCACTCTTCTGTTCTGAGTAAGTGGGAGAAACCTCAAAGTGTAGCTTTCCCCCAAAGAAATACTCTTCTCAAATGTTTTTCCATTTTCATTCTCTCTCTCCCTTTCTCCTTTTTATATTTTCAAGGTAAGTAAGGTGGATCCATGACTTTGGAAACCACTTTAACTTTTTGGTGGGGACAAATTAAGTATATGGTGATCTGTCTCACACTCAATTTGGCATCAGATATAGATTATACTGATGTCTCAGTAAAAAATCAAAGCAAGAGAAATCCCCCTTTAACTACTTTAGTAACAGCCTTATTTGCAGTTCAAATAATCATTTTGAGGAAATAAGCAAATTAAGTAATTCTAATGGTTTTATTAATTATAATCTCAGAGCCTAATACAGTTTCGGATACAAAGAAAGTACACAGCAAATGTTTGTTTGAAGAGGAAAGGGAAGAGGAGAGGCAGACACGTAACCTTTTATAATCTGATAAATGTACCCGTATTCCAAAGCCCTACTTTTTCTCCTTTAGCTTCTGCAAGCTTTGACCTTGATCTTGGTCTTAGCCCCAACAGTCATGTTTACTATGCTTGCATCTACTACCTCTCTTTGGGTGACTGATTATCTGACTTTGGTCATCTCTCTAAGTTCACATTTGCCACAAAACCTGGTTTTGGGGTAAGCTTATACTCCTCTGATGATGAATCCTGACCTACCTTATTTTTATTAATTTATCAAACAATTATTGAGAATTTACTATAAGTCAGGCATTAAGCAGGCATTAAGAATACAAAGCTTAAAAGGATATGGAATTCATATATTAACACAAATAACTGATGTACAGGATAGTGCTTTAGGGGGGTTATCTTGCTTAATACTTACAATAACCCCATAAATAGATATCGTTTTTATCCTTTCCACTTTATAGATGACAAAACAAAACACAAGAAGGTTAAATAAATTGTTCAGGCTCCCATAAGAGTAAGATGGAGCTGGCAGTCTACATCTTTGGTTGGTTCATTGGCATTTTTAACCAACATGCTATGCAACTTCATCTGCTTGGTTCTGCCTGATGTATTGAATGACTTCTCTCTGCTTCTAGGGTAGAGCTGGTGGGTCAGTGATGGGGCTGTAACTGGTGCTGGCGATGGTAATGAAGCTCCTCATGAAAATTATGGAGATGCAATATTGTGTGGTAATAAAGGGCATTGGTTAAAGCTATGGCTTCAATCTTTATTAGCTGTGTCTCCTCTTTATTCTTTATTATAATTGAGGCATAATCCTTAATTTTCTAACCTGTAAATTAAGAATAATAAGGATACCTACTCAGGGTTGTAGGGAAGGTGAAACAGAATTTAACAAAGTATGTGACACTCAGGAGGCATTCAATAATTTACAGCTTTTATTTTTTGAACTACATATGTATATATATTTTAATTTTTTAAAATGTTTAATTTAGACAGAGAGACAGACAGAGTGTGAGCAGGGGAGGGGCAGAGAGAGGGGGAGACACAGAATCCGAAGCAGGCTCCAGGCTCTGAGCTGTCAGCACAGAGCCCGATGCAGGGCTCGAACCCATGACTGTGAGATCATGACCTGAGCCAAAGTCAGACACTTAACCGACTAAGCCACCCAGGTGCCCTGAAATAAATATATTTTTTAAAGTATAATATATGAAAAATATTCAAGTTTGTTCTTCTGAAAATGTCCAAGGCTTTGCTCTTAGTAGGACATTTGAAATGAGAAACTTTTATTATTTCTATTTTAGAGAAGAAGGAAATGATACAAAGAGCTGCCAGAGACCTAAGAATTTGGGTTTTGTTTTTATTTATTTTTTATTAAAAAATTTTTAATGTTTATTTATTTTTGAGCGAGAGAGAGTGTGTGCACAGGAGGAGCAGAGAGGGAGGCAGAGAATCCAAAGCACGCTCCACGATGTCAGTGCAAAGCCCGATGAGGGGCTCAAACCCATGAACTGTGAAATCATGACCTCATCCAAAGTCGGATGCTGAACTGACCGAGCCACCTGGGTGTCCCCAAAATTTGGTTTTTAGAAATAAGATTTCTTGCCTCTGTGTTCTTACTCTGTGGTGTGCATAGGTCAATGAAAAGCAAGTTTCAGCATTTGTGTTTCTTCCCCCAGGAAGACTTTTTTACCTTGAATTCCATAACACTAGAAGACCTGTGTAATTCACATACTTTCTACTCAATTTGTGACTTTAAAATGGCAAGATGGCTGCAAAGTGAGGCCTCTCCCCACTGGGGGGACCTCAGGCCCACTGATGAAAGATAATGGCTTCTACGAAGATGTGCAAGATACACATGAGGTGTGAGAGGGAGCTCACATGGGTAGACCTTCTTTAAGTTCCTAAAAGATAGTAAGGTAGTGAATGACACAACTCTATTTCAGCTGTGAATGAAAGCCTGTATTAGCGACTGAGGTTCTATGTGGAGTTGGGTTTGGCAATGCTGTCGCAGTTTAGCATTTGATCTTTGGATAAAAGTTGGCTAAGTAGAACATTATGTCATCAAAATGAATAGACTGCTTTGTGACATTGGAGGACACATAAAATATGCAAAATCATTCTCACAAAAGGACATAAAGCACATTATATCTGTTTGGGGTTACGTGAACTCCAGAAAGAAATCCATAGATTTGAATTTAAAATTATTTTTTTTAAATTAAAATCTTTTGTAGGGCACCAGTTTAAACATTAGAAAGAGAAATTATCCTCTAAAACATGAGACAAAGCTTAATTTCTTAGATCCCTACTGTTCCATTTTATTTTGAAAGGCCCAGAGGGAGTAAATTCTAAAAACATGAAAATGACCTGTAGCTGCATGGCATGGCTTCTACTGTGAGTTTCTCAGAGAGCCCACAGACTCTCAGGATGTTCTTGCTAAAGCATAGTGGAGAATTGTCTCTTCAGTCTTCTCTCTGTCGTTGAATAAGGAGAAATTCAGTGGGGGGAGAATTTTCCATTTATCTATACATAAGAAGAAGGTAGTGAGGGAAACAGAGAGAAAGAGACAGACAGCCTCAGAGATGGAAATAAAAGGGAGGCATTCTGAGCAAGCAAGCCACTTAACAGCTTCTCTGTGGCCCAAATGGGAAACCACATGCAGACCTATTTTCAAGCAAATGAAGTTATTTCCCAAATTTGCTTATAGAAAAGAGCTGGACTCATTCATCAGAATGTTTCCAGGAAGGTTGAAACTGTCCAGTACTATTGTACTGATAACACCTGGCCTAGGGCTTGGCTTATGATAGATGGATGGTAATATTTGTTAAATGCAAAATGTGAACGATCAAATTTCTCCCTCTTTATGTTTTTTTGGTATAAGAAACTAAGGTATTTTGAATTTAAATGCAAGTACGCTTCTCTTAGCTTAGGGCAGACCCTGCAATAGATACGGTTTACAATTTTTGAGCCTTACAGACCACTTTAGGAAGAGCATTCCTTGGAAAAAATATCTAAGTAATAACAATCTTATTGTAACCAATTATTTTGGACAGCATTTTAACTCTTTTAAGTAGAGAATTCATTCTAGCATGTGTGTCAAAGGATATAGGCCTAACTAGATCTGAACATTGCTTGTGGGGAGACTTAGCTGCTGAGGTTGATTAGTTAAGGCCATTTGAAGCAGGATCACAGAGGTTTTGTATTAGTCTATTCAGGCTGCCATAAGAAAATATCATAGACTGGGTGACTTAAACAGCAGAAGTGTTTTATTACAGGTTTGGAGGCTGGAAGTCCAAAATAAGGATGCTGGCTTGGTTGAGTTCCAGTAAGAGCTCTCTTTCTGGCTTGCCAATGGTGCCTTTTTGTAGTATTCCCACATGGCAGAGAAAGAGAGACAGCAAGAACACTCTTCTTACAAGGTATCCTACATAGCAGATAAAGAGACAGCAAGAGCACTCTACTAACAAGGGCACTAATCTCATCACAAGGGCCCCATCCTTATGGCCTCATCTGAACCTAATTACCTCATAAAGCCTGCATTTCCAAATAACATTACATTGGGGGTTAGGACTTTTAACAAATACATTTTGGCAGGACATAACCCAGTCCACAGCATTCGTGTTGAGTTAATTGGATTTATTCTGAATTGTCTACAGTGTCTTAAGCAGCTGAGCAACAGAGAATAAGATCACAGTGTATGTTTCAGGAAGATAATCCTGAGTAGGAAGGATTGAAGAATAGTTACAGTTAGTGATGTGGAAAGACGTGAACTGTAGATAGAGGACTTGATTGTAAATGAGATGTCACAGATTTAGAATAAGGTGCTGGCAGCAGAGAAAATAAAAAATCAAAGATTTATGAAAAATGAAGAATCAACAAGTTTGGGCAACCACTTAGGTGTAGGGTTTGAAGGAAAGGGAGGCATTAAAGTGCCTCTGAAGTTTTGAGCCTGTGCAATATGAAGAATAGCGGTGTCATTGATAGATCCAGGGAGCTTTCCAAGGAGGAACCAAAGTTTGATGTGCAGAGGATGAAGACTTGAAGGAATATCCCATTTTCCCAGCTAGGTGGCACCTGTGTATGTATGCATCTATGTCTATATACCCATCTAAATAACAATGTGAGCTCTTAGGCAGCTGAAGTCTATTTTAAATATGAAATACTAGCTGGAAGTAATTGAGTCATAAATTAATAAACTTGATTTAACAAATATTTATTGAGCACTCTCTCTGAAAAATGGGAGATCGAAAGATTAATAATCCTTGCCATCTATCAGCTTATAATTTAGTGAGGGGGTCATGTACTTAAATAATGTTAGTCTAAAGTAGACTGAGATATTATGGTAGAGAAAATATCATCTGTTAAAGGTACATGTTCTAGGGGAAAGGAGGTTGATTTAATATTTAGAAAAACTTCTACTTGGAAGGAGTAGGGCTTGATCTAGTGTTTGAAAAATGGTTGGACTCAAAATAAATGAGGAGATTATTCCAGAAATAAGGTATCACATGTGCAAAGATCCTGAGGTGAGAAAATGCAAAAGGGCATGGTTGAGAAAGAAGAGCAGAAAATTCTGATGTAAGTGTAAAAAAGGTAGAAGTGCATGGCAGAGGAAAGCATCTGTCCTAAAGTTTATGTGTTCTCAATGGGGCAGTGTTACTCCAAAGGGAGGGAAAAAAATAGTTCTTACTTTCAATTATTTTTTAATTTTTAATTTTATTTTAGTTTTGAGAGAGAGACAGTATGAGCAGAGGAGAGGCAGAGGGAGAGGGAGACACAGAATCTGAAGCAGGCTCCAGGCTCTGAGCTGTTGGCACAGAGCCCGATATGGGGCTTGAACCCATGGACTGGACTGCGAGATCATGACCTGAGCTGAAGTCGACGCTCAACCCACTGAGCCACCCAGGCACCCCAGTTCTTACTTTTTAAATATACAAAGCACAGATATACATACAATAAATAATCAGGCATACAGTGATTCTGTGGTATTGAAATGGTGTGTGGGTAATTAGAAAAAAAAATACCTAAAAAGGCTTCCTTAAGGTGAGAAACACTGATATTGATGGTTTTCAGCAAAACAATGAATTTTGTGAAGCTCTTCAGAAGAGAGTAACTTGCTTTACCTGAGTTCTGGTTCTGGAGATAGAGCACTGATTTGAGGTGAGTGTGGGTAATTTGGGTAAAAATACTCTAGAAACTAAAATTGGTTAATATAATTTTGGAAATTATATGTAAGGTAAATTATGCAAAAGTTGGCTTTTCCCTGACTCATGGATAGAATGACTTCTAAAGTAATTTTTACCCTTCTCTTGGATTTTGGTGACTTGGCATTATAAGGCACATGAATCGCAGGATGCTTTCAGAGTCCATTACAGTCATTAAATAATGAAGATTCTTCAGTCTCACCAGTTCCATTAAGAGTGACATCATCACTTTCTAAACGCAAAGACATAGACCTGTCCTTTGTCACATTGCAGAACAGTTTGGTGATAAATCTAAGATTGAAGGTTATTATTTTTATTCCAGGAGATGCTGTCAGTTTATTTTGATCATTTAATTAGCAAGTTTTATGAAAACACAAAATGTGTAATTATTATAAATTCCAGGCTCCATGGGGGAAAAGACTTAGAAAATTAGAAGTTACATTTACAGATCTAATAGAGAGTTAGAGAAACAATATAGAAATTCAGGAGAATTTATGTTAGAATGAGTTTATGTAGTGATCTGATAACCTACTTTTAGTAAATAAATAGGTAAATAAATAAACCCTTTAGCTTTTTTAATAATGTGTATCTTCTTTAGGATAGTAATACTATGTTCACTATCAAATTTCACAAAACTAATTAGGAGTCACAGAGATAAGCAGTGAGAATGATATAGACAATTTACATTAACCTTGGAAAACCAGAATCTGGCATAACTCAGGAGGAACAAAAAGAGTCAATATAGATTGCAATAGGAATGTGTGATAGATTATATTGCTGTTGATGAATATCTACTTCATCACCTTACTGAAGACTGGCTTGGCCACATGACTTACTTTGGCCAATACAGATGAATGGAAGTGATGTGTGTCACACCCAGGGAGAAGCTTCGAGAGTGGGTTCACACTTTGCCAAACTCCTTTTCTCTGCTGTGATGCCCACAGTGTTCCAGACAGAGATGACTACTGCAGGCGAGTCCCAGAATAAGCTATAGTCAGTCCACTATGACATGAGCCATGAGTGAGAAATGGAACTCTGAGTTTGTAAGCTAATGCTATTTTGTTTGTTACTATAGCATAGCTCTGCCTAATCTGACTATTACTGAAGGCTAGGATGGCAAGGGATCAATGAGTGAATGCAGTTCATGGGGTTGATTTACGAGAAGTGTGGAAAATCCTTCCCTGCAGAGAAAACCATCTGGCAGGAACTCAGTAGGAGAGGCGATGATTATAGTTGAATGGTCATTCAGTAGGGAAGACAGTGCATTCACTGCTAGTTATGTTTATGTGTACATTTGTGCATATATCTGTTTCAGTTAGCAGACAGAAGAATACAACCATTTTATGGGGGGGGATAAGTAATGAAAAATGGTTGCTTCTTTATTATTTTTCAACCATGCATTGCAATTCAAAATAATTTACCTCCCCTTAGAAAGTGGGAAGTTTCAAGGAAAAAAAAAAAGCCTAACAATGTGTTTGCCTATGACCTTGAGTTAGGGTTTTCTATCATTCACTCATAGTATCTTCCAGTCCTATAGCTTACTATTTGCATCTGAGCATGCATCATATTGCTTTTCTGCCTTTCAGCTTTTATTATTTGAGTGTGACCACTATCACTCCAGTAGCACTTCTTCAATGTTATTGATTTATTAAAGAGAAAAATCCATCCATGTGAAATGATGGTGATTAATAGATAATATTTTTAAAGCACTTACTTTTGAAGAATTTCCCTTGTATTATTATCCTTTTTATATCCTCACAACGATCCTGTGCAGCAGGTACTATTATTATTCTGATTTATCAGTATAAGAAACTGAGGCACAGAAAGGTTAAAGTTGTTCAGTTGCACAGAGAGTGGCAGAGGATGGATTTAAGAAACTAGAAAATTAGAATTAGGATCCAGGAAGCCATTTTCCAGTCTGTTGCTAATGAGTGGGCAAATTTAAGCAATTTCATATCTCTGGAACTCAGTTTTTCATGTTTCCAATAAAAAGAGTTGACTAGGAGAGTCTCCCGGCTGTAAAACTCTATAAATCTCTGCATCATTAAATAACTACATTTAAATCACCTCATGCATTATGAGAAAGAACTGTGACATATTAGAAAGGCTACAAGGTTTTGTGTGACCCAAACTGTGATGTCTGGCAAGTCTCTTAACTTTACTGAACCTGTTCCTCGTGTGTAATTGTCAGTAATACAATTATTGTCAGAAATTTATTGTCATGTCTAATTGAGATAATGTATTTTGGAGTTCTTTGCTAATTTTAAAGAACAGTATAAGTAAAAGAAATTATCACCATATAAAAGACACTATTCATCCATTCTTTTATCGAGCTACCCATCCATTCATCCATTAAATATTTATTAAATGCCATCAGAAGTTTGGAGAGCAGGGTTACCTCCCTGTAAGGAGCTCATAGTCTAAGTTGGAGATAGGAGAGAGGCCAGATTGTCAAGGAGCTTGGACACCATGTTAGGGAGGTGAGATTTTAACCTGTAGGAGGTGGGAATCCATGGAAGGATTTTTAAGGAGAGGAATGTGACTAAATTTGTACTAAAACTATTAGTCTAGCAGGGCTGTGGGAGGATGGAGTGGAGGGAATGAGACAAGAGACAGAATTGGTGGCAATAGTACAGCTTCTCCTCATCACCATCTGAGATGTCAAGCACTGTTTGGCCATAAGTAGTCCTGAAACTGCAGCCATGAGAGACCTCAGAGTCTGCATGGGTACCGAGGTGGGAAGAGAAAGGGACAATAGGGACAAGAGTCTGTCAGTTATGCTGGCAAGGCTTACTCAGAGATGGCCGAAATGGTGGTATTATTGGGGATTCGCCCCCACATACTCTACACTCCACTGTCCTGTGCTAAGCTGGTACCTACGGAAGCACGAGAGTACTAAGAATATAATAGGTGGATATATAAACTTGATCTTACTTTGATCATTACATTCAGTCTGGCTTTCCTTATAAGCCAATCTCTAGAAAATCTAACAAACATCAAACTGTAGAAAAATGGTTATGTTTGTGTTATTCCTTTGTTCTATTGTTTTCTGGTAGAAGTATCAGAAGGTGGGAAAGCCAGAGGCCTAGATAAGCCAATAATTCTGTAATTCGTAATCCACCCCTGCCATTGACCACAGTAAATAAAAACAGATATCCAGGGATGTAACATACATAGATCTTTCCAAATATATAGATATATATACACACACATCTTTCCACATATGTGAATCAAAATACTTGTTCTCAAAATTTGTATTAGTAAATACAGAATATCATAGAATTTAATAAAGTTGCCAACTCTGGAACCAAGTTGTCTGGTTTCAAATCCTGGCTCATCTTCTTGCGGGCTGTGCAACCCTGGATAGGTCATCTACTTCTCTGTGCCTCAGTTTTTTTAACTATAAAATGGAGAAAATTGTGTTCCTCCCAGTTAAAGGTGTTTTGAAGGCTTCCTTGAATAGAAAGGGCTCAGAACAAGGTCTGGACCATCGGAAGAGCCTAAATAATGTTAATTCTTATTAATTGTATTAGCCATGATTACTATTCATGCTGCTAAGGAGGCAAGTGTGCCTCCTCATGGGCCTTTCTAAAGACAGAAGTATCAAATTTAAATGTAAGGCAAGCAAGAAGTTTGCCCTTAGCACAGAGGCAAACAGAGTCAGAGAATGGTGAGACAGAAACTTAGAACCGGGAGTGAAGTCCAGTTCCTTTTAGAGTCACCTTGTTAATTATAGCTTCCGCATCTCAGACATTTGCAAACCGCTCTTCCCTAGCGGAACTGATTTTGGAGTTGTCTGTTTCCTATTTCCCATCGTCTCCCTGAGCCTGAGCCTGACCTGAACCTGAACCCCTGTGACTTACAGATGTACCAGCACAGACCTTCTGCTTTCCAAGTGTCAGAATTTCTGGGTGCTCACCATTGGCTAAATGCTTTGGCACAGGACATATCTGAGTGGCTTATAAATAGAGCTGTGACTGGGTTGACGCCAATTCCTCCTGCACCAGAAATACTTAATAATCTCCTTGCAGGTGCTTTCAAACTGACTTCCTAGTAGAGCAGCAATAATCAGTACCATCACATCCTAACTTTACTCTAGATTGCTAAGTCTTTGAACTTGGGCTGGTTTTTATCAAAATTATGAATTACTAGGGGCGGCTGGGTGGCTCAGTCTGTTAAGTGCCTGACTTCAGCTCATATCATGATATCACGGTTCATGAATTTAAGCTCCGCGTCGGGCTCTGTGCTGACAGCTCAGAGCTTAGAGCCTGTTTCGGATTCTGTGTCTCCCTCCCTCTCTGCCCCTCCCCCGCTCATGCTCTGTCTCTCTCTCTCTCACAATAAATATTTAAAAAACACCCTATGAATTACTATATGGATGCAGTAGGGATTCCCTCCACTTAATTCACAAAAATTTCAAAAAAAGGAATGAAATTTCTTTTTCAATTTCTTTATTCAATGGAATAAACTGCCTGGTAAATTTGATTTTAAATTTCTTGAAAAATACTCACCACAGAAAAGAAATGGAGATATTAGCTAATGCTATGTTGGTTATCATTTTGCAATATGTAAATGTATGAAACCATTATGTTGTACACCTTAAATGAAACTTATACAATGCTATGTGTCAATTATATCTCAATAAGGCTGGAAGAAAAAAACTTTACAAAAAACTTACAATGTCAAAAATCATAAGGAATATTAAAGTGTAGATGCCAAATTTGGAAAATTTTATGAGTTATGATGACTGCATAATTAATTTCTTAAGGTGGAAATAAGGTGTAAAAGTCAATAAGGAAAATACTGAAAATGGAGCAAACATAAATTTGTGGCAGACATAATTAAAATAAATAAACATGACAAATTTTCAACTTCACTAGTGATCATATAAAGTTACTTTTTTTGCCTATGAAATTGGTCATGATTAAAATAGGTAATTATGACAAAGCTACCATAAAAGTTATCTCTTACATTGTCTAAACAGTACAATACTTCAGGAACACAATCTGACCATATGTTAGCAAGGGCTAGCCAAAGGTCTTAGAAGAATCCATACATTTGATTCAGTGATTTGAGTTCTAGAAATCTCCTCTATTGAATTAGGGGTTCATGAAAAGATTGTACAAAGATATTTACTACAGTCTTGGTTATAATAGCAAATAAACCCAGTGACATCAACAACAACAAAATAGCAAAACAAGACAAAAACAAAAGAACCTGTAAATGAGTATTTTTAATGAGTTAAAGGTGGAGAGTGGTCCCACAGATTATGGTTCACTACTATGGTAGAATTATTACCCACCATCTTTTAAAAAAGTTTTTATTTAAATTCCAGTTGGTTAATACACAGAGTGATATTAATTTCAGGTATACAATTTAGTGATTTAACCCTTCCATGTAACACCTAGGGCTCATCACAAGTGCCCTCCTTGTCCCCATCACCTATTTAACCCATCCCCCGACACACTCCCCTCTGGTAACCATCAGTTCGTTCCCTGTAGTTAAGAGTGTTTCTTGGTTTGCCTCTCTCTCTTTTTTCCCCCTTTGCTCTTTTGCTTTGTTTATTAAATTCCACATATGAGTGAAATCATATGGTATTTGTCTTCTCTTTCCTTCTACCTGTGCAAAAATATGAATGCTTCATGAATTTGTGTGTCATTCTTGCGCAGAGACCATGTTAATCTTCTCTGTAATGAACACTACCCAACATATTTTAATGGGTCCATTATTAACCATGTTTGGAAATAATTTTTAATAACATGAAAATACATGCATGTATCCATCATACTTCATTATATATATGTGATAGACATATCAAGCTGTTATTACCATGTTTTGGAAGAACTTTTATTAACTTAGGGATATGTAAGTACATATGTCACAATATATGTAAATATGATAATACATAATTACATCATAATAAAATACTGCCTACATTTAAAAAAGTAAATCTACACATATACACAAACACATATACTGTGGAAAAAGACTGGAAAGAAATAAAACCTTAACTGCATGTAATTGCTGTTTGGTAGAAATGATGGAGCTAAAAGACACTTAAAATAGCATGAACAGTCCTGCTATAGAGATGTGATTTATGCAGCATTTTTGCATACTTCTCAAATTGAGCCTCACCACAATTCTGTGGGTGAGTGCAAGCAGGTATTATTTCCCCTCTTTATAGAGAAAGGTGCTGAGGCTCAAGGAGGTGCTTGGTTTAATCAAGGTCAAAAGGCAGAACTGAAATTTGAACATGGGTCATTTGATGCCATATCTGGAGCTGCTTTCACTAAAATAAGTTGACTCTTTAAGATCATATGGCTAGAAAATCTATAGCTATAGGGAGGTCAGGAAATGGTGAGGACTTGCAGTTATAATTCTTGAAAGTTTCACAGCTGTTATAGGAAAAGTCAAACGAAATTCTAAATAGTAAATGCAGATGAAAGTTTCTGCAGGCTTAAAGGAAATTCTTTATTACTCACAATATCTTCGCATACTGGCTAAATAGAAGAGCCTTTTTCATGAGTCATCCCTGAGACTTTTGAGGGAAAGCAAGTGGGCATTATCTCAGTCTATACAAAAGGAGACAAACTCATAAATAAGAATATACTTGACACTCCCACACACTGAAACTGTGGATGAGAGTGAGGTAAATTGCACAGTCCTGACTTCTGCATCATGAAGTGGTTTCATACTCTTATGCCCCAAACAGGGTATGCTGCTGAGGGGTCCTCAAGGCTTATTCATAGGTTGAGTATGAGCAAACGCACTGCTCCCTGAGATGCATACATCTCTAACTTAGTTCCCTTCATATTCCATGTTGTGTTCTCAATAAAAATGGAAGCATTCTTACTCAATAATTTTGGAATTAGGAAAATGAACATTGGAGTAACTTTATACTCATCAGGAAGCCACAACATGTAACCTTTACTCCTCCTTCATTTGAAAAAAAAAACTATATGTGATTGGTACAGGAAGTCCCTGTGGGGTATCTCCTGGGTGCCAATTATTTTTATCTCTCATAACAGGTTTTATTTCATTTCCTCAATAAGTACTCATTTATATAATTTGCTCTTTCCTCTTAAAGTATTATCTATTTCATTCAAGCTCTAAAAGTTTTCCCTCAGCTTTCTGTTTGGCTAGAGTGCTTTGCCTTCTGAATTTTCTAAATATTTTTCTTAATCCATCAAATCAGATGCATAGATAGACCTAGTGTTCATTATTCCTAAAATGTAAAATACTATGCTAATTTATTTTATGCCTGATTCTACCTTTGTGCTATGGCATATTGAAAAGCATTCTGAACAAAGAAGATACTAGTAACTATTAATAGCTGATTGGGAAATATTATGACTCCTCCATATTTAGAATACAGTCTAATGTCAGTATATTTTGGCAAATATACATTACAAAAAAGGAATGCCTTTGTTATTTTTTTTTTAAGTTCTGATGGCTCTTAACAACTTAGAGATCATAACATAATACCTTGGAAGTAGGTATGTTCATCTCTGGTCACACCTTTGCTCACCCTCTCAACCTCATGTCTTATCATTTAACCCCCCATATTTGGACTCTTAACAAATGAGAACAAATTATTGGTGGGGTTAGATTACTGTACATAAAAATGTGTTAGGTGATAAAAGGGTAACAAAAACATATACTCAAGAGTGTAGAGTAAGACCAGTGTTTGTATGTGTCTGGAGAATGTAGGTGCATTAGTTTAGCATTTGAACCGTTCTGGAGCTTTAATAGGCTATACTTAGGAAAGGAAACTAAATATACTCATCTAAATTCAAATAGCAATATAAACCAAACAGTAATCAAAGCAGTATAAAGCATGTCAAAATATGTTATGGAGGGGACCTAGGTTTAGATTGAGAGAAATTGCTGTATTGTGGAGTCATCAAGAAAGTTCGCATGGAAAGTTGGTGAGAATGATTGCAGTATGGTTTGTAATAATATCAACTTTAGATCAAGACAGGCCTGGGTTTGAATTCTGGCTTTGTGATCTTGAGCAAGTTATTTTACCTCTCTTGAGTTTTGGTTGTCTTCTGTTAAACTGGCTTAATAAAACTTACCTTGTAGATGTGGTGGAAGAATTCAATAAAATGAAATATGTAAAGCATTCAGCTTAGTTCCTAGTACACAGTAAATGCTGAGCAATGGTAGTTGTTATTAATTAAATTGGAACTTGAATGACAGGTTATATTTCCATGGTGGGAGCTGGGATTGAGGGAGGAGGAGAGACAGGACACAAAAATAGAGGCAGAAGATTTTGTTGGTGGGACAAAGGCATGAATAAGGATGAGAAGGTCTAAATATGCAGATACATTTAAGAGAATATAAATGGACCACACTGAAGATTTTGGAGGAGGGGCAAGGATGTTACACCATTTGTATTGAACAGAGGCAGTTTGCTTCAGGTCACAAACCATTTATTTGACCTTAGCAGGTGGCTTGGCATCTTCCTGTTGGATGCTGAGATGCTGTTTTTTGGCAAGGTAAACATCCTGTATTTATTTGGTTACTTGCTTCACAGCACCGTGGAGTGTCTTACTCATTATATAGTTCTTTTATGACACACCTGTGAGGTAGGAAGAGCTGTGGGTAAAAATGCCTGGCATGAACTGAATGGCCCACAGCAGGTGATTGTGCTGTGGGGATGGGCCTGGCTCTAGGTTTTCTTCTTCCCAGAGCCTCCCTGTAAAAGCCCATTTGGCCAATCATGGCTTTTCTCATTACACATCTGCTCTGGGAGAGAGAGCCACTGAGCACTGTCAGGACTCAAGCAAGAGGCTTCCAAGTTTTCTGCAAATGACTCATGGAAATAGTTTTGCTTTATATATATGGAATATAGATCTGTAATTATGAAAACACTTGCACATAATTTCCACAATAGCATGGTACCAATAAGCAGGTGCTTCCTGGGTTTACAAAAAGGCTCATCCCACTTCTAAAATGTTTATTTTTGTAATATCTTTGATGTTCAACTTGCGATTTTCTTTGGACAGATCATAGCTGTTTCTTCTTTTCCTCTGACGAATGACTAAAGTGAGCAGACATGGCAAACATCTTATGAAGTCATGTAAACTTTGGAGAACATTTGTATTCACCAAAGTCACAAAGCTAAGGCAAAAATGACCTCACTGATTTTTCCTCAGTTTTTCATGAGCAGTGAAAGGAGAACACTGGTGAAGGAAGGGCTCTCATGCAGGATTATGGAGGTGAAGGCCTTGCATGGCAAGGATGCTCAGGGATCATCTAAGTGATGTTTTATTTTTACAGAAGAGAGCAGCAGCCAAGAATTTAAGAACGTGATTCTCAACCTTGGCTGCTATTGGCATCATCTGTGGAGATTTGAAAACAACTTCTTTCTCAGCTCCATTTCCAGAGTCTCTAATGTAATGGGTTTGGTGTGTGGTTAGAACACCTAGAGTTTTAAAACCACTCCCTGCCCTTCTGTGCAGCCCCCAAATTGAAAGTCACTTTTTTCTAAGCCACTTGTACTAATGAACTAATACGCTCTTAATAAGATATGTCAGTATGAGCAACCAACATCTGTCAGTGGTAGCCCAAACTGCTCCATCTGAAGCGATTTCCTCCAGCCTCCAAACTTCCTTCTGTAGAGTCTTTTGTTCATCTTTCTATTTGCACTGCTTTCACAGCCATGACATTGGTCCATCATCACTAAACTAGCAAAACTGAGTTGTCAGAAAAGGAGGCACCGAAGGCCTCATTCTCAGATGTAGCTGATGAATCTGTAATACGTACCCTAGATGTATTTGTATTTTAACCCCAAACAAAGGCCCTGCTAGAAAAAAGCCTTCATGATAACCTTGAAATAATAACTCATAGGTGGTTACTTACTGTCTGTGAAGAGACCATCAGATTTTCTCTATGAAGTCTATGAGCCGGACCAACCAGGAGAGCTTCATGGTCTCTAGATGTAAAGGCGTGGATATGCAAGCTCCTCTCGGGCCATTGCATCTGAGAACAAAAGGATTGTCATTTCAGTTACAAAGGCTAGGATTCGTTCTTCTCAGTTTGGATGTTTTCTCCCTACTCCCAACCCTTCTGTAAATAGGAGAGGGCCTGAAATCAGAGTCCTTTTCCTGGAACAAAACTGAAGGATGCTTGGCTGTGCCTGACCAAAATGCACCTCTTCATAGGGTATGAAAATCTGGAAAAGACATGAATTCTGTAGTAACTTAACCTAAGAAATCTGCTTTGTGCCTCCACTATGTGTTTCTAGTGTTTGTCTTTACCCCTTGCTTGATTCTGTCTTTCCATAAGGTTACATTTAAGTAATTAGGCAGTTATGAATGCTATTTTGAGTACATATTTCTTCCATAAAGCTTCACAGAAGTCTGGAAACCAATTTGTTCATAGATTAAAATTCCTACTGTCATTGTATTGTCTATTTTCTTCTCCAGGATGATAGCATTTGATTCTTCCTATAGTAGGATTATAGTTATTTGTGGAATTGTCTGTTGGAAACATCTTTTCAAGCGCACCTGGGTGGCTCGGTCGGTTGAGGGTCTGGCTTCAGCTCAGGTCATGATCTCGCAGTTTGTGGGTTCGAGTCCCGTGTCAGGCTCTGTGCTGACAGCTAGTTCAGAGCCTGGAGCCTGTCTTCAGATTCTGTGTCTCCCTCTCTGTCTGACCCTCCTCTGCTCACGCTGTCTCTCTCTCTCTCTCTCCCTCACTCTCTCTCTCTCAAAAATAAATAAAACATTAAAAAACATTAAAAAAAGAAATATCCTTTCATCATGTTACATTTAGTAAGGTGTGGAAAGAGAGGAGAGAAAGGCATATAGAACAAAGAAATAAATCATGGGGACTTTAACTCTATATTTAAGAACTTTATGCCTGACTTTAAATTTTGGCCATGATTAATTAGCTTTTATCAGACTTCCCCTCCCACTAAAGTATGTATCAGTATGGAGAAATATATAAAACAATTATTTACAGGAAATGGCAGCAACCAATGCAAGGCTGAGCTCTTGGAGCTAAGGGAAACACATGAGCTACATCCTGCATTCACCCTGATTTCTCCCTGAATACAATTTCCAAACCACTATATGGGGGAATAGAGCCCAAGCAGAAAACAGCATTTTTTTGCTATCAGAGGAAACAGACTGGTGTTTGGAGTTACCATGGTGACTGGGATTTGAGGGGTAGGATATTAGAAGAAGCTACAGAGGACCTTCAAAAATCTACACAAAAATTCACACTGGGTCTTTAGCTGACTCATAAAGCGGAACATGTACAGAATGAGATTTCAAGAGATGGAACAGAGGAAAAATGAAGGGAGGCTGAAATATAATTAGGAATTTTAGAGGTTTCACAACTCTGTGGAGACATTAAACTTTGTGTCCAGCTAGTGAACTCCCTAGGCTTGTTATTGTCATTGAAATACCACATCCTAGAAGTTAGGGGGAATGCTAGGAGTATGCTAGGAGCAAGGGTTGGACTCTAGGAGAAAGAGCAAAAGTGAAATAGACCCATCCCAACATAGACTAACATCAAATGTGGCAGGATGAGGGTGATCCTCTAGTGATTTAGTTGTCTGCCAGATAAAAACTTAATGTCCTTTAGAAGATATCCAGAGCACCTATGATATATCATTGATAATATCCAGCATTTAATAAAAAGTTTTAGGCATGCAAATAACTGGGTAAAGTGACAAATAATTAAGAGATAAAACAGAAAAAACAGACCTAGATATGATATAAATATGGATGTAGTTAGTAAGGATTTTAAAATAACCATGATTTATATGTTAAAAATAAAGGAAAATATTGGCAAAATGAATAAAAAGATGGAATATTTCAATAGACAATTGGAATCTATTAAAAGAATATGATAGAGATCTGGGTCTGCAAAGTACAATATTTGAAATTAAGGTCTTTATACCTGGTATATGACTATTTAGTCCAGGTTCTCATGGTATTTATATGGAATAAAATCTGATGTAAATAGAGAAACCAATAGGTATAAGATGATTAATGACAATGAAATATAAGAGACTGGAATTGCATATGCAAAATAGGACATTCTTTTGTGAACTGTGCTTGATTTTGACCAATGAGATGAGACAACTATAAAACATGATGTTCAAATGACCAGAAATGCATATTTAGTCTGTGTTTTAGTTTGTTAGGGCCACTATAACAGAGTAACACACATTGGTGGCCTAAGCAAAAGAAATCACATGGCCTTCTCCCTATCTGTGTGTCTAGGTCCAAATTTTTGCCGAAGTTAATTGTAATTAAGTTGCTGTTGCTTCCAACCCAAAAACCTAATAATTGAAATAATTGGAACAGGATGTAAACCTTTGAGGATTCATCATATTTGGAAATGATCAGAATGGAACAAAACTTGGAATTCCAGATGGACAAACCACCTGTTTCCTTGGCAGTCAAGAGGAGGAAGAGCAAGGAGTCTGGAATGAACTGGAGGAAAAGAATGGTGGAAATAAGAGGAAGATTGATTTTGGGGGCAATCATGTAGGAGAGGCCTAACTTCAGAGTCTAGTTATTGGGCTGGATTCTAAACTAGATGCTCTAAGATCTACCTCCATATTTAGATTCTCTGACTTGGTCACGTAAAATAGCTATTACTGCATGTTGGTTTCTATTGTAGTTTGATGCTATCTATGCTTATATGTATAGTTCTCAGCTGCCCTGTAAGTCAGCTATATTTCCTTTTTTAAAAATTTTATCTATTTATTTTTGACAGACAGAGAGAGAAAGAGATACAGAGAGACAGAAAGAGAGAGAGAATGCATGCACATGCAAGCAGGGGAGGGTAGAGAGAGAGGTAGAGAGAGAATCTCAAGCTGCTGCTGCTAGCACAGAGCCCCATGTGGGGCTCGAACCCACAAACCGTGAGACCATGACCTGAGCTTAAATCAAAAGTCAGATGCTCAACTGACAGCCACCCAGGTGCCCCAGCTCTATTTCCTTTTTAAATCATATTTTCTGAAGTAACAATATGCCTGGAAGATGATGGTCACATCCATATTCCGGCACCATAGTTATAAACTGGTCTTTAGATCTTCTACATTGGAAAATACATCCGTGCAAGTGCAACTAGTAATCTTAAAAAAAAAAAAAAAAAACCTTGGATTTTCTTTAAACCTTGGTTTTCTTTCTTTACGTGGTGAAGAATAACCCTTGCCCAGGAGAGGTCTGCCCTCTGCCCTGAGCTGCTGGGCGGTATTCTCTAAACCCTTGCAATGCCATTACTGATAGGAGTTTTTGAGGGACTGGAAACTATGAAATTTTAGAGTTTTCACAGCCTCTGAATTTCCAGATAGTCTGACAGAATTTCTGGATAGTCTAACAATGTTAAATATGGTTGGAACTTTGAGTCACACAGTATCAGGTTGACCCCCAGGATGCCTGGAAACTGAGGTCAGCGATGTGGGCAGTCAACCATAGAGCCCGAATAAAGGCTCTGGAAGCCAAGGCTTGGGTGAGCTTCCTTGGGTGGCTCCCTGGTTGATACTCCATGTGTATCATCATATATTACTGCTGGAAGGGTAATGCTGCGTGTGCGTGGCTCCGTGGGGAGAGGATAACTCAAAGCTCTGTGTTTGGAACTTTCCTAGATTCTGCCCTATGTGCCTCTTCTCTTGGCTGATTTCAATCTATCTCTTTTAACCTAACCTAATCTGTATCTGAGACCATAATCATGAGTATAAGTGCTTCTAGTGAGTTCTATGAGTTCTGTGGTCTAAACCACTAAGCCACTAAATGTGGTCTTGGAACCCTGAGTTTGCTAATGGTCAGAAGGGTTTCTAGTGGACTGCCTTCTAACTTCACCCTCTTAAAAAAAAGTAATTTATAATGTTTCTGTAATTACTAGTAGTGACAATTCACCTGTGAAAAACTGCTATTTTATTTTATATTTCAAGTTTTTATTTAAATTCTAGTTAATTGTCATAGATGGTAAATTTGGCTTCAAGTGTAGAACCTAGGGATTCATCACTTACATATAACACCCAGTGCCCATCACAACAAGTGCCCTCCTTAATTCCTATCCCCATCTGGCCAAACCCCCCATCAACCTCCCTCCATCAACTCCCAGTTTGTTCTCTGTCGTGAGTAGCCTCTTATGGTTTGCTTCCCTCTCTCTCTCTTTTTTCCTTCCCTTATGTTTGTCTGTTTTGTTGAAGAACTGCTAATTTAAATCGCTGGCATGAAAATAATGCTGATAGTTGCTCATAATAGAGAAGAGGATTTGGGTTTTAAAATAACTGGCAGTTCTTCTAAGTACTGAGGTATTCATTCATTCAACAAATATTTTCTGAGCACCTTATTATATGCCTTAAAGACACAGTCCCTTCCATAGAGCTGATTCCTAGATTTTAAAGAAAATTTATAATAATGACTAACAGAGAAATCTGATTCAATTTGGACAAGGATTAGATTGTTAAGAGAGACAGATACATCAAGGTCATCAAATCTATTTTGTTGTAATGGTTAAAATTGGTTAAATGTTTGAAGCCCGAGTAAACATGGGCTGACACAGTACCCATACTGTGATATTCATTGCAATTTTTAGCTCTTTCTCATTTTCCTCATCTGTAAAGTGGAGATAATAATATCAACTTCATAGACTTCTTGGGAAGATGAGGTAGGATGATTATTAAATGACCAGTCACAGGGGCGCCTGAGTAGTTCAGTCTGTTAAGCATCCAACTCTTGATTTCGGCTCAGGTTATGATCTCACAGTTCATGAGTTCGAGCCCGGAGTAGCCTCTGTGCTGACAGTGTGGAGGCTGCTTGGGATTCTCTCTCCCTCTCTCTCTGCTCCTCCCCTGCTTATTCTCTTTTTCAAAGTAAATAAACTTAAAAAAAGATCAGTCACATAATCAATACTGTTTATTTATTATTATTATTATTAATATATTCAAGTGTATTTTTTAATGAACCATTAGAAAAATGAGTGTGAGGAATATTACTTCCCAGCATACCTATATTAATGTTTAGTGGCCACTTAGTTCCTTGGTCCCAGGAGCGATTATGGCATCAAGGGGATAGCAGTGCAGGTCCAGTTTTGAACTATATATTGTAGCAGGAAAGCAAATGAACATATTTGGGATTTATTTAGTAGCAGTGACTTAAAGTACAGCTGCTTTCAAATCTGAGAGATTTGGCTATTGTATATTCAGGGGTACAAAGCCCTGGAGAAGGTGAAACTGGATTTTGTGATCATGGCTTTTAGGCTGAAGAAGGATTCTGAAGCAGCTGGGGAAAGTAAAATATTCATTAGTTTAGTCTGTAGCAACATTCACGTGTTTGGATGGTTTCTCATGTG
Organism: Cryptoprocta ferox; assembly: GCA_028646485.1. Classification (NCBI taxonomy): domain Eukaryota; kingdom Metazoa; phylum Chordata; class Mammalia; order Carnivora; family Eupleridae; genus Cryptoprocta; species Cryptoprocta ferox. Next base: position 20,647,442 of record CM053570.1, read on the forward strand.
CAGTGGCTCAAGCTCTGCCCCCAGACCTTTTTTACTTGCACAGAATATACTGAGTGGGTAGTACTGCTAAAGCTTTGGTAAATTGTTTATTTCTGAGATTTTTTTCATTCTCAGGAAGAAACATATTAGATGTTAGCCTACCCAATTAAATTTATGGGATAGAAAGAAGCAACAACATGACATTAAAAGCTAAGCTAACATTTTATGAAATTACAGTACTTTTCCTTGAGTGCATTAAAAAAATAAAGCCATGTCATCCAACGTGGGGCCTTCTGCACCCCCTGCCGTTGAGCAATTTAGCCATTTTAGCTGAGTGCACTTATCTCTTCCAGGGAATTATGCCTTGCACTGACATCACACCTTGGGCTCTTCCCTCTTATTCTCAAAATGAATAGATCTTGTTGGCTAGCAGAGTAGATTATATTCTACTCATTTTAAGTCAATTACTCAAAGTCACAAGGCTAGACAATGGCAGAGGCAAAAGATTTAGCACTAGTTCCCCCGTCAGTGGACCCACAGTCTCCAGTCTCTAGCTTGCAGTCAGATTATGTGGGAAGCTTGTTGAAAATGTATATGCCTGGGTATGAGACACAGAAGTGCTGTAACACACTGTCTGGTACAGGAACCAGAAGTCTGCTTTTTTAACAGCCACACTTGGTAATCCTGAAATGGGTGATTGTAGAGCACCACCAGACAGATCACACAATGACGTCTTCTGGTAGCAAAAGCTACAGCTTATCTCTGCATCCCTTAAACATCGTGTGCAATTCAGGGTTAATGCCATTTCCTATGGCATAGAGGAAACTAGAGCTGTTTTCTCCTAAAGAGAAAAGATGTTTTCTTTTTCTCTGCCTTCCCAATGCCACTGCGAGAAGATGTTTACATCTGAGGCTTGGGAATTTTTCGGTTGAAGCTCAGCTTTCCCCTTGCGATCTCCAGGAGAGGCTTGTATTTGTGATGTTCCTACTGCCTTAGAGAGTGAACGTGAATGTAATAGAAGCAAATCAGAGCTTCAACCATGAAATGCTCCTCTTTCTGGACAATCCACTGATGCCCTCTGTAGCCACTGATTAGATGCCATGGTCTGACCCTATTCCTGCTTCGTGTCTAGTCCCATCAACTCCTTCGAACTTCTGCAAGCAGTTGCCAGGAAACAGACAACATGCTAACCTTTCCGAAGACCCACTGCTCCTTCCCAGAAGTGCCTAAGCAAGCCATCTCATGAGAATATAAAATTGCTTCTGGGGTCATTCTGGTCATCAATCTCCAGAGGACAGCAGTTTCTGCAGCAATTTGACACTCCTACTTTGTGCTGAAGTTGGAAGCTGCCACCTTTCTTTTTATTAAGGAAAATTCAACTTTTGGCATGAGCTTATGCTGTTTAATTTTTTTAACCTCAGGTTTTCCAGCCCTACTGGAAAATACTTTCTTTTTCACAGTGCAAGTGTAGATATAGAATGTCAGCATAAATCCCATGTTCTGTGGGACTCCCAGGAACTATCACTGTGTCACAGACACAACAAAACAAGCCAATGAAGCAGGTTTTATTTCCATCATTAAACAGTCTGCATACATATAAGTTTCCTGTAAACTAACAAAGATGGTACGTTATGAAGTTTCTTAGCAATTTCAGAATCATGGGATTGTATTTAATTTTCTCATTAGGAAAATGATGGGGGTTAGAATGGATTAGGGGTTAGCAAACTTATTCTGTAAAATACTTTAAGCTTTGCAGGCCACATAGTCTCTTTTATAATTACTCAGTGCTACTGTTGAAGCACAAAAGCAGCTGCAGACAAAACAGAAATGAATGGGTATGGCTTTGTTCCATTAACTCATTTACAAGAACAGGACGTGGACTGTTTTTCTCCTGTGGGCAATAGCTTGCTGATTCCTAGACCCCGTGGGCTTTCCTAGCTCCCTAGATTTGTAATTTCATTCAAGCAAATTAAAATCCACTGTCAGGGGTGCCTGGGTGGCTCAGTCAGTTAAATGTCTAACTTTTGGTTTTAGCTTAGGTCTTGATCTCATGGTTCAGGAGTTTGAGCCCATCAGGCTCTGTGCTGACAGCACGGAGTCTGCTTGGGATTCTCTCTCTCTCTCCGCTCCTCCCCTGCTCATGATTTCTCTCTCTCTCTCTCTCTCTCTCTCTGTCTCTCTCTCTCTCAAAAAAAAAAAATCCAACTGTCACTTGGTTACTCTCTGATTAAATCTATAATGCTATCCATTTCTAATTTTATCTGTCAAAGATCACTGGCATTAGAAATAATACCATTATATTATCCAGTGAGCTCTACATGAGATAAACTATTTCCTTAAGTAGGAGCCAACATTGTTTTCATTCTACTGAAAAACATTTCTTTGATAAATGTATTCTTAAATACTTAAATTAATAAGCTTTTTTTTAATGTTTGCTATAGACCTAACACCATTCCAGGCTCTGGAAATGATAGAAGGGAAATAAACATTATAGACACTGGATTCATGAGAGTCTCACAATATTTTGAGGTAATGGGATTTATATATATGACACCATTATAAGCACAACAAAGAAGTTTGTAATACACAAAATAAATAACATTCTAGGTAAAAAAAAAAAAAGAAAAGAAATAATACCATTATTTATTTAAAAACTTGTGCTATGAGTCTGATAAATATTTTTCAAACAGTAATTAATTGAATTCTCTCACCCCCCCCAAAATGGCACCATTCTTATGATCTGCATTTACAGATGTGGGAAACTGAGGCCCAGAGAAATAATAAGGGAATTACTGTATGTGCCTACAGTAAATGGTACCGTTGAGAATCAAATTCAGGTGTGTTTGCCTTTAGAACCTGATTTGTAAACATAATGCCCTGTACTGATTTACATGGAGGTAGAATATTTTTGTATCCCAACAAGTTAGCATGTGTGCTAATGCCTTATGGAGGAATGAGCATAGAACAAGAATGAGGAAAAAGGGGGAAAAAACCCCATGGAGATGGGAACCATGGAAAAGAGGGGTTTTAATAGGTGGGTCTACAGTATCAAACATGATGGAAGTTGAGGCAGAGAACTGAGAAGAAACCACTGGATTTTAAAATTAGAAAACTGCTTCCAGTTCCCTGAATCTTTTCATTCTCTCTCCATGGGGCACTTAAAGAATACCAGCTAAGAAACACATATTCTTTCATAAGTTGATCCTTATGTTGCTTGGCAAGGTTACCATGAGATAAACATCCAGACTTATTCCTACAGCAGAGTGACTGCTTTGTGCAGTGGGAATTCATCAGTCTTGAACCCAGTCAGTAAGTGACAGCTTGGACCATCCTGGTGGTTGGGAGTATCGCATTAACATCCCTGAGCTCATCATTCTTTTACTTTCAGAGCAAGATGAAATTAAGAGGCCAGCTTGTTGGGAAGTGAGTTCACTGTGCCATACAGATCTAAGAAATGTTGGAGTGACCGCTGTTCCTGAAACCAGAGGTGGTAGTGGAGTAACAGGCAGGTTTTGTTGGTTTTGCTTTTCTCATAAAATAGGAGAAATGGATCAATCTGGCAGAGTTCAAGGCTCTCTTTTTGTCACTGAAGAGAAATAACTCTAAGGGCCAGGAAAATAAGATAGTGTTTTTATGTCAATCCCTAAATCAGAAAGTTGCAAGCGATGCTATTTCTATCTACAGCCATCTAAGTGGGGTGTGGGGACCTGGTGCTAACTTGGAAGAAAGTTGGCCTCTTTTGCAAAAACCTTTAAACTGAACAATTGCGTTCAAAACAGATTGTCTATAATGCCAAACTAAAAACAACTCATTTTGAATTTTAAAAGAATCATCATGTCTAACACTTTAAGATTAAATACATAAATATCTTGGGTGATCCAATATGGAAATATGAGTGACGGTCAAAGTTCTTCTATGACATTTAGAGATATTTAAAAATAATACTTTGAAAACAGAGGAAACTATGGATTATCTATCTGTATTAGCCTTAGTGATTTCATGAATAATGGGCATTGACCAATAATTAATCTCAAACCTTATTTAGCCATTATACAAGGTTTAGTTTACAAGAAAAGCAAAAATTATATCAGAGTGTCTAATAAATTGCAAATTGACATAATTTCACATATTAAAAATTTATTTTGGGGGGCACATGGGTGGCTCAGTTGGTTAAACAGTCTGACTCTTGAGTTCAGCTCAGGTCATGACCCCAGGGTCACGGAATCAAACCGTGGGTCAGGCTCCATGCTTAAGATTACCTCTCTCTCTTCCTCTGCTCCCTCCCTTGCTTGCGTTTGCCAGCTTTCTCTCTCTGAGAAAAAAAAAAAAGGAAAAAGAAAAATTTATTTTTCCCTTTTGACAGTGGTGATTTGTGACTTGCTCAGAGAATTTTATTAGAAGCAAAGAGGTAGGGCAAAAGATCTGAATAATTTGTTCACTAAGTTGTGTAACAGGCTTGGCTAAAATGACATGTAATGTAATTTAAATATTTAATGAACACATTGCTGGTGCTGTATAATTTTTGGTATTTTAAGAAATATTCTTTTCATCTGCCCTTAATTTTAATATTTCTTGTACTTACTTTTCTATTAAGTAATCTATATAAAGGGGGGCCATCTGCGTGCTCAGGGGGTTAAGCCTCTGATTCTTGATTTTGGCTCAGGTCATGATCTCATGGTTTGTGAGTTCGAGCCCCATATTGGGCTCTGTGCTGACAGTGGGGAGCCTGCTTGGGATTCTCTGGCTCCCTCTCTCTCTGCCCCTCCCCCGCTTGCACTGTCTCTCTCTCTCTCTCTCTCTCTCTCTCTCTCAAAATGAATAAATAAACTTCAAAAAAAGAAACAGGAATTCAGAAACCCTTTTGCAATATTGTAGTAAATCATAATTAGTTCATTATGGTAGAATTGGAATATAATTATTAATTCATCTTTCTGTTCCTTTTATTTATCTTTATAATATTTATTCAGTTTTGAATTCAAAAGACCTTTAACTAGTTCTTTAAAAAACTTTTTTTTAATGTTTATTCATTTTTGAGAGACAGAGAATGGTGGAGGGGCAGAGAGAGAGAGAGAGAGAGAGAGAGACAGAATCTAAAGCAGGCTCCAGGTTCTGAGCTGTCAGTGCAGAGCCCCATGTGGTGCTTGAACCCACAAACTGTGAAATCATGACCTGATCTCAAGTCAGAAGCTTATCCAGCTGAGCCACCCAGGCACCCTGGCCCTTAGTTCTACTGCTAACTCTAAGCAATAGTTACTTTCTCTTAGAAAGGCAGACTAAGATATTTACCATAGTAGATTCAAATGTTGCCTGATGCGGTTCTCCTGGTTTTCTCCAAAGTTCATTCTTTGTCTGATGAATGAAGACCTTTGGTTTTAGGAAATATTGGCTTAGTATGTGGTGTCTGGCACAGTGCCCACCACACACATAGTAGGCACCTAGTAAATGATTTTGCATTTGTATTCTTTTAAATAAATAATCTTTGCCTATTTTTTTGGCTTTAACTTCATTTTTTTCAAGTTAAATCTGGTTTGACACAATTTTATAGACAACCAAGATTCCTATGCTGCTTATTAGTTGCACTTAGGGATTTGTCTACTTCACTTGGTAACATTGGGATTGACTGTAGAAGTGAGCAAATCACCCAGTAGTTTATTAAGATGCTTATTATTCTTATGATTTCATGTAAGGAAATGAAATTAAACAAACTCTAAAATGTACAGCTCACTCTGTGTACATCTCTGGAATAAGAAAGAATTTATGTTACTTTATTTCAGTTCTTAGGGTCAACTTTACTTTTTGAGAATCTATTGATTATTCTTTTTAGGATTAGTCATGAAAACTTAGAATATAAATATAGTTGACTTATAATTACTACCTAATAGCAATTTCTCTCATTGAGACAGTTTCATTATATTAACTGTATGAAACTGATAATTCTATGCATGGTTATTTAATTAATTAAAAAGCTGATTACTGAGGCTTTCCTATTTATTTTGGAAAACAGAAATTTATTCCAAGTATTTAAATATGTTGAAACATGAATCTTCTCAGGCTGTTGCTAGGATATTGCAGACTAAATAATACTGCTACTTGTTTGAAGAATCTTGTTATTGCTATGAGAGCAATCAAACACAATTGCCAGAAGAAATAAAATATCTAGAATCATCTTGTATTGAATTAAGTCTTCTATTGTTCCAACTAATATTAAAGTATGTCACCAAGACTATGCTTATCATGGTAAGTATTGAGTAATGTATAGAACTGTCAAACAATATGTTGTACACCTAAAACTAATATAACATTGTATGTCAATTATACTTCAATAAAAAAATGAATTAAAAAATTATAGGTCACCAAGTCCAAGTTTGTTTTTTATTTTAAAGTGTAAACTCCAGATTTTAAAGTATGATGAGAATTATCTTAGAAGGATGTAGAACTTTATTTCTGAAAATACCGGATATAGTAGCATTTTTTTTGGTGAGACAGCAGAGTAAAATATCTCAAAATTAAGTTTTTCAATAAAAATTTCTCATAATTAGTATTTAAGAATTTCTGTGTCTTATTTTGTTCATGTTTTAAAATTGCTTCCCATCCACTTTGTTATGGAGATAAAGATAAAAGGGAAATTTTAAACATGATTGATGGCAATATTCACTTGACCTAGACAACTTATGTTGACATCACTAAAAATTAAGCATCCACTTCTGAACATAATTAATTTCTAAACTGTTAGAATGTTGTTCTTTACTTAGTACTTGTTATGGGCTAAATTATGTCTCTCCCTGTTGGAGTCCTAACCCCCACAGTGCCTCAGAATGTGAATGTATTTGGAGATAGGGTCTTTTTTTTAAATGTCTGTTTATTTATTTATTGATAGAGAGAGACAGAAAGAGAGAGTGTGGGAGGTGCAGAGAGAGAGAGAGAAGGAGACAGAGAATTGCAAGCAGGCTCTGCACTATCAGCATGGAGACGGACACAGGGCTCAAACCCATGAACTGTGAGATGACCTGAGCCAAAATCAAGAGTCAGATGATTAACTGACTGAGCCACTCAGGTGTCCCAGAGATAGTGTTTTTAAAGAGATAATGAAAAGTGAGTCTTTGGGGTGGGTCCTAATCCAATACGATTGGTATCCTTATAGTAAGAGGAAATTAAGACACAAGCACAGAGAAAAGGCCACGTGGAGACCCACGGAGGAAATGGCCATCGACAAGCCAAAGAGAGAGGCTTCCAAAGAAACTAACCCTGCCAGCACCTTGACCTGGAACTTTTAGCTTCCAGAACTGTAAGAAAATAAATGTCTGTTGTTTAAGCCACCCAGTCTGTTGTACTTTGTTATGGCGGCCTAGAAAGCTAATACAATACAGCTAGAACTATGGAAATTCTGAGAAAAATATCTTCACTTTTCTGAGAGGTTTTATGAATTCCAGTGTTGGTGGTTATAAACTATATCAACCACAATGCATTGGTGGTAGTATGCAGTTTTTGGTATTTTAGGAGGTATGATTCTTTTCATCCATGCTTAATTATAATTTTCTGTTTCCTCTGACTTCCAGTTAGGTAGATAGACAGGGAGTGTTACAGTGGATGGTGAGAATTTGACATGTTCCAGAACATCTGAGCACCGAATCTATTGTCTTTATAGCTCCATGTGTTTGTGTAATGAGTAAGTCAGACTGTGTACATGTGTATATGTACATGTATATGAAGGAGGTGTGTGTGGGTATGTGTATTGAAGAGGTGCTGTGGTGTACTGGTTAAGAACACAGACTCTAAAAGCAGGTGGAGTCAAACTTTCTGCTCTATGTTTACTAACTGTGATCTTGGGAAAGTTATTTAACCTCTCAGGTCTTCATATTTCTTATTTGTTAAATGGGTTCAGGGATAGTCCCTAACTCATAGAGTCATTGTGAGGATTAACTGGTTTGAGTATTTAGAATAGTACCTGACACCTAGTAAGTACCTGACACCTAGTAAGTGCTGGTGGCTTCAAGTGAAACAGAATTTTAGTCCCCAATGATTGGTGAGAAATGAAATACATAGTAAGTTAACATGTCTATTTTGTTAAATAAGAGAAGAATGCACTTCTTTCTTGACTTCATTCATTCATACATTTAAATAAAGCTTGATTTGAATCTTGCTTTCTTCAACAAGCACCTTGCATAATTTTGGTCAATTTACCTGACCTCTGAGCTCATAAGATTTAGTTTCCTCAACTATAAAATAAGGGAAGCAATCTCTACTTTATAGAACTATTATGAAGATTAATGAAATGAAGCAATGGATTTGAAGAACCGTACATGGTGCCCGGAAAGTGGGAGGTGCTAAATTGTTGCCTTCTCTTCCATTCTTCATATTCCCTAAGTCTCAATATGATATTAAGGTTATACACTCTAAGAAGGGAATCAAGGTGAGAGAAGTGGGAAGGTGCTGAGAGTTGAAATTGAACTGCTTGCGAAGGCATGGAGGACAGTGGGGCGAGATCCAAGAGAACACTGCAAATTCCCTGTCTCCCACTGTACCACATCATTAAGTTGTCCTCCTAAAATACATGCTTCTGCTTCTCTCTTTTCCTTCCAACATGAGAGTGAATAGCATTTAATGCACAATCAGTGGTTGTAATAAATAGTCAGGTAGAGATTGGCTGAGGAAGCCAGATCATGGTAAGGACTTGGCAAGGGTGTTACTGTTTTTCCTGTTCTTACAAATGTGAACATGTTTTATGCTTCACATGATTAAGGCCATATAGCCTTTTGGAAGTCAATGACTTGTGTGCTAAATCTCTGCTGGTCCCTCCCTTGCCCTTTGAACCTCTTAATGGCCTTATTGATTTGCTGGTGTTTCCTGACCTTCCCTTACTTATTAATTCATGGCTCCCACAGTCAACCAAGGGAGAATGCATCAAGCTCACTTTGCTCCCTGAATCTAGAACTGACACATCCCCTCTGCAGCATTTGGCCCAGTGGCTGACTTACTATGGATTTCTCTTTTGTCAGTGCAATTTATTAGCCGATTAATTTCTATTTTAATCTCTTTATGACCCTAACACGTTGCAGAGAAGTAAAGGAGAGTCTATTGATAAGAACAGAAATTTTTAAGTAATATAGAAACAGTCTACACAAATTTCAGTCCTTTCTTAAAGGAATGAAAAACTCTAATAAGGCTGAAAAGGACTTGAGAAGAAAAGCTTGAAAGTTTTACAAGAGTCCAGATGGTGGCAGCAGAGAATGTGAGAAAAAACTCAGGAGCAATAATGGCTTAAAAGCATGATTTGAATATGTTGCAAATAGTTGCAAAACTACTAATTATTGATGGCAATTAAAATAAGGAAACTGGCTAAGGAATTTTACTTTAGTACCAGAGATGCCTGCGTATGACTCATTGGCATCATAAATTTGGGCAAGCCAATTAACTTTTCTAGGTCTTATTTTCTCATTTGTAAAGTGGGGATAATAATAGTTACAGGATTGCTTTGAGACTAAGAAAGATAATGTATATAAAAGGCTTAGCCTATGCCTAGAAAATTGTAAGAACTTAAGGAAAGACAGATGGGGGGAGAATTATGTAAAAAATGAGCATGATATATCATAAGGAAGTTTCTACAACATATTCTAAACCAGTGTGGTACTACAGGGAAAATGGAAGCAGTCAACTCTTGGGTACAGGCAAAAAGGAGATGCATTGCCTGCAGAGAGTATCTATCTATCATCTATCTAAGTTTTACTTATTTTTAAAAGTTTTTTTAAATGTTTATTTTTGAGACAGAAAGAGAGCACGAGTTGGGGGAGGAACAGAGAGATAGGAGGACACAGGCTTCAGGCTCTGAGCTGTCAGCACAGAGCCCAACATGGGGCTCGAACCCACAGACTGTGAGATCGTGACTGGAGCTGCAGTCGCTCAACTGACTGAGCCACCCAGGCACCCCCTATCTAAGTTTTAAATTTTAATTCCAGTGTACTTAACATACAGTGTTGTATTAGTTTCAGGTATACAATATAGTAATTCAATAATTCTCTACATTACTCTGTGCTCATCATGTGGAGAGTTTAAAAACAATAACAATATCAATGAAAAACGGTCTACTTTTTAAAAATCACTATGCATCAGTGATTCTAAATCATGCCAGTGATAAAATGCTCTTATTTTGTAAGCAATGTCTTTTATTATTTTTAGGTTTTATTTAAATTCCAGTTAACATTCGTGTAATATTACTTTCAGGGGTACAATATAGGGTCAACACTTCCATACATCACCCCGTGCTCATCACAAGTGCCTCCTTAATCCCCATCACCCTTTACTCATCCCCCTGCCCACCTCCCCTCTGGTAACCATCAGTTTGGTCTCTGTACTTAAGAATCTGTTTCGGGGCATCTGGGTGGCTCAGTCAGTTAAGCAGCCGACTCACAGTTCGTGGGTTCGAGTCCCGCATCGGCTCTGTGCTGACAGCTCAGAGCCTGGAACATGCTTCGGATTCTGTGTCTCCCTCTCTCTCTGACCCTCCCCCACTCATGCTCTGTTTCTCTCTCTCTCAAAAATAAAATAAACAAAAAATAAAAAAGAATCTGTTTCTTGGTTTGCCACTCCACTTTTTTCCCCTTTGCTCATTTGTTTTGTTTCTTAAATTCCACATATAAGTGAAATCATATTGTATTTGTCATTTTCTGACTTATTTCACTTAGCATAATACACTCTAGCTCCAGCCTTGTTGTTGCAAATGGCAAGATTTCATTCTTTTTTATGGTTGAGTAATATTCCTGTGTGTGTGTGTGTGTGTGTGTGTGTGTACCACAGCTGCTGCTTTTTTTTTTTAGATACAACTTTTATTATTTTAGGACAAGAAATGAGAACATAATATAACATTTAAAAGTTAACAGATTTGTAATTTCAACATAGTTCAGTTGATTTCTTATATATCCAGATGTATTCTCACATAGGTCAACACTGTTTGACTAAAGTTAACTTCAATAAAATGACAAATTACATCTGCATTAAAATAATTGGTGGTTTAATCCTGGAATATCTCTTTCATGCAAGTCCAAAGTCAATACCACATCTTCTTTATCCATTCATCAGTAGATGGACACTTGGGCTTTTTCCATAGTTTGGCTATTGTAGATAATGCTGCTATAAACATTGAGGTGCATGTATTCCTTTGAATTAAAATTTTTGTATTTGGGTAAATAACTAGTAGTGCAATTGCTGGATCATAGGGTAGCTCTATTTTTAACTTTTTGAGGAACCTCCATACTGTTTTCCAGAGTGGCTACACCAGTTAGCATTCCCACCAATAGTGTAAGAGGTTCCCTTTCTCCATACCCTTGCCAGTACCTGTTTCTTGTATTGTTGATTTTAGCCTAAAATACTCTTTCTTATAGAAACTCCTCTAAATTGAATTTTTTAAATGACCCTTTACCTTTTGGCCTTGACCTGCCTGCCTTCTATACTTATCTCTCATTGACTTATTCTTTCCAGTCCAATTGGACTAATTGTTCAATGGAGACACTCTGCACATTCCTGCCTCCACATTTTGAATATATATATATTCCCACCACTTGAAATGACTTGTTCTCTTCATTTATTTAGATGTTACTTTTCCTTTATGGGCTCAGGTTGAGTCTACATTTTTGGAAAGCCTTCCCCATCTACTGGATCCCACAAGGATCCCTCCCTTCTTGTGTATGTAACTATTTTGGCACGTAGCACCTGCTGTCTTATATTGTAATATATTGCCCCTCCTCCCAATGTAAGTGAGGAGCTCTTTCATGGAGCTGATACTTATTTCCATAATCTAGACCAGATTTAGGTTTTGCTGTATTCTGTACACTAGATACTCACAACTGTGCTTGAGTTCAAGCTGTTCTATTTCACTAAATAAACACAGTTTTTGGGTATCTTCTATTTTGAACTTAATCTGAGAGATGTATACGTTGACTTAAAGAGTATATATAATGTAATATCAATCAACAGTGGACATTTAAGAAATAAGACATATGATTATATTGGGGTTTGGAGGCAAATGACTGGAACCTCCCAGAACCGAATTGAGTCTGGAAAGTTCCAGGTCTGAACTCAAAATTCCAGGTTCCACTGAAGAAAATGTTTGGTCATTTTCTGTGGAAGCTGGAATCATTTAATCCTTTCTTTGCAGGTGTGGAATCTAATGCAGGTTTTAGCATGCAATGCAAATCGTGGATTACGTGAAAAATACTGATCTTTGAACTTAAACTTAACCTTGCATCTATATTCTAACCAGCTTTTGCAAACAGTATACTGTCAATGTTTACCTTGACATTCTAAGAGGCAAATAATTTTTTATTAGGACATCAGGAAATGAACTACTTAAAATAAATTGAGAAGAACATTAGAGAAAAATGTAAAATGTCAGGGTAAAATGTCTTTCTTCACATTTTCATATTCAGTATTTTAGCCTTTTCCCATGAGGTCCTTCATGAAAATCTTGACCAGATCCTGGGATGACAGGCTCAGTATCCAGAAGTAGAGGAATCTTAAAAGTTCTGGGACTCTAACATGTGCTCTGGAAGAAAGAAGCATTTCTGATCTGAGGTGGCTTCTGCTTAGAAGCAATTCTGGACAGATGGTTTGTTTTCACTTCTCTCACACTCTAGTGAAGTTAGAACTGAAGTTCAGTCTTTCATCACTTGAGGTGGTAAGGTGAGAACTCTGTCTTATATCATTACTGATGAGAATCACTATCTTAGTCGTTTTGTGAGCCTTGTTTCAGGAGCAAACCAAAGTTTGTCATTACCAAAGGTACAAAGAAAATGTGGTAAGGGAGAACATGGCATAAATTTGTAGCTGTTTGAAAGACTATTGGATAAAAAATGACTTAGACTTATTCTGTATAAACCCAAGGGATAAAATGAAGAACAATGATAATAGACTTCAGTTCAAAGTAAATAGGAGAAATTTCTAACAATCTGTTGTCCACATATAGAATGAAGTGTTGTGTTGATACTGTTTCCCATGATGTGAAATATTCACATAGTGGGAATTCTGTGGTGTGTTCAAGGGTCAGTGAATATGAATAAATTAATTCTAATTCTCCTTCTTATTTATAGTCTATAGTTTTTGATTCTGCCATTTCTTTTCCCAAATCTGTTGCTTAGCCAGTCAGTATTTTTTGAGCATGTCAAATTCAAATGAATCAACATAAAAAGTGAATTATTTTTTCCTTTCCTTTTTCCCATTCCTACTCTCATTATTATTGTAGATTCTGATCTTATCTTCTAACTTCCACCAGGTAGGGATATGGAAGAATAAGCCTCCAAGTAGAAAAGTATATGATATTAAAATATTCAGCATATAAAAAAATCATATGGGATTTTGGAAGACTGTGCACAGAATCTCACTTTTTTTTTAAACTTAGAGAGAAATATAGTCTTGTAATGAAGTGTTTCGTGGCATGTGGCAGGAAAAATCAGGAATTTGGCTCTCCTGTTGTGCTTTCCTCTCAATGGGAAGCTTTATTCATATATTGAACAATTCTTTTCCCCAGCCTACGTGGTCCCAAGGGAAGGATTTAATAAGGAATTGGTGGGAGGCACAAGTGCTTTGTCTATTTTGCCTTCTATTCAAGGGGCAAAAGAAAATTGCAAGCTTCTTTGGGTTTCTGACTCACATATTTTATGCAGGTGCCATACTGGCATTTTCCTGCATGACAAGAAAAAAACAGACTCCCCTCCCTCCTGTTTTAGATTGGGGCTTATAGGCTTTGCAGTGAGGTGGCTTGAAGATCCTCAGAGGAAGGTAGTACAAAGCCTCCCATATGTTATTCAAACCACTGGTTCTGAGGAAGAATGAAGTGTAATTGTATTAGTCTGTGTCCATTCAAGAAACTGACACCATACAATAATTAGTAATTTGAATTGGAAAAGTTAAATAAAAAGAATTGTTGACTATAATAGGAAATTGGAGTAATAAAAGATTACTTAATAAAAAGTGAAGATACTTCTAAGGAATATAAGAATATATATATAAGGAATATAAGAATAGTAGATTACCAATTGTTCTCACTTCCTTTGGATTCGGCTCATTCTCTTATTATTTCTTTTCTTATGCTTGGTTTGAGATTATTTTACTCTTCTTATTTTAGTTCTTAAATTGGAAGCTTGGATCATTGACTTGAAATTTTTCTTCTTTTCTAGTAGGAGTATTTAGTACTATGATTTTCCCTTAGGTACTGCTTTAGGCTCATCCCACACATTTTGATATGCTGTGTTTTCATTTTCATTTCATTTTAAATCTTTAATTTCCTTTATGACTTCCTCTTTACCCATGGGTTTGGGAATATATTGTTTGTTTGTTAGCATTTTGGGATTTTTTCCAGGTATCTGTCATTGATTTCCAGCTTACTTAATTATGGTCAGAGAATAAATTTTGCAAGATTTAAAATTTTTTTGTTAGGATTTGTTTTATGGCCCAGAATTTTGTCTATATTGATTAATAAAGAGTTTATTATCTGTATAATATAATCTGAACATAGGGTAACTAATATTAGTTATTAATATTATACAGCTTAATATAGTGTAAGGACCTTGCCACGGTATATTCCCAATTCCTTTCTGTCATTCTTTGTGCTATTGTTGACGTACATTTTGCTTTCCATATACTGTAAATACACAATTCACTGCTATAATTTTTGCCTTAGGCAGCCAATGTTATTTTATTTTAAATTATTTTTTTAAGTTTATTTATTTTTAGAGAGAGAGAGAAGGAGAGAGAGAGAAGCCCAAGTAGACTCTTTGCTGTTAGTGCAGAGTATGACGTGGGCTTGAACTCACGAACTGTGAGATCATGACCTGAGCCAAAATTAAGTGTCAGACACTTAGCCTACTGGGACATCCAGGTGCCCCCTTAGGCAGCCAATTTTAGAGCTATTAAAAATAAAAAGAATTTTGTGGTCATCTTAATTTATGCCATTTTCAGTATTCTTAATTACTTTGTATAATTCCAGGTTTTTTGGGTAGCATTGTATTCATTTTTCCTGAAGAATTTTCTTTAGCATTTCATTGTAGTGTAACTTACTACTAGTCTGCTAGTGATAATTTATCTGTTTTTGCTTTTCTGAAAAAGTCTTTATTTCTTCTTCAGTTTTGAAAGGCATTTTAATGGGATTATAGGATCTCAGGTTGACAGGTTTTTTGTTTGTTTCCTTTTAATACTTTAAAGATATCATTCCATTGCTTTCTGGATTGCATGGTTTCTGACATAAGGTTTGCTGTAATTCTCACCTTATTCTGTATTTAATATATCTTTTTACTTTGCATTCCTTCAAAATTTTCTCTTTATAATAGGTTTTCTATAGTTTTAATATGATATTTCTATGTGTGTGTATGTGTGTGTCTGTATGTATCTGTGTGTGTGGTTTTGTGTATTTCAGTAGTTTTAGAAAATTCACAATCAAATCCTTCTCTTTCTTCCTTCTGGGTTTCCAATTACATGGATGCTAGATGATTTTGTCTCACTGCTTTTGGATGTTCTGTTCCTTTTTTTTTTCCACTCATTTTTCCTCTTTCTGTTTCAGTTTGGCTGATTTATACTGATCTTTATTTATTTATTTTGTCTCTTGACCTTTAAAGTTCACTGCTTCTTTCCTCAGCCATGTTGAATCTACCAGTGCATTGGTAGAAGGAATTCTCATCTGTCACTATATTTTTCATGTATATAATTTTTTTCTTATAGATTTTATGGCTGCTGAAATTCCCATGTATTAATGTATGCTGTCCAGCTTTCCCATTTGGGTCGTTAGCATTTTAAGCATATTCATTTTAAATTCCCTAATACTTAGACATCTGGGTCATATCTGAATTTGGTTTTCCCTTGACAGTTTTTAAAAATTGCTTCTTTATGTGTCTTATAGATTTTTGCATGCATGATCTTAATGTTATATAGAAATGCAGTGACTCTGGTAAACAGAGTCTGGGGATAGGTGCCTGGAAATTGTTATATCTTTCACATTACTCAATCTTTTGCACGGGAGTTAAGTCAATCTAATCAGAGACTGAGTTGTGTTTGGCTGTTGTTGTTATTATAGTTACCACGCGTGCTTATTCCTAGTATGGACTCTCCCTTCCAGTAATCATCCTCCAGTAGCCTCGCAACTCACTTTACTGCGCTCAACTGTATTTAATAATAGGTCTTATTTAATTGTATTAGGTCTATACCTGTGGTCTTACTGGACTCAGTGTGTACTTGTGCAATTTTTTTCTTACTAATGGACACAAAACTAAATTCTTGAGAGCTATGCCTGAAATGCAGAAGCAGAAATTTGCTTATATACCTTCACCCCTCCTGCCTCTTTCTTTTATCATTCCTGCAGAACCATAAGCACTTTTACCATATGCTCTTCCTTTTTGGTTCATAGTCATGCTGGTTTCTTCTTGGCTTCTTCATCTCAACCTAGGTAGCAGAATGCCTTTGTTTCCTTTCTTATTTAGTAGCCTGATTGCTCCTCCTTGTGGACACATTTTTAAAAAGTCATTCTATTTTCCAGAACTTGTACATCCTTTCCATTTACCAAAGACCAAACATACTGCCTCTTTTCGTGAATCTATTTAATCTATTTTCCTTAGAAAAATAGCTAGTAGTGCAATATTTTAAAGTTATTTTAACTTATTATTTAACTTCTATTTTCATGTATTTCTGAAAATAGAAGTTAGGTAGGTAGGTAGAGATATAAATGCTCCCTTTCAATATTGAGAGATAAGCAAACATCCTGATGTCACTTGTTCTGAAACAAAGTGTTGGCCATTTCCAGTGTCAATACCTAATAGAGGCAAATGTGAGCAATTGTCCAGTTCCCTATTATGTTCTCATGTTCACAGAGAGATGCTAGAATTAACACTATTCTACCCACAGTGCTCACTACCAAAAAGAAACACCTTTACTTTTGAATAAAAACAATCGAAAAAAAGTTACTGGTTTTGGAAGTTGTAGTAAAATCTTGATTTGGTGTTCTTTTTTATTCCTGTGGTTCAAAGTATATTGTATGACAAGTAGTTTTTCTTTTCTGAACCTTACCATCAATTTCCTTCTTTGATCATATTTCCTATCTTTTGTCTCTTTTATCAAAGGCATTTTTATTAGTAAGGGCTATTATCTCCTTCTTTCTTCTTAAGGCAGCCTGATAGCAATCTCTAATATCCTTTGAATGAATGTCATTCAACACAGTTATCAGTAGAGCCAAGTATCCTCTTGCTTAACCAAAATTCATGGTGTCATTTTTGCCTGGGCATTCGAACTCCATTAGTAAGGAAGAGTTTCATGTTTTGTACCCAGAGTACAAAGTTAGCCATAAAACATTTGTTCTTGTTTCCAGAAGTGTGGTCAAAAATGGGCCTTAAGACACCATAGATGCCTTTCTAGTCATTGCTTTAAGAAATAATTATCTTAGATGAAGTTAGAGATAAAGAGATTCTCCTGGACAATTAATTATCCTGTACATAGATCTGTGCGTTCATCACTTCCTTTTCTAAAAAATATTTCAAGCATTATTCCTGGGACTTCCGTCCCCTATTTTTATCTTACAGCATTCAAAGTTTTTAATTTCTGGACCTCTATGTATTATCCCATGTATCAGGGTCAAGAGAGAAGCATCAACTAATAGTGGCTTAAACAGTAGAGGCATTTTTAAAAATGCTTATTTATTTATTTTAAGAGAGAGAGCAAGCAAAAGAGAGGTAGAGAGAGAGGGAAAGAAAGAATCCAAAGCAGGCTATGAGCTGTCAGTGCAGAGTCTGATGTGGAGCTCCAACCCACAAACCATGAGACCTGAGCCTAAATCAAGAGTTGGACACATAACCAACTGAGCCACACCCAGGTGCGGTGAGACATTTCTTTTTTCTTGCATTTGAGAAGTTTGGAGCAGACAGCATAAGGCTGAAGTGGTATTACATAGTGTCAGGAAAAAATCTAGACTTCTGTCTCCTTTCCTACCTTTCTTTTTTACAGTCACTATTTCCATGTTTACTGGATGGTTCAACAAAGCTCCATTCCAGTCAGATAGTAGAAAGGGATAAATCAGGGCAAGCACCTTCTCCTCAAAAGTATTTCCTAGAAGATGCCTTCTATTACTTTCACATTCACACAGGCTTGTGCCCAGTCACACAGCCACACTTAGGTGCAAACAGAGTTGGGAAATGTCTCCGTTCTGAGCTGCTGTATGCCTAGCTAAAATTTGAGGTTTCTGGCACTTAAGGCAAAAAGGAAGATAATTTTGGCAAACAACCATTGGTGTATGCCACATACCACATTGATATGCACATTTCTAAGAAACATATCACAGAAGCCAGTCAAATTTGAAACTGAGAATCCCATTTATTTTAACCAAGATGATTCATAAGTTCAGTTGCATACCATTCATGTGCTGGGACAATCTGTGTACCATAACCATTTTGAATTCAATTCTGTTCTTACACCTCAGTATAATTAAAATTAATTCATAGCCATTTTTGATACAAGCCCCAAATTATTTACTTATAAAAGTAAACAAGAAAAATATAGAAGTTAGTGACTAGCAATACATTAATACATTAATATGTCTCAGTGAATTCTGTAACAGTTTCAGTACATGTGTTTGTGCTGTTAGAAGTATTAACCTTTCATCCCATGCTTGTCTTCCCAGTTTTATGTGGTATGGTGTTTACATCCACTCCAGTACTAAGAGTTAAAAATATTCAGGAAGCTGTAATAATGAAGGGCATCGGTAAGAATTTTTTCACACTCAAAATACTCAAGGAAATATTTAATTGAGGACTGGATCCAGTTAGAATTATTAACACTACTCTGTTTCCCCAGGTTGAATTGTTTGATTCCACAACTTTGTCTTCTTGTTAACAAAATACAAGCCAGTTTTAAACATAGCTATTCAAGCGGAATCAGATAAAAATTAGCCCCCGATTTTCAAGGAAAATTGTAATTTCCATATAAATATAGTCCAATGCCTTTACCAATATATATATGTAGTTAGTTTGTTAGATTATGAAAACCTTTCTTCTCACCCCGTTCCATCTCAAACTACGGACTCTTTTCTCTTTTTTCCCCTTAGGGAAAACTCTCTGAAATAGTATTCTGTATTTTATGTCTTCAATTACTCTCCTCCCACTCTGTTTTGAGTCCATTTCAATTAGGTTTTTTTCCCATCATTCTGCTCAAACTCTATCAATGATTTCTAGGTTTCTAAAACCAATGGTAATGTCACAGCATTCATCATATTAATGTATCTGCAACATTGGTACCATTGATTACTCCCTCTTTCTAGAAGTTCCTGTTTCTCCTGGCCTCCAGGATGCTGTACTCTTGGTTTTTCCCTTATCTCAGTTTCTTTTGCTAGCTTTTCCCCATTTTCCCAAACCCTTTACAGAGAAGTGCCCTAGACCTTACATTTGAACGTTCCTGTCTCTAGGCACTCATGATTTTAAAAACAATCTATGCTCTGATGAATAAATGATATAGAACTGTATCCTGGACATTTAGTCTAAATCTGGGCTCATATTTCTAACTATCTACTTGAGTTTTCAACTTAAAAAAATTGAATAATCATTTTAAATGTAACATGTCCAAAGCTGAGCACCTGATCTTTGCTTCAAAGCTTCTTCCCTAGTTTTCTTGACCTTGATCAATGATATCTTCATCATTGCAGTTGCTACATCCCAAAGACTTGGAGTTGGGTTTTTGAAATTGTCTTCCCTTATGTTCTGTATATAGTCATTCAGCATTACTTCCAAAGAATATCCAGAATCTACCATTTCTCACCATCTCCACTGCTGTCATTATAAACCAAGTCACAAACAGCTATGCCTGGAGATTATTGCAGTAGCTTCTTAACTGTCCTTTATTCTTGTTCTCTTGCCTATTCATTGTTTCTTAACAGTTATGCCATTCCTGTGCTCAGAACCTGCCAGTAGGTGCCAGAACCTTCCCATTTTTACTCTAAATGATAGCTGAAGTCACTTTGAGATTATCATCTACCAGACTCTTTCTGCTCTCTGGTCATGGAGCTCCTGATTTAGTTCTGAGGATGGGGCAAGAGAGAAATGAGCTCCATTTACAGCTTCCCGCATTGCTCACTTACATACTCTCCCTTTCCCTTGCAAGCTAAATGACAGGCTGAGGAAGATCTTTCTTGGCCCGAAGCCATACCACCTGGGGACATAGGTGACACAAGTAAAGTAAAATTGTTCTTCTTACCCACTGGAATGCATCCAGACTTGTTTGTTTTTTGTTGTTTTTGTTTGTTTGTTTTTTGCTCTGACAGAGTGCTGGAAGTTCTCTGGAAATGTGGACTTCCAGAAATGCTTTCTCATCCATGAGTAATTGTCGAAGTCAGTGTTCTCCAGGAGCTCCCAGACTGTGGGCCAAGAGAGACTGGAGCCAGTTCCTTGCTACTGCAGGGTCCACAGATGGGACCAAGGTCTGTCTGCCTGTTGCCTGATGCATGGATGAATGAGATTCCTTCCAGGTCCCTTGGTGTATGGCGCTGGATCCCACAGCTCCCTCAAAGGCACTTTTGTCTGTGGATGGATGCCAGATTTTTATTCTTGGGAGTGGGTACAAAAAATGAGGGACACCTTATGTCTCAATGATGTTGACATCACTTCTAACTGTAATCATGTGTTTAGCATCCCGACTTCTGTGGTTTTTTTCTTGTCTCCAGTGGTTTTCTTCAGAACCAACTGGGGAAGAATTATTTCTCATACCTCTGAGTAAGAATAGAACAAAACCCTAAGAGGGTAATAAAGAAAAGAAAGATTAGCCCCTCCAACTTGAGTTAAAAATAAACAAAACACTGACTCACTAGAAATTATTGCTAAGAGACTTGTGCTTCGAAACGTCTGCTTTAATGATTCAGAGGCAAATAAAAGCGACTGGATGAATGATCTATTACAGAGAAGATGTTTCACTTGACCCAATTTAGCGTGAATGACCTTAATTGCCTCTTTGAATGTGGGAAGGGCCCATTGCCAAATAGTGGCTCCCAGTTGTAAATGGGTAAACTTTCAATAAAGGAATTGTTAGTTAAGAAAGTCTCCATGGAGAGGAAAGGTTGAGCTCCAAGTAGGTCGTGTTCTGGGTAGAAGTAAATGGGGTGTGTGAAAGTTGGCAGTGAGGCCACAAAGGCCATCTATATGAGGCAGAAATTACTTTTGCATTACCACAACAGTATGACTGAGTGCAAAACCTATAATGCTAAAGATAGTAATTGTCTGACATGTTTTATTCTTAACAGAAGTTTTATTTTGATCCTATAAGAATTTTTGGATGGTAAGTAAGTAGATACATTGTTAGAATGAAGAAGGATTGGATGAGTCCTTAGTCTTAGCTCTCCTACTAATCGGCTGGGATCTTGGGTCATAGTTCCCTCATCTATAAAATAGAGGAATAATTGTGGAAATTCCTTTCAGCTTAAAAAGATTCTATAAATCAACAATGAAGAGAGTAAGAGTTGCTCCAAAACCTAAGATGGAAGAAATACCATGTAGCCTTTTTTTTTCTGGATAAAATCAAATCTGGTGTATTTATTCGGCAAACAATCATTAAATGACTATTATATGCCAGACATGTGCTCAAGTCTGGGATTAGTCTTGGAAAAGAAGGCAGACAGGTCTTGCCCTCCTGGAACTCTTTTTTGCTCTCATTTTCCAAGGATGAATTCTAATATCACTCATTTTTTTTGCAGGTCCTGCCCTATCTATTGGGTTATTCCAAACCTTGTGATTTGCACAGTCCAGGAGAAATAAGAGTAATCCCTGGCTCTCTGATCTATGGCCATCACACTTCTTTTGTTTTTTTGTCTGATTCTATAAGATATTTTTGAATGTGTCTGGCTCTGCAGGTAGCATCTCTTCTCAAGAACTAAGTATTGTTCCAGGGACTTTGGCCATGGCTCTATTTGCCTCCTCCATTTCCATTGGAACTCATTTAGCTGTCAGTGACTCAGATCCTGTCCTTTTTTTAGTGTTATGAACAAGTATGCCAGTGTATGCCACTCCACAGAACCCCACCTTCATCCAACTGCCCAGTCTCTAGGAATCATGATACCATGAGGCTTTGAATGACTACCCTGATCAATGCTCAAGTTATAGCTTCCACCATGTCTTACTCCGGGCAATGTAGTCCTTATCTTCTTCATGCCGAGGTCTGCAAGCCAGTAAGCCAAGGATTGAATCTGACTCACAGATGGGTTTGTTCTCTAATTAGCTAAAGTCTCCATCCTGCCTTTTTGTTCCCAACAATAAAACTGAGCATCTGTGTTCTCATTCTTTCCCTGTTCCTTCTCTTATATTTGTGGCTTAAGTGTACAACCTCTAGAACAAGATTGTTCAAGTTTGAATCCAAGTTCTGCCACTTACTAGCTATATGGCTTTGTCAAATCATGTAATCTTTCTGCATTTCTGGTTTTCATCTTTAAACTGCACATAAACAAAAAGATGCGGATCTCATAAGTGTATGTGTTGCACTTAGAACCATAACTAGAACCGTAACTAAGTAATAATTATTTATTATTATTGTTATATTATTACTGACCTGGATTTTATAGCATTTGAATGAGATCGGTGGACTAGACCTTTTAACCTAAAGGCCATAATGGCTTCCAACTATTGAACTATTTCTTCAAAGTAGTTCTATACTCCACCATAGCCTATCAATATTTTTGGCCTTTAACAGAACAAAAAAAGTGTTTAACTATCTCCTTGTCAGTGAACAAAAAAGTCTAATGGACTTTTATTTTTAAGGAGGAAGGATGTGTGGAGAAGTATCTTTCATTCCCTTTGATATTAGATTACTAATATTTTTCAATCACCCTATTCCATTTTAACAGGCCAAAGAAATTTGCCCAATTTCTAACTCAGAAGTCTGTACAGATTTTCTTACCCTGCACCTTGCTTAAGCATCACCAGGAAGAGGTGCAATGAGAAATTGGCTAAATTCCCACCCCCATCTGCTTTCTAGCACTTGTGGCTTTTTATTTCATATCACTTATCATTCAATGTAATTTGAGTTGCTTCTTAAAGTCTCAGGCTTAACTTGTTAGCTTGTCAGTCATCCCTTTTCTGTGGTGAGTCAAAAATATTTTTCACCTGGTGAATAAAATATGGATATTTCATTTCATTGAACCATTTCAAGTTTCTAACATTGAATTGTTGATGTCTTGAGATTCTTTGCACCTGCTTACTTTTGATGCACGACATTTATGTTACTTTGAAAGTCAAACTTCTAATGGGGATGAATGTATTTTAATGTGCATATTGGCATGTTTCATAGGTTCAAAAGCACTTTCTTTTATGTGCAAAGAATGAAAATAAATGATCCTCTGGTAGCTGTTGAGCCAGAGTTTTATTAGCTATATCTGACCATGTCCCTTAGGTGGAAATGGCAGCCAAGAGCAGCTGGGTTTTTATTTATTGTTAGGACGTTTTGTACATGTTATAGGATGACCATAACCTTACTTCTTGTTGCCTCATCTCTTGGGTAAATAAGCCCCTGCCCCTATCTGGGGAAGGACGAAGGAACTTTCTCTAAGACTATGCATTTACATGCACGCCTTTCCCCATATGCTGGGCCTGCAACTCACTTTAGAAATGTGGAGACCTGGAGTGGGGCTGAGTATTGGAAAATTCAGGAAAAGGGACCTTTTTTATGTTTCAGATGACAAACTTCAGTGAGATATATTCGGCATTGCAGTGGTTATAGTTGTTAAGTAGCCAGGCCTAGAGACTAAGAAGATCAAAAGAAAAGAAAAAAAAATTAACTATGTTCTAAGAATTGTATTTAATGCTTGGCAGGTATTGTCTCTTTTTATCCCACAGTAATTCTATGACATAGGAACCAATGTTATGCCCATTTATTTATTTATTTATTTTTAATATTATGCCCATTTAAAAGGTGAGAACTTTTGGGATCAGACCGGCAAAGCAACTTGTCCAAGGTAACATGTCTGGAAAGAACAGAAACAAAATTAAATATAGGTTTACTTATTATAGGTCACACAGTGAGCGAAGTAAAAGCCCACTTATTCTGAGGACTTTACTATGTTACAGAAAATTTTATTTTATTGACCATTTATGATAGATTTATCGACCATATAAAAGTTGTTAAACTATTTTAAAGGAGGGTTTTTTGTTTGTTTGTTTTGGTCAGGGCTAGCTTGACTTCTTTCTTTGTTTTTTTTTTTTATCAGAAAATTCAAGAAACTCTTTTTTGTTTTGTTTTAATGAAGTATAATTGACATACAACATTATATTTGTTTCAGGTGTACAACATAGTGATTCAACATTTACATACGTTACAGAACGATCACCTGGATAATTACCATCTGTCACCATACAAAGTTATTACAATGCTATTTACTGTATTTCTTATGCTGCACTTTATAGCCCACGACTTATGTATTTTATAACTAGAAGTTCATACCGCTTATCATTCTACTCCCTTTTCTTCTGGTAACCACCAGTTTGTTCTCTGTATTTATGAGTCTGTTTCTATTTTGCTTATTTGTTTTGGTTTTTAGATTCCACATGTAAGTAGAATCATATGATATTTGTCTTTCTCTGATTTATTTCACTTACTCTAATACTCTCTGGGTTCATCCAGGTTGTCATGAATGGCAGGATTTCATTCTTTTGATGAAAGAGTAATATTCTTATTGTATATATGCCACTTCTTTATCCATTCATCTATTGATGGACACTTAGGTTGCTTTTATTTATTTATTTATTTAAAAAAATTTTTCTTTTTAATGTTTATTTTTGAAGGAGAGAGGGAGAGACAGAGTGTGAGTGGTGGAGGAGCAGAGAGAGAAAGAGAGGGAGAGAGAGGGAGACACAGAATTCGAAGCAGGCTCCAGGCTCTGAGCTCTTAGCACAGAGCCTGACGTGGGGCTCAAACACACAAGCCATGAGATCATGACCTGAGCCGAAGTCAGAAGCTTAACCGACTGAGCCACGGTGGTGCCCCACTTAAGTTGCTTTTATCTCCTGGCTATTGTGAATAATGCCGCAGTGTACATATGGATACATATATCTTTTTGAATTGGTGTTTGTTTTTTTGGATAAATATTCAGTGGAATTTCTAGATTGTATGGTAGCTCTATTTTTAATTTTTGAGAAACCTCTGTATTATTTTCTATGGTGGCTGCACCAATTTGCATTCCCAGCCCACCAAGAGGGTTCTCTTTTTTGCGCATCCTCACCAACACTTTTTTTTTTTTTTGATAATAGCCATTCTGACAAGTGTAAGATGATACTTTGTTGTGGTTTTGATTTTGCACTTTTTGATGGTTAGTGAACTTGTCCGCAATGACTTTAAATGCAAACAAAAAAGTTCTCCCTATTTGTGTCTAAAAACTATGGTAATATTGATGAATATATTGCCAATTAGGCTCTGGTGAATTATCTTTTTCAGGTAGTTCGGATTTACTTTGAGAATTCATGGAGAAATGAGGAAACATAGAAAACTGCTTTCCAAATTTTACAATTAAGTTAGCTCTATGGAAAATGGGAATATTTCCCAAGATTCAACAACTATTCCAGGACCCAGTCACAATTCTTGTGACCTGTTTTGTCATCCACTCAGAAATGGACATCTGTGAATTCTAGCTGTGGGCATTCTTGTTCAGTTATGACCAGTATAGAAAGGTCACGTGGTAAAAACATGACAACTTTAATAGAAGATATTACCTGCCATTGCTTTCCTCGCAGGGCAGTGTGGGGAAGGGTGTGGTAGGTGCTTGGATCCCTCCACAATACAGCTCAAATTTGCAATACAAACCTCTAGCTCTATGTACAGCTATATTTACTGTAATAGCTGTAGAATCTAGAAATGACATACAATTTTGCACTAAAATCATTACAATTTAGATTCTCAAGAAATGGTACAGTTTCAACTTCTAGTTAAAAATAGAGATAGAGGTTATTTGCGGCTTAGCAATTTTTTTTAACTTAGATTATCTCTAGGTGTACCTGCTACTTTATAAGAATCAAGTGAACCTTCACCTCCAGTTGTGGCATCAAATATCTTATTTAATATATACTTCTTGCCTGTAATGGACTGAATGTTTATGTCCTCCACAAAACCATGTGTTAAAACCTCAACCCCCCAAGGTATTAAGGTATTAAAGGTGGAGACTTTAGGAGGTAATTAAGTTATGAGAACGGAACCCATATGAATGACATTAGTGCCCTCATAAAGGAGACAAGATCCCTCATCCCTCCCTCCATGTGAGGTCATGGCTAAGAGGTGCTACAAACCAGAAATGAACCAGAAATTGGGTTCTCACCAGACACCAAATCTGCTGGCACCTTTACCTTAGACTTCCCAATTTCCAGATCTGTGAGAAGTAAATTTCTGTCATGGGTAAGCCACCCAGTCTATGGCCTTTTGCTATAGCTGCCAAACAGACTAAGACATTGCCCGAGAACTAGTCTTTCCTCCAACACATCTTTACAGTAATAAGAATAGTGGCTTCAGAATTATTTAATGTACTAGCTTTTGGATTTTGTGTAAGTTTATTTAAATTTTCTGAGCCTCAGATTTCCTATGGTATTTAAACTGGGGTTAATATTTTTTTACTTCATTGTAAAGCAATTATTAGTAAATCTTAATGAAAAAAGCTTGTAAAATATATTGTATTTGAATCATTCATTAAGTAGTGTCTTGAACAGAGAAAGGGTTAATTAAATTACATTGGAATGAGTTTAATTTAATTTATGGTGATTAGAGAATGATTTTTCTTCTTTAATCCTCAGATTTCGAGATCCCTAGCCATCAAAAACTCCTGAAAACTTCATTTCGATTAGATCTAGTTAGGCACAAAGGAGCAGGGAATTATCGAAAGAAGGAGAGACATAAGCAATCCCCCCTTTTCTCATCTGACCTATCAAAGTTCTCTTGAGATCGAAACTGGCTCTCAGTAGATTCCTTGAGTTGCCCGGTGTCAAGTGCTACCAGCAATTGTGTACAATGGGACTTGCCATCAGTGACCATGACGTTTAGCACTTGTGGAATCAAAGCAAGCCACAGGCATAGGGAGGCACATGCTATCTTTCCATTCTGAGCAGCATCCTCTTCTGATTGAGAACCGTATGCATACACATTGGTTTCTTCTAGAATAAACAAATGTTAAGACCAAAGATTTTTCTACACGTGAGGGCAGAAGCAGAGTGGTGCACAGTGCTCCTGGGGTTGCGCACCACCCTCCATCTGTGATTATTACTTGGGCTGACGTATGTTAAGGACACAGGATGTGCTTTAACACGGGTGTGTGGGGGCTGAATACTCAAACGGGAATAAATCAACAGCCTGCTGCTAATGTATTATTTAAAAATAAATATTTCACAATGTACCAGCAGAAATATAAAACCCAATCTCATGATAGGAGCATGAAGATTGGGCTTTCTTCACTCTCTTAATGATTTTATTCAGAGAAGGGTTATCTTTTCTTTGTTTCAAACATGGGTGATTCGGCAATTATACCGGCTCTCTGCGGGAGGAGGTTGAGACAAAGAGAGAGCTGGGAAAGAGAATCACTTCGAGCTGGAATGTGTTATTGAACAGATTTAAAGGTATTTTAATCACAGGCCTTTAATGCTATTTTAGAACATGTGTGTGGCTCCCTCACTTACCTACTCCCTTCTGCAGCTGCTGAGAAATAGGCAAATTGCTCTCAGAAAGACGAATAGTTTATTTATGGGCCCTGCATTTTTGATCCCAAGTGTTATGAATGAGCAAGTTCACAGAAACATGTGCCTAGAACAGTGCCCTGTGATTAGAGACCTCTGTCTCTCAAAGCACTTCCTCCTCTCTTCAAATGGACTTGGCTTCAGACGCCCATGACAAGTAGCTACCTGTGCAGGTTCAGCTCATTGATTTGCCACTGTCTTTATTCTTGTGAAATATGACTTTCTATTCATGCTATCCTAGTTTCTATTCTACCCTGTAATTTGTGCAAAAAGAAAAGTATCAGACGTGCCTGCTTAACAGTCTCTATTGACATTTTGCAGAACAGAACAGATTGGACCTATTTTCTTCCTGCAATCAGTTTAAAGTATTTGAACCTTTCTAACAGCTGTGAGACAATATTTATTCTTAGTCAGCAACGGATTTCATAAGTCTAACACCATGTAATGTATGTAACTGCGTATTAAACCAGGCAGAGCTGCCTGAGTGATGAGTTAGAACTTCAATAGGAGATCAAGTATGCTGCTCTGGAAGGGATGCTTTGGGATGGTGGGATGGGTCAGACTCTGCTTCAGAAATATAAGAAAATGGTTCAGGAAGAGCCCAAGAATTTCCATTTCTAGAAAGACCAGTCAAACTCACAGGCAGGAGGAGTATTTGCGGAGTTTTACCTGATGATGGTGGTGCTAGCGGGGGTAGAGTTGTGGGAGATAATTAGGAAGTAGCCATTTGTGTGTGAATTTCATAGGATATCAAATAAACTTCAGCCAATTCTGCTTGTTTTTGAATTATTAATAAGGGGCCACAGGGAAGGGTTGGGTTGTGAACCTTTGGAGTGTGTGTACAGAATCACTTCAGGAGTTTATTTAAAATGTAGAATTCTGTTGGCATCCTCTAGACTTTCTAGTTCAGAGGTCAAGGGTGGAGCTAAGGAATTTGCGTATTTAATAATCACCACAGGTAATTCTGATGCATGTAATTTAAGAAACATTGTTAAATATTTCAAAAGAAGAGTGGAGGATTTAGTATTCTTAATGCTCATGATTGAAACTCATCATTAATCCACAAATATTCAAGAACTAAAAACAGTAAGCAAAACTGACTCAAATACATTGTTGTGCAGTTTAGTTGTAAGTGATGTGGATGGTAATCAGCATTTTTTAATTCCTTAATATGTGTCAGATGATTGAAATAAAATAAATTTTATTTCATCTCTATTATAGCTCAGTAAGTCAGTAAATATTATATATCATTTTACGGGTAGTAAAACAGGCTTAGAAATGTTGAGTAACTTGTCCAAAATGACCTATATAGTAATTACCAGGGCCCCTTAAGCTTCTCACTCTCATCTTTCTGCTCAGGAAAGTTTATCATGACTTCCATCAGAATGTCTATACCAACAAATCTTAAATCTATATCTGCAGGCTGATCTCTCTTAGGTGTTTTCCCACCAGCTAGCTGTTGGCCTGTTTGAATCACCTGAAATTCTACACATTCTCAACTGTACTTGCCATCTTCCATCCTATATTTTTTTCTCCTTTACTGTCCTCCTGTTCAGCTAGAAGGACCCACCATCTACCTATTGGACCAAGCCATACATCATGGAGTTCTTCTGAGCAAAACACCTAACTATCTCCTGATCCTATGGTCTTCTTCTGGTCCTTGCTGCTAACCTCCTAGTTCAGGCCAACATCATCTCTTGCCAAGTGTATCAGTTAGTGTTTGCTGCACAATACAAATTTTCCCATAACATAGTGGCTTAAAATAGAAATCATTTTAACTTCACTCACAATTATGTGTGCCAGCTGGGTAGTTTTTTAGGTCTGGACAAATGTGGCTAAGCTCTGCTGGTCTTACTCTTGTGTCTGTGATCTGCTGGTGAGATGGCTGGTGGCTTAATGACCTACCATGGCCTTACATATCTGGTGATGGACAGGCTCTCAGCTGATGGCTGTATGGCTTTTGACTAGGGTGCTGGGTTCTTTTCCATATGTGGCCTCTCATTCTTCAGCAGGCTACCTTGGGCTCGTCCACATGGTGGTCTCAGTATTCTAAGTACAGTAAAAGAGAAGAAGCCTCAATGTACAAGTACTTTTCAGGTCCTTGTGCTGTATTTGTTCATGTCATCCAGAGCCCCTGACACACTGTGTCAAGGTACTGCCAAAGGTTGTGGATAAAGGGAGAGGAATAGTTCATAGCCATTTTTGCAATCTGTTACACTGGGATTTTGTAATAGCTTTCTAACAGTTTCCTTACCACCACTCTTTCCTCCTCCAATCCTTTTTTCATCCAGCAGTCAATAAATGGTCTATCATGCCAGTACTCCACTTACTTTACTGGTATACCATTGTTTTGAATGTTCTAAAGTCCTAACTCCTTAACGTGACTTAATAAGGTACTCTAGGATTTCTATTCTATCTACCCCTTCAAGCTTTGACTCTCTTCCTATATTCTTCATTTCTCATGGTTACTCAAACAGAGTTAGTGTTTCTTAATCAGAGAGAACATGTGGCAGTACGCTTTGTTTAGTGGCCTTATCTTTCTCTACCTCAAAAACGCTTTCCCATTTCCCTATCTTCCTCACCCTCCCTTGTGTAACTAACATATCTATCCACAAGTCTGAGCTTAAATATCCCTTTCTTAGGCTTCTCCTGACATTTTGAATATTAGCACTTATACTTTACTGCAGTTAAGCATTCAAAGCCTGGCTTTCCTGGGAGAGTAGAAGCTTTGTGAAGTCAGGGACCATGTCTATTTCATCTAGTACTGACTCTCTACCATGGAGCACCGGGCCTGATACATAGCAGGTGCCCCAGTAAGTACTGGATGAAAGAACACACACACCTGACTTGTCTTATTTCAGACCTCTTCTTACCATGGCACACTGCAACTTAGACTCAATTTGCTGATTCTGTTCCTTTTGCTTACATACTTAATTTATTTTGTGGTTCTGGACTAAAAATGCTTTTAGTAATCTAGGAGAAGGAAAATATATATTATATTTATTTATATCTAATATATAAAAATATATAATGTTATATATATTCAGTAAATTTAGTAATTAAATTTAGTAAATTCGGTCAGCTCACATTGTTTCTTGTCCAGGAGTCCAGTGTAAATGTATGTCAATGTCTTTTCTGGCATCCCCACCTCCTTAGAGAGAAAAATAAGTGAGTGATATAAGGGGAAAAGGATGTGACCACTCCAAAGGGAGCTCAGACAACTTTTCAGTGGTCTGAGAGCAGTCTTACGCATGTTGCCTTGGCTGTCTGTGGTCTGTTGTTGCAAGGAAATTTTCTTGGTAGGCTGGCATCACTAACATTGGCCAAGGTCTCTCTGTGGAAACCAGTCAATTCTGGAGGCCATTCTAAAACTCATGGAAACCTACTTGGGAAATATAGTTTCAAGGCCTGTCTTTCTTGACTTGTATATCTGTTGTGTCCTTATAGTTTGTGTCAAGTGAAGCTGCCATGGGGAAGTTCACAGCAAATCTGATAACTCTGTTACTATAAACTCAAAACAGAAAAAAAAAAAAATCCAGAAGTCCTCTCTGGGTACCAGAAAAAGTTGTCGAATCAAATAGTTCTTCTTAAACAGAAGTTATCTTTATTGCCTTGTAAAACTAGGTCATGTATAATTTGTATAAATATAGTTAGTCAGAAACATATAGACTGGTTCACAGCCTCTCTCCATATCCTTTATCATACTCCATTTTTCCATCTATGAAAGGCAGAAATTCATAATCTTATGCTACATAATATTGCTATAGACCTAAGATGAGATAATATACTTGAAATAACTTTGTGTACTATAGAATGTTACTCATTAATAAGCATTTTTTGAATATATATATTTCAGACCTTGTGCTAAGGCCAAGGGAGAGATATAAAAACGAGTAAGATATAGTCCTTGCTCTGAGTAAGCTTGCAACTGATGGTGACAGATGAGGGTAAAATCATAATGCAGAATGAACAAAACTGCAGTATCACAGAGGGGGTAGAAATTAATTCTGGCTAGAGGGTTCACAGGAGAGAAGATATTTAATTTGGGCTTGGAAGGATAGGTAAGATTTTACCAGAGGGAGAAGACAAGAAGGGCGTTCTAGTCAGATATCTACTTATAATCTGTAACAAGAGACTCACTCCATTTTTAAAACAATGAGAAGTGGCAGGAAGATACCCAGAAGGCATATAAAAGAGGTATAATTGTGAATTTTATTTATTTACTTTTGGATTAAGAGAACATGAGCAGAAGTCATAAAACAAAGCAGCATCAAGGACAACTAAACCAGAACAAGAAGCAGTGAAAATTCAAACAAAACCCATTGCTTGCTACTTTATATGTACCCCCAAAATGCATGAAAGCTTTGAGGCCATCCCTGAACATTTCATGAATCAGAAGAGGATGCTTTTCTCTTACTTAATAATAAGATGAGTGGATATGTCAATGTAGAGATGAAGAAACAAGTGATTAATAGCGTTTGGTAAAAGATGCATTCAAATACTTTTACAAAAGTAACTTCAACAACAATTCATGAACTAAGC
This sequence comes from Cryptoprocta ferox, assembly GCA_028646485.1. Classification (NCBI taxonomy): domain Eukaryota; kingdom Metazoa; phylum Chordata; class Mammalia; order Carnivora; family Eupleridae; genus Cryptoprocta; species Cryptoprocta ferox. The sequence goes on from CM053570.1 coordinate 20,679,661, forward strand.
AGAAAAATGGGAAAGTAACCAAGTTCTAATTAGAAATATTGTCAACACTTTGTGTCATGGGTGGAAAGGCCCATCACCTGTTCATACCCCCTTACCCCTATTGCCAGGGGACTATGAAGATGAATGATTTAGTTTTAAATGTAGAAATCTGTGCAAGGCAAATTCAAGAAAGAGAATTTAAAAAATGTTTAAAAAACATTTTAAAGGTAAAGAATTCAGAGGGGCTCCTGGGTAGCTCAATTGGTTAAGCATCTGACTCTTGATTTTGGTTCAGGTCATGATCTCACAGTGGTGAGATCAAGCCCTGTGTTGGGCTCCCCACTGGGCATGGAGCCTGCTGAAGATTCTCTCTCTCCCTCTCACTCTGCCTCTCTCCTGCTCATGCTCACTCTCTCTATCAAAAAAATAAAAAATAAAAACAAAAACCAAAAAAAATAATTTAAAACCTCAGGGGAAACACACACACACATATACATACAGATTCATTTCCCATTTTCAGACATACTAAGTTAGAGACCAGACATGTAATTTAAATTATTGAGAAGGACGCCATTGAAAGTGAAAGGGAGTGCTGTTTATAATTGTCACCGGGGCAATAGGTGCAAACCGGGACTGTCCTAAACAAGCTAGATGTATGGTAAACTTAGTTGTAGGAACCACACAATTAAACTTTGTTGAATAGGACAAAACAAATGCTTTTTTTCCCCCCTCAGGAGATCCTAGGGTTTCTGGTCTTAAAACACCAGAAGTTTTGGCTAACATTAAGTGGGAATGGAGTAGGATAAGGACCAGTATATTGTAGTGCTTAAGAACATTGACTGGTTTCAAATCCTGACTAATTGTGTGACCTTGGATGGATTGCTTAATGTCTCTGTGCCTCAACTTCCTCATCAGTAAATTGGGGATAATAGCTGTTATTGTGAGAATTAAATGACAATACATGGAAAGTGCTTGCAAGAGCTTCTGGCTCATAGGATTATAGAAATGCTTGTTAGTTTTATAATTATCCCCATTTTATAGATTACACTCCTCCCCTCCCCCCCCCCCCAAAAACCCATAAAAGGAACAGACAAATTATGTTCAGGGTTTAACCTGATAATCAGGATCCTTTAAGATAGTCAAAAAGTGATCCAGGATAGATTGAGCTGGAAACTTGAGACTTCTCCAGAAAGAAGTATTTCCAAGTTTTCTCTGGAAATGAGTGAAGGGGAGGAAGAGGCCCGGCAAGGTCTTATTTTACTGGTTTGGTTTAAAGTCTCTGAGATGTCGAATGCTGGGTCAGATCTGTACCAGACTTGTTAGTCACATAACAACGCAAATTGTCAAGGCAAATGAGGTTTGCTGATGCACAGGGGCACGTGTACCCCAATGTTTGTAGCGGCACTTTCAACAATAGGCAAATCATGGAAAGAGCCTAAATGTCCATCAACTGATGAATGGATTAGGAAGATGTGGTTCATCTATACAATGGAATACTACATGGCAATGAGAAGAAATGAAATCTGGCCATTCGTAGCAAAGTGGATGGACCTCGAGGGTGTCATGCTAAGCGAAATAAGTCAGGCGGAAAAGGACAGATACCGTATGTTTTCACTCATAGGTCTAACAGGAGAAACCTAACACAGGACCATGGGGAGGGGAAGGAGGGAAAAGAGGGAGAGGGAGGGAGACAAAGCACGAGAGACTCTTGAATACTGAAAAAACAAACTGAGGGCAGAAGGGGGAGGGGGAAAGGGGAAGGGGGGTGATGGTCATGGTGGCGGTCACTGTGGGGAAGAGCACTGGGTGTTATATGGAAACCACCCTGACAATAAACTATAAAGTTAAAAAGAAAAAAACACTAGAAACATCCAGAACAACCACAGGAGGTCCGTATTTATATGTTTACATTTAAGTCTTGCCATTAGACTGATTCTTCTTCATTATTACAATAATTAATAATTACAATTAATGACAATTATAATTACTATTAAAACAGTGATATAGAAATAACTATAACTGTCATTCTTGAGCCTTTACTAGATACCAGGCCCTCCCCGAATCCTTCACATGTATTAACTCATGCAATACAACAGTATTTGAATTAGGTGCTATTATTGTTACCATTTTGCAGATAAAGATACTGAGGAATCAAGAAGTTACAGATTGATTCAGTTTTGTATTTTATCAGTGTCAGATACATTCCAGGCACCTGGTAGGTATTTATTGAATCAATTTGCTTGTAGGCTTGTTAATATTTTCTAGCAGAACTCACTTACATGGTTGATTTTATTCAGCAAGAAGAAATTTTGAGAATCTACTTAGTGGAAAAAACATTTGCTTGCAACTGCTTTGTTATCCTTGAATATATTCTTGGTATTTTGATTTCCGTAAGACCATAAGAATTCATAATTATAAACAACATTTCAAATAACCTTTTATGTGTCATCATAGGTAAGGACAGAAGTGTTAAATGAGATTTTGAGTTCTGGAAAACAGCCTGACAGAATGGACAATTTTTAATAAATCTCTTATGTTTGGCTTTGGAAAGCATTGTTCTGGATATTTTTGCCTCCAGTGATTTGATTTCCTAATTATGTTTTTACCTCAGGACACTATTATAATTGCTTGCATTTTCTGAGCACAGACCAGCTGTAAGGGGAGAGGAGCACTTCTGGGCAGTTCTGTAAATGTCAGGAGCAGGAGGTCAGTCTGGGGTTAGTGATGTGCTCTGAATCTTCCACACAGTGCAAAATCCACACAGGAAAATCCTCCAGTGGAGAATGTGCCTATGATAAAGTATGTGCAGTACAGAGAGAATGCCAAGCAGAAAACGAGGCAGCAGGAAAACATCAACATCAGAGAAGGCCGAGGGAGAGCACAGAGTAGCCATTAGAGGCAATTGATCAGGGAAACAAATAGAAGATGGTAGTAAATTTTTATTCTCCTCAACGGGCTGTTTTGTAATGGTACTTTGGATCCTACATGTTTGGCTACAAAAGCAGGCACTGCATTTTAATGTTTTGGGTCAGTTATAGAAAACAATAATGGGAGAAATAGTATTCCCAAGGATATGATGATATCCATGTGTGTTTATTTGCTACATTTAAAAATTTAAAGGGCCAAGGTCAGGAAATAAATTACATTTAGATTAAATGCTTTTCTAAATGCCAAAGTGATGCAGTGGCTCATCCCAATTTCTCCCTCATCATGCCTCTGTTTGACAACTGAAATCTAAGCACGGCCATAATCTCATCAGCCTTGGTTTCTTAATGAAAGATACTACCCTCAATGATTCATTCGATCAACACTCATTGAACAGTAACCATGGGTGGGCAAGCAGTCCAGTGGGGGAGGAAAACACTAAAACACAATTACAGATCACCCCATACTTAACAGTTATGTTAAATGCAATGAAGAAAAATTCTGTTTCTCAGAACATTGTATAGAGGGACCTATTCTAGACTGATGTGTGTGGGGGTGGGGGGAGGGTTGACAGAAAGTGTCCCTGCATACGTTACCCATAAGACTGGACAAATAAATAGTCATTGGCCAGATGAAGCTAGTGGTGGAAAGAGTCAGGTACACATGACCAATCTGACTCTATTCGTTATATTAAAAGGGTTTTGTAACTTCGAAGTAAGCCAATTGACTACTCCTGATGTGGCCGATTGAAGGGAATGTGATGAAAATTGGAAACCACATGTAATAACAACAGGACACTGGATTGACACCTCTTTCTCCTAAAACACTTCTCTCCACCTTGGAAAGCAGAGATGTGTGGTAGAATTATTGAAGTGTAGGTGAACAGGTTGGCTTCCTTTTGGCTTTGAAGGTGCCAGAAGAGTGAAAGAAGAGTCTGCATGGTCTCAGCAGAGGTGAAAGATAGCAACCGGGAACTGTTAGGTTGCTCCCCTCACCATAGCACAATTATTATGGGATAGCACAATTATTGTGGGCTTTCGGGGACCTCTCTCTGGACAAGACAGGGAATGTGTAAAATGCCTTCTGAGGTTGGCGGATATAAAAAGCCCAGATGGCTGATATAAAAAACCCATCTTCAAAGACATTCTAAGGCGAATTCAGTGCTGCTCTCAGAACATGAGTTTTAAATCTATACAACCAAAGACCATTGTGTTGCAGATAACTTCAGCTATTTATTTTTGCTGCAACGTGGGGGGAGAGGTGACTTCAACAACTTTTCCTGTGCTTAATGCTGGATTCCATAAATCACCTCAGAATAAGTCTGGCATTAAAAGCAAAAATGAGTTAAAATCCCATGTTTAAAAAAAAACCTGTGTGGGAGGCAATGCTCAATCTGGGAGGTTTGAGAGGAAAGCTCTCACGATGTTCACAGCCCACGCGATCACAGGGTGTAAATTCTCGGGGAGGGAATTCTTTGGCAGCAGCAACACATATAATCGCATTTTCCTCAGAGCAGAAGGTTTTATGTTCGAGTTTTTAATTCATGTTAAGATTTAAAGAATTGCCTTTAATTATAAAAATGGCTAAACATTTTTTTCTAGTATCCTTTCAGAAAACAGATTCCTTGAAGAATGATTTAATACAAATATTAGGTGGTGATAGAAAAGCACAGACTTGTTATGGACTCAGCTTGGAACATGTGTGTGGTTAAGTGTGAAGCCCAGATACAAATATGCATTAAATTATTCCATTTTCACTCAATCAAGTGGACGATGTGCAAATCCCACAAGGGTTGTTCTCCTGCAAGAGTTGTGGCTATTGGCAGTTCATTCTCAAGTACGGATTTCTCTACATGAAATTGAAGTAACCAAACATAATAGTTTCTCTGTCAACTCCTGATTATTAGTGTGTAAATTATGCCTTAATGCTTTCCGGGGTCACTAACATCACTTCATCAGGGAGCCCCAGTTTTGAGTTCTGCCAAATGTAATCTTAATGCTGGAGATACGAAAAGTTTCATAGGAATGGTAATAATAATCGTTAATATTTATTGAGCATTGTCTATGTGCCAGGTAATATTCTAAGTGCTTTCCATATTTTATCTTGACTCCCCCCAAAACCTCTTGTGGAATAGATATTCTTATTTCTGTTTTATAGATCAGAGAAAGGGAACTTGTCAAAATTAGCCAAAATCACATTGAGGAGGGCACTTGTTGGGATGAGCACTGGGTATTGTATGTAAGCGATGAACCACAGGAATCAACCCCAAAAACCAAGAGCACACTTTACACACTGTATGTTAGCCAACCTGACAATAAATTATATTAAAAAAAAGAAAATTGGCCAAAATCAGACATCTCTTCATTGTGATCAAGCTGGCAATCTGACTTCTCTACAAATGTGTTACATCGGAAGTGAAACACATTTTATTGGTTCTTTTATTTTCAGAATATACTCAATTAAAATTTTATCCAAATTATTCCTTAGTAACACGTATTTTATTTTGCTTAGTGACACAAAACTTCGTGACAGTAGAAGCTAAATATTATTGATCAACACTTGTGGACCTGTTTTAGGATGCTATTTTTGCTTTCTTGCTTTACTGTTCTTAGTTTGTAAGTAAATGATACTCCCCCCCTTTTCTCATCTCTCAACATGAGAAAATTCTGCATAGATCTTTAAGAAATGTCCTTATAGGTATAAAGTATGCAGCATGTCCAAAATGCATTTGACCTTGAACTTCTCCCTCTTTTGGGGGAGAATTTTATGCAGTTAGTGTTTCCCAACTGTGATAAATGCTGTTCTAATATTTACTATAAGCATATTTTACCTCCTTTTCATCTCTCAGATGACTATCCTCTGGATTTTGTCTTCAAGACTTCCATAATTTCAAATCCAATGGCTTCTTCTCAGATTATATCTCATGATTTCCCAGAAAGTGACTTTGTAAACCATTTCTGACTTGTCTTGGAATGTTCTCCTTTCTGGGTTTCAGTTCACCATTTCCTTTTGGTTTTCTCTCTTCTCTGTCTTCTCAGTTTTCTTTATTACATTTCTTGTATCTAATTCTTAAATTATCCCTAAGGTCCTATCCTTGACTGCCATCTCTTTTGTCTCAATGTTATATTTCCAGTTGCTTCATTCATGCCACACTCATCTTTACTTTCTGAATGTTCCCCGACTTCTTTAGAAACAACGAATTCCTCCTCCCTTTCCCTGTCAAGGGCACTTTATTCATGCCATAGTACATAGTTGTATTATGCCTGCCTCTAACTCCTCTCTTTTGTGAGGAAACAGTAGGCTCTGTTGTGGTTAACTTAGTCGATTATCAGAACGAAAGTTTACATCTCACTCATGCAAAAGTCTGCTGCCTGTCTGGACAGCTCTCAAGGGTGGCTGGCTGGATTCCATTCAGGGACTCAGGGATCCAGGCAACTTCAAACTTAAAACTTTACCTTCTCAGTAAAAGGAATTTTTTCTCTGACTTCCATGGTGGAAGAGAAAGATTAGAAACTTAATAGGGGCATACTGCCTCATCCTGGTCTGTGCTGTTCATATGTCACTGGCCATTGCAAATCACAGGGTTTTAGATAGCAGGACTCGGTAGTTTAGTCTTCCATGTGCCCAGGAAAGACGGGGGGACTACTGGTGAACAGCTTGGTACAGGGATTGTATCATAACCATTTTTCTACCCCCCATACTTGGCACATAATTTGACAATAAACACCAATAGATGTTTCATAAACTGAATCTAATCTAGTTCAAACTTGCATCACTTTACAGATGGAAAAGCTGAGGCCCTCCCCAAGGAAAGAGGGTTTCCCCAAATTACTCAAGGAGATATTTACAGAACTAGGAAAAAGAATCTAAGTGTATTGCTCCTTTTACTACACTTGCTGTTCCTATGGAATTTATTATAGAAGAATTGTATGGTTTTGCTGGGTTGAGCCTTATATCCATTAAGACTGTGAGGTTTGTTTTTCTTTGTTTTCTTGCTTGCTTTATTTTATTTTAATGTTTATTTATTTATTTTGAGAGAGACAAACACTGTGAGTGGGGGAAGGGCAGAGAGAGAAGGAGAGAGAAAGAGAGAGAGAGAGAGAAAGGGAGAGAGAGATGGACACCTGGGTAGCTCAGTCTGTTAAGCGGCCGACTTCAGCTCAGGTCATAATCTCACGGTTCATGAGTTTGAGCCCTGCGTTGGGCTCTGTGCTAACAGTTCACAGCCTGGAGCCTGTTTCAGATTCTGTGTCTCCCTCTCTCTCTGCTCTTCCTCTGCTCATGCTCTGTCTCTCTCAAAAATAAATAAACATTAAAAAAGAGAGAGAGACAGAGAGAATCACAAGCAGGTTCCACGCCATCAGCCCAAAGTTGGGCTAGAACCCATGAAACTGTGAGATTATGACCCAAGCTGTAACCACAAGTCAGACGCTTAACTTACTGAGCCACCTGTGCGTCAGTTGCTTGCTTTAAATCTTGGTGTTGATAGTTACTCTATGGCATAAAATCCATCAGGAAAATGAATCAAATGCAACAGAATAATCTTAAATAGATTATCAGTTAGTTGCCAGGCATCATCAATAACTGTTTCCAGTTCCTAAGAAGCCAGCAGCTTCTTTGCTACCTGGTCTTTAATTGCATAGCAAATACTTTTATTGGTACGGAAAAAGAAAAAGACATTTGAAAAGTGAACCATAGTATTGTAAATTATCACCTACTGTTTCTTCTTTACTGTAGTTTCTGGAATAGTAATTCTAAATGTTTGCTTAGCAATTTGGGAACTCACCCCCCATTTTATGTTTGCCAACTTTTAAATTAGTAGATAGGGATTCCCTCACTGCTATTTTATCTATAAAAATACCAAATTTTAAATTAGTAAATAGGGATTCTCTCAGAGCTGTTTTATCTATGAAAATATTAAATTTTATGACTACTTTAATATCTTTTTGGAGCAATCTTATTTGTTTCAAAGCTTGGTGGACTCATTTACTGGACAGCTCCAGGGTTCTCCAAACTCCACTGAGATTCTCTCAAAGTCTACTTCTACTTGAAATTCCATTTGAACACATAAACTAATCTTAAACACAGTGTTTCTAAAATAAACTTGTGATCTTCCTCCTTTCTCCCAAGCCTCCTCAAACAAATAAACAGTTGTAGAGATTGCTGGTTGTGGCATGTGGCTGATTTCTAGTCAATGGAATATGTAAAGAAGTTATGGGCACCCCTTCCCAGTCTGGCCCATACCATCTTCCAGACCCACAGAGAACCAAGAAACCAACAAACCACCACCACCATCATCACTGCCATCACCACCACCACCACTGCTGTCACTGTCACCACCACCACCACCACCACCAAAATAGATTAAAGCCCCTCCTTGCTAGTTTCCACTTGGCTGGAGATGCCAAACTTGCCAAACTTGGAAATCATACTGTTGAATGTGGCAAAGCTTTTATCGACCTCAATTCTTAAATGGTTATGGTGATAGAGTCCTATCACTCTCCTGGACTTTTCTGACAGCAAGAAAGAAACTTATTCTGCATTGAATCATTGGTTGACATTGTTACCATAGTCTACTGTAATATAGAAACTTCAGTTTGCTCATCTAGGAAATGGGAATAATAACTATTCTGAGAATCAAATGAGATAATATAAGCAAAGCATTTGTTTTAATGCATGATTCAGAAAAGACACCTGATAAATTTTAGTTTCTTTACTTCCTTCTATCCTCCCTTAGATACAGGAATGCAGTCCTTTTTCTCACTTCTTAAACCTATGATTTTTCTACCATTTTTTTCTGCTCTATACTTGGCAAAGAATAGTGGTTATGAGACTCAACCTGTTAATTTATTGTTGCCAAATCTACACATAGTCATGGATCCAAATCCCCATTTCGCCCTTTTCTTCTGTCCTAACTCCTTCTGCTATTTAATATTAACCAGTATTTATTAAGTGATTAGTACATGCCAGGTAATATGTGAAGCTCTGCATGGGTTATGTCATTAGAGCTCATGAAGTAAGCACTGTTTTATATCCCCATACTGCAGATGAAAGAATTGGGATCAGAAAAATTAAGCAGTTTGCTCACAAAGCACGTGTGATTGAACCACTATGTATCTTTAAGGTCCCTCATTCTATTTTTACTTTCTCCCTGTATTTAAACTTGCTCAAATGTCTACAATCTCAAGGAAAACTATTCCCTGGAGTTTACTGCTCCCTTCTTCACTATCTTCATTTACTGCTTCTACCTCCTCACCTCCATGCTCCAAGCACCCGGCTTGTGTCCTCACCACTCAAATAAATTGCCTCCTCTTTTCAAGTAACACATCCAGTGAAAATTGCCTAGTTCTTAAATCACTCAATCTTTCTGAAATATTTAGTTCCATTGACTACTCTCTCATTTTTTTTTCCTTCTTTTCATGCTCCCCTTTTTAGTGTCCTTTTCACTCTGCCCTACCTGTCTTTCTTAGTCTCATTTTGGGTACTCATTTTCCTCTTTAAATGTTGGTGCTCCTTGGGGTTCCAGCCCCCCGTCCATTTTTTAACTCTAAATATTCTGCTGATATCATTCACTCCTATTATAAACTATATGCCACTCATCCCCATCTTTTATCCACATGAATATGAACATTGCTCTTCAATTCTATAACCATTTAAGCAATTTCTATGTGATATTCCCAATTTAGATGCCGCACAAACACCTCAAACTCATTTCTAACACTAATTTCATAATCTATCTCCAAATATCTTTCCTTGTAACATTTCTTCTTCTGAACTTCCCTGACTCAGCAATTTGTCCATTTGTCCGAGTTGGAAACTGCACATCATTTTAGGCTCTACTCCTTCATCATCCCCCACACTCAATCAAGTTCTAAATCTTTTTTTAAAAATTTATTTATTTAAATTTAAGTTAGTTAACATACAGTGTAGTGGTGATTTCAGGAGCAGAACCCAGTGATTCATTGGAACACACAGTGCTCATCCCAACAAGTGCCCTCCTTAATGCTCATCACCCATTTAGCCCATCCCCCCCCATCCACCTTCCCTCCAGCAGCCCTCAGTTTGTTCTCTGTAGTTAAGAATCTCTTATGGTTTACCTCCCTCTGTTTTTATTTTATTTTTCCTTCCCTTACCCTGTGTTTATCTGTTTTTTCTTAAATTCTACATATGAGTGAAATCATATGATATTTGTTTTTCTCTAACTTATTTCACTTAGCATAATACACTCTAGTCTTGTTAATTAACAAGAAATTCTATTTCTAAAATGTAATTCAACTTGAAAGGATTTTTGCATTCCCCATTTCCTACCATTTGCCATCATCCATGCTTCTAGAGCATTGAATGTTGAAACTACATTATTTGCCATTCTCAGAAGACAGCGGGCCCTTTCTTATCTTTTTTCTTCCTTTTATGCTTGGAAAAATATTTCAGTAATAAGCTATATTGTCAGTACTCTTGTGAACCTTGTGAAGTTTCCCTTGAGGCAGAATTAGCTGCTCCCCTCCCCCACTTCTGTGCTACCATAGAAATTTGCACCCATCTCCTTTCTAAACATTTATCAGAAAGTTTGCAATGATTTGAATATTTAGCTCTCCTGCTAGATTGTGAGAGACTTGAATTAAGAGAGCTTATCTTCGTTACAGTGAACTGGATACTTCCTAATTTGAAAACACTTTGGCTAAAGGACAAGTTCACTGAATGGCCATTTGCCAACTGACTGGATTCATCAAATATATCAGTTTATTCCAAACAATCTTAATAGTTAATGCTCTGTGGATGTTTAAGTGTGGTTCCCAATGACGAAATGTGATTTTATGGATACTAACTTTTTAAAGTTGATGTATCACCTGGGAACCTGGCAAAATGGTAAGGTTAGGAAAACAATATTAATTTAAAAATTTTTTTTCTAAGGAAAAGCTATTTTCCAACCTTTCCCTCCCCCCCCCCCCATTTTATATGTAATGGCACCACTTCTCTACCTCTGAAATATTTTCAGTTATCTTTGAATGTCATTTTCTATTTTGGTAAATTTTAAGCATTTTCCTAATTCTTTTGCCAATTCCTCAAATGGCATCCCAGCTTTCCTTTTATATATCTAGCATTTAAAGTTTTAAGATTAAATTAAACTTTAATGAAGATTAAACTTTAAATTTAACTCACAGGCACTAAAATAAATCAGAATTTTAAACTAGATTAAAATTTAATGAAATAAAATGTTTAAATTAACTTAAATTTAGAATTACAACTTAAAGTCATCCAAAAGAATCAGAATTAGTTAAAAACATTACATCTCCATGAAACTAAAAATGTGATTTCTGTCAAAGAACAGTTAGGGTATCATGACTTGGTTGGTTAGCAATTAGCAAAATGATTCAGAAAAGCACAAAAAACAATTAAAAAATGACCTCAATAAACCAAATCAAAAAGTTGTTGAAGAAGGGTAAAAAATAAATTGGTTAAAAATATAATAAATGATAATAGCTGAATGCTGAAAGATTGGCTCAATACAAAATGACATTTTATTTTATTTTATTTTATTTTATTTTATTTTTTATTTTTTTAATGTTTATTTTTGAGAGAGAGAGAGAGAAAGAGAATGAGCAGGGGAGAGGCAGACAGAGACAGACACAGAATCTGAAGCAGGATCCAGGCTCTGAGCTCACAGCTCAGAGCCTGATGCGGGGCTCAAACTCATGAACAGCAAGATCATGACCTGAGCTGAAGTCAGATGCTTAACTGAGTCACCCTGAACCCCTAAAATGACATTTTAAATAGGAGTAAAAACCAGGATAAACTTTTCCCCATATGAAAAGCAAAATTTTACTTAGTTCATGTGAACTATTTCACATTCGTTCATCAAATCAAATATTCTTAAAACTTATAAGATTGTCTTTTGTCAAACCAATATATTTGATGGGTTGGTTGTCAGTGATTTGGTCATTTGGGGAACTGAATTTTTGTGAATCTGTCTGCTTGTTTGCCACCAAAGTTGCCTGTGTTCTCAACCTCATCTCCAATTTCCACAACTTGCTAGTGTTAACTGAAGTCTCTCTTCCTCTGGCATCCTTCTTAAATGATGTCGGTGAATTCTTTTACAACCTAGATACTTCTCTGATCATAGGTTTCTAAGCTTCTCTGGTCAGAGGTTATTTTCATCTTTTTCAAGTTCATTGTCTCTTGTCTGGCCAATAGATTCTTTCCTCTTTAAGGACAGTACTATATACTGCTTTTACAGCCCCTCTTTTCATAACATTTATTTAAAACATTTTAATATATTTGTAAAATACAAATCAGATTATGGCATGCTCCTATTTAAAGCTTTTTAATCTAATTATTTATTTATTTAAGGTTTATTTTTAGAGAGACAGAACGTGAGCGTCGGAGGGGCAGAGAGGGAGACACACAATCCAAAGCAGGCTCCAGGCTCTGAGCTGTCAGCACAGAGACCAACATAGGGCTTGAAATCACAAACCACGAGATAATGACCTGAGCCAAAGTTGGACACTTAACCAACTGAGCCACCCTATTTGAAACTTTTTAATAACTTTCTGTTACTCTTCAGAACCTAAATTCATAACATGGCCCATATGCTCATGCAAGTTTTGGCTCCCGGATACCTTTTCGTGTTTCTTGGAGGACTCATTCCTTTTCTGGGCTCCAGGCAGTGACTGACCTTTTCAGACTCTAGAATATGCCACGCAACTGTCCAACCCAGAATCTTTGTCCCTGTGCTTTCCTGTGCATGGCTCTTCATACCTACCCCAGGGCCCTTTGTTGTGAAATGCCTCTCTCTCTCCTTTGTTTTACTAGACTTTGTTGTTTAGAGCAGTTTTATATTCACAGTAAAACTGAGCAGAAAGAACTCAGAGAGTTCTCATATACTCCCTGCCTCCACGTGCACAGCCTCCAAAATGCTCTTCCACTTTTTAGGCTCTCCTCTGCTAGATATATTTCTTCTCATAGAATCATAATCTCTTCTTCAAACATCACTTGGAGATTGTAATTTTTTAGTATGATTATATGTTGCTTGTCCTTTTTCCCACAAGGCGTAAACTCCATGAGGGAAAAGGCTGTTTATTATTGTTTTCCCAAAAATTTATCTGCTTCCCAAAATATAAGCCTATGCCTGGCATATAGTAGATCTTGAGTAAACATCCATCATTTTGGGTGAATGACATAAATCATATAATCCTTTGTAGTCTATGGTTAAAATACAGCTCTATATAATTACCATTACAGGACTTTGAAAACCTAAAATAAAAATTGACTGTAATTTTGCTATTTATTTCTGTCTTGATGAATTTAGATTTTGTATTAGAACTATTCTTGAACAGCAACTCTTAAAAATTAACCACAGATGTTACACTAACATAGATGGCTAATGGAAATAAAATAATTTTATTGTGTATTAAATATAACATATAACTATTTTATTATGTATTAAATATAATAATTACTTTCTACTTTAATTCTCTCTTCTCTGTTTTCAAAACTGAAGTGTTGGGTTTCAAATCTATAAAAATTTGCTTGTTTTACCTGAGAGGCACATACCACCACAAGGGGGCAGGGGTAGACAAATATTCATTTTTTTTTACTCCAAGTTCTGTATCACCAGAATATTCTTCTTTGACAGAGTAAATTTGGGCCATTATTTTTTGTCTGAGTTTCTTTTTTCATTTGACATTCAGTTTAAAATCTTTAAGTACTATTACCCTTTTAATACAGTATATGTCTTTTAAAAGATCAATGGACCTCCACTACACAAATTATAGGCATGAAATAACTTGTCCCTTCAGTACATTAAGTCATTTTACAGAGGTATAAGAATAATATTCCAAGCATTGCGACAAATTTTTCATTGCTAATTTTATAGCTAGTTTCTATTCTTCTATTTTATCTTTAGCACCCCTCCCCCCGCCCCGCCACTTTGCTCCCCCCTCCCCACCCCCAATACACACATAGAGGCTGGTAGGGAGAAAAGGAAATTTTGTGGGTTTTTTTTAATATCATTTAGGGAATATTTAGGTATTTATTGCATAGAAGTAAGCTATTGAACATTTTATGGGGATAGGATTTTACAGCATAGTTTGCTTTATTTTTCTATCTCTTGTGCCTGAAATACACTAAATACTAAATACACTAAATACTAAATACTTCTTCACTTTGATTAAGAAAATCATGACCTGGGTTCTATGTGGCTACCTTGACAGTAGCCTCCTAAACAGTTTGGGTAGAAATTAGTGATCTAATTTCATGACTGACTTTATTTTGTTAGTTATTCTGAAATTTACATCCTTGTAAATGAAGAGCTCATTGAATTTAGAGTTGAATTTTAAGAATGTGATTGTTTTATTAAAAACAGTTTTTAACATTTATTCATTTTCGAGAGACAGAGGGCAAGTGGGGTAGCACAGAGAGAGAGGGAAACACAGAATCTGAAGCAGGCTCCAGGCTCTGAGCTGTCAGCACAGATCCCATTGCAGCGCTTGAAGTTATGAGCTGTGAGATCATGACCTGAGCCAAAGTGGATGCTTAACCAACTGAGCCACCCAGGCACCCCAAGAATGTGACATTTAATGGGGCACCTGGGTGGCTCAGTCCATTAGGCCTCTGATTTTGGCTCAGGTCATGATCTCACAGGTAATGAGTTCAAGCCCAGCATCGGGCTCTCTGCTGTTAGCACAGAGCCTACTTCAGATCTTCTGTCTCCCTCTCTCTCTGCCTCTCCCTGCTCACACTCTCTCCCTCAAAAATAAATAATAAGTATTTTTTAAAAAGAATGTGACACTTAATGATAGTGGAAACAAGATAATTTTTATGTGAACAGATGCCTTGTTTAGGAGGCAGTTTAGAAGACAAAGAGGGCTTGTTTAAAAAATGTTTATTTTTGAGATAGAGAGAGATAGAGCATGATCAGTGAAGGGGCAGAGAGAGAGGCAGACAAAATCCAAAGCAGGCTCCAGGCTCTGAGCTGTCAGCAGAGACTCCAATGCAGGGCTTGAACTCACAAACTATGAGATCATGACCTGATCTGAAGCAGATGCTCAACAGACTGAGCCGCCTAGTGGCCCTGAGAAAGAGGGCTTTTTAAGAGAAACTAATAGAAAGAATGAGACTTTGATTCAGACTGGAAACCACCAAAGAGCACATGGGTAGTTTGGAAACAAGTCACCTAAACTTGATGCTCTTCTGTGCCTCTGTGTCTGCCTTGCTTGCCTTCTAACTCTGAAACAACACCTCCTCCTGCCATGTGCCTCATTTTTACCCCACGTGGTACAAGTACCTGAGCATATCTATTAACTCTAATCTCTTGACCTCAAGAGACCTCACTAACATATCACAATATTTCCCCACCTGTACCAAATCTAGCCTCAGTATCTTTCTTTGTCCAGCTCCTCAGAATAGATTGGATACCAATACCAATTAACTGCAGTTGGCCTATGAAGTGAAACATATTTGTCATCATGGTAAGTTAGCTCAAATTAGTGATTGGTTGCTCAACCAGGGTTGGATGGGTTTGGAGAATGTAATTTTGACTTGACTATGGTATGAAGATGTTAGTGGAACAGAATATCCCTTCCCCCATGACACATGGTAACAGAATAATATACCATTTAGTCTGAGGTAGGAATATAAAACAACTAAAAATTCTTATAATTTATTTAATCTTGTTTGGACTGAATTAGAATATTCATCCATAAGTACCATAAAAGATGAGATACGTTTAATTTGTTCATCACTGTATCACCAGCAGATAGCCAGTGGTCTGACACATACCAGGTACTCAATAATACTTGCTGATTGAATGAGTGAAAAGTGAATAATGTCAAATACTGTATTTTATGTCACATAATTTTCTCCATTAAATGAGGTAGTTTTTCACTTGAAGCTGGTAAATGCTTTGAAGAAAGGTTCCAGAAAAGTAAAAGGGAGAGTTTTTCTTCAAAGGGTAATCCATAGCCTTTTGGAAGGTAGCAGTAGAAAGATACAAACCGTAAAAGCTGGGAGCCTTCTGTGAGGGTCCTGTCTGGTTTTTTCACTTCAAATCATCAAAGAATCATATAATTTAAAGAGTTTAGAATTGGAGATTTCTTATAAGTCAATATGGATACTATTAAATTAGACATGAAATAATAGACATTGGTACTCTTCTGAGACCCATCTTTGGGAATATTTAGTGTAACTCTTAAACTTTTGAGGAGAAATATAGTAAAATCTTTCAAGGATGTTTAATATGATTTTTATTTCTAAAGATCAGTTAGTCTCAGGTTAATTCCTCATATTAACTGATATCCTAAATCAAGACAGAGGCTGAAAACTGAAAATCTTATTATTCATGTGATCCCAGTAAGTGTGAACAAATTTCAAGTTTAAAAACTTGTGTTATAGAAGCAGATGGTCTCTGGGGCATTTGTCATCTGTTGACACGTTGAGGAAAAGGTTATGAAATGCTTCAGAGCTAATCAGTGGAATACATTGTAAGGACTTAGATATCATCTGTGTCAGTGCTGTCCCATAGAATTTTTTGCCATAATGGCAATGCTATTTGTATTGTTTAGTACAGTAGCCCCTAGCGATATGTGGCCATTGTGCACTGGAAATGTGGTTAGTGCAACTGAGGAACTGAATATTTAATTTTATTTAAAACTAGTAATTAAAATTTATATTTAAATACCACATGTGACCAGTGATACTTTATTTGGATAGTGGAGGCCTAGAGGAATAAATGCCTAATTAGTGTTGTAATTTTTGAGATGAGATATTAAAGATTGTAACAAGCAACCTATCAAGACTAAAACTAATGGAAACCTATAGAATGGTATTACAGGAATTTTAAAAAGCAACAAGTTAAGCAGATACCATGTACTTGATTCTTTGCTAGGCACTTTTATATTTATTATCCTAGTGAATGCTTATCAAACCCTGCAAATAAATATTTTATTTTTATTTTATAGGCAGAGGGTCAGATAGTAAAACTTCCTTCATGGAAATAAGATTAGAATTTACACCTATTCAGTTTCAAAAGCCATAGTTTTGTAAAATTTGAGTGAGCAGAAAAAAATTACCAGATGCGATTGTGAGTGTGAATTCTAGGAAGCAAGGTCAGCGCTTGAATGAGTATCACATCCACATATTATTTTATAATTTCTTAAAACTCATTGCTAAGACTAGGACTGGTTTCTGATCATGTAACAGGGCTGACGGGAAGGGTGGATCAGATGGTCTGGGTTTGGTAGAAGAAGGATGCTCAGGAAAATGAGCAACAATTGTTAGACTTGCTATTTCCATTAGCCATACTGACTTGTGGCAGCATCCTTGGCTATAATTTTATGGTTGGATTCTACTTTGATGTTATTTTTCTCTCCAATAATGCTCTGTGACTTGATTTTATCCTCATTCATCATAGGACTTACACAATGTGTTATTCACCTGGTAAGTGTGAGTTGGGCATTCCCTTGTCATTTGTATTTGGAGTGTGTGCCACACATACACAGAAAAATGATTCTGCACTAGCTTAAATATTAAATAAAGGAGTCTGCTTAAAGAAAGCTGAATATCTTGGTTTAAGACGTTGGCTTTACTTGTGATTGAAATAAATTAGATATGAATGATGGCCAGGGTATCTGTATCAGGCTAGCCCTGTACCTTACTATCCTGAGATTCTTTGAAAACTAGAAATCCAGTATTAAAAGTCTTTGATAAAGGTTCAGATTCTGAGACAGCGTTCACCAAATTTCTTTTGAAAGAAAACTAAAGCAACTGTGTGGTTCCACTGGCAATTGAATCTGGGATCTTCGGGGTATAAGGCAGATGTGCTAACCACTACACCGTGGAACCTAAAGATGAGATTTTGATTCTGAGACAGGATTATGTGATTTAACATAATTAGGATCCTAATTCAGGATTGGGACTGGGGCTCATCAAGTGGGGCTATAAATGGGCATAGATATCTTTGAGGTCCAAATATGAATCTGGCATGATGGGGGACTCTATATAAGATTATCAATCCATGGAAATAGTGGGTTTAGGAGACAGTATGTGAGCCCAGAAATGGGATATGAAAAGGAAACTAGATTTCTGAAAAAGCAGATGAAATGGTGCATCAATCTTTAGGGCCAAAGCAGGAGGGGAGGTGGAAAAAGAACACAGAAACAGAAACAAGATTGTCACAAGGCACTAGGGAGCAAATTACTTGAATTGCAGCCCACTCACATTTGAGCAAATGTGCTTCTGGGAGCTTGTGGCTTGTTCTTAAAAGAACCAGTCCTATAGGATAAGTGCCTTGCCAAAGTCCAGATTGGCTTTAGTGCTAGAGAAACAAACACATTTAGCAAAATTCAACTGTTCATAGCTGGGGGAGAGCTCAGTTCCCAGGAAATGACTGTTTTTTATTTGATATTCTTAAGCATCAACCATGTATTAGACAATGTGTATGTAGCCTTAGAGAGTTGAAAGAAATTTCTGCCAGCATAGCCCAATTGCTGGGTGTCTTCTGGAAAAATAAGAAATCCTGTTGAAGAACTATGTCCGAATCAGCTTCAATCTCTCTCTCTCTCTTTCTCTCTCTCTCTCCCTCCCTCCCTCCGTCTATGGCCTTTATAAAAAGGGTAATAAATCTCCTTCTGAACTTATCTCAGTTATGACAGAGGGAAGTGGAAATATTCTGTGTATTTGAGAGGAAGGTTATCTAAGTACCATAGTACATAGATCCTACTTGATCTATTTGTTAGATCCTACTTGATTTGAACTCTGATTATACCCCAAATACTCAATTCTGCTTCACACATGATAAAGATCTCTTACAGCCAGTCTACCTTCCAATCATTTACACTCCTTGTCCACCTGGTAGGGGAAGACAGCCTGCTAGCCTATGGAAAACACATGCTAGGCTTCATGTATTATGGAGAACTCTCCTAAGATACCCACTCATTTCCTTTTACTTTATTTCCCAAGATGACTGTGGTTGTGTCTGCAAGTGCATAGCTGGCCATAGCGCTGGATGTGGTGCTATGATGAGTAGGACAGGGAACAGAAAGGCTGCCTCCTTGCTGTCCATACAAATAGTCTCACATTTCTCTCCCTCTGTACATGTAGGCATGTTTGTCAACACACTTAGACACATACAAAACATATGATAGGGTTATGTGTTAATTCCATTCCATTCATTCTTTCAATAAATATGTGTGTTGAACACACTTTATGGGCAAGAGTCGTCTTAATGAGTTGTCTATAAACATTATTTTGTGTGTTCTTTCCTTCTCCATTATTCTCTTCCTTATTTTAAGCAGATGATTTTGTTTCTTGCCTCAAGCTTTCTTTTGCAGAGCAGAAAGTAGAAATTCTTTGAAAGCAACTCTCTTTCTGAAAAACTGTGTTCATAGAGAGTGGAGAAATGGGGAGAGAGGAACGCGGTCAGAGTCACTGAGAAAGAATGCTGATTTCCTGGGCCGGGGTGGGAGCAGGGCTGTTGGGTTTGCCAGTTGAATGGCCCCACCCTTGGGCAATGGCAAGACTCAAAGTGTATCCAGAGACTCAAGTCCTATATCATGGACTTTTCACTCTCTGTAAAGATTCCTGGGCCTCGAGAGAGGTACAAAGCAGATAGAGACCGTGTGTGACAATGTCAGAAGGGCGAATAAGCTTTTCCACAATAATCAGTGCATACCAAAAACAGGATAGGCTTCTGCAGTGCCTTGGGACAGAATAAGATGCTTCACCTGGATTTTTATAGGACACTAAGGAAAAGAGGACAAATACTTGTAGTAATTATTGGGATTAAAATTTCTCCAGATTGGTGGGATTTGGAATTAAGTTGTTTAAGCAGTGTTGGATTTAAGTTAATTTAAAGAAAACAAATCAATGTTTTATTGCTTGCACATCTGGATTTGTGGATTAAGGTCTCTACCTGCTACCACTCAGCAAGGAACACAAGTATAAACAAGTAATTACTATTGTGAATTGACTGATCTATGAAGGAAAAATTCAAGGGTACTTTAGAAACATAGAACTGGAAGCTTAGTTGGGAGTGTCTGTGTTTGTGGGATAGGATGGATGAAGAAAGTAAATATTCCTTGAGTGAATCTTTTAAGATTCATTTATTTTTGAGAGAGAGAGAAAGAACACAAGTGGGGGAGGGGCAGAGAGAGAGGGAGACACAGAATCTGAAGTAGGCTCCAAGCTCTGAGCTGTCAGCACAAAGCCCGACACAGGACCTGAACATACAAACCATGATCTTGACCTGGGGCAAAGTCAGACGCTTAACCAACTGAGCCACCCAGGCACTCCACCTTGAATTAACATTTTAGCTTTTTTATTTATCCTGTAGGTAAATAAGAGTTAGCTTGGTTAAGGGGACATAGAAGAATGTTGGGGAATGTTCCAGGAAGTGAAAAATATTTGAAAATATCTTGAAGTGGAAAAGAGCTTGGACCAAACAGTGTGGCCAGTAAATGAGCAGAAGGCTGAGTGAGAAAGGTTGGAAGTAAAGAACAAAAAGGGGACAGGCCTCAGGTTGTTTGGGGCCTACTAGTATTAAACACAGATAATATATATGGAAAGCCACTGAAGGATTTTAAGTAGGGGAGTGAAATAAAAGATTTGAGATTTTCTAAGATTAACTTTGGCTGTAGGTTGAAAAATAAATTAAAGTGACAAAAAGGATTTAGAAGACCAATGAGTAGGCCTCATGATTATAGTCAGTTGGCCTAGATTGCAGCAGGAGAGATGGTGAGAAGTTAAAAATAAAGAGATTTTTCAGAGATTTGGGAGACTGAATCAGTATATCTTAATGACTAATATTGAGGTGGGTGCCTGAGGTAGAGGGGTAAAGAGTGAGAAAGGTTCCTACATTTCCAGCTTGAGTAACAAAATAGAGGGGAAATGACGGAGTTAAGAAACACTGGTTGAAGAACACATTTGAAATTTGGGTTTCAGAAAATGAGTTTGATTGGCTTTGGAGACACCTAAGACATCTAAGCTTTTATGTGCGTGTTATAACAACCACATTACTGAATGTAATAGTAACATTATTAGGCTAAAAGTGATTGTAAAGAGTGCTATGATAATAAATTAAAGTAGATGATTCTATGTTGTTAGATATATTAAAAATATTTTAAAAGGGATTAAAATGGATATGAGCAATTACTGAAAAAGTTAACCTTGACCAAAAGACTGGCCAAAGATAGATTGTGGACCACACAGAATTTCCTCAGATTTTCAGATGACAACAAGAAGCTGGTGGAAGAAATATTCTGAAGTGGCTAACACCACACCTTGGAATGCATGAGATACTATTTTCTTTCATTTCAGATCGTCAGGCAATGTCAATCATTAACGTAAACAGCAGACATGCCATCAAGCCACTAGGAAGATAGCTGAGTCTGCACACTGCCACAAGTGGTGACTCCTCCAAGTGCATCACCTACAAGGAACCATGAACCGAATGGAAAAATGTGTAGTTGTTGGTCAGAAAGGTCTTTACATACTGAAATTATAATGGTAGTGATTGGTTGCTAAGTTTGCTAACCCTCTGCCCGTCTTTTAAGAGCTAGCAGTATCAAACAAGCTGTTTGGCTTCTGGCATCAATGTTCTCACAAAACTTGCCACAGATCAAAGAATCCAGGTAGTTTCTAGCCAGTCCTTGCTTTCCTTTGTGCAGGGGATCATGGTAGAGACTGCTTGTTAACAGAAAAAAAGCTTTTCCTTAAAGAAAAGGGAAATGGAAACAGAATAGATGCTTCAGGAAGCAAAATAGTGAGATAACCAATAAGAGGTTATTGGGGTTATCAAGGCCTCTTGGCTTAAATTTCACTTCACATGGTTAATGAAAGACAGTGATGAGCCAGGTGAGTTCCTTGAGGTTCTGTGGCATCTGTTTCCTGAAGCATCTTGTGCTTTTCTTAATGACATTTAACAGACCCTTCCTTTTGCTATAGTTAAAAGGCAAGTTTTCTTTTTTCTAGATACATATACATTGCAAGTAGCAGACAGGAAAGTGTTAAAGTGCACTTATCCCAGCCAGGATCACTTAGGCAGAATTTGATTACAAGATTGGTTACAATAGTTAGGAAGCATTTGGCCAGGGCCAGAGGTGGTGGGGGTGGGGGTGGGGAGTTGAGAAGGAAATAGGAAAAGACTATGAAGAAGGAAGCTTATTGTTCCCCGCAATATGGTCTTCCTTGTGATCTGGTGCCTGGGAACTCTTACAACACTTGTACGGCAAAAGGCCTCAAGTAGGAGGTAATGCATAGGAAGGGGCAGTCTGAGAAGGTAGTGTGGATCTGTCTGACTGCAAATATGAAATAGCCTACAAAGCTAGGAAGTGGCTGGGAGCATAGACCACAAATAGATAGTAGTAGGAATGTATGGGAAGAGCAGTGTGCTGACTTTGGTGGGAACGAGAAGATAAGAACACTTGGCTGGACTATATCTACTCAATGGGTGGTTGTGAGGATGAACTGGGACAACTGGCTCATTGTGACTCAATAAACGTTGGCTGTGGACATTATAAGTCAGGCTGGTTAACAAGGCCAGACATGAAATATGGCCAATAAGATCACTGAAGCTGTACTCACATTTATTACATGAAGCTTCTCTGCTAGGTGCCTCATACAAGTTATCTCCCTTCACGCTGACATCAAATCTATGCAGAAGTATTAACATCTCTATGTTAGAGAGGGAGAAATTCAGACTCAGAGAAGTTAAAACAATTTGTACAAGGACAGATAGCTCATCAGCAATGGAGCCTGATTTAAGGTCTATTTCATCATGTACTTCTTCCAGTGGTCTCTGTTTTTAGAGCACTGGGAGAGGTGGGTTAGGGGAAGATGGGTTAGCAAGGAGAAGGTTTGAAATTTGAAAACTAGGCAGAGAGGAACTTAAAAATGGAAGCATAGGCACCTCTATTCAGTGCTCCCCAAACACCCTGGGCATTCCTCCATGGCCCATTCCATACTGTATCATACTAATGGATCTGTTTGGATAGCCTGGTCTACTACACTGGATATTCCCCTTGAGCAGGGAAATAACTTTCTTTTTATCCCCAGTGCCATGTTGGATGTCTAGAGCATAGTTGGTGCTTATATATTTGTTGAATTAGTGAATTCATTAAACCAAACCCAGAATTGCATGTTACAACACACCAATGCATAGAAACTGGTAACAAAACACAAACAGAATCAATGGCATCTGTAAACAGCAATTTTACAGCAAAGTAATGGATACTCTAATATGTTTGGGTTAGCCTGTTAAATAGAGTGTTATAAACATTAACTTGAGGACAGATCTCTTCCTACTTATTGTATTTCTCAAAGCCTTCCCAGGCCAAAGTCTTACATATAGTAGACCTTCAGTAAAATTTTACTGAATTCTAAAAAGAAATTAACAATTTAGAATCAGGCATGCGCTTCATATCTTTGGGTAGTTTGTTGAAATTTGGGGCATTAACGGCTTTAAATCTTAGTACATGAAATGTATATGCAATTTGTAGTTTTAAGAGTTAAGGTCCCATCTAAACCAGGTAAAGCATCTGGATAAAAAGTAAAAAAATGGAAAAAATTCTAAGCCAAATGTTGTGATGTTGGAGGAATATTTTGTGCTATATAGAAACAGCCTAAAATGTGATATTTTAATTTTTAAAGCCCAAACTCAAACATACTATCAACATTACATCTACCTTTAAAGCTGGGCAAGACCAGCCACCCAGCATTCTTCTGATAACTTCAATTAGTTTAGATTTGAGAATACAAATTGAAACAAGAAAGGAAACGCTTGAGCTGCTAGAAAGTGATATTGACATTACTGAGACTCTTTGGTGCTTTAATTGTGCTGGTGAAAAATACTAATGGGGTCAAACAATTGAAAGCTCAATGAGATGAAAACAACTGGGAGCAAGGAGGGAAAGACAAGGGTGTGGGAGGCTGAGAGGTTAATATCAACTGCTGTGTAATTTAAGATTTGGATTAAAGAACAGAGAAGCTCAAACCTGCTCAAATCATGCTGCCATCTGTGACTCTGATGTGGCATTTGGAAGAGTAAAAACACATGCTGGAAAATTACCAAGACAAAGAGAAATTCTGGAATCTCGGCATAGGATTTTCCTTTGTGGCTAAAAGGCTGAGCTACTTTGGAAACATTTGGATTCCTTTGCTGTTTTATCCAAGCAGCAAAGCATCCCTTTTAAAGCATAGACGTTGCATTCTATATAAGGAGGAACCTCTGTGAGTTCATCAGACATCATTTTCTAGGCTTGTTCTAGGAGTTACATCATTAAGAAATATGTATTTGTAGTTATTGATTACCTACCAAAAGAAAGAACAAGAGAAATTAAAAATCTTGTTTAAGTGCCATGATACTTCATGAACTCTAAGATTTTCTCTTTAGCCCCAGTTCCCGTGGAAATTATTTAATGCCAAGAGGGAGTTCTAAGTACCAAGGGAGGCTGCATAATTTCAGAGCTCTTAAGCTGAGAAGCAAAGAAGGGTCTGCATCTTTGAATAAGAACAACATTTTGTGTTACATACACATCTGCATTCACTCTTCTTATTTTTATTTTAAAAATTTTTTAAGTTTATGTATTTTCAGAGAGACAGAGACAGCATGAGCGGGGGAGGGACAGAGAGAGAGGGAGAAAGAGAGAGAATCCCAAGCAGGTTCCGTGCTGCCAGGCAGAGTCCAATGTGGGGCTTGAACTCACAAACCGTGAGATCATGACCTGAGATGAAATCAAAAGTTGGACACTTAACTGACTGAGCTACCCAGGCGCCCCTGCATTCACTCTTCTTAAAAAGGCTTCCAGGACACTGGCCAAGGACAGAAGACAGCATGATTATTCTTCCAATTTCAAATTATCACTCTACTTTGTATCCTTTACATACATGATTCTAACATGAGTTGATATGGACAAAGGCTTTTTTTTTTTTTTTTACCTTAAAGGGAAATTATGTCATACAAAAATATCCTAACATGATACCAATTTTGTGAACTCCTTGGATTATAAAAGGGACTTCAATTCAGTGTTAGGAAACTTTTTTAATTTGAATATTTTGGACCAGGGTCCTGGGAACAGGCACAGTTTAGAGTGTGACAAACATCAAGGGCAGTACAGCTGGCCCCTTCACACAAATGGCTTTCCACCTTGCCTGCACGGCCGGCATTCAGTGTCAACTGCATCTAATGTTACCCTCCTTTATTTACCTTCTCTCAGTGGCAGGGGTGCAGGGCCTCATGGTGAGGGATGATACGGACTTCAGAGCCCGAAGCTCTCGTTCCATGCTGGCTTTGTCTCTAGTTATGAGGCTGTTGGCAAGTTGTTGCGTATCTCCATACCTCAGGTTTCTCATCTGTAGAACAAGAACAGCATCAGCTACCACACAGAGATGTAAAAAATTAAATAAAATGCTCATGAATGCTAACTCCTACTACCGTTTCCCATCAGTTAGCCAAACATGCTGTCCTTGACAAAATACTCCACTCACAATAGAAAGGTTTCTGTAGCTTTGGTGCCCAAATATAGATGACTCCTATTTCCCCCCTTCTCTCTCTCTCTTTTTAGTAACAAAACTCTGCTCCTGTTATAGTTTACAGTTGCAGTTACTGTTGTTGCCTTTGAGGAGATGACCTGTACCTACTATGATCACGTGTAACACATCCCCACCTAAGAACATTGCATCACATATATAGTCCCTCTGGCCACAGTGTTTGGTTCAGGTGACCCAGTTTTGTCTTTAAGCCAAAGCTGCAGGCATGTGAGATGGTGTAGCCCAAAAGAGACTTGCCTTTCTGATGAGTGTGACCATGAAGTTCATGGAGGAGAGCAGAGCCAAGGTATGGGTCTCAGTGACTTAATTCGAGCCCCAAACCCAGCATGCACAGAGCTAACCCCTGCATGCCCTGGATTTTTCATCAAAGGAGCCAAGCAATTATCTTTTTTTTTTTTTGCTTTAGCAAGTTTGGATTAATTTCTCACCTTTTCAATTCATAGGGTTTTGATGAACACTTCCAAGGGTGGAGATCAATGGAGAGCAAAGGGGAGTAAAATTAAATTTGAAGTAAGATTATTTTTTCATGTGCAAACCTTTTTCATTAGATGGTCCATATATTGCATTAATTCTTTAATGCATTTCGGACAAAATAATCAAGATTATTAGAAATTCCTCGTATTGGCGTTCTAATGTAAGACATCCCAAAGCATCTGTGAGAAAAGAAGCACAGAGAATATCATTCAAAACATGTACAAAATAATTCTGCATGTCCACCAGAAGAGAGCACTGTAGCTGTCTGAGTGTGACAACCGTAAGAAGAAGTGAGCATTTTTGGAACTTAGGAAAACACTTTCCTTTTTTTTTCCTTTTTAAGAATTTTTCTCTACCACAGCATCTCAACACCTTCCTTAAGAGACAGACAAAAGAAAGTCAGCATAAAAGCTGTCTGCAAAGGGGAAACAGGAATGCAGATTAAATACGAATATGACTGTACAATTCCAACATGGTCTTGTTAAACAACCCAGGCAGTCTATACTGGAAACAACCCTCACAGCTGGGAAGGGTAGGCAGAGGTAAAAAGGGCACATCACAGTGCTAAGTGGACAGCAAGTTAATGGCATTTGTTATCCCAGTGGTGTTATAAGCCAAGTTAGTAAGTGGAGAGGCTTAGATAAATTTATTCTTGTGAGATAGTGAGTTTTCAAAGGACAGAGGACAACTTGGGAAATGCCCTCTATTATTTAATGTCCACAGAGTGCCGGGCAGGGGAAGTGGAAAGGTGCGCATGACTCAGGAAGTTGTGAATCTGGTTTAGCCTTTTCAGAACTGTGTGATCTTGAGCCCACTTGTCAATATGGGGTCATCATACTGCTACCTGACCTCACTGTGGGAAGCTCAAAACAGATCGTTATTTCAGTGCCTTTGAAAGACAATGAATAGAGTTGAAAACAAAGTTCTAATACAAGTAAAAGAGTGTTCGTGTCATGATCACCAGTAACCTCTGGCTTAAACCCCATGGCCATTCCATCCCTTCGTCTTTATCTTATTTGGCAGATCAGCACTATTTGGCAACTATCACTCTCTCCTTGAAACATTTCATTTCACCACCATGAAGTGCCTTCACTACCTTTTTCTCCCTTACTGTTTCTCTTTCCTAGTCTCTTTGCTGTTCCTTCTTATCTCCTCAATCTTTAAATGTTGGAGGTGACTCAGAGCGGAGTCCTCCTTTCTTTTTGATCAACTGTCTTCCTGGGGGAAATTTCATCCAGACCATGGCTTTAAATACTGTCTATACACTTACCAACACCCCAATTTATATCTCCAGGTAAAAATAGGTACCTTAAACTTACCATGTCCAAAGTAGGCTCCTGGCATTTTCCTGCAAACTTGTTGCTCCTGCAACTTCTTCATTGGAAGACACTGACTA
Organism: Cryptoprocta ferox; assembly: GCA_028646485.1. Lineage (NCBI taxonomy): Eukaryota > Metazoa > Chordata > Mammalia > Carnivora > Eupleridae > Cryptoprocta > Cryptoprocta ferox. The sequence goes on from CM053570.1 coordinate 20,706,974, forward strand.
GAGTCTTCTTCATTCTTCTAGCTTCTCAGTCAAGATCTTGGTGTCATTGTTGACTCGTCTCCTTCTCTCCTGTCTCATTCTATGAGATGAGTCTATCTATGAGAGATAGACTGTCAGAGAGTCTATCTTGTCAACTCTTCAAACCATATCCAGAATTCGACCACTCATCCCTACCTTCATTGCCTCCATCTTGGTCCAAACCATCATTATCACTCACCTGGATTACTAGAATAGTTTCCTAAATAGTTTTCCTAACAGCTTCTACCTTTGTCCTTCAGTATTCACAACACATAGCCAAAGTCATCTGATGTTAAGTCAGGTCTTGCCGCTCCTCTTCTCAGAATCCTTCAATGGCTTCCATTGCAGAGTGAAAGATGGTGTCCCTGACATTTTATGATCTAACCCAGTTACCTCTGAAAAATAATTTTCATCTGCTTACCATGTTGTTCACTCTACTCTAACCATGCTGGCTTCCTTTTTATTACTCTACTGTCATAGGCATATTTCTGCCTCAAGACATTTTCTGTCTCTGCTGCCTGGAATGCTCTTCCTCCAGATATCTGCATGGCAAGCTCTTTCGCTAGCATTAAGTTTTTGCTTGAAATTGTCCCCAGTGAGGCCTTCCCTGGCCTATCTAAAATTCCCCCACCCTACACAACACAATACATCTTATCCCCTTTTCCTTATTTATGTTTTCATTTTTATTTTTATTTTTGAAGATACCAAATTGCATTTCCAAAGAATTCCAGACTCCAGAAGGACAGTGGAGAAGTAAGATCCCTGGTAATCAATTTTTCAAATGGTGGATTCACTACTGTGAGCATGAGCATATGCTCATGACTTAGCTATGCACTGAATAACCCTGTTATGGTCTGGATGATCTTCAAACCAAGGAACCAGGCCCATGAGACTTAGCAGATGTTGGCTTAGTGTCTTCATATCTGCACAGGGCTGTCTGGGGAGAGAAGAGTGTGGCCATACTAAGGACAAACCAGAACCAGTAGGAGGAAATACAGGAAGCATAGAGCCTGACTGCATATGGAAGAACTTATATATTGACTCCCTTGATAGGAAGGCTGTGCTTCTTCACAGCAAGTGAGTAGAGACTAGATGACCATCTGGCAGGAATTCTATATCATGGATTTATGCCAAGACCAGACTGCTGACTGCTAAAGTCCCTTTTAACCTTGGAATCTGAAGTAACACCAGCTGAGATGGATGCCTGGGTTTATCTGAGAGACAGGCTGGTCAACAGGGTCTTGGCTCAGGACTGCTGGGCTCACAGCATGATTCTACAGGCTTGGCTACTTTTTGTGCCATTGGACTTGATATCTTTGATCTTTTATATGGACCTGCCCCTCCCACAGAACTGAAAAGCTCTTAGAAGCTGTGTGTTCCTGCGTGTTTTACAAATTGGATCAGGCTCAGGATTTTAAATTGTGGGACAGTGCCAGGAAGTAGTCAGAGATCTCCACCATGAATTCTTTTCTGTGGAGGGAGTGGCTGCTACCTGAATTTACCTGCATGCACCCTTTCCCTGGTGGGCCTTAGGAAGCTGTGACAGAGCCCAGCATGCAGACCGTAAGGGCTAGGTGCAGCTGCCAGGAGACAGAGGTTGAAGGGACCTGCCTCAGTGGGCTCTGTTGTTTGGGGCATTAGGTTCTCAGTTCTTAGGGACAAGCATGCAGAAAGAGGGCTCAACTCTTTAGAGGAGAGCGATCTCATAGATTCTCATAGATTCCAGAGACTTTTCCTCATGGTTTGTCTGGTCCTTCCATGGATTAATGTCACTGAAGATTGTCCCTGACCCAAACCCTTGGCAGCAAACCTGGCTTCATCACACACACACACACACACACACACACGCAACCACACAAATGTAATCAAGTTAATATGTATATTAATAGTTTAAATATATGTATAATATAATGCATATGTATGTATAAAAATATTTTTGAATTTTCATAACTTTATCAAAATGTACCTATAGCAAACCCTGGCAATGGCAGAGAAAGAAGGAAGAATTGTCATCAATTAATATAATTTACCCTAAAAGGATTAACATGTTCATCAAGGACAGTATTCATCCAGCAGCTAATTAATTCAATCATTAATGGACTTATTGACCAAGCAAATATTTTTCAAGTGCTTGGAATATGCTAGGTTCTAGACTATGTATTCTAGTCCTGAAGGATCTTTCCTTAACTGTTCAAAAGAAAAAAAGTGAAGCAAAATGGAAGCCCTTAAGTCACACTGCCCTCTTATTTTCCTGGTGAAGGCCAGGTCTACTGTGTTATATACACTCTCTGGAACAGGAGAGTTGTTGGGGGAGGAGGGGAAAGACACAATAACTACCAAGGACCATCTTTTTCTCATGCTCTTTGGAAGAGTAGGACCTGGCTAAGAATTGTTTCATCTTCTCTCCATGTAAGGTCTTAGTATTTTATCTGTTATTTACTTATTTGTCATTTACCTATACAAAACACACTCCACAATGATTTGAAACAACTTAAGGAAACACATAAAATGCATATTGAATTATAAGATTAAAGGCAAAGATAGAATAAGGAGGCCTGCCTGGGTGGCCCAGCTGGTAGAGCGACTTACTTGCTTTTGGCTCAGGTCATGGGTCTGGAGTTGTGGGAGCATGGGGTCGAGCTCTGTGCTGAGGGTAGAGCCTGCTTGAGATTTTTCTCTCTCTCCTTTTGCCCCTCTCACCTGCTCATGCTCTCTTTCTCTCTCTCTCTCTAAAATAAAAATGAAAAAAAAAATAGAATGAGGAAACAGACTGAATAGGAGGTCAAGATCAGAAAACTAATAAGAAATTCAGGACATATAGATGAACTCACTTATTATAATTAAACAAAAGTTTTGGCAATGAGCTGCCTAGTAGCCTAAGTAAAAACATAACTTTTCATAATGTCATATCTTTAGGAACTTAATGATATGGGGGGAAGCTCAGTGTAAGCAAGTTTCTCACAAAATAGTTCATATTTTTTCTACTTATTATAATAATATAAATAAATGTATAAAATATAAATAAATATATATACTATGCATAATATATGCCATATATATATATATATATATATATATATATATATATAACTTTTAGATAAGCTAGCTTGGACATTACATATATGAAAAATAGGATCAGAATGATCTGGAAAGAAAATTTCAGCCATTACTGCTAACTAAAACTAAAAATATAAATAAGAAAAAGAGGACAAAGGTATTATATAGGGTGATGGAATTTTAGGTAAGCCAGTAAAGGCCTCACTGAGGCCACTTTTGAGTAAAAACCTAATGTTAGTAGGTGTCTGGGGCTGAGCATTTCAGACAGTAGAAACAGAAAATGCAAATATCCTGGGACACAAATATGTCTGTGATCGTGGAGAGATAACAAGGAACTAATGTGGCTGGAACAGAATGAACAACATGGTAAGTGGAAGATGATTTTTTAGAGGTAACAGATCATAAAATATCAAAGTCATTTAAGATATTTATATTAAACTACTTAGCTATTTACTTTGACACACGATATGCTTTGTTTTTGAATTTCTATAATGTACGAGCATTTAGGCAGCACATTTTTTATTGGTTATTAATTATAATATGAATAAACATTTTTAGTGTTCAAATACACAGTCCCCCATTATTTTATATTATATAGTCACATTTATGCAGTTTTGATATTAGGCAGACAAAAATAATTTTGTATTAACAGAGGCAGTTGGGATTTTTTCCTTCTTTAAATAATCTTCACTAGTTTAATACACCAAAAAAAGATGGGGAAGGGCACCTGGGTGGCTTGGTTGGTTAAGTGTCTGACTTCGGCTCAGGTCATGATCTCTCAGTTTGTGGGTTCAAGCCCGGCATCAGGGTCTGTGCTGACAGCTCAGAGCCTGGAACCTGCTTCAGATTCTGTGTCTCCCTCTCTCTCTGCACTTTCCCACTCATGCTCTGTCTCTCACTCTGTCTCTCTCTCTCTCTCCCTCTCAAAAATAAACATTAAAAATTAAAAAGAAGTGGAAGAAAAAGAAGGAGAAGAGAAGAAAGGAAGGAAAAAAAGAAAAAGACATAAGACAGAGAAAGTACAAATAAATAGTTTTTTTCCTTAAATTACTGTCACAATCACATACATTGTTTTCCCCTGAGGTAGATTTTCCCCCCTGCAACAGCCTTTACTTGCTCTGATTTTTATCAAATATGTTGATTTTTTATTTTTATTTTTATTTTTATTTTTCTAGTCTTCATATGTGAGCCACAGCAAATGGAGAATAGTACAGTAAAGTAGTCCCCTTCTGTATTTTTAAAATCAGCCTTTTGGGTGGAAAAAAACATTTTAGAACAATACTTTAAAATGACAATGTAAATAAGATGGCAAGGAAGAGTTTGCTTTAATATGTCAAAGAAATTGCAGAAACGGAAAAACATTTTAGTGGAAAATACATTTTCAGCTGTTAAGCTAGTTTTTAGAGCTATGTTCAGAACTCTATGTTCCTGCAGCTTTGTCATTCTCAACAACTACAATTTCTTCTTTTTTTGAACATGTATTTTCAAGATAAACAGAACTCTGCTATCAGTGCTAGAACTCAGCGAGAGAGGAGCAAAAGAAGAGAGAGGAGAGATTTTGTGCAAACTTTTGTTGAAAAGACCAGTTCCCTGTGGCTGGATTTTTTTTTTTTTTCTGGTAGTATCTGTTGTGGGTGTATTGTGTTCCTCTAAAAGATAAATCAAGTCCTAACCCCTGGTACCTGTGAATGTGAACTTATTTGGTAATAGGGACTATTAGGAAGTAGGTATCATCATGTGGAGAGAGGGCAATGGTGAAGGTCCCATTCTGAATCCAAAACATGAGAACCAGAAGCACCAGGGTCCCAGGGCAGTAGAAGATTGGATGTCTCAACCCAAGCAGAGAGAAGGAATTTGCCCTTCCTTCACCTTTTCCTGTTCAAGACCTGAACAGGTTGGATGATGCCCTACTCAGTCTACTGATCTAAATTCTGATCTCTTCCAGAGACACTTTCACAGACATACCCAGAGTAATGTTTTGCCAGCTATCTGGACCCTTATCCCAGTCAAATTGACACATAGAATTAACTATCATATAAGGCATGGGGGAAGGGAAATCCTTTATTATTTTATGGTTAAATATAAGTCTTTTAGTGAGTCTGAACTCCTGAGCTAAGTGTTCCTTACCAAGTGTAGCCTTACTAAGTGTTCCTTTGATTTTTTACTGCTTACCCCACTTCAGTAAGACAGAAAGGCTAGAGGTGCCTGGGGTAGGAGAAATGCCTTGCTCTAGGAATGCAAATATATTTTTAAGTAAATTATTATTATTTGAATACATATTAAATTCATACTACAAGTGAATACATTTCCTAATAAATACCAAAATGTTTGAAGATACTCAACTGTATCTGGAACCCATTTTGGGTTCTTCACAAAGCACAGAAGGGAGAGGGGAAATTTGACACTACTCACGGTTTGTTTTTCTTGGTGTTGATGCCTATCCTTGGTTGAGGATAGGCTGTGCTGTGGAGCATTGGTGGGAAGACATACATGGTAGTTCTTATCCTGGGATGGCTCTAACTGTTGAGACATGTTACATTTAAAGAGGATATAATAAAATGACTAACCTCTGATATAATAAAAAGATTAAGGGAATGCTTTGTGTGGGTCTTAATGTTGCCTTACATTATATCTGAGGATAGGATATGTCAACTGATATGCCTCAAACCACATATTTAATCTGTGGTAGAGGAAGGGTCCAGTCCAGCTTTTTGAATTCCCACTAGCGTGATCAGCCATCCCAGTCTGCATGAGACTGGGGGGTTCTCCCAGGGTGTGGGTCTTTCAGTGCTCAAACTTAAAGGCCCCAGGCAAACCGGAGGTGTTACTCACCATCATGGAGAGTTTAAAAACCAAATAAAAAAAAGATAATATAAGATGAAGAATTTTCCCCTTGACACTTATTATCTGTGTGCTGATTACCTAGAGCATGTCTATGTATGTAATGTGGCAGATTACAGGAAGATCAATTTGCTGACAAACAGTTTATAAATTACTTCATTACTCATATCAGCATCATCTGAGATTTCTATCTGTCTGACTAAACCAAACAATAGACAGAGGCTTCTCTTTTCATGGGAACTGTATCAGTGCTAAGTCTGTCTGCCTGCTGGCAGCCTACGCTTGGGTGGGAGTTTGATGGCAGTGCTCAGTAAATCTTTCTCTCCTCTAGATGTTACCATCAGAATCAAGAGTGGGAGGAAGCAGGGTGGGGCTGGAGAGAAAGCATCTTGGCACAGCCAGACTTGGAACAGCTCATCCTGTCTCTATAATCACCTCCACTGCAACGGGATTGCTCTCTCCTTAATGTAGTCATGGACCACGGTCGCTGACTTATTCTAGCACCAAATGATCTCAGGCCTATGTGCCTCAATTCTCATTGGTATCAAAGCCTCAATCCCAGTGCTCCAGTTAGTTATTGTAATCATTTTGTCTCTTACTTCCCTCCGATCTAGGGCTGACGCACACTGTTTTTCTAGCTGTTCCTTCTCCAAAAAGACTGAAGTTTTGCCCCCTGACCCTTGTGAAATTGCTTAGTATCCACTGCACAAAGACTGACACTACCTATCACTTGTGAGCTGCAGCTTAAAGGTCAACATCTCTGAAGGCTCTGAAGGTTACAGATAATTTATCTAAAATCTGGTTGGAGATGGGTCTATTGCACAGGCACTGTACTATATCCAGCCTGCTGCAGTTCCAGGGTTTGTTTGAAACTTCCTTCTCATTTTCCTGGCCAGCAGGTCAGGCTTGTGTTAGGCTAAACCTGGGAAGGTCCAGCCTGGCTGGGTTTGCTGCTATGGGAAGCCAGGGTACCAAAACAGGAAGTGGCATCCTGGAAATCGATTGATGGTCCATGACTGAAGCATCAATCCAAGGGGCTTAATGGAGAATCAGACCCAATGTATGGAGGCAAAATGAAGGACAGGAGATCAGGGAAGTGGTGGAATAAAGATGGGAGACAGGGGTGAGGGGTGCTGTGGAGCATTGGTGGAAGACATACATGGTAGTTCTTATCCTGGGATGGCTCTCACTGTTGAGACATGTTACATTTAAAGAGGATATAATAAAATGACTATTTACTTGACCTAACAGGGACGTCTGTTGCCCTATCATGTGCTTCCCTGACAAGTAGTCTTGCTATGAGGAAACAGCAGAGTCTCTCCAACAATCACAAACTATTTCAAATACTTTCTTTGCAACCAGCCAGTACTCTGGCTCCTGTCTCATCTAGATTGAGTTCTGTTATTGGCCTTCATCTAGATTGTTTCTGAATCCTTGGGGTAAATATCTATTTAGATGAGTTTTTCCTCTAAGGTTAGATCCTCACTAATTATTTAATGATTATACAACCAACAGAGAAATATTCTGAGATGATAATTGCCATGTTAGAGAAAGAAAAATTGAGACTGAGTTAGGCCAGACAAAGCAGTATTTCAATTTTTTTTTTACTTTTTGATGTTATAAATAACCATGGAAAATTTTGTTTGAATATTTTCCATCCTTGGAACAGGGGTTTCTAACTTGTTCAGATGAATGTAGTAGTACTTCTGCTCATGGCCATTGGGGTTTGGAGGGTATTTGTTGATAAGAAAGTTAGTTTACTGAAATAGCATGCCTCCAGCCACAACCTCTCCTCAGCTGCAGAAGCACAGGGCTATGTCCCTGAGGTGGGTGCTCTTCAGGGGAGAAAGTTTGGCTGAAGGTTTTTTCCCAAGTGAGCAGCCATTCCAGGGACCTCCGTGTCTACTTTCAGAGAGAATATTCTGCTTGCACAGTTCTTGTTATCTTGAGGGAAATATGCTTCTGGAAGTCTCTACTGCACTAGAGGATGGATCCTCTGATGAGACACTATAGGTCCTTGTTCAGAACTTTTCTGGAAAGTTCAAAAGCACAGTTTTTCAGACTCTCTTTTCCAGAAACCCATTTCCTCCAAATTAAAAATGGATTTCTGAGCCTCACTTAATATGTGTTAGCCCTTGTAGGATCAACATAAACCTAAGACTTTTATGTGAAGTGACTTAAAGGTCTTTATATGGCCAATATGACTGTGTGTGTTGAAATGTTTTTTTATGTGGTGACTTAGGAGTAACAAGCACACCCGGCTACTGCTAGGGACAGTTATGATGGCTTAGCACATTGCCTCCTCTTCTCCCATTTTTACCATTTTTTGTAAATAAATAAGATAGTTATTGAGAAAAGAGTACTTGGAAATCATTTAAATCTTTCATCTTTAAATATATTATGTCAAAACAAAGAGTTAATAGAATGGATCCAATCAGTGAGTTTGAAAGGGGAAGGGCACCCCCTGCAAAGATTATACTAGTGGACACATACATGCTGTTTAGTTTGTATCTGGCATAAGAACTTGACATGTATTTACTCATCTAACTTTTATAACAATCATATGAAATAGGCACCTTTAATATTCTAATGTTATAGAAGGAATTGAGGCTTGGGGAAGCTAGGCAAGGTCCAAGTGTGTAACACAACATTGAACTGAGGTATCAACCTAAGGAGACTTTCTCTAGTAAGGAGCCCAAACTGTCATTTGATCATGCTGGGCTCAGATCTTGATACAGTTTTCTGGTTCACATGAACCAAATATCGGTTTTCTATGCACCTTCAAAGCCTCTCTGTCAAGCTTGGGCACATCGTCGCTGATGAAATCCATACCAGTGGGAATCATTAAACAAATGGCATGAGAAGGATTATATTTATTGACTAGATGTGCTTGGGGCTTTAATATCTCTAGTTTTATTTGGTTCCTACTGATTGCTTGATCATATGGATGTGATTTCACTTACTGTTTTTGTAATTATTTTCTCAATAACTCTGATTATCTCTTCTCTTTGTTAATCACCTTTTCCAATTTGGGTGATTTTACCAGAGTGCTGACAGTTGTAGCTGCAAGAACAGAATGACCCATCTTCTCTTCTAGATTATAATTCTTCCAACATGGAAAATGTTCGAATCTTCTGTCAACTGTTTTGTCTTGTTTGTAAAGGCCTTGATGTTTATTCTTTACTGGTGTATACTCTCCACAACCTGAATTATATTCCCTAAATCCTTCCAACTTTAATTTTTAAGTTTATTTTATTTATTTTTGAGAGAGAGAGAGCGCGAGAGAGAGAGAGCGAGAGAGAGAGAGAGTGTGTATGTGCGCGAGTGAGGGAGGGGAAGAGAGAGGGAGAGAGAATCCCAGGCAGGCTCCATGCTGTCAGCACAGAGCCCAGTGTGGGGCTCGAACTCATGAACCATGAGATCATGACTTGAACCAAAATCAAGAGTCCAGTGCTTAACCAACTAAGCCACCCCAGGTGCCCCACTCCTTCCAACTTTAAAGTCTATTTGTCCTTTCTGTCTGTCCTTTGTGATTACTCATCCCATGTCTTCCAGTCACTCTCACTTCTTCTCTGTGTGGGTCCTCTTCCCCATCTCTAGGCATCTGTTTTTTTCCATCACACTCTGACCTTGCTTCTCTGTGCATTATACATAAGAACTAACCCTTCACTTTTTCTTTTGTCAAAGTAATCCTTAATTTTCTTTACCTCATTCACTAAAAAACAGTTCATGATCATAAATGTTTATAATCCTTTTTTGGGCTTCTTCTTCTTCTCTTCCATTTCTCAGATTATCCAGTCCATTATATTAGAGGTACCAGACACATTGGGTCATAATAGTCCTTACAATGGCTCTATAAAGTGAGTGCTATGACTCTCAGTTTACAGGTGAGAAAGCTGAAGGACAGAGAGGCATTGTAACTTGCTCAAGGTCACACTGCTAGTGAGCAGTAGAACTGCGTTCTGAATATGGATAAAGTATTTCAAAGTCTGTGTTTTAACCCCTCCCTATATCCTACTTCCTTTTTAAAGACAATGATCTGGCTACCTAGCCTCTGTCATCCCATTGCAAATCGTCTCTTTGTCACTTAATAAGTGGACGGATCAGTATTGCCAAATATGGGATTTGCTGCTTCTAAAACATGAAGAGGCCTTCTTACACACTGAGTTTCATAGTGATAGTTGATGAAAGATACAATAACTCATTCTTTATTTTGATGGTCTTTTGGCATCCCTCAGATCAATGGATCCAAAGAACTTCACGGGCATAGTAGGCTCCAATATCTTTGTTTGGTTTGTCTTTCTCTCTCTGGGGAGCATGTTTCTTATTGAGACTTCTAGAGTACTTGCTACTTCTTACTCATCAAATCTGATTACAGTGGTGTCATCCATATAGGGTATTAATGTGATGTGCTGCAGTCTTCAGATGGTTCAAGTCCCTTCAGATTATATTGTGACAGCGGGCAGTAGAGTTGACATAGTCCTGCACCAAGATTGTTAATGTTTAGTGTTCATATTAAGTGAATGCAAAGTGCCTCTGATATCCTGAAGGATGTTGAGTATAACATATTCACCAAATAAAAGACACATATGGCATTCCTAGGGCTGTATTAATATGCTCTAGTAAAGATACCAGATCCGGTACAGTAGATGTAACTGGGACAGTGCTGGTTAGTTTGTGGTAGTTTGTGTTAGTCCACTGTCATCCATCAAAATCCATCCGGTTTATCCACAGGCCAGACTAGTGAATTAAGTGGGGATAACTGGGGAGTACCACCGTTGTATCCTTTGAGTCTGGACTGTGGCAATAGTCCATTCTCCCCCACAAAAGATCAGATTATCTTTTTGATTTATTACCTCAACTGGAGTGGCTTCCAATATCAAACACTCAGAGAAAGGCTCTAATTTAATGGAAAAATGTTTTAATATTAAATTAAGATTTATAGATTGAGCAAAAGATGTTGAATTTATCCATTAATTAAACAAATAATTTTTATATATGTATTAAATCTCAGTGAAAGATTTCAAGATTCTTAGAAGTGAGAGAGCAAAGAAGTAAACTTAAAACACACACACACACACACACACACACACACACACAAAGGAGATATAAATGGAGGTTAGACAACGGTGAAGATATGGTGGAAGATATGGTCAGTGGAAGGGCTGTGCAAAGCATCCAGAAGTTGCTGGAGGTACTTGATAAGGAATAGGTTCTGCAAGGACATACAATTCTACTACTGGGTATTATTATAGTAATACTTAATATTAATGAGCACTTACAATGGACTAGCCACTTTATTTACATTTCCTCAATTGATCCTTTCTATATGCCAATGAGTTGAGGGCCATATGGTTTCCATTTTATAACCAAGAACACAAATGTTTGGAAAAGTTAAGTAACTTATCTCAATTCTGGTCCCAAGCTGGTAAGTGGTGGAACTGGGACTCAAATGCTTTAAACTGGGGGCTGTGACCCGTGCCCACTGTGTATCTGTTATCAGTGATGTATCCTGTTGGAGGATCTGGTAATCTCAGTTTCTGATGCCTAGAGTGGGAGTGAAGGCTCTTAAACTGCAGAAGAATGCTGTAGAAATGACCCCCTGAGTGCCCAAATGCTTCTACCTAAAGATGATTAATGAAGGAAACATCATTTTGGTGTTAAACTTGCTGAAGATGATGGGTACATACAGGAAATTTGGTGACCAGAATTCCTTATCTTACAAAGGGTTGTCAGCATAACTAATGCTCTGTAGATTTTGTAGATCTGGTACAAAGAAATAGAAGACTTTTATGAAGATGACCTCTTGAGAAGGCAGGGAAGTCTTGTTAGCTCCTTTTTTCTGCTTTGGGTGTATGATAATCTCCCTGCCTGCCCAAAACTACACATTACCTGTCTACCAGGATTTTAACTTAATTCTTACTTGTTCAATGCTAACATCACATTTATTTGAAATGGGGATGGTTTGAGGTGGTGTTTAAATGCAAACTCACTGGTTTCTGGAAATGCAGTTTCCACATAATATAAGCATATCCCATGTTACTGTTTTTCTTCTTTTTTAGAGTAGTTTTTAGAAGGCTATATTAAATAACAATAATGAAAATTAAATACATTATCCCCAACTGCCATAAAATAGATGACTTAATATTTTAGTCCCTTATAGTTCATATTAATATGTATGCATCATTTTTACATAATTGTAATCAAAGCAGAGATATAATTTTGTTTTCTTTTTCCCCATTAACGTATGAGCATTTTCCCATGTAGCTAGTGTTTTTAAATTAACACGTTAATGGCTGTATATTACTGCATAGAGTTACTATAGCAAAATGCATTTAACTATTTCTATACCATTGAACATTTAGGTTGTTTTTAACTTTTTACTGGCATAAATAAAGAACAATAAGGGGTACCTGGCTGGCTCAGTTGATAGAACATGTGATTCTTGCTCTCAGGTTCATGAGTTCAAGCCCCACGTTGGTTGTGGAGCCTACTTAAAAAGAAAAAAAGAGCAATAAGCAAATGGAATTTGGAGTTTAGGTGATCTAATTTTAAGTCCTGACTTTGATGTATAAAAAGTAGGGAACCCTGGGCTGGGTGCATAGCTTGCTTATTCAGTAGTTTAATGTGCTCACAAATATCTGTTGTGGTAGAAACTGTGCCTGGTGTGGGCACACAGTGAAACACAAGAAAGATGTACACAAATTCCCTACTCAACTATGTAACTAATAGGTCAGTACAGTGTATAGTGATGATAATGATAATACCTATCTTACACGATTGTTGTAAAGAGTGAAAGAAATAACTGCAAAGTACTTAGTATAGTGCCTGACATATAGTCAGTGTCCAATATTACTCTTATTACTATTGGTTTTGTTATTACTATAGTTATATTATTGCTATTCTTATTATTATTTAAGCTTATGCCTTTCTTCAAAGCTACTGGTCTTCAAAGATTATGTGCTTACTGATGGCTTTTATTAAGCATAATTTAACATTTCTTGAAGCTGCTTTAAGGTAGTATTAGTTTACAAGTTCAGTGTGGTAGTTTTTAAGGGACAGCTGAAGAGGAGACCGCTGGTTTCATTAATTGAGCACCTCCACATATTGTCAGACATTGTGCCAGGGCCAAGTCGTAGAGCAGTAGGGACCTAATATCTGTCCTCAGGGAGCCACAGGCTGTTTGTTTCTTTAAGAAAACCATGGGAAAATGATGATGTCTATTCTTTTTTTTTTATATAAGCGACATGGTCAATTTCCAATATCCATGCTCAAAGAATATGGGAACCCTGACTTTGTGCAGGAAAAAAATCCCCAAATCTACATACTAATATATCACACTTATTATAAAACAGATATATCCACTTTCTCAAGTTTACTTAAGTCTACACGACTAATTTATTTTCATCTTAATTATGATAGCTCCATTGGATCCCTCAGCATAATTAAAACATTGATTTTAACTCCTAAATTATGAGTCATCATTGCTACTATTTAAAGCCCACAATGAATTCAGCTATTAATACAGCCAAGTTGACATTGATTAAAAATTTTTGTTACAGTATGAATTTTATTCATCAGCTTTGCTGGAATTTCCTTATATGTGACTGTGTATGAGAAGTTCATTACTAAGATCCTGTATAGTTCATTTTTGCTTATGAATTTATTAACTTTAAAAATTAAACCTGAACATTGATACCTTTATAGTTTAGCAGAGATGCCTAACCATTAGCCATAGACTTCCTGGGAAAGGTTTCAGTGTAGCCTAATCCACAGTCCTTTTCAAGGGAAATCATTTATCTGTACCCTTCCTTTTCCCTCTCAGCCACAATTGTTTTTGCACATATTTAAAGTATTAGAATTTGATAAGTTTTAGTGATATGTCTACACCTATGAAACTCTAATCACAGTCAACTCAATGAAAATTTCCATCACTTTCAAATGTTTCCTTATTCCCTTTAGTAATCCTTCTCCACCCTTTGCTGCTTCCACCCTGAACTTCAGGCAACCACTGATCTCCTCTCTGTCACTATAGATTAATTTTCTGTTTCTAGAATTTTATATACATTTGAATAAACAGTATGTATTCTTACTTTCTTAACACTGCAAAATTATTTTGAGATGCATCCACAATGTAGCTGTATCGATAGTCTGTTCTTTTGATTCCTGAATGAGTGAGTCCATTGGGTGAATAAGATGAAATTTATGCAACCATTTACCTGTTCATGAACATTTGAGTTGTTTCCAGTTTTTGGTTATTGTACATAAAGTTGCTTCTGAAAGTCACATAAAAGATGTTGTGATTTCATTTTTCTTGGGTAAATACCCAGGAGATGAATGGCTGGGTCATGTGGTAGGTATAGTCTATTCTTTTAATAAACTGCCAAACTGTTTTCCAAAGTTGTATCATGTTGCATTCCCACCAGTAGTGCATGAGAATTCCAGTTGCTCTACATTCTTTCCAGCGCTGGGTACAGTTACTCTTTTTAATTTCAGCCATTCTAGAGATTATAATGAAAGAGACAGCAAACTGTGACCCAAGGTCCAAATTTGGCCCACCGCCTGTTTTTGCAAATAAAATTTAATTGGAACACAGTGGTGTGCGTTTGCTTATATTTTCTGTGGCTATTTTTGCTTTACAATGGCAGAGTTGAGTAGCTGTGATGAAAACCATCTAGCTTATAAAGCCAAAAATATTTATGATCTGGTGTGTATAGAAACAGTTTGCTGACCCCTGGTGTAGTGATATCTCATTGAGGCTTTAATTTGCATTTTCCTAATAATTAATGACACTTAAATGTCACACATAGATATTTAAGTTTCAGGCTGTTGTACCTGACACCGGGTGACAAAGTTACACTTTTCCCTGTTACTACTATTCCGATTACAACTGGAAAGAATCATAAAGATCATGTGTTCCAACTACTCTTCTAAAACTTGACTCATCTTTTTGTCCCTTATGTTCTTCGCTATGTCGTGTTTGTTATAGTCATATGCGATCCAACTTTTCTACAACCATGAGTAATGAATTTTTTTACTCTAGTTTTCTGCATAGTTGTAAACATTTCGTTCCTGAAGTAGCATTGATTTCTCAATTGGGCACCAAAGTTTTTATTTGTTGACCCTTAGACCAAGGGTGGCTAAAAGGTGGTATTTCTATCCTTTACTCAGTATAGACTATACATGTACCCCCCGGGCATATCTTTTATTATTTCTTAGGTTATTTGTCTCTGAAATATTTTATATACATAAATATATACGTACAGACACAAATACATTTTATACACAGATGCATATAAATATAAACGAATCCATTTTAGTATATCTTTAAAATTATAAAATAGTTAAAACATTCAGAGAGTATAATAAACTGGTTTCCCAGCTTCCATTTTGGTCCCATACAGTAGATTCTTAAAGCAGCACTCAGGGTGATTTTCTGAAGACAAGTAAATTATGTAAATAACTCCTCTTTTCAAAATCCGCTGATGATTTTCTCTTTTACCTAGAACACAAGGAAAGTCTTTCCTCTGATCTTGCTATGTGCTCTTGCCCCTTGAACTCGCTTCCTACCACTCTTTTTCCCTTGCCAGTCTGGCCTCCTTACTATCACTGGAACATACCCAGGTCCTACCAGGGCTATGCTTATTCGGGTGGGGAGAGAGAGAGAGAGAGAGAGAGAGAGAGAGAGAATGAGCATGAGCAGAGGAAAGGCAGAGAGAGAGTGGATCTCATGCAGGCGCCTCGCTGTCAGTGCAGATCCAGATGCAGGGCTTGAACTCACGAACTGGGGATCATGGCCTGAGCTGAAATTAAGAGTCAGATAGCTGACTGAGCCATCCAGGCACCCCTATGCTTGTTTACTGCTCTGTTTGCTCCTTCATTTCCTTCTGGTCTTTGCTGAAATATTTTATTAGAATCTCTCCCTGACTGCCCTATACAAAGCAGTCCCTTCAATATCTACACCCTAACTCTGTTTTAATTTTCTTAACTCATTTTTCACCCTTGATATATTGTATATTTATTTATTTTCTATTTATCTTTTTTCTCTTATGAGGATGTGAGCTTCTTGAGATCACAGATTTTGTTTATTTTCTTCCCAACTGAGTTTCTACTACTCACAACAATCTTGTATATCTGACACATAGATAATATTTAATAAATACTTATTGAAAATACTAATTGGATGAATATGGAAAGCTGCTTTTTCACTCAAATTTCTATTTTTGAGATTAATTCATATTTATTTGTGTTGGTTCATTTTTAACTGCTGTGTAATATTCTATTATATCATTCTTGCTTGGTAGATATTTGGGTTCTTTTCAGCTTTTCACTGATAGGAGCAATGCTCAAATATATATTCTAATTATTTCTCCTTGTGCACATGTGCTAGTTTCTTCAAGGTGTGTAACTGAGTGGACTTGCTGAATTGTAGGGTATGTTTAAATTCAATTTTAACAGGCATTGTCAAATTTCTCTCCAAAGTGCTTGACTGTTTTCTCCCACCCATGGTCAGTCATGATTAATTTGTGTTATTTTCCATTCTCTGAGCATTAGTGTGGCTGGCTCTTTGCGTGCTTTCTAGTATTTAGCATTCTAATGTACAATCAATCCTGAGGTGAGTGTTTTCTGTAATTTTTTCCTTTGTTGTGGTCTTTCTTTTGTTCATTTATTGTACTATAGTGAATAGATTTGACCTATACAGGCTGGAAAAAAAGATATGTAAATAATAGTGCTATACTTTCTGGGAAAAAACCCCCAAAAGACTATTATGGTTTTTTGGGGGAGGCTATATAGTTCCTTCAAGGAAATAGTAAAGGAAACAGAGAGTAAATATCAGTAAACAATTAAAGATCACATTCTGAAGAGCATCAGAAACATCCAGCATCCTGAAATTGCTAGGAAATGTGTATGAATAGCAGCTGAAAAGAGCTCTTCCTGGAGGCCAGCCATGATTTGAGAGGATTTGAAGAGAGGTAGAGAAATGTCCAGAGTAGGTTGCCCTGAGCACAGTCCCTATGCAATGATAACACAACTGGTAGGTATGTCATCAGAGCCTGGTAGCTTTAGTAGACAACAGCCTCATCACTAATATTATTAACTGATGCTTAGAGAAAAGGAAAAAGCATATCTATATAGTGTACACTCTATGCCTGGCCATGTGCTTATTTTTAAAAATGCATATTTGCCACTATATCACATTGTTGCCCAATTCCAGGGGTCTCCGTACACAGAAATCAATGCAAGTAGTGCTTTCTGGAGGATACAGTATGGTCTCCATGTTTACCAGACACTGTGATAAGTTCTTTTATACATCATCTCATTTTATTCTTGCAACAGCCCTTCAGGTTAGGTATTTTGAGATAGTACTTAGTTCATAAAACTTCTTGCCTAGGGTCATGCAGATAAAATTTTATTATTTCATAATGACATAGGAGAGCATGATATGAAACATAAATGCAGTTTTGTTCTGGAATTGAAAAACATTTTTTTTCTTCATGTCTTCTTCACTGACAAAAGAGTTATCCCAGGCAGATTGTTGACTAAATAAGTCTAAGTTCTCCTTCCAATGACCTCATTTGTTCCTGATTTGCATATGGCTCTTTAGATGACTGGTGGGGGGGAGGGGTCAGGCAGAAGTCTGAGTTGGCATCTCTCGGCAGTCCCTATAGACTTGTCACTGCAGAATGGGATGCTGTTGCTGAGCCGGCACAGATGGTTGACTGAAGAGAGAATGGATAAGGGGCAGCCATCATGTTCTATGACACTTTTAGGACAGGAAATATTTTTTGAAACTGGGAAATGATGGCATCCCTCTTTCAATGATCTTCAGAGACATTGGCAAAAGAATTATCCACTGGAACCCATGAGAGCTCTATAAAACTCTGGTCAGAGCACACTGCAGTCTTAATATATGGCCTTTGGTTTAGAAAATACTAATGTCTAAAATGAGAAACTTAGAATCTTTTATGAAATCTTCCGTCTGCCAAAAACACATTAATCTTTTGTGACTAAAACTTGGTGAAATAACTGCCCTCCCAACACAACATGAGAAAGCTTTCCTTGATATCTTGATATCTAGGATTATGTGACTTGATCTACATTAAGGACGTTTATAGAGGATCTAACCATGCTTCGTTTTTTAAACTTATTGAAGCAGATGAAAAGAATGGATTTTCTCACATTTCTTTTATTTGATGCTTTGACAGGCATTTTTAAAGATCTTCAACCTAGAGGAAGCACATTAAACTTGGCAATTTGTGTTTTGATCAAGTTGGTATGCCACATCTCATTTTTCAATTTACAGCAGATAGCTTGGCCTTTGAATCTTTTCCACTTAAGGACCAAAGGATTTTCTTTCATAGGCAATACCCTCCTTACTCAGCCAATAAGATGGAATTTTATCAAGATCATTAGATAAATCACTTGACAAAGGGGGTCAATGACAGTTGAATGACACTGACAGCTCATGGAAGACAATGATTTTATCCCGCCCACCATACTTTTTCCCAGTGCTTAGAACAGTGCTTGATGTCTAATAGGAGTTCAGAGACTAGTTAGTGAGTGAATATTCTAAATTCATGAAGTCCCGGTATCAAATTCTCTTCTTCTGTCCATAAAACAATGATATACCTCTTTTTTAAACTGGGATTCTTTAATTTACATGTATATGATTAGTTTTTAATGCTCAAAAAATAGAAAGATCTTGATTTATTTGTTGAGATGGAGACATGCAACAATGTCATTTAAGCTTGGCTCTTGAACACCGATTTCATTTTTGCATGTGGGTAGAAATCATGTTTCCTCTTCCTCCCCATTTCAAAAGAATCGATAGGCAAAAATGATCACCCAAACTTCTTCTTCCTTTTTTTTTTTTTTTTTGCTTCTAAGTTCCTTTTTCAGTATTTACTGACCTCATTGGGAACATCCACAAAGAAACACTTTGGGGAAAAATGTTACTGATGGTTGCCATTTCTAGAATTACCATGAGATAAAGGCTGTGATGGAATTCTAAACCCAGAGAGCAATAAATTCAATTTGTTCTGTTGTCTTTTTATTAGTCTTGAGCTAAATAACAGTTCCTTTTAGAGGTTTATATTTTTTCTTCTCCAAGCTTTAAATAGACTACAGAAACAGTAAAGCCTATCATTTGGTCATTCTAATGTATTCAGCACTTTCATATATGCTAAATATTACCATAGATGCAAAGAAGAACATCTGCTTTTGAAAATTACCAACATCTCTAAGATTGCAGAGCATTAAAGTGCAGTAGAATTTCCACTCAACAGTGAGCCACCCACACAGTTTTTCAGGCATATGCCTCATAACAAAAATTCCCAGAATATGATTGCTCATGGAAAGCTTCTGAAATACTCTGAAATGAAACAAATATATTTACATGTGGATTTCTATGTGTTGAGGTTCCACAATATGAATCTCTAAATTAAATTCTTGTTCAAAATATCACTACCAATCTGTGTAAGAACAATATTTCAAATTCCCTTCCTTTCCCCAGCAAAAATTTCCATGCTAATTACAAGACTCATAGTTCAGCCACTTTCCTTTACATCCTCATATATTTTGAAAGGATAGTGTAACCGTACTTACATAAGTGGCTATATATGTGAGATAATAAAAGTATGATTTTCCTCTTTAATCTCTGCATTTTATATTTTTCAGAATGCTAAATGTATAAAACTGGAAAAGGAAATTGAAAAGGAAAATGATTCCTGTAGAAATGCCCATCTTTTGGAAGAGAGAGGATTTAAAAGAGAATAAAAATTTTTAAGCTTGATAAGTTAATGAATTAGTCATTAACCACCTTCAGCAAATAAATTATAGAAACAATATGAGAAATACATGCAATGCTTTTGTGGGAATTGATCTTAGTCCTACATTAGGAAACACTCAGAAAGCATTTCTCAAATGATTTCTTCCAATAGAGACTATGTCTTATTCTGTGATGTTTAATTCACTTTAGGTTCTAGTATGCAGGCCAAAAAACAAGCAAAAAACAAAACAAAACAAAACCCACAAACAAACAAAAACTCATAAAAATCCACAAAGTTTTGGTAGCCTGTGGTTGTAATTTTTGTTTCATTTGACTCTGATCCAAAGACAAGTCTTCAGTTTCTAGTCCAACTGTGTTTGTTTTTTCTTAACAATGAGGTTGAATACATAGAATATCCTCAGTGTTAAGTATTTGGGCATTTCAGGCACAATAAGAATGGATATTTTACTTAAATCAAGTAAGATCTCTCTTTTTAGACTAATGGAAAGCAAATATCTATTTTCATTTGTTTTGTTTTGTTTGTTTGTTTTATCAGTCATCCTACCATGCCTTTCCTCTTCTGGCAAAATCATTTCCATTTCCATCTGAGATTCCTATTATGTGAATCTGGCCCTGTCCCACTGGACCAGCAACAGGGTGACGGTAGACTATGACACTCATGCCTTTTTAAGTAGTCATTGGTCCAAAGTCGTATGCAAGTGATTGGTTGGGTTAAACCCAGTCCTTCTCTGGAACGCTTCTAAAGCAGAACAGAAGAACTTGCATTTTGCTGCTGCTTACACAAAGAACCCCATCACCACCTTGTTCATTTTACACCCACCATATGGAAGGGAGGATGAAAACAACACACAGAGATGTATCAAGACTAGAGTTGGATCCAGGCACCGATAACAATACTTGAGTCCAAGAAACCAGATACTCCTAAGGCCAGCACCTATTTTATACTATGTGAGTCAAAAATTTCCCTGTTTAAATGTAATCTTGTTTTGGATGAGTTTCTACACTTGTGATGGAAAGAGTCCTAACGAATGCATTGATCATTTAGCAATAATCATTTAGTGCCTACTCCACTATAACTTTCAATGGAGTTAAATAATTGTGTGTCTACTATGAGATAGCATAAAGGTACATATTAAATGGTAAAATTTGTGGTTTAGTTTGCCATCTTGAAATAAGGTAGCTAGTCATATTTCAGATGGGCATACATTCTGTTACTGTTGACATATTTTGGTAAAAATGGAAAGTTTCTTTTGTTGAAAGAGACAAGAACAAGAGGAAATACCAAGCAATATCAAGCTTCTCATGATTGTCAATGAGGTATGCCCTTGTGAGGTACTGAAATGTTGATTACCAAACTTACTATGAGTTTAGTGATGTCCTATTAGGGGCGACATCCAAATTCTGACAAGAAAGAACATTAATTTTAACTTGGGGATTGAATCCAGGTTGAGTGTAAGAACAGAGTTACTGGACCCTGTGGTAACAAGGAGCTATAAACGCCAATCTCAGCAAAGTCTGGATAACTTCAGTTTTGAGGACTATGCTTCTGCCATTTTGTCTGCCTTGATTCTCCTCTCCCCTTGAGTCTCATTCCCACTGCCACTTTGTCTTGAATTCAAGTCCCTGGGCATTTCCTGGCTCCTGACGACCTGCTTAGGAGACCCTAGGCCTGTGTGCAACTGTGTTGTCTGGATCTCTATTCAAGACACATTACCAATACAATAAAAGCAATTCCTGCATGAGACTAAAAAGTACATTTAGACTCCCTTTTGTGAAAAACTAGAGTAGCAGTGAAAAACACAGGCTTTGGATTAAAACAGACCCAAGTTAAAATTCTGTCTCTGTCACTGACTAGCACTGAGGTTGGCATCTCTAAAATAGGGACAATACTAGCAGTCTTGCAGAGGTATCATAAAAATTAAATTAAACATTAAAATTTTTTTTAAAAAAGCAGGGATGCCTGGCTGGCTCAGTCTGTTAAGTGTCCGACTTCGGCTCAGGTCATGATCTCACAGTTAGTGGGTTTGAGCCCCACATTGGGCTCTGTGCTGACAGCTCAAAGCCTGGAGCCTGTTTCAGATTCTGTGTCGCCCTCTCTCTGCCCCTTCTCTGCTAGCACTCTGTGTGTATCTCTCTCTCTCTCTCTCAAAAATAAATAAACATTAAAAATTTTTTAAAAAATAAAATATTGTATATGAAATGTGCAATATTGTTCCCACATATATTATCAATAAACTATATCATGAATAGTTTTATAACACAGTGGACTCCAACAGGGCCTCTCTAGTGAGGGTTCATTTCACAACCAAAAGAAATGTACCTGTTCAGTTTCTTCTAACTCTAAGGTGCTGGGGCTTTTCTTTATGTTGCTCATGTTCCTTTATCAACAGGGACCTTCAACACATTCACACCTTTAACAATAGGCAGAAGCCAAAGATACTATAATACATATAGTAAAGGTGTGCTTAGGACCCACCGTGAGCACAGTACAATATGAAATATTGTACTTGACACAGTTTCTGGACCATCCTTCCTTTCCTGGATGCAGAGTCCCCATTAGCTGCTCTGAGCTGGCCTGTCCTCTTCCCACATAAAAGATGAAATTGAACAGAGTAAAAATTGCTGAGAAAACCCACCTGAATCATTCTCAGGAAGCCAGAATTATTTTCAAGGGTAAGAATCATGTAGTATATTAAACTATGGAGATTTGGATTCTGGTTTTGCCATTTTTTTATTTTTTTTTCTTTTTTCTTTTTTTGCAGTGTGACACCAGACATATTACTTACTCTCTTTGTGCCTCAGTTTTCTTCATTGTAAAAAGGGAAAATAATGATATTTGTGAAGATGAAATGAATTAGTAAGTGTGAAGCACTTGGCACCTTGTGATCACTCACTGAATACTAACTGCTTGATTCTGCCAGGGCCAGCATGAATATTATGATTATTTTAGAAGACCTTGCTTTGTACTTCCATTTCCTGTTTCCAGTGAGTTTTGAAAACATTAGGAAGTACACTGCTATCTTTAGAGGTAATGAGCCACTTGAAAGCTTCTTGGGATGTCCAAGTAGGTTAATATTATGTAGTATTTCACTCGGAGCAATTACATTGGAGGGAAATTTTTACAATTCAGGGCTCAAGGGCAGTGTGTTCCTATGCTTAATGAGGAAAGTTTTCAAAAATGCTTTTTTGAAACTATTGGAAATCTGAGGTTTAACTCTTTAAAGGTGAGAGTAGCTGTCATTAAACTAACCAGGTGTGAAGGTGTTTCAGGGATTACTTAGACGCAATTTTTGTGATCTTGTTAAACAAACATCTAGAAGTGTTTAATTTAGCCTGTCACCACCAAATCTAACAACTTTTCGTTAGTTTGTTCAGAAACAGCAAAGTTTGCTTTGTTGAGGTGTCCCGACCTATAATAATGCCCCACTGCTGGAAACTGGTAGGCCTGTCATGCTATATTTGGGAAATTGAATCCCGTTAAAAGTAGAAGAAAGCAGAATACACTAACTCCATTTTTAGTAACTTCTGGTAAGGAAATCTTAGGAGACACTGTTTTCAAAATGACTTCTCTGGATTTGACTAGGTTGACATCAGCCATTTTTCTGGAGAACCTTGCTGAGAGACTCCTATTTTATATTAAAGCACAAAGATCCAATAGAAGACTGGGCCACCACTACCTCACCCTGGGCCAAGACCTAGGGTGTGGTAAGATTTGCCCCATTCCAGCTACATTAAAGTTCAGAATGTATCCGCAGATTGAAAACTAGAAATAAAATTTAAATATTTATTTGGTAAAATTTTGAATTTTGGTGAAAAAATTCACTTTATGTTCTATAGATCATATAATGATGATAATAAAGGAAGCAAACAAAAACTACGAGGGCAGATATTAATTCTTGAATATTGAATATCTTCTTTTTCCACTTTAATCTTCTCTTGCTATCAGTTTCCATTTATCTCCCTTGAGAAACACTTATAGCAGTAGCCTGGACCTTAACAGATTATAACTTTGCATTTCAATTCTGTAAGGATTTCTTCCCTCAACAAAGATGGTGACTGTGCCTAAATAGTCTCAAACCATTAGAGTAGTGTGGCCAACTTGGTCAAATATGTCTAAGAAAAAATGAAAAGATAGAAAAAGAAAGAAAGGATTTAAGTGTTTATGTTTAATATCTATACTAAGAAAGTAGATGTCACGTTTTTCCATTTGAAGTAGATAACAATTGCTTTGCCCAATTTTTTATTAAAATACCACAAAACATATTTATACTAGAATTAAATAAAGATGGAAGTTCATGCTTCTTTTTCAAGAAGTCAGCTCCTTTTTTCATTAAGCCCCAAACTATGCATTGCTTCCTCTTATTATCTATCCTAGTTTAGTGTCAACTATCAAGTATTCCATGAATTAATTTTGACCTACGTTTGGGATGAGACTACCATAATGTCATTCTGATTGTGCTGTCCAAGAAAAAAATATATATGTTTAACCATTGTCAAACCAGGAGGGGAAAAAACCTAAGAAAAAGATAACCCAATCAGTTTGAGGGTTTAAAAGAAAATGAAGGCCGCTTACTTTTTTTTTTTTTTTTTTTTTTTACTTTTGCCTCCTCTATCAGGGAACATGTCGTTCGTAATCATGACAGTTCTGTTCTGTTTCTGTGCACTTAGGCCTAAAACTCACATATTGTCTTCATATTACTAAAAGCTTTTGGTCTGATTCATGAATGTCACCATGCAGAAAGATGGATGCATTTTTCCTGACTCTCGTATATCATTTGACAGCCTCCCACTCACAGAAAACTGACAGACTTGCTGGGTAGTTATTGTGCTCTGCAAAGAGAATTATTACAAGGAAATATTCATTCAACAGGCAAGGGGAAAATGAATCTCCTAGATTTCACCACAACATGAATTGATTTACTTCAGAGAGTGAAAATCTCCATGTTAAGGTTATATAATTAAGATCCTTCTCATTTAAATTCCTTTAATATTTTTTTAAAGGAGTGAATTCTCTTTCATTAAGAAAATTAGAATACTCTCTCTACTCTCACTCCTCTATATGTAGGACTATTACTTAAATTATGGTAATTACGCTTAAGTAATGTCGGCTCTGATTTATCCCCATATGGTGCCCCCCTCCCACTTCCATTTCCACTCACACATTTACTTTGTAAATTGCATTTTCAGGTACTCTAATGTGAATCAGTTGCATTCAAGGTCACAATTAACAGCCTCCCTGTATCCATGGCCTTTGCAGTGTGACCTTGCAGATTCTTCCATCAAAAGGTAAATCTATTTCCCTAATTCCTTACTCCATGAATATGATATAGCTTTGTGGCTGGCTTTTGGCCAATAGAATGCAGCACAGGTGACCCTATGTCACTTCTGAGCTTGGGCCTCAGAGGGTCATACACACTTCTGCTTTTTCTCTTGAAACCATACCACCATGTCACTGCCATGTGAATAAATCTGAGTCACATTGGGGGTTAGGGCTTAATAAATTAATTTTTGGGGGGAGGGGAGACACAATTCAGTCCATAAGAGTATCTAAAGAGGTCATATAGTTCAATCTTAAGTAAGATGTGTCTACGTCTAGATTTTCCTAACAAAGGGGATAAAAATTCTATTAAAAATATTCCTGGAATTGATGATTCAACAACCATTGTATTAATACTTTGTTTCTTTTAGAGTCTGTAGGTTCTTGCTTATGTCTACTTACAAATTTTCAATTTGTTGAAATTAAACTCATTCAATTCAATGTAACATTTGTACTTTCTTCCGTACCATCAGGGAATGAATGACTGGTATAGTATCAAAATTTTATTTCGTTCTTTCTTTTTCTTTTAGAGAGAGAGAGAGCAAGAGAAGGAGAGGGAGAGAGTACACTAATGCACATGAGCAGGGGAGGGGCAGAGGAAGAGAAGGAGAGAGAGAATCCCAAGCAGGCTTTCTGCACTGCCAGCATGGAGCCTGACGCAAGCTTTATCTCATGACCCTGGGATCATGATCTGACCCCAAATCAAGAGTCGGATTCTCAAGCAACTGAGCCACTCAGGTACCTCCAAATTTCATTTCTTGGTTGCAGAATAGTCATATCATTACTTCCTCTCCTCATGGTGTTTGTTGATATTCAACTTTATGATTTTCAGGATTATATCCAAAACCACCAGTAATACCAATTAGGGTCTCTGGAAGTTTTTCATCTAGGATATATTTGAAATTTTCTTAAATTGGATAACTGGTTACATAAAGCATGGTGTTCCCATGGAACCCACAAGATAAAACTCAGAACTGCATAAACTTCTTCCTTCACAGAAGTAAAATGCACATAGGAAGAATTACTTTTAGGACAAAAACCAAAAGTATATCCATTTTAGTTGATATAATTGATGTTTACATTAGTAGAGGAGCTGCTCTGTCTTAATCATCTTTGTATATGGCTTTAGTCACTATCTTAAGAATACATTGCACTGATCTCTGTGAGTTTTCTTTCATGACATTTTTTAATTAATTTCATTGATTCATTTATTCTCTGAATTAATAGTGAGAGAGATCCTACAATATGTTAGGTACCATTTTACGTTATGGGGTTATGATGGTAACCAAATGAGATGAGATTCTAAGAATCTTACTATCTAGTGAGAGATGACAATATAAACATGAGTATAAAATACATTGTCTCGTACTGCTATGTGTTATAAAGAAAAATAAATCAAGTAGAGAGTAGAAGGAAATATTTGAATAGAAGGATCAGTGGTAGTTATCTGATGATTTGAGCAGAGATCTAACTGAAATAATAGAACAAGTTTTATATATTATCTGGTAGAAGAAAGTTGCAGGCAGAAGAAACAGCAAATGTCAAGGCCTGAAATAGTAACAACTTTGTTTTAAAACTTTCAGCTCAACTTGGAGGACAAAATTTTTCAGGCAAGCAAAGTTGGAGAGCCTAGGTAGACACATGATGCTAAGGGAATGGCACGTGCAAATCCACATGGCAATCAGGTGCTAAGAGTGGCAAGAAGCCAAGGATGGCTATGGCCTCAGGAAGTACTGATCGGTGATGAAAAATAGGAACAGGACTAGCTCATGGAAAGGAAGTTATGAATGGAAAGCTAAGGAGTTTGAATTATTTTCAATAAATATAGCAAGCCTAAACAAACCCAAAGCTTAACTCAGTAATATTTCCTACTCCTTTGTTTTTTAAATATTTAGTTTTTTGTTTTGTTTTGGGTGTTTTTTTTTTTTGTTTTTCTTTTTTTTGGAAATAAGATTTCAAAACGTAACAAGGGAAAGCTTTACATCCAGATATAGAAGAAGAGCGGTCTCCCTGGAGATTTCTAAGATTAGGTTGCTTAAATGCTTGAATTAATCTGGCTTTGCCAGACCCATTCCATTGTCCCAGAACTGATATAAGGTTGGGATTTGTAGATCCACTGGTCACTCTCTGCTCTGGCTATCATTAATTCATTAAGAGTATTTACTGGCACCCAAGATACTTAGGCACTGTGTTAGTAACTAAGAATCCTAATGGACAAGTAAACCATGGTCCTTGCCATCAGAAAGTTGTTTATTCCTACTTGAGACCAGCTGTCATAGTAGTAAGAACATAGGTTCTGGAATCAGACTACAAGGGTTTATAATCTGGCTCTGCCATTCACTAAATTAAATGTTATACAATTTATGCTCATTTATGCTTCAAATTTCCAGTTTGTAACATGAGGATTCATTCATTCAACAAATACTTATTGGGATATTTCTAGGCACCATCATAGGTATTTTGAGATATAACAGTCAACAAAACAGTACAAAAATAAAATAATATCTAGTTAATGGGAATGTTTTAAGGACATAAGATTATATGTACCACGCCTAAGCACAGTAACTACTAAATAAATGTTAGCCATAGATTTCTTAAATGCTAAAACTAGTACTTGGTAAATATAAATCTCTGATTGAAGGTAGTTGAATTGAAATGAGTCATTTTATGGGAAGCAATCTGTGTTACAGTCTGAAAATACAACGGAGGTTGATAAAGTAATGGTTAATTACATCAAAATAGGTTAATGAAGAGAAATGAAAATGTCTGGAAGTCCAAAGTCTATTCCTCAACTTTGTGGTTGACATTGACCAGCAGCCATGTCATTCCACATTCTTCTTCCTGTTGTGTGGCAAATTTGCAAAGTGCCTTCCTAGTATCCAGCTTCCTTTCCTTTCTTGCTCCCAATTTTATCGTGGTTAGCATGTTTCAACTAAATGAAAAGTACTACACTTGCCAGCCTTCCTGGCAGCCAGGGATGGTCAATGAGATGGAATTAGAATTCACTGGATGAAACTTCTAGGAAAAGTCTCTAAAGAGGGAAGGACTCAGCTTACCCATGTCTTTTGCCCTGCAGGGTTTACCCTTTCCCTCTTCCAGAACGTGAACTCAGTGCTGGATATGAAGCAGCCATCTTATGATAATGGAGTAAGCATACAAACAAAAGCGAAGATGAGGATGGTGTAATGGAGGGCTAGAATGAGCCTGGCTCCCAGTGGCATTGGGCAGTTGCTAAATTAGCCCCAGATTTCCTTCTGAGAACCTCTTGTTATGTAGGTAAAACTGCCTAAATTTGTTTAAGCCAGTGTTACATTTGGTGAAGGGGTTATGGGATTGCTTCTGTTATTCATAGCCAAATGCATTCTATAACCATATAAAGTTTCTGGGTGCCGCTATCTCCCAGAGTGGCTGCACGGACCACCATTGGTGACTTTTGTACTTTTAGGCATTTAGGAAATTATCCAGTACCAAAAACTAGTACAAATCCCAGTTTTCTGATGAATAAAATGTGCAGCTCAGTTTCTGCCCCCAAATTCAGCCTTGTCACTCCTTATAGGCATTTTTCTCCATCAGTTGAATGTACCCATTCTCCATTAACTTGAATTCACAGGTGCAGGATCAGTGTGAGAGGAGACCCAAACCTCTGCTTGTAAAGGGTGGAAAAGCCTTCCTCCTAAAAATTCGCAGCATAGTGATGGATACTCAGTAGGTGCTCCAACAACACATATGGTTCAGACTTCTGATGTCATTCACACCAGTTTTAGTAGCATCAATGTGTCATTTAAATGTATAATTGTGGCTTTGTCACACCTGGGCATTTACCATTTTCACGAAGTTTTGGTTATCAAACCAGAAATCCATTTGTATAAAGGAGTAAAAGGGTTTCCACCTTCACTAGTAAAAAAGAAACAATATAATGAATTCCTTTTTTAATTCTGATTTTTATTTTAGTTATTTTTAAAAAATGAATTCTTGAAAAATTCTTTTGGTTGATTTTCTTCAAAGGTTTCCTCTCCCCACCCCTTTCTCTTTCTTTCATTCCTAAAATGTAATGTGAAAAGTGCTCATGGGCAAAGTCTATTTTTACCTACAATTGGTTTGAGATCAAATGGTGAGGGGAAAAGCTAGCTATCAATTGCACAGTCATATTTTAAATTTGGGCTCACCTGGAGCATTGCAGGAATAAGCCACTTCATTTAGCTTGGCTTTTTGTCTACAGGTGCCATTCTTAATTATCCATCACTCCTGGAAAGGATTTGTGGGAAATCGTGAGGCGTCATCATTTCCCCCTATTCCTGCCAGCTCTTGTGTCTCCGAGTGCCAACGAGCCCTTTCTCCTTTGACTTCTTTACTAGAGCACATCCCTCAGGCCTTTCTTATCACTCACAAGGATGAAGTCAGCACTTTGCTAGAGTGGGAAGCTCAGGATTCCTTCCAAGGAGTTGCAGGAAAAGCTGAAGCAGTTATGGGCAGAGTCAGTGCATACTGCATTTCTCCAGGGCAGCTGAAAAATTGTCACTGAACCCTCACATTTCCTTTTGGGGTAATCAGTAAGTTTTCTTTCAGAGTTGAATGCATATGTACACTGTGGATGTCTAACTTATCCTATCCTAATTATCCATAGGTGTCCATTTGCGTAGTGTGTTATAATGGAAATGGCATTGTTCTAGAAACAAAGGTCTGAGTCCTGCCATTTCTTATCAACACAACTTCAAACAAACAGCCCAAACCCTGGGCTTCTGTTCCTCATCTGTGGAATGTGGAATGGAGTTAAGTTCTGTCCTATCTATTTATAGGATTATTGTGAGGTTTGATAAGGAGCTATGTCAAGGGTTTTGTACACTATAAAGCACTATAGACAGGTAACTACAAAACCACTTCACTGAACCAGATCTCACCCCTTCTGTCTGTGGGCATGCCTCATAGGTTTCTATAAATATCCAGTCCTGCCAGGCCAAGGAAAACCTCAATACTTTCCATCCTGCAGTCATGAGACTTGGCAAGGGATAAGTAATTAGAATGTGGGGTTCAAATCCTGACTTATTTGCTTACTAACTGGGGGATCTTGGATTAGTTTTTCAACCTTTCCAAGCCTCAGTTACCTCATCTGTAGAATTGGGATATTGATTGTATCCATACTTCAGGTTGATTCTGGAATTATATGAGACAAACCTTGTAAAGTGGTTATTATAGTGCCTGGTATACAATAAATAATGAATATTAGCTATTGTTAATTTGTTATTAGCATGGGCACAAGTAAGTCATGTGATACTGAGAAGATGGTGGCTAACATTTTAATTTTTCCCTTGCAAATGGCTAACAGTTTACCATAGAGACTGGGGTACTTTCTTTAAGAGCTCATGCTAACTAGTATTGGCAGATGGGTAGGTGTTTTTTTGTTTTTGTTTTTGTATTGTTTTGTTATGTTTTCCCTTTTTTTGCCATTTAGCTGGAGGTCATTTTAATTTGAATTTGACCTCTTGGTCTCTACCTTCTCATTCCACATTCTGACAGAAATGAAGGGTGATCAGTATTTTATACGTACAGTGACTATTTTCCACCCAATGTCTGATATTTTACATTTTTATTTGTGCATTTATTTATTTACATGAATAATCTTATAAAGGGAAACTAATAAAATTACAGTTAGTAATTATTTAACTTTAATTTTTGGGAAAAGGATAAAAAGATGCGAAATATATTCTGTTCTGGAAAATCCTGTCTAAGTGGTCATAGTACTCATGGATTTATGATTGAATTTAATGAAATTAACCTCACTAAGCTTTCAGAAATTATAATTTAAAACACTTCATTTCCTACAATGCAGCTAGGAAAATAGCTGTTAGGTCCTAAATCTCAACTCTCATCTGTTCTGAATGTGCTTGTTGAAGACCTGTGTTTATTTTCTGCTAATCTATGAATAGGGATGCTATTGAGGACCTGATGCAGTTGAGCAAAATGGGAATTTCAGGACCAAAGAGATTTGGGGAGGGTGAAAGTTAATGAAGAAATGAAGTGCTCTTGCCTAGGATTGGAATAGCTAATAGGACCTTTCTTTTTATCCTTATAAGCACAAACCCTGCTGCATATCCAGTGTATCAACATGTGTCACATACAGGACCTCCAAGGTATGCCATCCAACTGTCCTTTGTTGGTCAGTTAAGAACTAGGATAATCTGTAAGAATACAGCCGCATATATTTTTTTATTCTAGAGAGAGAGCATGTGCAAGTGGGGTAGGGGGCAGAGGGAGAAAGAGAGAGAGAAGGAGAGAGAGAGAGAGAGAGAGAGAGAGAGAGAGAGAGAGAAGCTTATGCAGGCACCATGCTCAGGGCAGAGCCCAGTGTGGGGTTTGATATGATGACCCTAGGATCATGACCTGAGCTGAAATCAAGAGTTGGATGCTCAACAAACTGAGTCATCCAGGAGCCCTTGAATACAGACATATGTTAGCAGCCTAACGGGTCTCCTGTATCTTCACACTTTTTAAATTTTAGTTTTATCTCCTAAAACTTAAAATATGTCCAAGACTCTCATAAACAAATACGAATAAAAAATGTATACACAAAACACATGTATATATGTATATATAATGGCAAAGAAAAAACCCTCTACTTCTGGGCTTCAGGGCATTATCTTAATTATTTTGAGGGTCCTCGTTTCCTTATTTCCTACTCATTAGCCTTATTTCTCTCTATATTATGCTCCTTCACATACACTAGCAAAGCAGCTCCCCCCAAGGTCTTTAGAGACCTCTAATATGGCAAATCGCATGGGCAATGCTCAGACATATCCATGCTGGACTTGTCTGTGGCTTCGATACTGCTCGGTGAAGTTTGTCACAATATTTCTTCTGTAGGATCCTCTTCTTCCAATGTACCTTTTAAATATTGATATTCTCTACGGTTCTTTCTTTTTACTTTATAAATATTCCTTGGGTTCGGGCGCCTGAATGGCTTAGTCGGTTGGGCATCCGACTTTGGCTCAGGTCATGATCTCGAGGTTTGTGGGTTGGAGACCTATGTCAGGCTGTGCTGACAGCTCAGAGCCTGGAGCCTGTCTTCGGATTCTGTATCTCCCTCTCTCTCTGACCCTTCCCTGCTCACGCTGTCTCTCTCTCTCTCAATAAATAAATAAAACATAAAAAAATTATTAAATATTCCTTGGGTATATAATAGATACCCTCCTACATGCCAATGAGTCTTACATATGTAATCTTTAGTCAATGTCCCTGTCCTGGTTTCCAAGTCCATGTTTATTATTACCTATTAAGTTGTTCTCTTTGGATATTAAACAACTAATTTAAATATACTGTTTAAAATGTAAATAATTTCTCCCCAAATTTGCTTCTTCTCAGAATTTAAAAAATATTGCTTAATAATAATACTGTTTATCTAGTAGCTTATTAAAAAAATTCTGAGTATTGCTTTTGAAATTTTTCCTGATTGTCAACTATGCCCTACATTTCCACCATATCCAGTCTTGATCTCCTCCTATCTGTGTTGGAGGTCCCCTTTTGCCAGCTGAAGCGTCAGCTCCCACTCTTCCCCCTACCCAATATGCATTCTAGGCAGAGTTAAGTATGCTACATGTACATCTCTGATATGAACCTCGTTGCATTAGAAGACTTAAGAACAAATGCAATGAGAATTAAATGGTGGTTTGATATGGAAGGCCAACTGGTCACCTAGACAGATTGCCACAAGGTCGTATTTACTTATTTGCCCAGTGACCTCACAAGAGTCCAAGACCAGACTCTTGGCCTTGTGTGCTCAGAAACTAGCCTCTGCCATGTCTCAATTAATAAGAACGATTGGACATAAAGATGCTACCTCACACTAAGAGACCCAACAGAGGCCATTTTGTGAATTTAAAATGGGAAACATCTGTGAAGCTGGCTTTACATTCACATTTGTCTGATAAGTACATTTGCTCCCTGTAGATAAGCTTTACTGACAAAGCCAGATTATCAGAGATGCTTGATAAACATGAAATCAGAACAAGGGGATTTATATACAATGTATAATTTCAATATTTTATGGCATTAAGCTCCCTTAACTGGATGTAACTGTCTCAGCAAAGGGATGTACTTTAGGCAGAACAGATAAGCAGATAAAATTATTTCCTGGATTGGATTTGGACAAGAGTTCCCAAACGTTGCCTTCTTTTCTGTATATGATTCTTACTTTCTTTCTCTATTTAAGTGGCACATTCTTTCTTATTTTATTGCACATAAGATTTTAGTGTAAACTTTACTGGCCTGTAGACCAGTCTAGTTCTTTAAGTAGAATGTGCAAATCTCTGCTTTGATAGATTAAATATTGATTTCTGAGGGCAAAAAATGTTTTTCTTATACCTGTTTTATTTCTGAGGTGATGTAGAGACCTTTGCATTGTAACTGCTTGTTTATTTTCCCATTTAACTTACCCAGAAACCTATAATCTCCTTAGGGATTGGTGACCATGATTTATTAATTTTAACATCCCGTTACCTAGCCTAGAATTTTATCACTGAAAAATATGTTGCCTAAATAAATATAGGTTAAAATTTTTCTTTGGTAGGAAAGTGATGTTTATTTTCACTGATTTTTTTTAATGTTTTTTATTTATTTTTGAAAGACAGAGAGAGACAGTGCAAGCAGGGGAGGGTCAGAGAGAGAGATACAGAATCTGAAGACAGGCTCCAGGCTCTGAGCTAGCTGTCAGCACAAAGCCCTACATGGGGCTCAAACCCACAAACCGTGAGATCATGACTGAGCCAAAGTCGGACACTTAACCAACTGAGCTACCCAGGCGCCCCTATTTTCACTGATATTTTAAGCTACCTTTAAATGAAAGTGTTATTTTAGAATCTGTAATAATTTAAACATTTTCCAATTTGTGATTTTTTTTTGTGTTCTGCAATTTAGCTTCCCTTTCAGGAAGTGATATTCAATCAATTAATAATATATTGAGACAGAGAAAAAGAAAAGTAGTTAAAATCAAGGTTGTTAGTTTGTAATTCATTACATTAAAATATTCATCCATTGAAATTATATAATATATTGTGCTTATCACAATAATTATAATATTTATATTATATTATATTATATTACAATAGTATTTATTTTATCAACAGTGCAGCATTTTTAATTAAATTGCTTAAATTTGAAATAGCCAGATGTGTGTACTATTAACGGTCCCTAACTTTGAATTCATTTGATTACTGAGGTTTCTGAGGGCCAGAAAAGATTTTTCTTACAAAGGAGGTGTGGTGATTACTCTAAACAAAAGCTCTCACATTTATAAAGTTTAACTAGTTTATTCCAGATTGTTTAGGTACTTAGGTCTGTGTTTGCAGCCAGTTAATCTTTAAGTTTATACCAAAATATTAGAGCTTGTCTGGTATTCATGAGGTTCCCCTGTGTGTTTTACTGAGATCTTGTTTTTATAGTCATTTTACTACAGTCATAATGTAACTTCATTTTGGTGTAAAACTGGGGTAATCGGTAAGGCTTATAATTATGTACCAATCAAATGTATTGAGAGGATGAACTTAAAAACTCTGCAAACTCTTGTAATGAAATCATTGGCTTGAGAAAGAAGAGTCTTTGTTAAGGATCAATTATCTGTAACATTAAATCAATCTGTTGATACTTTCCACGAAGTTCATATTTAGGGATGGAAGGAGGTAAGAGCTGTCAATTTGTACATGGTTATGAATAAGTCCTTGTTGGAAATGTGGTAAACTGAAATGTTTCTTTGAAGCAGTACTTATCCCTCATTGGAAGATACAAATGATTAATATTTTGGTGTGTATATTTCTTTTTCTTCTGTTCTATTTT
This sequence comes from Cryptoprocta ferox, assembly GCA_028646485.1. NCBI lineage: Eukaryota > Metazoa > Chordata > Mammalia > Carnivora > Eupleridae > Cryptoprocta > Cryptoprocta ferox. The sequence goes on from CM053570.1 coordinate 20,741,818, forward strand.
TTTTTTTTTTAAGAGAGAGAGAGAGAACACATGCGAGTTGGGAGAGAGGCAGAGGGAGAGAGAGAGAATCCTAAGCAGGCTCTAGGCTTAGCATGGAGTCTCAGGCAAGGCTTGATCCCATAACCCTGGGATCATGACCTGAGCCAAAATTGAGTCAGATGCTCAACCAAATGAGCCACCCAGGTGCTCCTCTTTTTTTCTGTTACTTTTGAGTGATGCAGAAAGAATAGTGATGAGTGGTTTGTAATTCAGAATGGTTAACTAAGGGTTAGGGCTTAGACTGGACATTTAAGTCTAGTCTCAGTTGCTGTTTTAATTCTGTGCTTGTCTTTGAGACAGTGGAGGCATGGTGCTGACTCCAGGCCAAACCTGCATGAAGTGTGCTTCATGTGTTAAGGTCTGCAGAAACCTTGCAGGGGAAACCTTGGCAGGTTATCAGCACTGGTTTTAGAAAATGTACAGATTGATGGTTTGCACCTGGTTTCAGTTTTATTCTTTGGTTTCTACTATTGAGACTGGTCAGGGAACCTGATTTTGGCTTTGTGGTCAGAGGCGATTCAAAACCCTTCCTGAGATGAGACTGTGACAGTCTTAGTGATTCATGATCCGAAGGTGAGGTGTGTTCTGTGGGCCCAAGAAAGGACCCTGGGAGCTACAACCTAAAGGCTTGGTCTCTCTGATGTTGGCCTGTCTTGCTTTTTCCTGACGTATCATGTCCTTTACTCTTTTAAAAGCCTTACATGAATACACTGTGTGATGAGTCCTTTCAATGGTATAACTGCTACTTACTATTTTTTTCCTGAACCATTTAAGAGTAAGTTGCAGAGATGATTCCTTTTTGTCTCTGAATATTTTAGTGTGTATTTCCTAAAAATAGAAAGAGTTCTATATAACCACAGGGCAATTCTCAAAATTAAGAAATTAACATGGATGCAATATAATTATATATTATATAAATTGCAAATTTTATTCAGATTTCTCCTTAAATGACCTTTATTGAGATTTTAAACAAGGAATGTCCTGTGTAGCCAAAAAGATCCATCCAAGGTTATGTGTTGTATTTGGTGTTCAGGTATCTTAAATCTTTAATTTGGAACTTTCTGAGTCTTTGTCTCTCATGATATTATTTTTGAAAAGTAGAGTCAGTTATTTAGTGGAATGTTTCTCAATTTGAGTTTGTCTGTTGTTTCCTCAGGATGAGATTTAGTTTATGATCTGTTGGTGGGAGTACCATAGATCAAATGCTGAATTCTTCTCAGTGCCTTATGTCAGGAGGCACACGCTATCAATTAGTCTCATTATTAGAAATATTAACTTCAATCATTTGGTAAAGGTGGTGTCACCTTCCCTGCAGTTATTATTTTACCCTTTGTAATTAGTAGGTATCTAGTGGGTAGACACTTTGATGCTAAGCAAATATCTTGTGACTTCCCTTAAACTCTAGTTTTAGCATCCACTGATAATTCCTGCTTGAGTCAACTGTTATTATGATGGATCCAAGTGGCAATTTTCTAATTACATCATTCTGTCTACATTTATTAGTTGGTTTTCTATTGAAAGAAAGGGCCCTTGTCTTCATCCTTCTTTCCATCAGTGAGGACACATGGGCTCCTACTGCATATAGTACTATCTTTATTTATTTTGATACTCACTTTGTCCCAGATTTGGTCAGTGGGAACCACGTTAAGCTGGCTTTTGTGTCCTTTTGATGTGTCCTCACGGTTTCTTTGAACACTTTCAGAATTGTTGCCATTACAACGTGTTCCTGGCTTATCTTACATTTTTCTTGCCTCAGCCCTGGAATCAGCCATTCCTCCAAGGTCTCCTGGTCCCTTTTAATGGACAATGGTGTTTAGAGGCCAAGAACTGGATGTCAGGTATATTAATTGCATCTGGGTTGTCTTGGCTGTTAGTCCTTCTCAGCTGACAGAACTAGGAAATTGAATATGCATATGAATATTCTCATTCATGTATTTAAAAATTTACATCCTGCTTTCACGTCTAATTCCCTTTTATCCATAGCATTTATTATCTTCTAATATAATACATATTTTATGACTTATAATATTGGGTAATATAAGATTTGTGGTTAATTTTTTTTCTACTAGAATGTAGAATGTACAATGATAGGAACTTTTCATTTGCTTTGTTTATGAATGCATCCCAAGCAGCAAGTACAGTCCTGGGGTTCGGTGATTATTTGTGAATGAAAGAATAAATAAATGAATTCTGGGGAAAGGAAAAACTGTGCAAGAAGAAAAATACAATTATATAATATAGTTCTCTTGTAAATAGTATTTCCATAGTTATAAACTATATTAACACTGAATATTGATATAAATAAAATTATGATAGAAGTATATTGTGAAGATGGAGGAAAGAGAAGGGTATATATGTATGAGATAAAAGCTAAATCTCTATTTTTTAGACAAAATCAGTAGATAATGCTTGACATTAAAAAGTTTTGTTGTTGTTGTTGTTGTTTTATGCTACATAGTTGAGCATCAGAAGAAATAGGCAGAGGGGTGCCTTCATGGCTCAGTCAGTTAAGCATCTGACTTCGACTTCATAATCTCATGGTTCGTGGGTTTGATCCCTGCATTGGACTCTGTGCTGACAGTTCAGAGCCGGGAGCCTGTTTTGGATTCTGTGTCTTCCTCTCTCTCTGCATCTCCCTCACTCATGTGTCTTCCTCTCTCTCTGCCCCTCCCCTCACTCATGTTCAGTCTCTCTCTGTCTCTCAACAATAAATAAAAAACATTAAAAATTTTTTTAAAAAGAAATAGGCAGAGAAGATGAAGATTGTTGTCTGCTGGAGTCCAGCTCCAGCAGCTCCAGGGTGCCCTGAAGGATGGACGGTGTTGGCACAAGAGAGATGAGAGGGCCTCAAGTTTCTTTCTGATCACCAGGCAGGCATCTCTGCATTGACCAGAGTCAGCTTTATTTATGGAAAAAATGTATGGGGCCAGCACAGAAGGGGCATTTGCCTTAGACAAGGATTTCTTTTTTTTTTTTTTATTAACTTTATAGTTTATTGTCAGCTTGGTTTCCATAGAACACCCAGTGCTCTTCCCCACAAGTGACCTCCACCATGACCATCACCCCCCTTCCCCTTTCCCCCTCCCCCTTCCGCCCTCAGTTTGTTTTCAGTATTCAAGAGTCTCCCATGCTTTGTCTCCCTCCCTCTCCCTCTTTTTCCTCCTTCCCCTCCCCATGGTCCTCTGTTAGGTTTCTCCTGTTAGACCTATGAGTGAAAACATATGGTATCTGTCCTTTTCCGCCCGACTTATTTCGCTTAGCATGACACCCTCGAGGTCCATCCACTTTGCTACCAATGGCCAGATTTCATTCTTTCTCATGGCCATGTAGTATTCCATTGTATACATAAACCACATCTTCCTGATCCATTCATCAGTTAATGGACATTTAGACTCCTTCCATGATTTGGCTATTGTTGAAAGTGCCGCTATGAACATTGGGGTACAAGTGCCCCTATGCATCAGCACTTCTGTATCCCTTGGGTAAATCCCCAGCAGTGCTATTGCTGGATCATAGGGGAGTATTACTGATAGTTTTTTGAGGAACCTACATACTGTTTTCCAGAGCAGCTGTAGCAGTTTACATTCCCACCAACAGTGTAGGAGGGTGCCCGTTTCTCCACATCCTCGCCAGCATCTGTAGACTCTTGAGTTGTTCATTTTAGCCACTCTGACTGGCTTGAGATGGTATCTCAGTGTGGTTTTGATTTGTATTTCCCTGATGATGAGTGATGCTGAGCATCGTTTCATGTGTTTGTTGGCCGTCTGGATGTCCTCTTTGGAGAAGTGTCTCTTCATGTCTTCTGCCCATTTCTTCACTGGATTGTTTGTTTTTCGGGTGTGGAGTTTGGTGAGTTCTTTTGTAGATTTTGGATACTAGCCCTTTATCCGATATGTCATTTGCCACTATCTTTTCCCATTCCATCGGTTGCCTATTAGTTTTTTTTTTTTTTGATTGTTTCCTTTGCAGTGCAGAAACTTTTTATCTTGATGAGGTCCCAATAGTTTATTTTGGTTCTTGATTCCCTTGCCTTTGGGGATGTGTCGCGTAGGAAATTGCTGCGGTTGAGGTCATAGAGGTTGTTTCCTGCTTTCTCCTCTAGGGTTTTGATGGTTTCCTGTCTCACGTTCAGGTCCTTCATCCATTTGGAGTTTATTTTTGTGTATGATGCAAGAGAGTGGTCTAGTTTCATTCTTTTGCATGTTGCTGTCCAGTTATCCCAGCACCACCTATTAAAGAGGCTATCTTTTTTCCATTGGATACTCTTTCCTCCTTTGTCAAAGATTAATTGGCCGTACATTTGTGGGTCCAGTTCTGGGCTCTCTAATATATTCCATTGGTCTATGTGTCTGTTTTTGTGCCAGCACCATACTGTCTTGGTGATGATAGCTTTGTAGTAGAGTCTAAAGTCTGGGATTGTGATGCCTCCCATTTTGGTTTTCTTCTTCAGTATTACCTTGGCTATTCGGGGTTTTTTGTGGTTCCATACGAATTTGAGGATAGTTTGTTCCAGCTTTGAGAAGAATGCTGGTGCAATTTTAATTGGTATTGCATTGAATGTGTAGACTGCTT
>CM053570.1:20746928-20878609 GCA_028646485.1 Cryptoprocta ferox
ACACAGCTATTTTGAAGGTCTCTAATCTGTGTATCAATAGGCTCTTTGATGTTTTTTTCAAGTCCTGCAATTAATTTTATGACAATTGTTCTAAATTCTTGTTCAGTTATGTTGCTTACATCTGTTTTGAGCAGTTCTGTGGCTGTGACTTCTTCCTGGAGTTTCTTTAGAGGAGAGTTCTTTTGTTTCATCATTTTGGCTAGCTTTCTGTCTCTTGTCAGTGTTAAAAGCTCGTTATGCACTGTGAACCTGTTAGTATTACTCTATTAAAGGAGGCTCACTGACTGTACAGGGCCTGTCATTTCAGAAGGTGTTCTTTTAATGGTGTCTCTTGGTTTCTCTTGTGCCTTTGATTATTTTACTTCCCTGGTCAGTGATATTTGGGACTCTCCACCATGTGCACTTTGGCTTGTTTCTTGAAGTAGCCCTGAAAAGGAATACAGACTAACATATAGGGAACAAAAGCATGCAAACGCTCAGACAAATCAAACAAACAAGCAAACCAAAAGGGGAAAGGAAGTAAAGGAAAGGAAAGGAAAGAAAAGAGAGAAGAGAAGAAGAAAAAAAAAAAAAGACAAAAACAAAAACAAAAATAACAATAAGGGGGGGACAGAGATAGCAAAAGACTGTGGACAGTCTAAAAGTGTATAACCAGCCAAGAGGAGAGATAAGAATAAGATAAGGGAAATATATCTGGATGGCAGGAGAAAAGAAGGAGAAGCAAAGAAAAAAGTGAAAAAAATAGAAAAAAAGGCAACTTTCCTGTGCTGATGGGCGTGGTTTGGCGTAGGTAGGTGGGCCTGGGGGCTGCTCTCTGATGCCCCGCCTTGGCTGTTGTGGAGAGAAGAATGGCGGCGCTTCAAGCTCTGCTCGAACCAAGCGCTGCAAGCCATTCTTCTGAGTCCGATCTCCCTGTGCCGCGGGCGAGCCAAACTGTATTCTCCAGGCTCCACCTGACTTCCAAATCCCAGTCCATGCAGTTCAACACTGTCACCGGGGATGAGATGCGTTCCCACTGGCGGCCGGCCTCCCAGCCTGGCCCGCAGCTGCCGCCACCGCTCCCGGTGCCGCTTGGAATGGATGCCGCTGTCGCTGCGCCCAAGGAAGAATTTGCCAGCTAGATGGGACAGATTTCTCTCCCCGCGCCCAGCAGTTATATATGGGGAGACGGGTGAGCTTTTCCTCCCTTAGAGATGGTTCTATGTGCATTTTCCGTCTCCCTTTCTCTTCCTCTTGTCTCTCCGGGGCACAGCACACTCTCCCTGTGTTGGGCTCGGGCTCCTTTCCCCCTGCACCTCTGGGCCCGCCCGTTCTCCAATTTCCAGTTCACAGTCACTCACTCAGGCATCTTTGAGGTTGTCTTCTTTCTGGCGTCTGTTTTTTCTTTTCTTTTCCCCCACTTGCAAATCAGCGTATTCTCCCTTCAGTCCTTCTCATTTCAATCGATGTGGACGAGCGCAGACTACAGAGCTCCCCACTTCTCCACCATCTTTCAAAGAATCCGATAGTGATTTCTGATGACAAATTTTTTGATATGTAAAAATTTCCCAGAACATAGATTGGTAGAAGACTCATGCATAGTCTTTATCAATAGTGATTGATGTAGGTGACTCAGATGCTTATCATATGGGGAAGGAAGGTATCTTTAGCATTCAAATACAAGGCAATGTTTTTTAGCATAGCAGAGGCAAAAGTTAGTTCTTTGTGAGCAGTAGTCAATAGCTGTTTTCTTGAGGGGAAGAAAAACAGGTTTCTCAGGAAATGTAATATTTGCTCCCATAAACACAAAAGAAGAAATTTCTATAATAAGTTCCTTCACAAGGTACAATTAGCATATTTTAGGATAAGGGGGCAAGTCACTCCTGATACCAGTCAACAAGGCACCTTGGGGGTCGGTGCTCAAGCAAAAATAATTGAGTGGGGGGTAGATATCGGTTGCCATCTGACGGTGGGAGGCCTTGCAAACCCACCTTACCTCACAAGGAGTTTTCTCAACTTTAGTGAGTTCAGAAATGGCTTCCAACAGTCGTCTGTAAGAAATCAGGAAGAAGGTGATGGAGTGGGTATAGAGGACTACATTTTTATAAAAGGACAGAAACTTTATTTGAGTATTATTGATTTATTAAAAGTATTGATTTATTAAAGTAGATGCCCTTCATATAAGTATCCTTAATATATTCTCCAACCATCTCCCTCCACATGTAAACATATGCCTTGATAATAATAAAATATAAAAAGCTTTTTAAAAAAAGTTTATTTATTGAGATAGAGATCATGAGGGGTGTAGGAGCAGAGAGGGGGTGGGAGGAAGAGAGAATCTCAAGCAGGCTCTGCACTAAATGTGCAGAGCCTCAAGTGGGGTTCAAACCCATGAACCATGATATCATCACCTGAGCCAAAATCAAGAGTCAGACACTTAACCAACTGAGCCACCCAGGCACCCAATATTAAAAGCTTTTGAGAGAAATAACATATATGAATGACTATAAGAAAGTATGCAAGTTCATTTTGCTGGAATCTTCTCTGAAGTGTATCTATTCTTTAAAGCAAGTCAGAAAAAAACTGTGGCAAAGGACAAGCATTTTTTATGCAAAACTGCACATCGGCATGGAACTATCTGCCTATATGGATGAAACCTTTGGTCTTGTTTACTCTAGTGTTGTTGAGAATGTCACTTGTAACATTATGCAGGAGAAACAGTCTTTTCTTCTTAGTATCAGATATTGTGTATTTCTCCAAAGCAAGCTGTTTGCTTTATTTTATGAAATGACAAACCAAAAAGCTGACAGTGTTTCACTGTAGGGTTTTAGAAAATTCAGATACAAAATATTCTCACACTGTAGCAAATGTAAAGGATCTCTGAGTCTGTATCTTTTTTATTAACTCATGTCCTGCACTTCATTATTGCCTTTCTACCCCAACTTTCTACTGTTTCTGATTTCATCACATATTTTTATCATAAGTTGCATTAATTTTATTAAATATGTTCAAAATAAGGAAGGGTATAAATAAGTGTATAATAATTGATTACATATATTTTTATCCACTGAAACGGGGAATTATTCCTAGGTGTTTCTAATCCCTATGGACAAAAGATGGACAAACTTTTAAAGTTACTTGCTAATAGTTAATATTTTCCTAATCTTGCTTATAATTAAATTTTGAGTGAGACATTTAAGATAATTTGAAATCAATATGCTTCCTCTTTATTTAAAAATTATAGGACAGTAGATTTTGGGTTAGAAACCATTGTGATTTTCTAATATAAAATCCTATAATGAACTACTCATTTTATTCCAATTTTCTTTCTTTTGTTCTGTTGGAACAGCCTTTCTTCACGCTGAAACACACACACAGTCATTTTTAGTACTTTCCCTGTGGTAGACAATGTGCTTAGCACTGGGAAGACTCAAAGGAATAAAATAAGCTCTGGCAAGTTACTCTCTGAAACTGTTTCCTCATGTGTATTGTGGAGATAATAGTAGCACCTACCACATAGAATTTTCATCTGAGTGTTGAAGGAATTAATGCATATAAAGTACTGCCACATTGTTACATCCTCACTAAATGTTTCCTGCTGCCATATATTTTACAGGCTTGCTGTTAACACCAAATAAAAGCACTTCGTAAAGAGCACAGCACTATTAAGACTTAAGGAGGTGCCAGTAAATTAAATCTAAGTAGTGTTAGGTTATAATTGCAGTTAATAGAATACTTTTTGTATGTGATTCTACTTGAAAGCATATTCATTGTTTATGCAATCAATTTTTTTTGGAAACTGCAGATAGGTCTGAACATCTATGTTGTTAAAATTTTATGTTTAACCCATCATTTCAGCATAATACCTTAATGACTCTTCACCTTAAAACTGAATGCATTAGTTCTTATTTTCCCATTTTGTGTGTTTTATAAATGTAATAAATATATCTAAGCCACAGATAATCCTGTTGATTTATACAGACATTATCTTGCTCCATATTATCACTAAACAGTTATTTAATTAGTTGTTTTGTACAATTTACTTTTTAAAGTTTATGTGAGATAATCTCTCCTTTTCGTGGGGGAAGAAATTTTGTTTATGTCCCTCAGACCCTTAGGAGCAAAAGACCAGGCTAAAACCTGTGTAAAGCCCTTTGTTGTTGTGATGGTTAAGTACAGGTTATCTCTTGTCTGGGTGGTTCTGGCCAGCAGTCTGATGTGTGGGATGCTGAGCTCATACTGGAGACTGAGGAAGGTACTGGCCTTTTAAATATCTGAGTCAACCGTAGAACTTAGAACCCAGGTGACTTCTAGAGTAGCTGCATTCAGTCTTCTTGCCCGTATTTACTGAGGACTTTGGTGTTAATTGGAGGAAAAACCTTCCACAAAAACCATAATCACCCAATTTGCACCTGTTGTGGGTTAGGCATTTCGCATCAGGAAAGACTTCCAGGAAGCTGTGTCATATTGTTACCGGAGGAATTCAGCGAGTGAGAGAGTTCCTATTTAATTTGAAGTTACTGGGATCCTTATTACAATGAAAGGTATAGTCCTGTGTCTTGGAACATCAGGCTTTTGACATTTGTTCCTCCCACCCTCATATTCACAAATATCCTCAGGCCGTCTAGTCAACCTTATTGCTATAATGTGGACCCTTCGATCCATTTCACGCAGATTTCCCATAATTCCCACATATACATATTCTTACGCATTTCTGAATCTTTGCTGTTTCTCTTCTATCTGACTAGAATCCATTTTGTAGGCCTTCTCTACCTATACTAATCCTACCAAGGAGTTTCCTAGGTAAATCTCTTCCAAAATGATCTTTTTACTTTCCTACTTCCATTGGACTGTAATGTCTGTAATACACATTTTATGATATATAGATTGATTCATATACATAAACAGTCACTTCCCATATAATATCTCATTAATTCTGTATTAATTAAACAAAAAAGTTATTTGACTTAACTAACTTTATGAAATAACTGAAATAGCCATTTTCATAGATAAATTTTTAAAAACTTTAACTTTTTAAAGCCTTTACAAAAGATGTTATGCGCTTCCTTAATTAAACATCTGTATCAAAATAATTTAGCCTTCTCTTGGTGGTTTAGGATCATAAACATTTAGGTGTATAAATTACCCCAAGACTGTGACTAGTTGTTATTATTTGAGGCATAAGCATCAAAAAAGACCCCCTATTGCCCATTCAAACCTCTGCTTCTAAGAAGATTTAATCAATCATTTATTCCATTAGTGTTTATTGATCACTGTATTTCAGTATTATAATACTTAGGAAAATAGTAAAGAAGACATTGATCTCATAGTCCTTATAGTCTAGGGTACTTAATAGTATAGATGCTAAGCAAAAATCATATAAATAAAAATATAAATTCAGTCATAATATATTAAAATATAATTCAGTCATAATAAGTTCCAAGATGAAAAAATACAGGGGGGAGTAAAATAAAGGTGGCTGGTTTAGACCCATGTGTCAAGGAAGGCCTCTGTCCAGGAGAGACATGTGAGCCAAAACCTGAAGAATAAATAAGTCTTAGGTAGCCGAAGGATATGGGAGGAACATCCCCAGGACCAAGTCTCACACTTCTGAATAATCTTAAAGCACTGTTCTCAGCACAGAGTAGATGCTTACGAAGTTAATTTTGGTTAACTAAGATGGTTTAATTAATTGCAGTAGGTTGCTTGAAGATTCCCTTTGTGATAAGGATTAGGTTTTACAAGTGTTTTTTACTCTTCCTAATGGTGGGCACATTGGTGAGCCTTTAGTGAATATCTAGACACCTCAACTTGAAGTGCATGTTCACTATTTGTCCTAATTGAACATTAAAGGTGGGACAGAAGAAAGAACATTCATGAATCCCAATGTGTATCAGAGCAAGAATTAGACATGCATGCACATTATGGCTGCTCCTGGCTCTCCTTTTGGGTTCTGCAGAGAGGATTTATTCTCATCTCCTTTCTCTGCCACTCTATAGATTGGGCAGGGCACTGTTAAAGAAAAACATATTCTGATACTTGTAAAAACAGTAAGGAAGACTTTATCCAGGAATATTGTGATAGGTGTCAAGACTATCACAATAGGGGAGAGAGACCAGGCTCAAATTTGAATACAACAAGAATAAATGAAGATTTATAGCTAAGGAGCCTGTGAAGCGGTCAGTAGATGGAAAATTTCTAAGAGGAGACATTAAGGGTAGGGGGTTTCTTAGTCAATCTGTTAGTCTCTGTTAGAACTCCTATTAGATTCTCGTTGAAGGCAGGCCAGTGGGATCAGATACCACCTGGTGGGGGGAGGGTGTGTGTGTGTGTGTGTGTGTGGAGGATGAGGAATCTGGTCAGACATGAAGGGTGGCAATTCAGCCTATGCTGACTTAACAGAATTCTTGCAAAACAGCTATGCGGGCCTAGCAAAGATGGGGTCAAGGATGAGACCTAGCTGAGAAGGGGGCTCCCAGAAGCCTGACTCAGGTTTTGCCAAGGAGGGTTTTTGTCAGTAGGCTTTGCCTCGGGGGTCCTGTGGCTGTCATCCGCAGCTGCCAGACTGGCCAGGAAAGTTTCCTATGCAGATCTAAGCCGTTCTCCAAACAACATTATCAGTAATAAAGCTGACACCATTATTTCCATCTGTTAGACTGTCAAGTCTGTTTCTCCAATGGCCCAGAACTCAGGTGGAAAAGGAGACATTATTGACAATTCATTGACTCTCTAAAAACCCCAACACATATATCTAGATATGCTGATACACTTACTTGTAACTGTGATCTCCTGTGGTGTGGGAAACGACCATTAACTACAGAGCTACATTATTACTATATTGTACCAGGCCCTGTGTTAGGTTCTTTAGACATATTTTATTTATTCTTACAGTGATACTGAAGAAGTCAACAGTAATCCATAGCAGTATCAGGAATTTTATCCCAACTTTTTGTTCTATTTTTTTAAATCTTCTTATGTTTATTTATTTATTTTGAGAGAGAGATTGAGTGCACGCACAAGTAGGGAGAGACCCAGAGAGAGGGAGAGAGAATCCCAAGTAGGCTCCATGCTGTCAGCACAGAGTCTGACACAGGGTTCGATCTCATGAACTGTGAGATCATGACCTGAGCTGAAATCAAGAGTTGGATGCCTAACCGACTGAAGCCACCCACACGCCCCTTGTTTTGTTTATTTTTAAAGATATGTCAGCTGGTCCCAGGTATGAAAACGAGGACCCAGAAATTTCCATACATTGTATCACTGCACTCATCTCTGTCATATGATGCAAATGAGTGTCAGTTTGGGATTTTACATACTACTCAACTTGACATCTCAGATGGAAGTTTTGCTAAAGTGTAATGCTAGGTAGATGCAAATCAGAAACCTTGTGCAACCACCAGTTTATTTCACTTATTCTGGAAAAATACCCAGTAACCCTCTGTAGACTACTTTCACTGCTCTAATTATCCCCATTTAGGGTATCTTTCAGATTTTCTTGAAAATAACTTCTCTGAAAATTATGTCACCAAAATAAGGTTTCTTAGAATATGATATTGAGATAATTTAACATGTGACCAAACTAAAATATAGCAACTGATTAGACAATTACTGTCTCAGAGGAAACAATTAGCAATGATTTGGACTTTTAAAATCATTGTAACTTGTGCCTGTAATTTTATCTTTTCTCTGAGAACTGTTTCCTTCCCTTTCGTAATGGAAAGTGATGGGTTTCCCACTTTTGCGCTTCCTTTCTGCCATATTTTGTTTGCTGATTTAAGATGCTATACTTCCCTCACAGGTATTTCTCGGTTCTCAGAGCAGCATCAGAGATAAATCATTATTATGGATTGAAAGTATTAAAATTAGCTTAGTCTTTAACCAGTAGATTCATGTCTGGGAATAAAGTCAGTTTTAACACAATTGTGTTTCCAAGAAAACGTGCATTGTTAAGAATCACATGTAAGAATGATTGAAGGAATAGAAGTCAGAACCAAACCAATTTCAGATTCACAATTCCAAGATTATGTTTCCTACAGGAATTTTAATAATACAGATATTTGAAAACTACTAATACTTTGTATTTATAATATTAACATTAAAGATTAATCAATGGAAATAGAAGAAGATTACATAAAATATTCTGAGTAAGCCCTGTGCATTTTAAATGATAAAAATTAATGAACTTCTAGGTTACCATTGTGTAAATAATTTTTATAACCCATATGACACTAAAGAGCAGATTGAAACTAGATGTTTTAAAAATGCATTGTCGAAGTTAATTATAGCATTCAGAACTGGCAATGGTTTTTAATTATATGTAAAAAAGGAGGGATGGGAAGGGGCCTAAGAGCTGTATGTAACATGCTTAACATTTTTAAAAAATCTTACCTTGATGTGATTTCCAGGGCCCAAGTTTCTTATAATTAATAGCAGTTCATATATTAAAAATCAGGGTCATTATGAAAATCACAATGGAAATGAATGCTGGTATAGCTCAAATAAATTATAATAACTATTGCTTAGGTATATATACAAGGAAATTCATTGCAGCACTATTTTTATGATAGAAAAAATAGAAAATAACCTAAAATATCAACAGTAGGGGATTGGCTAACTACATGTTTGTGAATCCCTACAGTGTATGTTTGTACATGTAATATATATATTCATGGTATATTCTTAAGTGACAAAAGCTGGTTATAGAATGGCATGTACATCAGAATCCCATTTTTTGAAAATTTATATTTATGTTACTTTTCCATTGAAAGTATCTAGAAAGATGTATAACAAAATATTCAGACTAGTTATAGTATCTAGAATTATGGAGACCTTTTCACTTTGCCTGTCTCTTTTATTTTCAATAATAAATATGGATTACTCAGCTAAATTTTATAATAATTTTGACAATTATAATTAATTGTTGCTTAATTAATAAGTAATTGTAAAAGAAATCATATCCCCTACAGAAGTGCAGAAGTTGAAGTAGCGCTTTTGGCAAGTGGGGGAAAAACCCCACTGCTATAATGAAAATACTATTTATAAGTGCATGCTATCCTACTTTAATAACTGATCCAACCAAACATTATTGTAGAATACCTCTAAAGGACAGAATGCTGTATAGCACTAATAAGTATATAGTTAATAGAATGCATCTAAGTTTAACTACTTATGTTCTATTTTTTCTTGAGGGAAATTAAAGAAATATTATGTAAATAGAGAACTATATTGTTAATGTTCTCCATAATTGAAAAGCCAAGCTATGAAAAGGGGCAGTAAATGTGGTGTGATATGGTGGCTTTCCATGTGAGCATGTAACATTTTTATTTTTTAAATGATTTTATTTTTAAGTAATCTCTACACCCAACATGAGACTTGAACTCACCACCCCAAGATCAAGAATCACATGCTATATCGACTGAGCCAGCCAGGCATCCCATGCATGAACTTTTTTTTAAAGTGAACTTTTTTATAAGCAATGTGCAGTCATTTAATTAGCTTTGCCATGTTCTAGATTTGGTGCTATGTGAGCAAGACAGGGTGCCTCACCTCTGACATCTCACTATTTAGCAAGAGAGAAACATCCAGAACCTCATGATTTTTTTTAAAGTTTATTTTTATTTATTTTGAGAGAGAGAGAGAGAGCACGCAAGCGGAGGAGGAGCAGAGAGAGAGAGGGAGACAGAATCCCAAGCAGGCTCCACGCTATCAGCACAGAGCCAGATGCCAGAGGCGGGGCTCGAACTCATGATCATGAGATTATGACCTGAGTTGAAGTCAAGAGTCAGATGCACAACAGACTGAGCCACCCAGGCACCCTGGGACTTCATGACATTTTAAGTGCAGTACCTGTGGTTTAGGCTAAGTGCTGTGGAAGCATAGAGCTAGCAGGATGAATTCTGCCTGATGTGGGAGATATAACTTTTTGAAAAGGTGAAATTTGAGTTCCTTAAAGAATGAATAAGATTTACTAGTGAAGATTGATGGAGGGGCTTTCCAGTCACATGGAAGAGCGAGGGGAGAAGAGCAGGCAGGGTGTGCGATGTGCCGTGGGAACACCAGCTATTCAGAGGTGTGGGTAGGTTTGTGTCATAGGGTGCAGATGAGCGGGTGCAGAGGGAGCTAATCAGTCAGTGCAAATGTTTAGCTATGTAAGTAAGAAATGTAAAAGGCTAAAAAAAGGCATGAAATCTGAAAATTGTAATTCTGAACATAATGATAGATTGTTTCTGTCATTTAAAATCTATAGCAGAAAGAAAAGCAGCATTTATTGAGTTCCTATTGTATGCTTTTATATTTATTGTTGCATTTAATCCTGATATCAGCCCTAAAAGGTAGATTATTCTCAATTTACACACGAGGAAACGGAAGCTACTGAAATCCGCCCAGTTCCCGGAAAGATGAAGTGCAGCATCAGGGTTCAGTCCAGGTTCCTACAACTCACCGAGCTAGTATTCTTTCCATTATGCCCCTCAGTCTTCCTGAAATATCTAACTGATTCTAATGTTACAACAGTGGTACACATTCCCACACAGATCACTACCACCACCACCACCACCACCACCACCAAATAACTCAGTATATTTGGAGTTAAAAACAAATGCAGGGAAAAGAAATATTCATGTGAAAACTTTATAGATCATTCTGTCCTATTCAGCACCCGTTATGGGGTTGTTACTGTGATGTGAATGAGGAAATCTGATGCTTTGAAAGCCTTGCTATTTCTCTATTGTAGCCCACAGCTGTCTGAATACAGCAGTATTTCTTGAGCTGGCAAAAAAAATAAATAAATAAAAGGGGGGGGGGCTCACATAAAGGTAATTATCCCAAACAGCTACTTTCTCCTTTACAGAGGACTGATTTGGAATTCAGTTTGGTTGCGATGCCACAGGTGTTTTGGATTTGGATGGCAGCTTCTAAGTGTGGGTCTGATGAGCTCTCTGTGTTGCCTGCCTGGCTGCGGGTTTGCCAAGCTGAGTAAGCTCATTCATCCAGGAGATGGCCCTGACGTTGAAAAGATGTGAGGCGCAAATGCCTTGTCACTTGAATTTGCCTGTTTTCCTTTTTTCTCTTATGCTCCCTGCCTTGAGTCTCCACGATGTAGTACTTCATAAGGAGGGATGAATGCCAGCATCTGCCAAGACATTAAGATACAGATCCTGCGTCTTCAGTTGACTAGATTAACATATTAAACAGCCTGTTCTGTTAAGATGTTTCCAGCTAAAATTAGTATTTCCTTTCTTGTTATGCTAGTTGTGATTTCACGGGGTTGTTTATCTCCTGGTGAAGCTCCCTCCTGTCTTTTTCTGCTCTTGTCATTTTCCACACTGCTGACAGACTGATCTGTTGTGAATGAAAATCTCCTCATTTTATTCCCTTGCTTAAAATTGGTGCAAAGTAAATTCATCCTTCAATACCCAGCCATGCTGTGCTCCCCATGGGGAGACGACCACTTCTGGTCCAGCTGCAGCGTGTGCATACCTCTCAGATAGTGTTACACACAGTGTTTATAATTGTTTGTTCGTTATCTCTTTCTCTTTCTAATTGACGCTTGAGGGATCATGTCTTTTTCACCATTTCAGTACCAGAATCTCATGTGTGGCCATCTCATCATATGTACAAAGAAAACATTAGCTGGGAATATTAATGAATGAATTAAATAGTAAATGAATGAATAAATATTAAATGAATGATTGGTAGTTGTGAGAACTCAAGAGAAGGTGAAGGGGGAGGGACTGGGAGGCAGGGTATCTCTTGCTCCTATAGCATCTGCTAAGGGGTACTGGAAATGCCTGCAATTTCCTTAAAGGGACATATTTACCTAGTAGCCTTTAAAGCAAGACTTCCCTGTTTTTAGACAATTCTTGGTGTTTATTTGAATTCATAGAGTATCTCAGAGGTTAGCCTACAAGTGTGTAAAGAATGCTTTATGGTAATAAAATTACAAGATGAGACCTAAGAAAATGTATGATTAATAGAGAAGGTGGTATGTGTTTAATCCCTCTTTACCTTAGAGCTTTGTGGGAAGATCATCCTATTTTATGGATGATACTTAGGATTTTTAAAAAATCAGTTTTTCTCATGATAGCCCAAAGATCTAAAACTGCCTTTCCTCTGAGGCTCTTATGGTTAGTGAAAACTCCAGACAAACCAAAATTATTCAATGATATTTTATATATCTCCCTGAATTGCCTTTCCTTTTTCCCTCTAAAGGAGTCTAAGAGAAACTTTTCCATTTTTTTCTACCCAAAGTTTGCTCCTTTTGAATAATAGAGAAAATGGTAGGTTGTAATTTAAAACTTAAATATAAATGGGAGATAGTATTTCTAAATTAGTAATCTTAAAAGTTAATTTCAACTAATTATAATAAATGCATTATCCTATCAATGTGATGTTGTATACATTATGTATATGTGTTATATGTATGTACATATGTATACATTATATACATATATACATATACACACATTCAAATATATATATATATATATATATATATATATATATATATATATATATATATGAAGAGCAATGGAAGGCTGCAAAAGTAGATATTCAAAGGATTACTGGTAACAGAGAGTGTCATACAGCCCGATCATTTAAAAATGATGTAAATTAGGGATGCCTGGGTGGCTCAGTCAATTTAAGCGCCTGACTTCGGATCAGGGTATGATCTTGTGGTTCATGGGTTCGAGCCCCGCGTCGGGCTCTGTGCTGACAGCTCAGAGCCTGGAGCCTGCTTCGGAATCTGTGTCTCCCTCTCACTCTGCCCCTGCCCTGCTCATGTTATGTCTCTCTCTCTCTCAAAAATAAATAAACATAAAACAATTTTTTAATGATGTAAATTATATATGGATATTAATACTTTATATTGGATGATAACCATGAGTTAGGCCATAAGTTACCCCAACATTCCTGAAGAGAGGGAAACATGATGTTTGATAATAATTGGCACCTAAACCTGAGAGTTTTCTTCAACCATAATTTGAATAACTAATCTCTAATTTAGAGAAATTATTTCATGTCTTATTAGTACCCCTTCATTCTTCAGCCAACTTTTTAGAACAAAGAGAGAGCAATTTATAAGTTAAAGTTAACATGGACACTAAGGAGAGAGTTTATTCTTAAGGCAGTGACTGAGGGAAGAGACATGGGACCTGAACCAAATGCATCTCCAAAGGGTCATCAATGAAACTAGCTTGAAAATAATTGAATTAATTTGACATCAGATATATGAATGAATGTTCTTGTCATAAATGCCCTGTTTTCAAAAAACACGTAAAAGCATCAAATATATAACTTTGCATCTTTTTCCCAGGTAATCATGGCTCACATTTCCTTTCCTTGAGATGAGGATTCATATGTTCATGTGGCCCACTTGACTTCTCTTCTGTGTCTTAATATGAATGCCAAAAATGAATGGTTTAACTCCCCAAATGATCCTCTTCTAGTTCCTCTATCTTATAAAGAACATACTCCACTCACTTCTAAAGCCAACAACTTAGTTCACCTTGATACTTTCTGCTTTCTTACTCCCACATTCACTCTGTCACCTCTTAAGTGCCTATGAAACATTTCTTAAATATTTTCTCCTTCTGCTCTCACCACCACCTTAGTAGCAGCTACCATGACCTACTGCCTAAGAGAGAGTACTAAATAAAATGGCCTTCTTACTGGTTGCCTGCTTTATCTTTGGACCTCTGATTCCTTGTGCATACTCTAGCTAAGCTATCTTTCTGAAATGCAAACTGGATTATGCCATTATCCTTCTTAAAACTCTCCAGTGTTTAAAAAACTATTTTTAGGCTTAAAAATAAATTATTAAACACCGGTTAAAGGCCCTGAGTGACTGGCTCATCTCCTTCTCCAGCATTCCCTCATCCCATCTCATTCCTGTAACATCATTGGCCTTCTTTCAGTCCATCACACCTAGCAAGCTGTTTCTCTCCCAGAGTGGACCTTTGCACTTGCTCCTCTCCCATCTGGAAAACTCTTCTGTCCCCTGGTCATCCAATAAACATTTTATTCTTGCTTCAAATTCCAGCCTAGCCACTCATGACCATGACCTCTCACCCATTTCATAGCACTGTGCAGCTCTCTTTAATGACACTGACCATAATTATAATTTTAGATCTGTTTAATTACTAAACTGTCTCCTTTACTGGGTTATAGCTCTTTGAGGGCAGTTACTATGTCTGGTTTTGTTCCCAAATGAGTATTCAGAGTTTAGTCCAATACTCAGCATGTATTGTATTGTCAATATTTATTGAATGATAGTGGGCATATTAGCCAGTACTGATGTTAGAGATATATCATCATTTTCTGAGTAATGATAAATATTCAAAGACAGTTTTTAACTTAAGTGCATTAAATATATCTATGTTTATTGCCCATATATGGGGGTGTTAATGTACTTGCATTATTACTCATTCAGCAGACCTTACACATTTGGATTATTTGGCTTATGTTAAGACATGCAAGGCTTGAAGTATGTTTTTGTCAGCCTTAAATTATCACACAGTTTAGTTTCTCAGAATTAAAAGATAATTCTCAGAAGTATCAATCACTCGGTATAATGGATTCATTAAATGACATTAATGGTATGAACTTGAGCTTTAGAACCAGACCTATTTGGCTTTGAATCCTAGCTCTGCTATTTATTACATGTGTAAACTTGGGCAATTGACTTCATCTCATTGAGCATTAGTTATATCATCTGTAAAATGGGTTTTGTTATACCAACCTCACGAGATTATATAATTACAATCCTTCCTATTTAATAGGTACTAACTAAAATGTCCTTATTCTTTTTGCCTCTATCTTCCTCCCAGATAATCTGCATGGTTTGAAAGACATATGAAAGATAATCATAGATG
Source organism: Cryptoprocta ferox (assembly GCA_028646485.1). NCBI lineage: Eukaryota > Metazoa > Chordata > Mammalia > Carnivora > Eupleridae > Cryptoprocta > Cryptoprocta ferox. The sequence continues at coordinate 20,761,781 of CM053570.1, forward strand.
ATTATCCCCAATGAATGTTCATTTCAAATGGAGTATATGCTTTAAAACTGAACTTTAATTGGATGGGGGCTAGAGAAAAAGGATGGAAGGAGGACAAATATGCCAATCAACAGCTGTGGGCACCCAGGTTAATGCCTTATAAGTGAGCAGAAATAAAAATGTCATTTTCTTGACCTGATTTCAGTTTGCTTTTAATTTGCTTAAGTTATTCATAAAATCTCTTCTTTTGGAATAACTGTGTTTATCTGCTTGTTAGAGGGAGGGTGTTAGAAGAGTTCTTCAAGGAGACAGGACCTCTGGTTGACTTGTGAGCTGGATTCAGCAATCAGAGGCTTCTCATACCCTCCCCTGTCCTTGGAATGTATGTTCTGCCTACCATTCTCACCATCGGAGCTGTTTTCAAGGATGCAGTCTTGTGAGAGCAATGTGTTATTGAGACCATCTGGACTGAATACATGACTGAACCCAGCTTCTATGCACACTTTTAAGACTCTGGTGGCAGGTGTGGAAATCTACTCATCCTGCAACTGCCCAAGATGAGCCTTGTAAATTTCTTTGCTTATTAAACCTTCAGCCCACCAATGTGGAGTGGTCTGCCTCTGTTCCCTCCTTGTCAGCATGGGGATTGGTTTCACATTTCACCTCGGAAGCTCCAGAATTTGCAAACCACCAGAAGGATGCCTTCATGTTTTGTGCTATAATTCCAGTAAGCTCTCTTTACTTACTTTATAAGGAATCTATAAAGTGGATACTGCAAACATAGTAATGAAGTTAACCCGTACTTTAGCTTAAAGTTACAAACATGGTGAATGCCTTTTGAGGGTGCTCTTATGGTGAAGAGACTGAGATACTCTTGGGATTCCTCGTTTTATTAACAAATTATGCAGCTAAAAGTAATGTAATTGATCATTTTGCTACTCTTACCTTTAGGAAAGACTGTGCCTAGACCACCTCAGCAGAAAGTCTGCTCATTGCTTCCAAAATATTGTATGTCAAAGACTTGGAGAGCTTTTCCCTTCTTGTGTTCTTTTTCTTTTAGAAATAACCATTGTCTACAGAAAAAGCATTTGATACAGTATCCTTTCTTGATAAAAAAAACTTTTTTGAAAGTAGGGATAGAAAGAATATTCCTCAAGATCATAAAAGCCATATACGAAAGACCCATAGCTAATATCATCCTCAATTGGGGAAAACTGAGAGCTTTCCCCCAAAGGTCAGGAACACAACAGGGATGTCCACTCTCATCACTGTTATTCAATACAGTATTGGAAGTCCTAGCCGCAGCAATAAGACAACAAAAAGAAATAAAAGGCATCCAAATCGACAAGGAGCAAATCAAACTTCCACTCTTCATAGATGACATGATACTCTTTGTGGAAAACCCAAAAGACTCTACCAAAAAGAAATGTCTAGAACTGATATATGAATTAAGCAAAGTTGCAGGATATAAAATCAATGTACAGAAATTGGTTTCATTTCTATACACCAATAATGAATCATCAGAAAGAAAAATCAAGGAATCTTTCCCATTTACAGTTGCACCAAAAACCATTAAAATGCCTAGGAATAAACCTAACCAAAGAGGTGAAAAATCTATACACTGAAAACTATAGAAAACTTATGAAAGAAATTGAAGAAGACACAAAGAAATGGAAAAACCATTACATGCTCAGGGGTTGGAAGAATAAATATTGTTAAAATGTTGATACTACCCAATCTACATATTCAATACAATCCCTATCAAAATAACACCAGCATTCATCACAGAGCTAGAACAAACAATTCCAAAATCTGTATGGAACCAGAAAAGATGCCAAATATCCAAAGTAATGTTGAAAAAGAAAACCAAAGCTGGAGGCAGCACAATTCTAGACTTCAAGATGTATTACAAAGCTGCAATCATCAAGATAATATGGTACTGGCACAAAAACAGACAAAGATCCATGGAACAGAATAGAAAACCCAGAAATGGACCAATAAACATATGGCCAACTAATCTTTGACACAGCAGGAAAGAATATCCAATGGAAAAAAGACAGTCTTTTCAGCAGATGGTGTTGGGAAAACTGGATAGTGACATGCAGAAAAATGAACCTGGACTACTTTCTTACACCATACAGAAAAATAAACTCAAAATGAATGAATGACCTAAATGTAAGACAGAAAGCCACCAAAATCCTAGAAGAAAAAACAGGCAACGACCTCTTTGACCTTGGCCACAGCAACTTCTTACTTGACATGTGTCTGGAGGCAAGGGAAACAAAAGTAAAAGTAAACTATTGGGACCTCATCAAGATAAAAAACTTCTACACAGCAAAGGAAACAATCAGCAGAACTAACAGGCAAATGATGGAATAGGAGAAGATATTTGCAAATGACATATCAGATAAAGGGTTAGTATTCAAAATCTATAAAAAACTTACCAAACTTAACACCCATGAAACAAATAATCCAGTGAAGAAATGGGCAAAAGGCATGAATAGACACTTTTCCAAAGAAGACATCTAGATGGCTAACAGAGACATGGAAAGATGCTCAACATCACTCATCATCAGGAAAATACAAATCAAAACCACAATGAGATACCACCTCATACCTGTCAGAATGGCTAAAATTAACAACTCAGGAAACAATAGATGTTGGTGAGGATGCAGAGAAAGAGGAACCCTTTTGCACTGCTGGTGGTAATGCAAACTGGTGCAGCCACTCTGGAAGAGTATGGAGACTCCTCAAAAAATTAAAAATAGAAATACCCTGTGACCGAGCAATTGCACTACTAGGTATTTATCCAAAAGATACTGAAGTGCCAATTTGAAGGGGCACATTTACCCCAATGTTTATAGCAGCACTATCGACAATAGCCAAAGTATGGAAAGAGACCAAATTCCCATCAACTGCATCAACTGATGAATGATAAAGAGGATGTGGTGTGTGTGTGTGTGTGTGTGTGTGTGTGTGTATGGAATATTACTTAGCAATCAAAAAGAATGAAATCTTGCCATTTGCAACAATGTGGATGGAACTAGAGTGTATTATATTAAGCAAAATAAGTTAGTCAGAAAAAGACAAATATCATATGACTTCACTCATATGTGGAATTTAAGAAACAAAACAAAAGAATATAGGGGAAGGGAAGCAAAATTAATATAAAAACAAAGAGGGAGACAAACCAAAAGAGACTCTTAAATACAGAGGACAAACTGAGGGTTGCTGGTGGGGTGTTGGGTGGGTGGATGGGCTAACTGGGCAATGGACTTTAAGGAGGGCACTTGTTGGGATGAGCACTGGGTATTATACGTAAGTGATGAATCACTAAATTGTATTCCTGAAATCATTATTAACTATATGTTAACTAACTTGGATTTAAATTAAAAAAAAGGATTAGTAGAAATGTATATGGATATCATATGAAATTTTATGCAATGTATTCCAATCAAATGGTGTTATCAATATTTGGTAATAATTCCAGGGACATATTTTTATCATGTGTTTGAACTTTGAATGTGAATAGCAAGAACATTTAAATTTAAAACAGAATAAATAATCAGAAGCAACAATTTTAAAAAAAGAAATGACCATAGTTTTTTATAGTCTTTTTTTAAGTTTATTTATTTATTTTAGAGAGAGAGAGAGAGAGGGAGATGCAGAGAGAGAGGGATAAAAAGACTCCCAAGCAGGCTGCATGCTGTCAGTGTGGAGCCGGATGTGGTGCTTGATCTCTGGAACTGTGAGATCATGACCTGAACTGAAATCAAGAGTTGGCCACTCAACCAAGTCACCTAGGCACCCCATAACCATTGTCTGTTTATGCCCATTTTTTAGCAAGTGATTATGAAATATTATAGAATGGATTTATTTGTAAAGAGGGAGCATAAGATTATTAAGCAACCAATCAAGAATATTATAAGAATTAATGAAGTAGTCCTCGGAAAAGAAATAATTAATAAGTATTAAGTCATCATAAGATAAAGGCATTACCCTTTGACCTTGAGTTACCCATTAGACTATTTTATTTTTAAACATAATTAAGATACGGGCATAGTTTCCACTATCAAATAATATACTTACGTACTTTAAAGATGTATCAGTGGGCTCTAAAAATCTCTCTTCACAGGCATTAACCTCTACAAATTCTTCTTTGATTTATATACTACAATAATTTATACAGTTAACATTTATTTAGTACTTATTATGTGCCAGATACTGTGGTAATTAATTATTTTTACACACCAAACTCTAGTGATGTTTTATTGAGATAAGTATGTATAAGTATATTTTCTAGATGAGGAAAATGAAACTTGGGGAGATTAGGTAAGTTCCCCAAGATCTCTCCAGCTTAGTATGTGATGGAGCTGTGTTTTGAGTTCAAGTTCACTTGATCCTGAAGACTTTGATCTTGACATCTAGTCAGAAATAAGCAGAGGAAAGCTGACGGGAGTCCAATGCATGAGTGTTTTTAAGTAATACTATTCTTTTATATATTTTTGTGAGCATTTGATTAACATAAGCAACATGGATTTAGTAAGCTATTTACCTCTGTGTTTTATCTGAAAGCTTTTATGCTTTCTGCTGGTGAGTGTTCCTGGGAGTGAATAATAGCCTCTGAGGTTACTTAAGCACTTTGTTGCCATGGAATCAGTAAGAATGCCCAGACTAGGAGAAATTGGGATGCGTGAAAATTGATGCTGCTACATAAATTAAATCACTCAGTCACTCATCAATTCAACAAAGCATCAGGAAACTATTATTTTCCAAGTAAGGCTTTAGGCTTAGAAAACACACACAAAAATAGACAGCATACATTCTCTGTCTTTTATAAGCTCATATTCTAGTGTGTATGGCAAGAGAAGAATGGTAGGTATGTAAAATAATAATTGCAATAATAAGATACATACCCTAATAAAAACATGAAGAAAATACTCTGTGCACCCATAGAAGAGAATGTTTAACTGGTATGGTTTCAAGGAATTGTTCTAGAGAAAGTTACAGTTGAGTATGAGATGGAGTCCTTCAGCTGACATGGAGAGGTGTGAGGTGATGGGTGCTCCACAAAGAAGAAATGATTATGCAAAGGACCTGGAGAGTGTAAGTAGTTTGGTGTGGCTGAAATGTAAGGATCAAAATACCCACTCATGCACACCTTGGACTGTTCTAGGCAAAACACCCTATCTGCCGTGACTTGCCTCTGTCTCTGTCGAACTACTTATGGAATTGGCTCATGTAATTGTGGGATTGTGGAGTTGGCAGTTCTGAAATCTATAAGTCAGATCAGCAGTCTAGAAATTCATGTAAGATTTAATGTTACAGTACTATCTGAAATCTGCAGGGCAGATCAGCAGGTGGATCTCTATGTTGAAGTCTTGATGGTGAATTGTTTCATGAGAAACCTTGGTCTTTGCTGTTAAGACCTTCAACTGATTGGATAAAGCTTACCCACATCATGGAGAGTAATCTATTTCATTGAAAGTCTATTGATTATAAATCTTAAAATCACGTCTAAAACATATCTTCACAACAACATCTAGACTGCTGTTTGGCCAAACACTGGGCATCATGGGCATTATGTTGACACATAAAACTTAACCATCACTCCCACTAAAGTAGAACCAGCTTCCTCCTCCTCGTGTTGCTGCCTTTTTTCTTGCTAATACTAAGCCCAAGTCTTATATAGATACAAAGCACAGATCACTTACTTGAAGCCAGATGGATGGGAGTCTAAGAAATATAATCTTTGGCTTTTCAGTTTAGAGAACCAGGAAGTCAAACTAGAAGTGAGTTGGAATGGGTGTTGAATGTGTCAACTAAGCACACTTTCTACTACTCAACATCCACTCAAACTTTTCCCACATCCAAACTTTCAAACAATAACAAAAATGACATAAAAGCAAGAGCAATATACGTAATGTAATTCAACAATCCTTTGCCCAAATGAAAACTCACATTTCTCTTCAAAGGGGAAGCCCCAAATCTCATGTGTTTCTGAATCTCTTTCTGAGTAATGTTCATTTCTACTCTGGGGTAGTTTCAATCACATCTTGGTATTTTGTAAGCTATAGAATAAATTATGATATTACCATCAAAGAATTTATTCTATATAAATTCCTACATAAATTAGCAGGAGAAAGGTATATAGGAAAAATAGAATCTTTTTCTTCTTTCTTTAGGAAGAAAGTAAGGTTTCCTACTCCTAGGCCTCATTTCTGTAATTTTTTACAAGACTTTTGATATTTGTAACTGGTCATAAATCTATGTTTATTGTTTGTAACATCCTTCATCACTAGGCATTTTAAGTTAGATCACTATTCATGAATTTCTGTCCTTTCTTATTTCTAACACCATTTTGATAAAGTCTTTTTTTGACAGAGAGAGAGAGAGAGAGAGAGAGAGAGAGCTCACACATGAGCTGTAGGGCAGAGAGAGAGAGGGAGACACAGAATCAGAAGTAGGCTCCAGCCTCTGAGCTGTCAGCACAGAGCCCGATGTGGGGCTTGAACTCGTGACCATGAGATCATGACCTGAACCAAAGTCAAACACTTAACCAATTGAGCCACCCAGGTGCCCCAATAAATCCTTTTTAACACCACTTTTAAAAATAAAATATGTTTTGATATATAATGTTTACATCACTGTTTATCCCAAAGTATTTTTAAATATCTATGAACATTTTTTCACCCATGATATATTTAGAGGTAATTTTTAAAAATTCTCCAAGCATATGGGAATTTTCATTTACTTTTTGATACTGATTAGTTGCATTGTGATTGGAGAATATGGTTGATAGCATATTTTTGAATTTCTTGTATTATATTATGTTATACTACACTATACTATGTTGTACATAGTATACTATAGTATGTTGTATCTGATAACTGAGAGAAGCGAGTTGAAAACTTTCACTATGATCATGAATTTGTCATATTTTCTCATAGCTCACTCTTGCATATTTTGAAGTTACTCTCTTTTGAATTGCTATATCCTCTTAGCGAATTTAAACTTTTATCATTATGCAGTGACCCTCTGTATTAATCTTAGTGGTTTTCTGATGTTTTGCTAACTTCCATTCTAATTTTTTTTAATGTTTATTTATCCGAGAGAAAGAGAGAGAGGTGGGGGGAGGGTTAGAAAGAGATGGAGACACAGAATCCCAAGCAGGCTCCAGGCTCTGAGCTGTCAGCACAGAACTCAATGCAAGGCTCAAACCCAGGAACCGTGAGATCTTGACCTGAGCTGAAGGAGGATCCCTAACCGACTGAGCCACCCAGGAGCCTTGTACATTCTTATGTAGAAAGAAGACTGCTTCTTTCTTGTAGGGAATTCATTCTTTCTACACCACCATTCTCAGGGCTGACTTGCATTTCCCCCCATATTCTTAAATAAATTTTCTGTGCTCTTAAGGATTCAGTTGGCTTTAGTGTGCTTATTGCTATTTGCAATGCATTTATTTCTCTTTGGGTATTATTTTGGTCTTTAATTGGTTTTCTCAGTTCTATAGTCTTACTAATTCTTTTTTTTCTTCATCCCATCTTTGAAGTCTCTCATTGAATTCCTGTTGTTTTTTATATTCTTCTATTGTAGAAAGCACTTGTAGGGAAAGTTCTATTTCTTTGGTTATGATTGCTTGCATATGAGGCTCTGTATTCATCCTTTAAATAATATGTTTCTTTAATTCTACTTATTCCTTTGTGTGTGTGCTGACATTTTTAAAATTGAGGCTTTGCCATTTTTTTCTCTTACTCATTTATAACACAAATAGTCTTATTAAGATATTCCTTCAGCTTTGATATAAAGACAATGTGTGTCCCACTCCCTATAATTGTCGGTGCCAATTTTGGGCTCATATCCATTTTCTCTGGTAGAAACGTTCAAGCTTCCTATCTTTTCCTAAGGCAAAATGCAGCCATGAACCTTAGCTTCAACAGAATGTCAGGACCAAGTCTATACTTCCTCATCTGTCTATCTTCTCTCCTTAAACTCTGTTTCATTCCCTTAAAATTCAGACAGAAGAAAACTAAGTGATAGTTATTTGTTCTACTCCTAGAGTTACTGGGGAGTGAGATGGAGCAGAGAGACACCTTACCTGGAGATGTTTGTATATCAGTGTCCTGTTCCTCATAATCCTCTGCTTACCCACCAGAATTTGACTACTGTTAAGATTTTCTCATACTTATATTTTCTTTGGCTTTGTTAATTAATTGCCTTTTATCTTGAATTTCCCACCACTTAATATGGTCACTATGACAGCCCTTGATAGATATTAAGAGAATACTTAATAAAATTCCACTGTAGATGGCAACAAGAAACATTCTAGAGTGTGGTGTTGGTCATTTGTTTGGGTTTTTTTACCCTTTCACCTGACTTTCTACAAATTGGTTGGAGGTGTGTTTTAATGAGTTTCTTAGGGTGTGGTCTATTTGTTTTCTTCCTCTATTTATAATTTTTTTCTCTGACGGGGGAGGTAGGGTTAGGAGCCTGTTGAGTCATACTGATCTTTCTGGCCATACTTTTCAAAGACGTTAGCCTGAGTTGGTGTTCCTTTCTTTAAGCAGTTGGAGCTAACATGCCAGTTTCCTCTTTGCAGGATTTGTTGTTACTATCAGTTCCCTAAGATTTGGGAGAAATAGAAAAATTGATATCTGGCCTCACGTTCCTTCTTACTCTGACATTGTTCAGAATATTTAAACATGGGGTGGTTTTGATATTTATCTTCATCAGAAAATACTGGCTCAATCTGGCTCAGCAGCAAGTGGTCATTCATCAAAACTATGCAAGTTGCAACTCCATTTTGTGACACAGGGAAGGAGATGAGCCTGAGGTGCTGACGTGTGGCTGTGTTTCCCAATAGCATTACGATGCTAATGGGAACAAATTGCGTGTCTGAGTATAAAGACAGTTTGTTAACATTCGAGATTAACCTTTGTTTTAAGAGAAATACACATAAGTTTATGATGTCATTTCAACGAACACCTTACTAGATGGAAGAAAAAATAGTTACATTATATTATACTAGAACATAGGAAGTAAAATGTAACCTGAGGATTTTAAATGATATACAGTTAAGTGATTATAGAGACATTCATGCACCCCAGGAACAGTCAAGTTTTCATCAAATTATACATAATAAAACTGAGAGAAATGAAGCATACATAAACTCTTGAGACATTTCCAAATAGAAAAGCTAGCATTGATTTTTTTTCTAGGTGCTACTTGTGAGTTTTGTTCTACTTGTGAGTAATCTTTTTTTTAAAATCTTTGTCCATATGCATAATAAACTTCTTTATCCAAACCAGTGATACTGCTTTACAAGACTCCACTCACTCCATTTGAAATGAGAAATGAAAACAAGTAGAAAAGATGAATTGAAAAGCAAAAGTAATATGAAATAAATAGTTACAAGGAATTCAACAAAATTTCAGGTCCAAATACAATTCCTTTTTCATATTTTAATAGTAAAGTTTTAAAAGATAGAATAAACATGGAAAATTCAAATGGATAATTATTAGCAGTAAAAGAAAATGAGTCAAAATCATTGGGAATATTAGTTTATGTTCTTATATTCTGGTTTGTCTTGATGATTAAGTGTCTACTTTCCTACCCCTTGCCTCATCCCCCTATCCTTAGAAAAGGTAGATGGGTAAGAGAAAAAAGTATGTGTGATGTTCTTTTTGCCTTAATGGTAGCTTCGTTGTATCTTTCAGCCTCTACCTCTTAGAATGCTACACATCCATGCCTCATGAGGAACTCAGTCTCCTTCAGACTCTTTCCTTCTCCCAATCTAAATACAAATATATTCTAAATTCTTAGTGCCATCTGGGACTCTTGCTGTATCACACTGTATATCATATTTCTGTCTCTACTATTTCTACCCAAGTTGATTTAAACTATAAAATATAATAAACAGTAAAGGGAACCTGGGAGTGAGAAAGTAAGGAATATAATGTCATATAATATCAACATTCTCTACACTCTTGTGGACCACACTCAACAGAAGAGGCTCAGATTTCTAGTGTCTTTGTTCTATAAGTCTGTCCATCATCTTATGGCTCACAGTTCCATCCCTCCCAACTCTAACCTGTCAGTTTCCTGAGGACACTGTTTCCCCACAAAGACTTCCCACCTAGTGCCTCTTTTCTCCTACACTGGCCCTAACTAGAAGCAGGATAGTTATTCTTATTCCTCTACTTCCAGCCCGTTGTTCCTTTCCTCCACCCAAAGAATTCTAACCTCTTTTCAATGCATACCAGCAAACAACAAACACTTCACTTGGCCAAACTTCCCCTTCCAGCTTCTGCCTTGCCTTAGATCTCTGTTTTCTTATACTGAAAATTTCTTGGTAACTTTGTATTTCCTGCTCTCACTAGTTCATGTCCAACTCTGTGAGAAAACCATCACATAGGCTTTCAAAGCTGATATGAAGCTGCTCTCATCAGTCAACCTCTCTGTGACTTTATATAGCCAAATCAGGTCTAATTTCTCATCTTGCTCTACTTTCTGTTTCATTCAACACAGTTGAGGGGCACCTGGGTGGCTCAGTTTGTTAAGTGTCTGACTCTTGATTTTGGCTCAGGTCATGATCTCATGGTTTGTGAGATCAAGCCATATGTTGGGCACTACACTGGGCTTGGAACCTCTTAAAGTTCTCTTTCTCCCTCTGCCCATCCCCTGCACATGCTCTCTCTCTCTCTCAAAACAAAACAAACACAAAACCACACAGTTGACCACTCCCTCCTTCTTGAAATCCTTTGTTCACTTAGCTTGCAGGACACTCAACTCTTGTGGTTCTCATCCTATATCACCAATCTTTTTCAATCTTTTTTCCAGCTCCTGTTCTCTACCCAAATTCTAAGTTTTGGAGTGTCCCCATGATTTAGAATTTTTCTTCTTTCTAAATTCATTCCATAGTTGATCACATGTAGACACCCAGCTTTGAATACCATCCACCTACCAACCATTCCTATCTGAATTTCTGATTCATATGTTTAACTGTCCATTCCATATCACATATTCATCTCAGAAACAGAGCTCTTGATTTTTTCCAAAAATCCTCTTAGTCTTTTCATTTTTGTAAATGTCATTCTTCTTCCTCCATTTGCTCAGGCCTCTCCTACATATCTTCCAATCCATCAGCAAACCCTGTTGGCTCTACCTTCAGACTGTATCCTGAGTTCTAACTCTGCAACCACTGTCATCCTTCAGGCCATTACCATTTATCTCCTGGACTGTAATAGGTTCCTAACTCACTCCTCTGCTTTTGACTTTGTTTCCCTGATATCTCATTTCCTCATGGAAGCCAAAGTGACACTTCTAACATGGAGATCACATCACATCACTGCTGAATCTCCAGTAACTAGAGTACTTTCTGGCACAGAGTAGGCACTCAACAAATATTTGTTGAAGGAAAGAAAAAGAAATGTTCTTTAGGGAAAAAGGTTAAATATGGTAGTTAGTCCCAATATGTATATATATTTTAGCTCCTTTAGTAGCCCAGTCTCATAAACTGCCTTCATAAACTGATGTCCTGAATTTTTTGGACATCATTCACCTCTATCATTCTTCCTTAGCAACCAACAGATTAGCACCCCCATATGTAATATTGAGAGTGAACTTGTGGTTTACGACAATATAGAGCTTGGGTATTGATGTCTCCCCTTTTGTTCACTACCATCCACTAAGGGATTCACTGACAAGAAGCAGTTCATTAAAGTAAGAGGTAAGGTATTCTCATGATGCTTCAAGTTACTTTTCAGGAAACAACTTATTTGTGCTGCAACTCAAGGTGTAAGGCATGTAGAGGTCATAATGTAAATCTAACTATACTAGGTGGCATCAGAGAGCTTTGGTGGAGGGGATTTGCAGACCAGTGAGAGAACTTGTGTTGTTCCCCAAATCACACAATGTACTTAACACACCAGCATGGATCATCAGTCTTTTTTTTTTTTTAAGTTTATTTATTTATTTTGAGAGAGAGAAAGAGAGAATGGGGAAGGGGCAGAGAGAGAGCGAATCCCAAGCAGGCTCCGCACTGTCAGCACAGAGTCCAATGTGGGACTTAATCTCAAGAACATGAGATCATGACTTGAGCTGAAACCAGGAGTTGGTTGCTTAACTGACTGAGCCAGCCAGCCACTCCTGGAACATCAGTCTTAACCTTGACATTCATTATTCAGAAATGTGGCTATTTTAGGAGGTTAGCATTCAGATTGGGCTCAGTAGTTTGTCTTTTTTCTAAAGTACGCATACTACAAAATATGAAAAACCAAGGTCTCTTTTTCCTGGTAAAACTATACTTCTGTAATCAATCCACTGACTAGTTAATTAACAAGAGTGGAATTAAGCTCCCAGGCCATGAAGCATTTAATTTGCCTTGGAGTCCTAATCTAGTTAAATGCCAAGCCTCTGGGGAAAGACCCTATCTTGCTGCATTTTGGTCTTGGTAAACTGGAATTAGAAAGAACAAGGGAAGTCCAGAAAGAATAAGTAGGTTTTGGCCCAAGAAGCCCTTTGGCAAGATTGAGCTGTATGCTTACATTTGACAATCTCAGTTAACTACTAAGAAAAAAAAAAGATTTAGGAAAAGCAATTTATGTATTTGGAAGTCCTCATCTATATAACGTAAGGCAAACCAGATTAGTAAAAACACCAATACAGGTTTGTCTCAGTATTTTCCTGTGACCTTGTAGTAATGAATGGGAAAAAAAATAAGAGGAAGCGGTTGCCTTTTCACTAAATCTATTTTAAGATCATGAATTACTTCAATATATAAGAGAAAAGCAAAACCACTTTTCATTGTGAAACAGTGGTGCCAAGATTTTATGGCTCTAGAGTCATCCTCCTGAAGAAAGTTCAGTCACAAAAAGAGCAGACAATTTAAAGTCTATAAATAGCACTCTTCCCTTTGTTTTTGGCTTTCTCTGATGCCAGGGGGCCCAGGGTGAACCAGGTCAGGTCTCAGATTCAGAGAGGAGTAGATTGCTAGTGGTCTGTGCATTACCAACAGTAGCTTCCACTAAATTTCGTTTGGGATGCCAGCTTTAAATGTTGCTGAACTTGACACTGATTTAGTGATATTTAAGATGCTTGCTTTGTTTCAATACCTTTCACTTTCTTTGAGTCACAGTAAAGAATGACACATTTGCTTACCAACTAAAAGTGAATGACAGTTCATGCCAGTTGGAAATTTATTTAGAGAATTTAAAGTCTTTCAAAAATCTACAATTCTTTGCTTAAAGAGATCCATTTCAATCCAGTGTCAGAAATCACGAATGCAATCAATTTTTGAAAAGAGAAAGTAGCATGTTGCTGAAAATGTATAGAAAAATAATAAAATAAAGGGACTGCTGTGATAAGATAAAGGATTGCTCTCAGGGCCCAGACCCAGCACTGAACACGATTATTATCAGCGAGCATGAGATAGGGCCAAAGACTCCTTGCTCACAGTCTGGCAGAGACAGAGGAAGAGGGACAAGAGAAACAAGGCAGGAGATAGGATTGGAATTAGTAAGGCCAACGTGTAGATGGATATTAAACCACAGGCTCGTTTGTGCAGAAAGTAAAGCACAAATAAAAACTATGGCAATAAAACACTATTTTGCCACAAACAGAAACTGAATGTTGAATGTATCCTTGCCAAGTGCAAGATAGCAAAAGGACAGCTCAAGAACAGACTGAAACATATAATTTGATTTTAAAAAGTGAACACAGTTCTCTTTCTTTGAACTCAGATGCTACACATGCCAAGGGAAATGATCTCCCAAGTTTCAAGCCTCACCACTGAAAAGGACTAGAGGGTTGTATTTATACATTAACTTTGATTCTTCAAACGAAAGTTTCCTTTTGGTAAGAAATAAACAAACTGTCCATCAAAGAGCATTTTGTTTGCTCCTCTGAAGATTCTAAGTACAAAAAGGATGGACTTTTTTGTTTCCTTTAGGGAATCAGAACAGCTTTATCAATTTTTGCATGTGGGTCTTTGAAGTAGGAAACAATCATATGATATTCTTTCTGTCTTTCACATGGGAAATCTTTGGCCACTGGAGTTAATGGGCCTCTGAACCTCAACAATAGTCTAATGTTTATCCCACTACAAGGATCCACTGATTTAAAATGCTCTAGATTAGAGTCTTAAACTCAAGGATTTTGTTAGCTTGGCATGTAGTACTTCAAATACTATTTAAAGATGCAGATGATGAAAGCATTTGGGTCTTTTGTTGGACATATGTCTTGAAAGGCTGAAATTGGAATTAATTTCAATATTTGAAAGATGACTTACTTTCATCTGGGCTTTCCCCCAACAACTTCTAGCATGAGCATTATAAATGTGTAGAGTCTTCAGCATGAATAAAAGATTATCATCTTTTGGCCCATGGGAGAAGTAAGAATTTTAAGAGTATATTGATGTATATTCTAGATGCCTATGGGTAGACTAAAAAAAGAATACATTAAGGTGTAGTAAAGTGTCTTTAAGGACATTAGGTTAGTGCTGAAGAAGGTGAAGCTATGCTGTATCCCCAAATTTGCTAAAAGTCCTAGTCTATTCTTGTTCTGAATATTTTCCTAGTTAGTGATTTTGGTGATACTGACACCAGATAGATGGAATCTTTCTTTTACCCCTTCCAAACTGAAAATCCACCCTTTACCATTGCTAAGTATGTTGTTTCAAACAAGTTGAGGTGTCTTGGCTTCCTTATTCCTAAACAAAGATGATACCACTTACCCTAGAGTGTTGTTTGAGGATGACATGAAAAAATAGGTGTGTAGCAGGAACTGAAGGTAAGACTTGAATGGGATTTTATATGCTTAGGCAACATTATGTCATCACCCCACCTCTGTTAGATCTTTGCATTCTATACAGTCTATTTTATTGTTCTGAAAATGTCCGAGGCCTGGTTACATCCTATCCTTTGCATAGGACCCCTCAGGCTGCTGAGAAAGAACTTAAAACTTGTCAATGGCTATAATTTAAGTTTTGGGCTTTTGTAGGCACAACTGATTTACATGGGTAAGGGGGGAGGGGGAGACCAAGGTATTGTGAATAAATAGCAGAGCATTTTAGCAGGGCCCTTCAGAGGATGACCTCATGAATGAGGTAGAGGTCTGATGGTTTCAGTCGGATCTCTACCTTCTCAGGTGTATACTAAGTATACTGCATGTATACTGAGCGAGATCCACCTTGGTTCCCGGGAGAGCCATAGGATGGCGGCCAGAAAGATGTGGATATCCGATGTGCAACAAGAGTGTAGTGGATTCACCAATAAGCAAGTATCAACTACTGGCTGCAGATTTGGCTGCAGGCAATGGTGCAGAGGTTGACAAAGACAGCAGTAAGTGCAGAGCCACAAGCATCGCTCACTTGCCGTCCTTAGAAGCTCCAAGAAGGGTAGAAGAATGGGGAGCGGCAGCTGGAACTTACTGTTAAGTGGATGCAGGGGAAAACTATTTAAAATGACTGAGTTTAGCGGGGCACCTGGATGGCTCAGTGGGTTAAGCAGTTAAGCATCCAACTCTTGATTTTGGCTCAGGTCATGGTCTCACTGTTAGTTGGTGATTTCAAGCCCCTATTGGGTTCTGTGCTGATAGTGCAGAGCCTGCTTGCGATTCTCTCTCTCTTGCTCTCTCTCTGCCCCTCCCCCCCAAAATAAATAAACTAAAAAAAAAAAAAATGACCGTGCTTAGCATTCTATAGTAGGTCACATTTGGACAGCTCATGGAAAGGCCACTGGGAGTTCCTGGTGATAATTATGAAAAAAACTCTTAGAAAAATATCTAGAATTCTTTTAGCATCATGAATTGGCATTTCCTTATAAGTGTGACCCTATTTGTTTCACTAACCAGTGAAGCCTTAGAGACATGCATATAAAAAACATAGCCCGGGAAATGGCACCTAGCAAGCAGTTAAGAACCAGTTGTTGCTGTTATTATTGTTGTTATCAGTTTTTAACCCTAGCACAGTCCACATCTACCATTTCTGTCAACATAGATTAAATGTGTTAAATAAACTTTTAAAAAATGTGTCACAGATCACTCCTGAGATCTGTACAGCTCTTCTGTAGCCATCTGAAATTATAAAGTTACTGCACAGACAGTATTCTATAGAAAATGAATTCAGAATCAAAGAAAAATGCAAACCTGAGTACATCCAGTACTTACCATCTTATTTCATATTTGTTCCCTCTGTGGCATCTGTCAGCATTAGTTTGATGCAATTGTTACTCTCCCACTATTACTGTCAATGACAGTCTATTACTATGATCATCAAAGCCATGATCCTGGTGCTCCTTGCATACTGGGAGTGAGCTGCCGAGTTGCTGTGGCACTATAACATGAGATGCGGTCCTTCTTCCTATCATTCCTAGACTCACTGGTAGAATTTGTGCTTCCTGTCTCCTCTGAGTAATTTGAGGTCCTCGTTCCCAAAGGACTAAGGGTGATACTTCTAACCATGGGGCATAACAAAGGGTCCACTAAACCCCAAGCTATGGCTTATGCCTATTTATTTAGGGCCCCCATACCAGAAGTTATCAGGCAAAGAAATTAGATGCTCCACTGGCAGATAATGGGAGTCACGACGGTGTCTCTTGATGCTTTTATGCCCAGTGATAACAGCAAATGGGCTACTCCAGCGATAGCCCTGACAAGGATTTTATATTTAGGGGTCTAGACACCATAGTTGTGAGGCAGGTTGGCATTACCCCACAGGGGCAGCAGACCTAGACTAGTCAAAGTGCTAGCCTAAAACCTAAAACAGGTGAGTTTGATTATAACCTAAAATAGGTGGTGGAGGAGATAGGTAATCAGTGTAAATTACAGCCTCGACAAATACATCAGGGCAATAAGAATTGTAGTTTGTACCACTATTCTTCCTACTGTCTTTTTTTTTTTTTTTCAAAAGAAATAGTAACAGTTATCCATTTTGAATATCTGTGGTAGGACTGAGGATTAAGTACATTTAATTTGGATCATCAATGTTTCAAGTGCTGGACTGTAGCAAAAGCTGTCAGTCGAGTCTCCCTGGCGCTAACTCTATACACATTGATAGCTGCAAACATCTGTCAGCAATCTGCCTGAGTGCTTTTTCTGGTTGAATGAATATGCTTGGCTTGTGTGCAGAATAGGCTGGAGATGACTGGAAGTTAACAACCAACTTGTGGGTGGAGTTGGTAGAGAAACGCCACAGTTTCCTCATGTCTCAGGTAGCCCAACTCTGAGGGGTGTTCTACAGAGTCTCTCAGGGAACCCCAGAAAGAGAGAGCCTCAATTCCTAGCAAGAGCAAACTATTCAGTAATGTACCCTCTATTGGCTTTGTTCCCTTCCCTGTCTTACTTTCTCATTCCCTATTGGTGCTTCTTGGAATAATTTCCCCAGCAAATTATTTTCATACAATGCCTCCAAGAACCCAACCCAAGACAAGTGACAAAGCAAGTCAGAGTTTTGAACCTCCTACCACTTAGAGTTTAGTAGAGGAGAAAGACATTACTCAAGTCATTACATCATAATTGTAAAATTGTAATTGTGACAGTATTGCACATTAAGACATTAATGTGGGTGTGTGTCTGTGTGCGTGTACTCAACTTAGGAAAGGTCTTCCCCAAGGAAGGGATCTTAGAGCTGATAAATGTTACGGTTTCCTCATGTGAAATAACTATAACTATATAATAGTGATTAGAACAGTGCATGACACATGGTAAGCACAATACTAATGTTAGGTATTATTAATATTATTATGATCTTCTAACACATCATAGATGAAAACTGATGAATTTTAAGATGGATTCTTGTCTAGGGACTTTCATTTTATTTGTTATACACAGTTGCTGCTTTAACAGGTGTAGTGCAAGGCAGTGTGACAGAAGGTCTGGAATCAAATACACGCCTCAGTGCTTGCCTCTGAATAACCTTGAGCAAGTTACTTCATTCCTGTTTTCTCTCTTATGGGGAGGGAGCTGATAATAGTACCTACTTCACCAGGTTATTTTAGGAGAAATGAGTTATTATCCATTAAATACAGGTAGGTGACATATGATATGCTTTATAACATCTGGAGCTACTGTGATAATGCACTTTTAGCCATTGTTTCATTAGTTTATTCTTCCATTGTGATCCTCTGATAATATTTCAATAAACATCTAAGATAACACTTTGGAATAACTTCTACCTTTGGAAGAGCTCTCACTGTAGAAAGCCCTGCCTTTACTACTCTGCTGCAAATTTTATATTTTCTATGACTTCAATGTCTTTAGATTGAGAATGTCACACTGTTACTGCTGTATTATTATTGCAATAAGATCCTTAGGAAAATGACTCTTATTTTGTATGTCTATGAGTGAAATAATCACTTTGACGTGAATGGTATTGTCACATTGCTCAGAACCTCTGAGGTATTTTATGCTTTTCTCTTTGGCTTCAATGATTTCATCATAATTATTATAGCAAAATACCACATATTTTGCACATGAGCATAAAACCCGGTGTTCTTATACAATTATCTTTCAAGGACACATTCTAATGTTTCATGAGGTAAAAGAAAAACATTTTTTTAACTTGAAACCTATGCTTAAAAAGAGAATTATGAGTACCCCCAAAAAATTTTTTATTGGAGCATTAAAATTTTGGCAAGCATTGTTTATTTATTGCAAGTGGCCTTTTTTTCTTTAAACTCTTGTATGATACAGAGATATTGGAAAGCAATTCCTCTTTTAGACCACTTCCTACTGTCTTATGCTTTTGGTGCATTTCTTTGTGTATACACTTTTACTTTCTCCATTGGCTTTTTAAGTTTCTTTAACAAACAATCAGATTAAAGTTTCTCACTTTTAGATAAAGATATATGAAACTGAAGGTTGTTTTCTAATTGAACATTGCTCTACTATACAACTGGGCATATATAATAGTATTAAGATGATAAAATTAAGTCTGAATAATAATATACATTATTATTATATCCTAACATGTTTTCCTTCATCTTGCAAAAATATTCCTAATATATTTGGCTTAAGAAATTTTCCTATTATTTTTGATTCAACTTTCCAGCTCTGAAAGATTGCTAAAATCAATTGATTTTGCTTTTGATACTTTGATAGTTTCTGCAACCCCTTTTTGTTCTAATATCTACGACACTTAACTGAAAATACTTTGAAAAGAGCATTGTTGAGTATTTAATACTAAAAAATGTGCATCAAGCTTACTTTAATGTTCTTGTGTCGTTTCTGACATGTTACCCCAAATCTCTAATGGCTTGATTTTTATAAAATGTATTTGTAACAATTCTTGGAAACACCTACCACTTCTTTAGCATTATATTGCGTCTTGAGTGAGCAGGAGGTGTGGTAATCAGTCTCACAGTAGGTATTGTCCAAGAGTCTAGCCTGGGGCATCAATAGGTACAGAACCTGTTCCCTTTACTATGAGGTTTCTCTGGTGTGTCCATTCAATATACGTGACCGAATGTTAAAAGAAGAAAAATCCATGTGTCCTTTAAATAACCTTTAAGCTTCAGTATATGTGAATTCACTGAGTAGTCGTTTCAGTATTAATTTTTGTGAAAAGGCATTTTCAAAGATGGAACATCTGAAATTCTATTTCAGATCAGCTTTGACAAATGAACATTTGCCTTCAGTTTTGATGAGAGAGAACACTACCTTGAATCCCAATGAAGAAAACGTATTCCCTCAAAATAATTACTTTCTTTTCATTAGTGTATCTGTATCATAAGAAAATTGTGTTCAGTTTGAATTCCGTCAGTAAAAATTCAGTGAATTCAGTGAAAATGTGTCTTTTCTCGCTTTGAGAGTGCCTACATAATATCCTTGATTTTGCCTCTTGCCCTATAACATCTAAAATATTTACAATCTGACCTTTTATAGAAAAAAGTGTGCTGACTGCTGCTTTAAGGAAATCATCATGATTGTAGGGGGGAGAAGGGACTGCAGGGAAGTGACAGGTCAGGTTAAGGTGCTATTGCAGCAGTTCAGGAGAGAGGGGATGGTATTATAGGAGACAGGAGAGTCAGAGTGGTCCTCTGCCTAAAAAGAGAATGCTGAGTCCTTTCCATGCCTCCTTGGCAAGAGTGGGGCTGGGAATAGAGTCATATTCCCCTGATCTGAAAAAGGGATTTTAAAACAACCACTAATAACAATTGGAGTTGATAATATACAACATATATCAAATGGTTCTTTTTATCAGGTACTGTTATAAAAGTATGACATGAATTCACTTATTCAGTCTTCATGACTAACCTAAGTGGTTGGAACTATTTTATCTCCATTTTGTAGACGAGGTGTCTGAGGTACAGAGAAATTTAAAAACTTGTGGGTGTCATAGGAGCAGTAACTAGAGGCACTGGGATTTGAACTTAAGCAGTCTGGTACAAGTACTTAGCTCTTAGGCACTGCTACATTCCCTCCTCCATAAACAAGGGAAGCAGTTAGCTCAAATCCTAGATGGCTATCTGCTGAGACATGTGTTTGTTTTATGACCCCCTTACTTAGTAGAACAGGGAGAGGAGCAGGGAAGAGATGGGAGGGAGGATAGAGAAAAGAAGTGCAGGAAAAATCTGCATTTTCAGTGCCTTGTGTTACAAGGGTGGGGGAAGGTTAGGTAGACTCTGTGGGAGGAAGTTGGGTGGTAGTGATCTTGTGAGGACCTGATGGCAGAGATGCCTGCTGAGATTGAGATCCAAAATGCAAGAGGTGAAGAGAGAGAACTGGGGGAGGTTAAGCTGGAGAGTGTCTTTTATATCAGCAAATTGCACTGTGGAGACTCATACATTTTCCTGAAGAACCCACACCTGTGCCCTTGGTGGGGGGGGCAGCACTAGGACACCTACCATGGTGTTTAGTGACACAAGATATTTTTTAAAAGATATTTTTTAAAAAAGATATTTCTCTTGAACATGTCTCCTACCCACATCACCTCCAACAGTGAAAGAAATGTAATGGAAGCAAGATTGGGTTATTGGGGGCAGAGGAGCAGGGGTGCAAACTGATGGTGTGAGAGAAGCAGAGACAGAATGAGGGCAAGAGAAGATGGGAAAGATAAAACTAGCCTCCTTCTCACTTTGGTTCCTTTACATTGTCTCTGAGCCTGCCCAAGCTGAGAGAAAGCCCAAATTTCTTTCCCACAAAGGCATCACATACTCAGAGAGCATGAATCAATTTTATTATGGAATAATGCCAATAAATAGTTCTGGTTCTATACTGCTGATGCAAAAGGATTTCATAAAACAAGTTGGAGCAGAGCATCTTTTGTGGTAGTATTGACTATAAGTCATGTCATATAAATTCCCTTTGCAAATAAATTTGCCATGATTTTTAAACCTCTTCAGTGAAAATTCGTGGCTCTACTCACTGTATACGATGTCACTCTCCAGCTCTATCCTCAGTTGCAATATGTGATGAGCCCAAACTGATGCAGACAAAGGTAAAGTAAAGTGAAACAGCCTGACCTATGCTAAAGAGCTGTTCATCCTAGAATCTGGGAGAACCGGGTCTGTGTAGGACTTGAAGAATTATTATCATTATTGCTCTGCCACTTAATTTATTCACCAAAGCAAAAAGATCAATAAAACTGGGAAAATTGGAGATGTTCTCTTAATATTCAAAAAGCCAAACTTTCTCATCCTCAAATTTAATCCATTCAAACAAGGTCAAAATATTGTAGACTATGTTCATTCGTTTATACAACAAAATTTTATTGAATGCTTACTATGTATCAGGCTCTGTTTTAAGCACTGGGGTTTCCATAGTGAAAAAGTTAAACAAAATTCCTTTCTCTCATAGAGCTTATATTTAGTGTATATGGGTAGGGGTGGTTAGCAGTAAGGAGACTGAGAAGAGGCAGACAATAAACAAAACATGTGAATAAATTATATAATATGCCAGAAGGTGATATGTATTAATGGGTAAAAATAAAGCAAAGCTGGGAGATGAAGTCTATGTAGAGAAATGGTTTGAAATTTAAATAAGTTGTTTTTCCAGGTAATATATGTATATAGCAAGATTACTTTGCACATAGCAATACATCACACAAAGTCTATTTGTTTTCATTGGTTGGGAGAATCACAATATAGGCATCTGTTTTTCAGGGTGGGAACATGTAATTTTGTAATGAAAAATGTACAACGGGACAGAATAGCCTAGGTGAGCATTGTGTACTCACTAAGCACCTCTGCACCCTGGTCTCTAATGTCTTCCAGTGAAGCAATAAAAGTATTTCATTGGAAGTTGATGTTCTCATAGTGCTTGTAATGGATTTAAGGAAAGGTTTAGAATAGAAGACTAAGGTCAGATACATTTATCTCTGTACTGGTTTTCAAAAGCATCCAAATATCAAGGTATCCATCCATCCATCCATCCATCCATCCATCCATCCATCCCAAATTATTGACTATGTATTATATCCCAGGTATTTTGAATAAGTGCTGAAACAATTACAGAGGTGTTCATATTCTAGGTTGAGAAAGGAATAATAGGGTTAATTAGGGATTATAATCCCAGAGATTTCATTTGGTGCTACTATTTAAGGAAAATGTTTGAAAATTTCATTTGACATTAGAACAAAAATACAATCTCTTAAAAAGTGGATCTCTTGAAGAGTATATAAAAACACATTTTTGTATAGTGTGTGTAGAAGATATTTAGTTTAATGGCAAAGGTGATGAGCCAGTAAAGACTTCCATAGAAAATTTAATTACATAGTATGAGAAGTATTGTAAAAATAAAGCTTAAATGGAAAATAAGAGGGGTTAGCAGTTGAAGTATCTTCGAAATAGTATTAATAGTAAAAAGAATTCTAATTATTGATACAATAAAAGTCATCTTTAAGTAGACATAGCTTTTCATTTAGTGACATTTTTAAGATGGCCCTGACAGCTTCATATTAATATGCCATTTTCAAATTCCTGTATTTGTAATCATTGTAATCTCTTTAAAAGTAAATATTGTACTTATAGAAACTTTAAATAAATGCATTCTCATATACTTTGAAAATATTCAGATAAAATAATAGTTTCAGTTGTCAGCATTAGTTTTCTATATATCTGTTACATATATGTATACATAAAGAATATATAGTTTGGGGAACTAGTCTGTAAAATAAATGGTATTAAACTGTATTGATCTATAACTTGCATTTTTACCTTATAGTTATACCTTGGAGATCTTTCCACATTGTCTATATACTAATATATCTTATTCTGTTCAGGAGCTGCCATTGTATGACTTTACATAATCTTTTATTGTTGTTGATGGGGATTTAGACTGTTTTCAAGTTTCAGTGTCACAGACAGTGTCACAAAGAATGTCATTGTATATGCCTTCTTACACACACAGATACTTATTTCTTTCAGGAAGATATTAAACAGTACAACTGCTGGGTTATGGGGTGTCTATATTTGAACTTCTAGTGGTACTGACGAATTATTCTCTAAAAGGACTGTGCCAGTTTACACTCCTATCAATAGCTTATGACAATATCAAATATCCCCAAAACCCAACATATAATAGTATCAAAATTTAAAGTGATTTTCTAAATTCTATGGTTTTTAAATTGATTTGTATGAACTTTGTATCTGATGTGGGAAATAATCTTTGTCCCATTTATAAAGATTGAAAAATATGCTCTTTTCATCTCTAGCATATTTATTCTGGGTATTAATCTCTTCTCTGTCTGTTTTATAGGTTGACAATACATTTTCCCAGTCTGTAGCTTTGTCTCCTAATTTTTAAGTTTTTTCAGAATTATGCAATCATTTAATGTTTACAAATGACAAAATATACATATAATTTAAAAAGTTTATGATATGAAGTTAAGTGAAAAAGTAGGCTGGGGCTTGGGGAAAAGAAAAGTGGGTCTTACTCTTCCTGCTGCTAATATCTTTTGCTAAAGTCTAGGTTATTGATTATTTTGAATTTTTTAAATATCCTTTAAAAATTATTTTAATTTACTTTTTATTTTATTTTTATTTTTTATAAATTTTTACATGTTAGTTTATTTTTAAGAGAGAGAGAGAGAGAGAGAGAGAGAGTGTGTGAACGAGTGAGGGGCAGAGAGAGGGAGACACAGAATCCGAAGCAGGCTCCAGGCTCTGAGCTGTCAGCACAGAGCCTGATGTGGGGCTCTAACCCATGAACCCTGAGATCATGACCTGAACTCAAGTCAGACACTTAACTGACTGAGCCATCCAGGTGCCCCATATATTTATTTTAAAAAATTTTTTATTTTGCTCACCCAGTGCTCATCACAAGTACACTTGTTAGTCCCCATCACCTATTTTACCCATCCCCCTATCCACTTCCCCTCTGGTAACCATCAGTTTGTTCTCTATAGTTAATAATCTGTTTCTTGGCTTGCCTCTCTCTCTCTCTCTCTCTTTCCCTTGCTCATTTGTTGTGTTTTTAAATGCCACATATGAGTGAAATCACATGGTATTTGTCTTGCTTTGACAGGCTTATTTTATTTAAAATTTTAAATTCTAGTCAAAATTATGAACTTTTTCTTTATCGCTTCTGTGTTTTATATATTGTTTTTAAAAGCATCTTCTATCCCAAAGTTGTAAACATGGACTCCTATTTTTCTTATAATGTGTTTGAGGCTTTGACTTTTACTGTAATATTTTTAATCCAAGTAGGTTTACTTTTTGCAAACATATAAAATATTCAACTTAATTTTTTTCTCTCAAATTACTGAGAAGAAAAATCAATTCATGACTATCCCCTCCCCATTGAGTTATTTTATTACCACTATCAGTTATTGTGCAATTATCTATACATGGGTGTATTTCTGAAATCTATTCTGTTAGAATAATCCATTTGTCTCTTCCTGAATCAATACCATAATGTTTTAATTTCTACTTCCTTTTGACTTTACAGTGCCTGCCACTTGCATGTTAATATTAGCAAACTAAATACCATGTTTCCCAGAAATTATCCTGGCATAGAGTAGGAGTTAAATTGACATTTATTGAATTTTTTTCTTTAAACTCTGAGTTGCCTTTGGCAGACTAAAAAGGTAACGTATTTGATGATAAGAGAAATTGGCTTCTCTATTCTCTTTTGCTGCATACCATCTTAAAAATTTTGAGTTGCAGTAAACCCATTTTATGAAACTCCTAGGGGAGAAGCTAGCAGGGCATGACTTCTGCATTTTTAAATAGCTGTGTTTACAAAAAGATATAGTGATCTAGACCCCCCAGTAGCCCTTTTTGGTTAAGGATTTAAAGAAACGCCCATTCTTCCTTTTGATTGTTGTCACATACCTTTAAAGAAAACATGATTTAGACATGTTAAGTAACTGAGAAAAATGTATCCCACAAGCATTGTTTTCAAATGTTTTATTGATGATTTTATTTTTTATTTTTTAAAATATTTATTTATTTTGAGAGAGGGAGAAAGAGAGCACACTTACGTGATGTAGGGCTCGATCCATGAACTGTGAAAGTATGACCTGAGCTGAAATTAAGGGTAGGACGCTCAACCAACTGAGCCACTCAGGGGCCCCATTTTATTGATGGCTTTAAAATGTAGGTAAATATCTACAAAACAGCAGAATACACAGCATGAAGTAATCAAAATTAAAATAATTTTAAACTTTTACTAAAAAGGTCTGTTATATTAATAAGAATATTATGAAAAAGTGTCCTGAATATGGCAGAAAAGAAAATAAACCCAAGGAGAGTCGGGGAGGAAACAAAATAACCCTAGAGACAGCTACCCTGTTAGGCAATTAAGTCATTTCTGATTGTTGGGGGAAAAGTAATTTTATTTTTAGTTTTTATT
This sequence comes from Cryptoprocta ferox, assembly GCA_028646485.1. Lineage (NCBI taxonomy): Eukaryota > Metazoa > Chordata > Mammalia > Carnivora > Eupleridae > Cryptoprocta > Cryptoprocta ferox. Next base: position 20,787,548 of record CM053570.1, read on the forward strand.
AACTGTAATCCCTTATAAAGCCATTTGGATTTAGGTCAGGATAAAGAGCAACATACTTTAAAGTGTTTCTAAAAAGTAGATTAAGATAACCTACTGCTTAAGTGAACTAATTAATGCATAATAACATTTCCCCTCTTGCGTTCTTATTAACTTTTCTTCTTATTAGTCATCATAGAACTGTTTTACCATTATGTTCCATTTCTTTTTGGAATTATTGTGATAAAGATATAAACTTGATATGCTTGATATTGTTACCCTAAGAAACAATGACTACAATTGAACACATCATTGGTCATTATAATTCATCAGGCATTATAGACAGTAGGAGTTAGATTATGAGTAGGTTGAGAAAAGCAAAGGTCCGTGTAGGCAGGAGCTTGGGGGAAAAAAAAGTGGGTCTTACTCTTTCTGCTGCTAACGTCTTTTGCTAAAGTCTAGGTTATTGATTCTTTTTTTTTTAAATGATTTTTTAACGTTTATTTATCTTTTTGAGAGATAAAGGATGAGTTGGGGAGGGGCAGAGAGAGAAGGAGACAGAATCTGAAGCAGGCTTCAGGCTCCGAACTGTCAGCACAGAGCCCCACGTGGGGCTCAAACCCAAGAATGGGGAGATCATGACCTGAGCTGAAGTCAGAGACTTAACTGACTGAGCCACCCAGGCACCCCCAGGTTATTGATTCTCAATCATGTTAGATGCCTAACTAGAAAGAGCACTTGGTAAACACTTGGAAATCCAAGTGAATATGTGAATATATATGGCATTGATAAACTGCATTTTCTTTGGTCCTGCTTAGGTCTTGCTCATATGTTGTAAGATGTCATCTAGCTTTTGCTATAAGTTTTTTAAAAATGGGAAGACTTTTAATGGGAATTTATTGCCTAGATATAAAAATTACTTTTAGAAAATAAAATTGTTTCAAAATATTGTTCAAACCTTAAATTGATTTAGTGTTTAGGGGTAGAGTGAAAATATTTTATTTGCATATGTTGATGTATGCTACTACCATTTATTTTATTTTTTAAAGTTTTTATTTAAATTCCAGTTAGTTAACACAGTGTAATATTACCTTTAGGTGTACAATTTAGCTATTCAGCACCTACATACAACACCCAGTGCTCATTACAATAAATGCACTCCTTAGTCCCCATTACCTATTTAACCCATTCACCCACCCATCTCTCCTCTGGTAGCCATTAGTTTGTTCTCAATACTTAAGACTTTTTCTTGGTTTTCCTCTCTCTTCTCCCCCCACCATGATCATTTGTTTCATTTCTTAAACTCGACATATGAGTGAAATCATATGGTATTTGTCTTTGTCTGACTACTTATTTAGCTTAGCATTATATACTCTAGCTCCATCCATGTCATTGCAGATGGCAATATTTCATTTTTTATGGCTAAGTAATAGTCCATTATATCTATCTATATATCTATATCTCTATTATCTATATCTATATCTCTCTACCTATATACCACATCTTTATCCATTTATCAGTTGGTTGATATTTGGGCTCTTTCCATAATTTGGTTATTGTAGATAATGCTGCTGTTAACATTGGGGTTCATACTACTGCCATTTAAATCATCTTAACCCCATAGTGCTCAGCATTGCTGTTAGATATTATTGAAACTTTAAAAATCTCATCATTAAATTCTATTTCAAATATTGATTAAAGGTAGAATATGACAAGGATATAAGTTCTTAGTCCTAGTTACAAATACTTTTTCTTATCTGAGTGTTCATATAGATTTGGCAAAATTAATACTCATCAAAGCGTTTCCAAGAAATTAAAGCTACGAAAATATTTTCAGACTTGTCACATTAAACTTATTAGGAAATCAGGCATATTATCCAATAATTGGAATTAGAGTCCAGTACAGGAGAAAATAGTGGATAAATAATCTCTTTCATCTTATAGCTAATTATTGGCCTGAGAAATCTCTTGATCTTCTTTATCTGGTAGCTCAGACTCATGTTAAAACTTTAGTTACAGACTAAATAACTTCCTAACCCTGCTATAAAGAGAAATGTAAAAAACTGGATAGATATCATACAAGTCTGACATTTATTATTATGAACTCCTACCCCAGTGACCAATTTATAAGAAATATTACCATCACTGTACTTGATCCCTTTAGTCACTTAATAATATGGTCCATTTGGAGATAGCTTATACTTGTTGATTGCAATTAATGTAATCACATTCCCTCATTTCAAATGAACAAATGATTATGAAATGTTATTGTTTATAAATTTTCTAAGTGTCTATGGATACAGAATTCAAAGTATAGTGTAAAGTGTTTCGTCTATGAACACATTCACTCAAATATTTGAGTTCAAGTATTTTTGGTATTCACTTACTCATTGGAGAAATCTACATCTTCAAAGAGAAGAGATACTTCTCTATGGGCATTTCAGAATATGGGGTAAAAAGGTTTGACTTCAGTAACAAACTTTGTCTGGCTGATTATGCATTAAGTGGATAACTGAATGAGCAGCACTGGGGGTAGCTTCTTAAACATAAAAAACTGAGTTTGGAAAGTTTCCCATAAATTCACAACTCTAAATTTGAGCTAAGCATAGGCACCATTGAGATCTTCTGGTAACTGAGTTGATTTAGACTCATTTCTAGAACCCATTCATCAGAAAGAACATAAATCCCAGTGCACACTGAATAGACATCCTTTGTGGTAAGTTATGAGTTAATAATTGTAATTTATCAATCAGTCACTTGTGAAATTTGTTTTGCATCGATTCCACTAATCCTGGTCACCTTTAAATGAACTGATTAAGTTAATTTTCTAAGCTTCCAAAGTGGTGGACTCTTTATTAGACAATGCTGCTCTGTGCTGAGGCCTTCCCTGAGTGGTAAACCATCTTTTTACTGAAGGTGTCCTCTCTAAACCTGAAGGGAGATACTATTCATTTATTGAGCATCTTTTAGCAAATGCTGTTCTAACCACAGAGGATACAGCAATGAACAAAATCAACAAAGTCCTTGTGTTTATGGAACTTATGCCCTAAAGTGATAATCATTATATAATAATAAATGTAAAAGTCCTTGAAAATATTTTAGTTTAGTTTCCTCATTTCAATAATCAGAAAATGAATGCTTGTAAAGGCAAAATCTCCTGTTCTTCAATCAGGCAATTAGTTAATAGTACAGTTAATAGTATTAGTTAATAGACTTAAAGCTCAGGTCTTCTTACTGGCTGTCAAGAAAAAGAAGAAGATGATAAAAGAAGAACAGTGGGATTTCCACTGACTGCTGAATTGTTCTGGTAAGGAGGAATGAGGGTCACTGTGGCTTAAAATAACAAGGTAACAATTTAGTTATGCAAAAAGAGGAGTTCAAAATATAGACCCAACTAATTCAATTATTGTGACACTAAGAAAATTAATCTCATGGCTATTTGGCTTAAGAAACAAGGCAATAAATCTTGTGTCCACAGGGCTATAAACCTAACACAATTTCTTCTGTGTTTTCTACTAGCCCCTAGCAAAGTAGCAAAAAGCATGACTTTGAAGTTCAGATCCCTGGATTTACCTGCTTCTCTCTACTGCTTAATACCAGAGTGACTTTGGCCAAAACAACCAGCCTGTCTGAGCCTCTGTTTTCTCTTTTTTAAAAAGTGGCAACTATTTGCTTCCAGAAAAATTTAATGCTTTTAGAATGGGTTCAAACTTAAGCAACATCCACTTAATATAAATTGATATATGCATAAGATGTTATATATAAACCTAATGGTAACCACAAATCAAAAACCAGTAGTAATAGATATGCAAAAAATAAAGAGAAGGGAATCCAAGTATATCACTAAAGAAAGGCAGAAAACCATGAGAAGAGAGCAAGAGAAGAAAAAAACAGAAGAGATACAAAAAACAACCACAAGGGGCGCCTGGGTGGCTCAGTCGGGACTTCTGCTCAGGTCATGATCTAACGGTTCATGGGTTCAAGCCCCGCATCGGGCTCTGTGCTGACAGCTAGCTCAGAGCCTGGAGCCTGACTTCAGATTCCATGTCTCCCTCTCTCTCTGACCCTCCCCTGCTCACGCTGTCTCTCTCTCTCAAAAATAAAAAAAAAAATTAAAAAACCATAAAAGAAACAAAAACACAAAATAAGTAACAAAATGGCAAAATGCACATACCTATCAATAATTACTTTGAATATGAATGGATTAAATGCTCTTATCAAAAGACATAGGGTGATGGAATGGATGAAAAAGCAAGACCCATCTGCATGCTGCCTACAAGAGACTCATTTTAGACCTAAAGACATATGCAGACTGAAAGCGAAAGGATGGAAAATCATTTATAGTGCAAATGAATGTGAAAAGAAAGCTGGGCTAGCAATTCATGTATTGGACAAAAAAGACTGTAAAACAAGAGACAAAGAAGGACACTACATAATCATGAAGGGAACAATCCAACATGTAAATATTTATGCACCAAACATGGAAGCATCCAAATACATTAAGCAGCTAGTAACAAACATAAAGGAAGTGATCACTATCAATACAATAGTAGGAAAATTTAATACCCCACTTACATCGATGGACAGATCATTCAAACAGAAAATCAACAAAGAAACAATGGCTCTGAAGGACACATTTGACCATATGGATCTAACAGATATTCCATCCTAAAACAACAGGATGTATATATTTTTCAAGTGCACATGGAACATTCTCCAGAATAGATAGCATTAGGCCAGAAAACAAGTCTTAACAAATTAAAAAGACTGAAGTGATACCGTGTATCTTTTCTGACCACAATTATGAAACTAGAAATCAACCACAAGAAAAATTCTGGAAAGAACATCAAATACATGGAGGTTAAATAACGTGCTATTAAATGATGAATGACTCAGCTAAGAAATCAGAGGAAATAAAAAACACATGGAGACGAGAGAAAATGAAAACAGTATGGTACAAAATCTTTGGGACGCAGCAAAAGCTATTCTAAGAGGGAAATTTATAGTTATAAAGGTCTACCTCAAGAAGCAAGAAACATCTGAAATAAGCAATCTAAACTTACACCTAAAGAAGCCAGAAAAAGAATAACAAACAAAACTCAAAGCTAGTAGAAGGAAGGAAATAATGAAGATTTGAACAGAAATAAATGACATAGAAACTTAAAAAACAAAACAAAACAATAGAACAGATCAATGAAACCAGGAGCTGGTTCTTTGGAAAGATTAACAAAAATGATAAACCTTTAGACAGACTTATTTAAAAAAGGATAAAGTACTCAAATAAACAAACTCATAAATGAAAGAGGAGAAATAACAATCAACACTACAGAAATGGAAAGGATTATAAGAAAATATAATGAAAAATTATATGCTAACAAATTGGACAACCTAGAAGAAATGGATAAATTATTAAAGACATATAACTTACCAAAAGTGAAGCAAGAAGAATAGAAAATTTGAACAGTCTGATTACCAACAATGAAATTGAATTAGTAATCAAAAAGCTTCCAACCAACAAAAGTCCAGGACCAGATGCCTTGATAGGTGAATTCCACCAAATATTTAAAGAGTTGGGGTGCCTGGGTGACTCAGTCAGTTAAGTGTCTCAGTCTTGATTTTGGGTCAGGTTATGATCCCAGGGTCATGGGATTGAGCCCTGCGTCAGGCCCCTGAGTGGGGAGACTGTTTGAGATTCTCTCTCTCTCTCTCTCTCTCTCTCCCTCTGCCTCTCTACTGTTCATGCACTCTCTCTTTCTGTCTCTCTAAATAAAAATAAAAGCAAAAACAAAAAAAAGAGTTAATGCTATTCTTCTCAAACTATTCAAATGAATAAAAAAATAAAAGACAAAGGAAAGCTTCCAAATTCATTCCATGAGGCCGGCATTAACTCTGATACCAAAACCAGATAAAGACATGACAGAAAAAGAGAACTACAGCCCAATATCTCTGATGAATATAGATGCAAAAATCCTCAACAAAATATTAGTACTCCAGATCTTACAATACATTAAAAAAACATTCACTATGAGCAAGTGGGACTTATTCCTGGGATGCAAGGATGGTTCAGTATTCACAAATCAATCATTGTGATGCATCACATCAATAAGAGAAGGATAAAAACCACAGGATCATTCCAATAGATGAAGAAAAAACATTTGACAAAGTACAACCCATTCATGATAAAAACCCTCAACAAAGTAGGTTTAGAGGGAAGATACCTCAACATAATGAAGTCCATATAAGAAAAACCTATAGCTAACATCATACTCAATGGTAAACAACTGAGAGCTTTTCCCCTAAGATCAGGAAAAAGACCAGAATGACCACTCTCACCACTTTTTTCAACATAATATTAGAAGTCTTAGCCACAACAGTCAGACAATAAAAAGAAATGAAAGGCATCCAAATTAGTAAGAAAGAGGTAAAACATTCACTATTTGCAGACGACATTATACTACATATAGAAAATTTTAAAGACTCCACCAAAAACCTAAAAGAAATAATAAATGAATTCAGTAAGGTTATAGGATACAAAATCAATATGCATAATTACATTGTATTTCTATACACTAATAATGAAGTAGTAGTGAGAGAAATTAAGAAAACAGTCCCATTTACAAATGCTCCAAATATAATATAATACCTAGGAATAAACATAATCAAGGAGGTAAAAGACCTATACTCTGAACACTGTAAGATATTGATGAAAGAAACTAAAGATGACACAAACAAATAGAAAACATGGGAGAACAGATTCATGAATTGGAAGAACAAATATTATTAAAATGTCCAAATTACCAAAAGCAATCTACAGATTCAATGCACTCCCTACCAAAATAACAATAGCATTTTCACAGAACTAGAACAAACAATCCTGAAATTTGTATGTAACCACAAAAGACCCTGAATAGCCAAAGCAATCTTGAAAAAGAAGAACAAAACTAGAAGTATCACAATCCCAGATTTCAAGATATACTACAAAGCTGTAGCAATCAAAACAGTATGGTACTGGTACAAAAATAGACACATAGATCAACAGAACAGAATAGAGAGCCCAGAAATGAATCCACAATTATATGGTCAATTAATCTATGACAAAGCAGGAGAGAATATCCAATGGGGAAAAGACAGTCTCTTCAATAAAAGGTGTTGGGAAAACTACAGTTATGTGCAAAAGAATGAAACTGGACCACTTTCTTACACCACACACAAAAATAAACTCAAAATGGATTAAAAATCTAAATGTGGGATCTGAGACCATAAAAATCCCACAAGAAACACAGGCAGTAATTTCTCTGACATCGGGTATACCAACATTTTTCTAGATGTATCTCCTGAGGCAAGGAAAACAAAGGAAAAATAAACTATTGGTACTACATCAAAATAAAAATTTCTGCACAGTGAGGGAAATAATCAACAACAAAAAAATGACAACCTAATGTCTGGGAGAAGATATTTACAAATGATATATCTGATCAGGGGTTAGTATCCAAAATATATAGAGAATTTATACAACACAACACACACATAGATAATTCAATTAAGAAATGGGCAGAAGACATGAACAGACATTTCTCCAAAGAATACAAACAGATGGCCAACAGACACATGAAAAGATGATCAACATCACTCATCATTAGGGAAATGCAAATCAAAACCACAATGAGATATAACCACACACCTATCTAGAATATCTAAAATTAAAAACACTAGAAACAACAAGTGTTGGTGAGGATGTCAAGAAAAAGGAACTCTTTTGCACTGTTGAGATTGCAAACTTCAGCCACTGTGGAAAAGAGTATGGAGGTTCTTCAAAAAATTAAAAATAGAATACCATATAATCCAGTAATTCTACTGCTGGCTATTTACCCAGAGAATATGGCAATACTAATTCAGAAAGATATATACATCCCTATGTTTATTGCAGCATTATTTACAATAGCCAAATTATGGAAGCAGCCCAAATGTCCATTGACTGATGAATGGATGAAGAAGATGTGGTGGTACGCACACACACACACACACACACACACACATACACACACACACACACACTGGTACATTACTCAGCCATTAAAATGGTGAACTCTTGCCATTTACAATGACATAGAAGAGTTTAGAGGGTATAATGCTAAGTCAAATAAATCAGTCAAAGAAAGACAGATACCATATGATTTCACTCACCTGTGGAATTTAAGAACCAGAACAAATGAACAAGGGAAAAAAAAAGAAACAAACAAAAATCCAGGCTCTTAATTATTGAGACCAAACTGATGGTTACTGAGGGGATGTGGATGGGGGGAATGGGTGATATATGTGAAGTGCATTAAGAGTCCACTAATGATGAGCACTAAGTAATGTGTAGAATTCTTGAATCACTATATTGTATACCTGAAACTAATATAAATCCTGTATGTTAATTATACAGGAATTTTAAAAAATTAAAAGAAAAATGTGGATGGACAAAAATGTGCTGAATATTCCCCTTCTCACAAACCTACTGAGAGGATCAATGAAATAGATCTGTGCATAAAAATACACTGTAAATTAGCAAAGTGGATAATAAACTAGTTAAGCAAATATTAGGCATTCATTATGCTTAAGTGTCTATAAAGTCCATTCAGAAGTTCCCTTAGTTCAAAGCATCTTCTGATGGATTTCCCTTGCTTCTTACTGGACTCCTACCAAAGCCTTCCCTGTAATTATGTTACAACTTGGCAACCCCTGGTTACAGTTGTGGGGTCAGAGAAGTTTGTCTCCACTCTCTCAAGCCCTTTGTTAGGTCATTTTTCCTTTTCAGTTTAAGATGGATACAGAACTCAGAACAGAGAACTTTCTGTTAAAATGCTTATAAAGAGATCAGGAGAAATGTGAAGCTCTTTTTTAAAAAGTGCTTCAGCTATGGAAGGATATGCAATTATCCTTTATTTTAAATTCTCTCATTGTGCAGATGAAAATTTCTCCAGCAGCCACAATCAATAGTGCTGCACTGTAATTTAAGATTGTCTCATACCTCCAATCTGATGAGGGTTGGGAACAGATTTGCTTTATTTTGTTTGCTTATATCACTTATCTGGTAGATTTCCATATTTTCTTTGTATTGTAATTTGTATTGTTTTAGATTCTCTTGTGGTTTTTACAGATTATTAATATTACTGATGTAAGCAGTTTTCTGCTTGTAAGCAGTTTCTAATTTTCCCTTATATATAATTTATCTCAGTGCTCTCAGAGGCTTACACAATATGCAGACTCAAATTAAGCAGTGGTTCAAATTTAAGTAAAACCAGATACAATTTTAGATATTAAATCTATAGACAAAGTGTATTTAAGTTCTGCTTCTTTCATGTAATCTATGAATAGCTTATTCAAAAACTCTTCTAGGAACATGAGTGTTTACCAATCTCAAATACATGATAGATATACTTAAAAAACATGAAAATTATTGGTTCACATCTCTCCATTTCCTTATCTGTTATTCTGATCCTTTAAACCTGCATAAATTGGGCTTCAGAGTGCTTTGAAGGAAAGACAAGTTTTGAAAAGTCAGCTTCTTGGGCCAGGGCCCATGTCTTTGTATTAAGTACATTCCAGGTACATAAGCTGTTCAGTAAATTCTTGATGATATTAAGTAAATAGAAAAAAATGGGAAAATAGTTTGGCAATTGAGGGTGGGATAGCATATCATAAATAAAAGTAATTCATAGGTCTGAAAGTAAATCTTAAAAAGCAGAGATGTATGAGCCATGGGAAGAGATTCAAAATAGAACTTAGAATGCATCAAAGTTCAGATTATTTAATCAATATTCCATTCTATAGGAAAATTGGGATCTGGAATATACGCTCAGCAAATCTAGTTGGGTCCGCACATTGGTAGAGGCAGAATCCAGTGTTCCCTAGCAGAGCCAGAAGACCTCTCTTTTAGAGAAACTGGGAACATCTTGAGAGAAAGTAGTAGTCAGGGGACCCTAACTACAAAGAGAGTAGGTGATTGAGAAGGCAGTACTGTCATGGAAATAAATAATGCAGAGCAGGGAGAAACATGATGGCAAATTATATGTGTCAGAGTGAAGGGTGGAGACTGACATTGTAGCTTCTCTTCTGTACTTTCTACTTAGACATTTAAAAGGTCAAAGGCATCTGTATAATAGGATGTATTCTGATGGTCAAGATGGGAAAGCTATCCTGTAGGGAAACACTACCAGAAGAGGGTGAAGAGAACCAAGACTACCAGCAGAATACAAATCATGGAACAGAAGTTTGGCCTTAGGACAGACACAGATAGGATAAGGCATGTAAAACCTATTCAATAAAGATGTCCTAAGCTTTCCAAGACTTTTCAGCCATATTGGAAGCAAATAGTTTAATATTAGATAAAACCCCACTTTAAAGAGAGTTCCCACAGTACATGACATACCTTTGGACCAGTGAGAATACTCTTGTTTTCACTGAGAAGGTAATATTTCTATACTCTAAAATGCTCAGAGAGATGAAGGACTGGACCATGTACAGAGAAGAGTATGTCAATCTTTAAAATAAGTCCTAGCAATTTACAGTTACCAAAAAGCCATTATTACTAGCATATTCAAGACCAAAGAGCAGGGCATAGCCAGTCAAAAAGCAAATTGGAGAGAAAGCAAATGGGAGCCTTTTAATCTACCTAGAAGTTGACAACATTGCAAATATGGCATCAGAGATAACATTTACATAACTAGAGCACTAGAGAAATAATCTAATTTACAGTAGGGACATGTCTTGTGATTTCTAGTTTCTAGAACTACTCATTTCCTCACAGGTATCAAGGTCTGCTTTGCAGCAACAACCACAACCCATTCTTTTAGTGATTGCTCTTCTGATAATTTATTCAAATGAAATACTATTTGTGTGGAAATATATGGATTATATTCTGCTGTAGCTATCTACCACTTATCTGAACAGATCAAGAAATGGACAGCATTGCTAATATTTGATTATTGATACTGTGTTTTCTTTGCCATACTTCTAACAACTATGTATTTTAAAAGCATCGTTTGCTGTAAGCATTCCAAATATTATTGTTTGAAGAAATGGCTGAGTTTCTTTAGCACCAGAAATATATATTTGAGCATAAACTACTTAACATCAGAAAAAATATCTTTATGATGTAACCAAATCTCATTTTTGTTAAAATGGAAGATATTTTGATTAGTACAAGGTACAATTACTTCACTTACTAGGCATCTGATAAGGTCAGCTTATGCTTTTAAATGCAAAGGAAATGAAAAGCGTAACAGACATTAAAAGTCTAATGATATGTCATTACACAATCTACCCTGCAATGAATGAAAAATGCATTCATCAGTGGAACGTTGTACTGAATGCAATAAAATGAAGTTACTTTCTTGAATCTTCTTCATGCGATTGCAATCATTCTCTGAAGAAACCTCAAAAGAAGTGATTCATGTAAATCTGAGCTTTTAGGAGTAATTTATATTTGTCTATGCTAACACAGTCAGAAATATCTAACTTACATTTGCTATATTAAAAGGCCACAGACAATACAACTTACTGATTTGTGTAATGAAAAGTGCCCAGAAAGTACAGTGGTAATGATAGTTACAATCAAATTCCAGAAGAAAAGGAAAACTTGACAAGTATTCAGATGATATTAGTATTTCATTTCAAATATTCTTTTCTGGAAAACAGGCATGTTTGAGCATAATCATGTTTTTAATCTTTCTGTGCCTTTATGTGCAAGATACCTACAGATTCTGATTAAACTGAAAAAAGCCCCTTCTGTTGAATGCACAATCATCTTAAATGTAAAAAGCATTTAGGAATGAGACCAAATGTGGTATAAAATAACAATATTTTCAAAGCAGAGAATATTTCATAGGTTTCGATCAAGCTATGGGCTTTTCTTTGCTGACTGAAAGTAATTACGGTGGTAAGGATTGATTGATTGATCCAGTAACACTGACTGAGTTCACTGGGTGGGACTGGTGACCCAGAGATACTTGAATAAGGTGGATCTAAAGAAATTAAGGAGCTCATAATCCAATGAAGATTATATCATGTGAAAATTTATAATACACCTTAAATATACGAAAAGTTGAAGTTGATAATTTTTATTAAAAATATTAATATAGTTGATAAGTTTTATTTAAAAAATATTAATATGTTACTTATTTTGTAGACAGAGTCTGCACTCTGTGTCTAGATATTAACACATTAACTGGAGTAGATATGTACAGACTCAGATACATTTGTTGTCTTTCCCAAAGATTTGGTACACATTTAGATTATTCCCTAAAGTATACAAAACTATATTTATAAGATTTATAAGATATGTGGGTAGAAAATGAAAGCATATATTAGTGTGTCTTTAAATATATATAAAAGAACCAAAAAGCCAATAGAATTAATACAACAGTGCAGGTAGGGGGTGAAATGCTAGATAAATATGCTAGCATTAGCAGCATTAATTACAATAAGCAAACAGAAAAATAACTGAAAAAATATTCCACATACAATAGCACAAAAGCTATAAAATTCTAGAATTTTTCTGAGTAGGGAGTAAAATGTGGCTTTACTGTTGAACATAAAACTGAGCAGAGTAAATGTAGACATTTCCTATATTTCTAAATGGGAAGACTAAATGTTACATAGATGTACATTGTTCCTGAATTAAATAATAAACTAAGTGGAAACAGTAATGGGGATTTTATGGAACTTCAAGCTGATTCTAAAGTTCAAACAGAGGAATAAATAAGCAGAATACTAGCACACATCTGAAATATACTACTATATGTTAAAACATGCTAGATAGAAGATATCAGTGTAGGAATAAAAAAATAAATGAGAGGACCATAATACATATTAATATATGATAAATGAGGCACTTAAAATTATCAAGGAAATGATGACTACTGATAACCAGTTGACATTCAATAAAAAATAGAAACTCGCCTCACAATAAACTCAAAAATAAATTCCAAATAGATTAATAGCATAATATACTTTTAAGACTATTTAAGAACAAAAAAGAAATACAAGGGAATGTTTTTATAATCTTGTAATAGGACAGGCTTCCTAAGTGAAACACAGACTTAGGATCCACAGAAGACAACTAACATTTTAAATTTTGGGGGGTGGGGTAAAGTAAGCTCTAGGCCTAATGTGGGGTTCGAACCCATGACCCTGAGATCAAGAGTTGCATGCTTTCTTGACTGAGCCAGCCAGGTGCTCCTTTTATGAAAAAATTTTTTTTGAAAACTGACATATTTGACTACATAAATTAAAATACCTGTATGGCAAATGAAACCATAATATAAAGAACATTAAAAGATAAAAAAAATAGATTGGAAGATCAATCTATTATCTATCTGTATCTATATATCTCTCTATATATAGACACATATATCTTAAATATGTATAAATATAAAATATATAAATAAAACCAAGGAATAATATCCATAGGTATAAGTAAGAATTTCTACAAAATCACGTTGAAGAGTAGTATAAGCTTCCAATAAAAGGAAAACAGTCTGGGGAGTTTGTATGTGGTTAATAAATGTTATTTAAAAGGTATCATGAATTTTCACTGGGGCCTAAAATGAAAAGTATATCCCAAATGTACATTTTTCCTTTTAAATATTTGAGTATTCTCTTTTCGCCATGTGCTTGCCAGCATGTATCTAACTGAACTTTCCATTTTAGTCATCTATTTTTACACCCTGACAAGTATAAGATATCTGTTTTCCTAAATCTTGATTTATATGTTATTATTCTGGAAATTCTCCTTATTTCAGAAGGGTATTCAAAAATTGAACTTTCATAAGCCTGCTATTATAAAATATCTATTTATAGGTAGGCAACTGGCAGAGTTACCATAGAAACTGAAACAGCAATCAATTCAGAAACCATGAAAGTGTAAGTAAAGATGTGAGTATTATGAATAGAAAGCAATAAAACACAAAATATCTCATAATTATTAGGGAAAAATGAAGAATAGGATATTTTTCAAAAGATGGTAACAGAAGGAAAAACAATCTACAATTATACCTTATCCACAAGTATAAATTTGTGCAACTGTAATGAAGCTAGGCATGCTCTCATTTTAAAAGATACTGTCAAGAAATCAGTTATTTTAAGAAAACTGGATAAATATAAAACTCATGTACTCTGAGAAGCCTGTAACTTCAGGCAAACAACTAGTATTCTCTAAATTTCCAATATTACACCTACTTCAAATGCAATGTTCAAATCATTTTGATTTGGCAGATATCTTGACCTAGACCCACATCTTCTACAACTACCACTGCACAATCTCTGTACACCTTTGGAAGGGTTCAGAAATTGTATTATATGACCATCAAGGTGATAAAAATCCCTTGAGAAATAATTGCATAGTTATTTTCAGCTGACACATTTGGTGCACTAATGCAGTCATTCCTGAACTCATGATTGTGGCTCACTGATAAGATTACAGTAAGAATTATAGCTAATGCTGGTGGGAATGAAATTTAGTTTTCTTTTTATCTGTTAAAAAATATGTTTTAATTTATCAAAGGTAAAATGAAAGCAAATATTCCATTGATAAATGTTTTAGTGAATGGACTTTTCTCATCTGTGGATATCCAGTGCTTTAAAATGAAGTTGTATAAAATGAATGTTAGAAAGTTAAGATCCTTATTCACTAAATTCGTATCAGTTATGCACTAAATTCCAAGGCAACTTACAATTTAACTTCACATAAACCAATGTGAGTAAATGGTTATTTTCCCTAAACAACAAAAACCGGTTAGAACTTACTAAGGAACACAAGATAATTCATATTTCTATGAATATTCATTTAAGGACTTCTCAAAGTTTACGTCAAACCCAGAAACTATATGATTGTTTTCCCATATGTCTATTAAAGAAAAAAGAAAATGATTAGAGTGCAAGAAGTAGATTTTAAATTACACCAGATATCTCCAATGGTCCAGGGTAGGAGGATTATGATTCAATATAGATTTGTTCAGCTTCAGAAAGCAATGCTTTCCATTCCCAAAGGGACATAACTCAAGAAGCCACCATCACTCACAGGGAGTTGTAAGCGTCACTAGCCTGATTCAAAAAGGATTACATAGGGAGACATAGGGATTACATGGTCAGTTATTAACCTCAAAAATGATTCTCTTAATGAAACATTTTGAGGTTTCTCTAATGCAACCTCAAAAATGATTCTCTTAATGAAATCTTCCATTTATTTGAACACCGAAGAGTACATAGTAAGTGTGAGAATGAACAGAATAGTCCAAGCCATTTTAACTAAATGTAAGGAGAAAAAGAACTGTGGTTGGCAATTGTAAGCATAAGAAATCCTGAGAGCAAAGATACTTTGGTGATCACCTTCATGAATCAAACTAAAAACAACGGGAAATATTTCTTCTGTTTTTATTTGAACTTTAATTAAAACAAAGCAGGAACTTTCGGTGAACAAATTCTATGTCTACAACTCAGTGAGTTTTTATCATGTGAACCTTCAAATGTCAATAGCACACACAAATCAAGGAATAGAGCATTGTCATCATTCCACAAATTAGCTTCATGTCTCTTACCAGTCATCCCCACTTCATTTCCCCCATAGCTAAACAGGATTCTGACTTCAACCACTATGTAATAGTTCTGTCTGTTTTTGAAATTTGTATGAATAGAATCATTCTGTATATACTATTTTATTGATGCTACTCCTTTTATTCAATGTTACCTTTATGATATTCATCCAAATTTTACACATATTTGTAGTTTTTTTTTCTACTTATTGTTGTGTAATATCTAATTATGTGGCCGTGTCACCATTTTTGAAATCTGTTCTACTCTTGACAGACATTTAGGTAGGGTTTATTAGTTTTTATTTACAAAGAGTGCTGTTCTGAATGTGATTGTACATGGTTTTTGGTCAGCATATGTAAACATTTTTGTTGGGTATATACTAAGGAAGGAAATTTGGATGAGTCATGGAGTTTATACATATTCAGCTTTAGTCATTACTGCCAAACAGTTCTCCAAAGTAGTTTTACCAATTTAACTTCTCACTAACAGCATGTGAGAGTTCTGGTTGTTCTACATCCTTGCAGCATTTGGAATTTTCTGTCCTTTTCATTTAGCAGTTCTGGTGGGTGTGTAGTGAATTCTCATTGTTTCTAATTAACACTGTCCTAATATGTAATGAAATTGGATTTCTTCATATGTTTGTTAGTGACATGGAACTCCTCATTGTGAAGGACATACCGAAACAGTGATTGCTTCATAAGGAAAACTGTAATTGTATCTACATTCTAATGATTCTACATTTTAGTCAATACTCCTGGTAATGATTATTCATGCTAATATAGGGCAACCATTGCACTAGGCCATATGCACCATCAGGACATGGACTGTGTTTTAGTTATCATTGAATTTCTGGTGTATAGCCCAGTCCCTTGTTTTAGATCATTGGCTTTGGCATATATATATATGAACATTTAAGACTATAAATTTCCTTCTAAGTACTCCATCGGCACTACCTTGGCTACATCCTTATAGTTTCGGTATGTTGTGTTTTAGTTATCATTTAATAAGCAGTATTTTCTAATTTCCCTTGTGATTTCTTCCTTACTCCATCAATTATTTAGGAATAAGTTGATTAAATTTCAGGTATTTGAAGATTTTCTAGATATCTTATTGATTTTTTAATTAAATGCATTTAAGGTATGAAAGCATATGATTTCAAATCCTTTTAAACTTATTGAGACTTGTTTTATGGCACAGCACATCATCTGCTTAGTGAGTGTTTCATGGTGCACTTAAGAAAAACATGTATTCTTCAGTTGTGTGTAAAGTATAAATATCAGGTCAAGTTTTGATAGTGTTAATCAAAATGTCCATGTTTTTAATACTTTTCTCTGCCTGTTCTATCAATTACAAAGAAAAAGATGTTAAAATCACCACCTATGATTGTGGATTTAATTTCTCCTTTTAGTTCTGTAATTTTGGCTTTACATATTTTGAACCTCTGTTAATAGGTACGTTTACATTTAGGACAATTTTATGTTCCTGATTCATTGATCCCTGGGCTGGTTAATCCAGTTGGGCTGATAGCAGTATCTTTAGTTCTTTTCTCTTTGAGCCAGTCAAATTCTCTGAAATGAATTTTTCTACCATTGACTTGGAGATTATTAGCCTACCTGTCATCATTCTGAGATCCCAATGGGCAAAAAGATTGGGTTTTAAAAATTCAGTATGTTACTGATAGACTTCCGCTGACTTTAAAGTTTTAGTATGGATTTCTGCCCCACTCTGTGGTGTATGTTTCCAGGGGACAGACTTCTTACCGTCTCAAATAAATCTCGGTCTCACCATTTCAAGGACGTATCTTCAGTTTTCTGCAGAAGTAGGGAACAGAAAGTGAGGAAGAATATCTGGAGGCTTTTGTGACTCAAACAGCCTCTTGTTTTTAACCTCATCCTTATTTCCATTTTAAAGGTAACTGGTGCTGCAAATACAGAATTGTGGGACAGGGTGGTGAAGAATAAGTCAGGTAGCTTCTAAGTTTGCAAAATTTTGTTGCAGAGCTAATAGTTGTATGTGAAGGAATTAGTTGTCAAAACTATGCAAATTAAGGAGTGCCTGGGTGGCTCAGCTGGTAGCTGGTCTCTTGGTTTCAGCTTAGGTCATGATCTCACAGTTTGTCGAGCTCTGTGCTGACAGAACCTGTTTGGGATCTCTCTCTCTCTCTCTCTCTCTCTCTCTCTCTCTCTCTCTCTCTCTCCCCCTGCCTCTCTCCCTCCCTCCCTTTTCTTTCTCCCCCTACACCACTCATGCTGTCTCTGTCGCTCTCAACATAAATAAATAAACTTAAACATTTTTTTTTAAAAAGAGACTATTGGGGTCTACAGCTGTGTTATTACTGACATTCTAACATTATAGATTCATTCTTCCTTTGAGAATTCATTTAATTACTTAAGTTATAGAAATGTTTCTTCTCATTTCCAAAAGATTTGAATCAACACATTAATTTGGGGGGATTATCAATTTCCCTTTTGAATGCAGATCACCCTGGGAAATACAACGCATTGAAATTTCCATCAGTCACTTATATCATATTGCAAAATTATTATATCAGACCTTTCTGGCAAACCTATGAGAAACCTGCCCATTAGGAATGGGAATGCTGACAGGTGAATACAAAAAGGAAGAGTGGTTCTTCATTGGAGCTCTGGAAGCTCTCAGGGTGGGGACCTAGAGCTGTGGGGGCCAAAGAAGTGCTAGAGCGAGGTCATGGGTAAAGGACGAGAAGTGACAGAACACAGAGTTCTATGACAAAATGTGTGTGGAGAGAGAGGAAATAAGAATTCAAAGATAATAGATTTCTAGAACTTATCTGTTGTTACTATTTTAATACTTAAACCCCTTTTTAAAAGCTATAAACAGAAGTCTTAGGTTTACATGATAATTATGGATTTTCTAAAATGGAAATTTTCCTCCAATTCCTTAAAATATAGGGCAGAACAAAACTGCTTTCTTATATTGATCATGAGAAGTTGTTCATAAATTACCAATTTTTCTTCTCAGTTGAATTATTTCATATCAATTCATCTTGTAAATTTAGAGAAGTTTTATAAGTTACTTATTACTTTATTATTATTTTTTGATTCTTCATGCCTTCTGTCAAGTAGCCAGTGTGTTTTAACAGTTAGATTTACTACAGTTAGTATTTAAGAAAAAGTAATTATTTTGTATTGCCTTAATTTTCTCTTAGGATATTCATGCTTTAGCTGGCTTTTTTCCTCTTATATTCAAATAGTACCAATCCAAACAAAAAATATAGCTAATTTTCTGATTTAAAATATTTTTATTTCAAAGGTCAGAGTGTCCATGTTTATAACACTTATTTTACATATTTTATGTTAAATATAATAATGCAGTGTTGTATATTATAATATGGGGAATATTTTTGGTGGTGGTTGTTTTACTGATAAGGTATGCTCTGGGTTTATTCCCTAAAAAACTTGTCAATAAGGACGTAGGACAGGATTCAGACTTTGGTGAGTCTATTTCACTTCATGGCTAGAGACATCCAGAAGTCCAGTTTGTAAAAAATAAGTCAAAATGCCTCACGAAAAGCAAAGTTGTAAACACTTATTGCTTATGGAAGGTTTTTAGAGATGACTTTGGAGAATGCAATTAAATTAGGGAAATGTGCTGCTTATAACACACTGGTGGTGTGAGTTCAGTTGACCTGGAGGCAAAGCTCTAGCTCTAATAGGCTTTTCTGTTGTGGTACTTGTTCCTATGGAAACTGACCTCTCCTGTACTCTTCTCTCTCTCTTTGTATCACTTAAAAACAGGTTACAGAAGCAATGGCCAGGAAGAAACATGAAATATTCATATAGCCACTACGTAGAAGTTTTGCCTAACATACAGGTGTATGTTTTCTCTCACAGGCAGTGTACATAAACCCACATGTCACCTATTTATATATGTCTAACAGCCTAGAACACAGGAGCTGAAAGAATTTCTCTGACTTGGTAATGAGGCAACTTAATGATGATGCTCCAAAGTCTTTCAAGGCATGTGTGAAGTAGACAGAACAGGGTTAACAGAGCTGAAGGAAGATGGTTGCTTACTGGAAACCTTCTACTTTGGGGACAAAATGAGCGTGTAGGCTCCTGCCCCACTCCTGGAATCTATTGATTAATAAAAATGTTAGAATACATTAAAAGCTCAGTTTAGAGAGAGCAGTCATGACCTAGCTGGTCATGGATTTTGGGAGAGGCCCTTATTTTTTTCTCTAAGGGACATGTAAAGATTTTTAAATAAACTATAGTG
Source organism: Cryptoprocta ferox (assembly GCA_028646485.1). Taxonomy (NCBI): domain Eukaryota; kingdom Metazoa; phylum Chordata; class Mammalia; order Carnivora; family Eupleridae; genus Cryptoprocta; species Cryptoprocta ferox. The sequence goes on from CM053570.1 coordinate 20,807,357, forward strand.
TTTCTTAAAATATAATTAAAAGAATAGAATAAGTAATTTGATTTACCTTTATCTTAAAAGATAAAGTGAACTCATATTAGAACAAGTCTTCTAATCAAATGTGTTATTGAAAAAAATAATATATTTTTTTGCTGCTGATAAGGAATTTTCCAGGCTAAATTCCCATAATGGAATTTTGGTGAATTTAATGCGTTGTTCCACTTCCCTCCAAATATGGATGCCTCCTCCAGCCTGAATTAGTGGACATTTTTGAGCCTGATATTCACCAAGAAGGGGAAAAATTCCAATTTTTTTTGTGGCTCACCATCAAAGACATAGCTGCAATCCCAGAACCCTGGATATTAAAATCAGGTCTGTCAAGAGCTAGTGAACTTGACAAAGTTCTTTAACTTCTTGGAGTTTTTGCCTGTCATTTTTCAAATTGAAACAGTAATACCTAGTTAGTTGGGAGGATTTAATAAAATCATATAGATAATTTTGAGTTTCTTCAGTGCCAAGGCACTGTAGTAAGCACTAGCAATACAATGGTAAATAAAACACAGAGCCTGTCCAATTGGTGAGTATGGCCTATTGCAATGGTTTCCAAATGGTTTCCAGATGTTAGTGAGAATAATCATCACCTGAGGTATTTACTAAAAGGTGGAATTGTTAAATGTAGACCACATTACATTTCTTATGAAATGATCACTGTTTTGTATGAAATTGTTTAAAGCCCTTTCATTCAAGCACAAGTCATTTTAAAAAAATGACTAATTTTGGGGCATCTGGATGGCTCAGTCGCTTAAGTGTCTGATTTTTTATTTTGGCTCAGATCATGATCTCAAGATCACAGGGTTTGTGAGATAAAGCCCCACATCTCGTTCTGAGATGACAGCACTGAACCTGCTTGGGTTCTCCCTCACTTCCTCTCTCTCTCTGCCCCTCCTCCTCTAATGCTCTCTCTCTCTCTTTCTATGTCTCAAATAAACAGACATTAAAAATAGAGAAATGTTTGCTTACTTTCAAAGAAAATTTCTTCAGTAACAGTATGCTTTGGAGACAGGTAAAAATTTTAATTTAAGATGGGAAGATTCAAGACATTTGCTAATATACACTGAATAATATAAGCAAAGCAAAAAAAATAGACAGGAGAGGAAGGATTAATTAGAGAGGCAAGGGAATAAAAGCACCCTTTAATAACATGTCTTATTTCAATAACTGCATTTGGATTGGAAACTTAATTGGAAGGACACATTTTAAGATCTTAGCAGAGAGATCTCTACTACATTTTTTTCTCAGTATTTTTCTCCCTTGATCTGGATGGTGAATGATCAATGGTAAAAAAAAAAAAAAAAAAAGTATTGAAAATCTAGTCTGGAAGTATATTATAAAATGGTTGCCCACTGATCTTTTTACTTTCTCCACAGTTTTGCCTTTTCCAGAATGTCATATAATTGGAATCATTCAGTGAAGCCTTTCAGACTGACTTCTTTCACTTAGTAATATGCATTTAAGTTTTTTCCATGTCTTTTCATCCTTGATAGTTTTTTTAATTGTAGGAAATTAATTTTTAGCACAAAGTTTTAATGTTTTCACCTCCTATGTTTATCATTTCCTATGGCTACCTGAATACATCTATAAAGATGCATATATATGGTAGTATGGAGACCAAAAGAAAGGAACAGTGATAAGAGCTTTGCCTTTTCTTCATCTTCTTCCTCATTAAATCCGTGTGAAAGGAACAGCATCCTATTAAGCTACCATGCTGCATAATTCTTGATGGTGACAAGCAGAGAAGTCAGCGGTGGGCCACTGTGAGACTAGAAGAAGCACATATCAGTACAACATGCTGAGAAGCAACTGGTGGGTGGAAAACTCAAGATAGGATCTGAGATAGCAATCTGCCTCGCTTTTCAGGAAGGGTGGGGATATTGCTCAAGGTCACAGAATTGGAGTGATCCAGCCAGGATTGCACTCAAGTGTTCTGAATTTCTAAAATCTGTTTCTGGAAGATAAACATGTTGAATATAATTAATACATATTTGCCAACTATGTAAATAAAGGAATTATTTTGGGGTATCAGTAATGCTAGAGATGACTTCATTTGGATTAATTAAGGTCACTAGACATCCTTAGAGATCATGAATAATGCTTTTGAGGTAGAGATGACAGATGCAGACTTTTCTCAGTTGGGCCTCTGCTCAGATTGAGTTGTCTATGCATTCTCCATCTAACAGGTACCATCACTGAAGACTGGGATTCCTTCATCAGGAAACTTCTCTTCACCAATGAAGGGGACTGGATACCATGTCTAACGTTTCCATGTTTCTAGAACTTGAATTTCTGTAAACCATTTGGGGAATTTTAGGAGGGCATCTGATCTGACTTGTGTTTTTAAGAAGTTTACTCTAGCTGCCATGTGAAGAATGGATGGTAGCAAAAATGGAGGCCTCGAGCCCAGAGAGAAGTATCAAGAGTCCATGGTGGTCTAGCCAAAGTTAAAGACAATAAGGATGGGGGAAAGAGGTCATAGGATATATTTTGGAGGAACACCAATAAGACTTAGTTCAGAGGTGAATGGTAAGGAAAAGGAATGGATCAAGTATATAGTTTAGATTTTCTGCTTTTGCAACTGTAGTGGGGGTAGAACTATTATCCTTATTATACAGGCAAGAAAACAAGGGCACACAGTAGTTGGAGCTGGAATCTGAACACGTGGCAGCCTGACCCCAAAGAGTCATTACTCCCTAATTCTGGAAATAATTGTGATACCCTAAGTGGCAGATTAGGTGGGAATAAGAGACGAGTGGATATGCCCAAAATAAGGAAATTACTAAAGTCCCTGGACTCTAATACTCTAATGTCTGATTTTGAATTTGAAAAATAAGTTAGAATGCTGACTACAAAGAGGGCTTTCTTTCTTTCTTTCTTTCTTTCTTTCTTTCTTTCTTTCTTCCTTTCTTTTTTTTAAATGATAGAAGAAGTAAGTATTCTTTATTGGCACTTTCCTGAACTGAGATTTCTGTGGAGGTGGGAGACATTTGAACAAACAACTGTTGCAAAATCATATCTATTGTGAGGAGACAGTTTGTTCCAAGAAATCTGGCTCACACAATGTCAACATTTGAAAAAGATGCTTCAAATAAGAAAAAGGGGTAAAGTATAAATAACATATATTTGGCTTCAGAGTCTTGGAGGCGATTTCTGAGAACTGTAAGATTTCAGAGCACAATCAAGTGGACAACCATTTCTTTCTCTTCCAAAGCCTCTCATACTTTCCTTCATGTGATGAATTCTATTATTTACTCATTTTCATAATTTTTCACTTACAGTAAATGTAACATACTGTAGTTGTTCAATGAATCTTATATTTAACAAGCACCTGTTGTGCTAGGAGCTGCTTATAAAAGCTTACAATTTAGTGCATAGTAAATATTCAATGCCACATCAAATTGATTAATAATGCAAACTGTATGATTAATGAATTTGTTGGTCATACAGAACAAGCATTTAGAAGTTTAATTAATTAATTAATTATTTATTTCAAATGTTATTGAGTTCCAACCCATGTGGTAGGTGATGCGCTAAACATAAGAGAATAAAAAATGAGCAGGAGGTATTCTTCCCTGCCCTCAGTGTCCTTCTTACATCTACAACTAGTGTGATTTTGAGTAAAGCCCTTCTTGTGCATTCTGCATTTCTCATGTGTGAAACATAGCAACCACAGTGATTATACGTAGGATGAGTAATATCTCAAGCCCCTTCCAGCCCTATAATTAGAATAAAGGAAAAATTGAAAATAAAGAAATATTGACATTTAGCCTGAAAGGACAAAGGGGACTTTAAAAAGGGGTGCAAAGATTTTCCAGAGATTTAAAAATAAACCACACACACACTCGCACTCAGGAGCCCACAGCCCTCCCCAAGCCAGGCCTGATGCAGCAGATAGGTTTGTATGGAGAAGCGGTGATATATAAGGCTCTATAAGTCCTATTGTGAAGAGTCTTGAAGCTGGTATGACAGAAACTTATCTTTAGCCCCCAGGAGCCATCCTCATCCTTTTTAATCTAATTAGAGAAGACACAAATTTTTACCTGGGCTGGGACCTCTCAGCCAGAGACGACATCCCCGGCCTGTCTTCCAGCCAAGGAGATCTAGTTTGTACCATTTGGGTAGATTACACATGATGTATGAAACTTTTGTGTCTTCTTCTTAAAGCTGCTTATCTTTTAAATCCTCCTTCCCACCCCACTCCTGCTGGGGAATTATGGCAAATGGAGAAACTATGAAGTTGTGTGTTACAGATGGCAAAACCATGTCTCCATATATGGGCTACTCAGGGAGAAGTAATATTGGGGAAAAGAGGCATATCAACTACCCTTAGTCAAAAATTGATTCAGAGCAATTGGCCCTGACATATTTTTGTTTTTACACTTTATAACATTGATATGTAAAAGATATATGCCTAAGTAAATCTAAAAGAGCTCCTTTAATAAGCATAAAATAAAAATTCTAAGTGACGAAGGAAAATTATGACATAGTTTACCAACTATTGTTAGTCAACACTCTTCTAAACAATTATGAATATAATCAGTTTTGATTCATTCTTATTTCTTCAGATGTTTTCTTATAAGCCAAGTTATTATCCATTCATACTGTCTGAAGTAAAAAATCAAAATGTTCCAATTTTGATGAAGAAATCTAATCTTTATTTCTATGATGTTAGCACAATATACTCACACAATAGCTTTAATCTGTACTTAACAAAATACATTATAGCACTTTACAAACTTTATCAGTTTGGAAAACATTGCATAACATTTTATTAAACACAATACTTTATATATATTATATATTTTTTCATAATTTTATTTACTTTAAAAAGATAATTACTCTCTTTATTCAATACTTGGTTTTATCAGTAAAGCACAGCCTAACAAAGGAAGAAGTGCTCTCATTAGCAAATCAGATAAATAGAACACTAAGAAGAGATACCACCTGTTAGTCTCATTTATTTTAAATTAAGGTACCAGTGGAATGTAAACAAATATTTTTTTGTAATTTTTTTTACAAAAGATGTATTATCAAATATACATGCAGAGGTCTGAGTTCTAGCGACTATCATATTTCCTTAACAATGTGGTACAATTTGTTCAGTCATTAAAAACTGTAGCCTTTGGCACTTTGAGTAGAAAAAGAATATATCAATATTTATGTAAAGGAAAAAAAACCTTCAATGACTAGAGTACTTTTAAAATCTTTTGTTAAGAAATAGGAAAGATTAGGAAATATCATACTGCACCTTAAATGCTGCAGCTTTATTATTTTTTTTCTTCAGAGTACTAAAACCAGTCCACCTTTCTCTCTATGAAATGGCAAAAGCCAGTAGGAGTGCCGTGATGGTGGCGGTGGTGAGAAGTGGGGAAGGCAAAGTTTTACTCCCACTCCCCTCTCTGAGAAGGAAATTGCCAGAAGGGATATAGTTGAATCATATTTTATTGCCAGAGTTTTCAATTCTGCTGGTTTCAGCTAAATCCCTAATGCTCTTAGGAGGTTGATTAACTCTAGAAGCTTTGCCCTTTTCCTGTAGAAGTTGATAATGATGTGATAGTCTTCATCTCTTAACAACCCCTTCTGTTCTCATTGAAAACAGATCAGATCAACCAGCTTTATTGTTACCTTTTATCCCCTTGGCAATCATCAAGTGTATATTAGAATTCTTAAGAAATGGTGTAAAAAAGATTTGATACTAAATTCCAAGAACCAAATATTTCTCCACGCTTAAATTTTTAAGTTGGAAAACACCTCCAAATGTTTTGGTTTTATCTTCTTCTTATTGATAATATTTGTTTTCCTCTGATTTAGGCTGAAGGCTTTATTCAGGATAGGTAGCAAAACTGTTGTTTGCATATTAAGCACAAAACCTGTGTCTATTCAGATATTTTGAAGAAATGTATTCTTAATTTATATTGTGAGATACTTTCACTTATCAATTTGCATTTTCTTTCAGATTCTGCTTATTGACGTCCAATTAACAAAAATATCTCAGGGAAGAAGGTAAAACCCAGCTACTGTTGCTCTAATTTACTGGTTTTTAGAATATAAAAAATTACTAATCTGGAACAAAATGAAGTTTTGGATTACTAATTAAGATAGCAACCTAAGCCAGCCGGTTGGAGACATTCAAGGGTAGACTCAACCGACACTGCTGGCAATGTAATTCACAATGTCAAGTGTTGGTTCAGATTTCTTATTTATAAATTCACAGCAGTATATTTTGCTCAAGGAATGTCAACTGTTATTCTTGCTTTAAAAATAGAAAAACATATCTATGATATCAAAAAAATAATAAATAAAGGAGGAGCCATAAAATGCAAAATGTGATCACAACAATTTCAAAAAACTCTAAAACAATGTATTTCTTAAATTATGCAAGTTGACTCACTAAAAAACAGAATCATTAGTAGTACCTACACTTAAATAAAAAGTAAGCAGCAAAAAAACCCCACAACTATGTAGAAAAGTACTAGTTAATCCCTTTCACTGAAAATATTCCTACACATTTTTTGTTGTTGAAGAAAGCAGAAAAATGAGGAAATGCACAAAACCTTTTCATTTTTTGACGGTGACAGAGCCACTACAGAGAAGCTGTGGGGTGTCCTATTCTAACACAAAGCAGCCAGCATCTTCTTAATACAGTAGCATTTCTTTGACAAGGAATTGCACACCACTATTTCACAGCTAAATAGAATTTGAGAGTTTACATGGTATGTGTACTATAACAATCAGCACCACCCTTACTGGGCTGTAGGCGCAGATTCTGCAAAATGAATATATAATACTGCATGGCCTCTGCTGTAGGGAAACGTGTTCTGGATTCCCACAGCTAATTATAAAGAAAAATCCCTAAAGTTGGCACATTCAGGAAGTAAAATAGTATACACTGAAGGAAACCACTTTTTCTGATACTGCCTACTGCAAACCTTTTGAGTTTGAAGATAGGTCTTAAGATTCTTCACATTATCATATTAATTAGGTTCTTGCATTGTGCTTTTCCCTCCCTTTGATGTGAAATCTACAAGCTTGCGTGTGGTAGTTCTCAAGTCATTGAGTTCCGGGCTGATGGTAAAATGACCCAGTTTGATGAGAAGGCTTCCCAATCCGCTGAAACAGAGCACAGGGAGAATCAACACATGGTCTTTTGGCGGGGCGGGGTGGGGGGGGGGGGGTCGCTCAAGAGATTGAATCCCACCACTCAATCCTTGTAAGCCCGTGTTGGGGAGGTTCCCTTGTAGAAGATATTTCTAGTGTTTTCGGGGCTGTTACTTCTTTCAGGGATTAAGATGATGTTGCCCTTTCTCCGCAGGGTAGAGTCGCGGGAGGAAGAAACAGACAACGTCTCTGAACCAATTTCGCTGCCCTCTACGGGGGTGACGCGGATAGTGGTGATTCCATGGTGGTGATGCTCATTGTTATCTATGTTGCTTCTCTTGCGGTCTCCGGAACCAAAACTGTCTTTCAGGGACTCACAGCTTTCTGAGTCCCTGTTGAGATCATTGAGCTCATAAGTTTGGCGAAGGCTGCCCTTTTCAGGGGCTTTCCATTTCCAGGAGCCACTACCTTCGCCTTCGGTGGATGGGATCTGTATGATGGGCCTGTTGTTCTCCGGGTGAGCCTCAACTCTTACGATCCCACTGGGTTCATGGTCTGTCAAGGTTTTGTAGCGGATGGAGCCAGTGCAGGAAACAGTGCTGCCTTCGGTGTTCTTGGGGCTGCTTTGGAGGACACCCTGCTGCTTGGACATTGCTATTACTTGCATTATTCGGGGCTGGCTGTTGCTTCTATTACAGGCCACAGTCTTCTCTGCAGCTTTCAACCACTTGGCCCGAGCAGAGCTGCTTTTGGGAGAGGTGCTTATGTTTTCCTGCGTCTCCTCGGGGATGTGCACTAACTGCGAGGATCCCGGGCGGGACTGGATGGACACTCGTGGTCCTCCAGGCATGCTATTGTTACACCCGGGGACAGTGCCAGGCTGGATCTTGAGGTACTGATTGCTGGGAGGGTGGTGGTCTCCATTCACACCTACTCGGGAGGGCTCTGAGCTTGACCTCATTTCTATGGATCTGGGTGGTGACTGGCCAGGCTCAGTCTCTATAACTTGCAGGGACAACTTCCGGCTTTCATTCTTATTCTTCCACTGGGTGAGAAGCTGCTTTGACCTAGCAGAATCCATAGAGGCATGAATGGTGGCATTTCTTCTGACAGGGTCTTCTACGGATGGGGTGTTAGCTCTAGGCAGTGTATTGCTAAAGGTAACCATGTTCTCCTTCCCCATGGGACTCCGTGGAGTGATGATCTCTACATCAGCATTTGCCCTTTTGAGGTTTGTCAGGGAGGTGGCATCTCTGTGGTTTCGGTTGAGGATGCCTTCTGTGTGAGCAATTCCATCACTGCTGCTACCATTTTTAGCAGATAATACTCGGCTGGGGTCTTGGTTGAGGTCTGTCAGAGATCTGAGGGCTTCTCTGTGCTGAAACATACTCTCTTCACTAGGGAGAAAATTCCCCACAGCATACAGGCCCTGGCATTGGAGAGAAACAAGAACATCATGCACTAGAAGACATGGTTACTAAGAATTCATCTTAGAGGACCCACTGACACATATAAACAAGGTATGTGCTCTCTATACACCATTGGCTAACACAAATAATAAAAAACCAAAACTACAATTACTCAGGAAATAATTTGTAAGTTATATCATAAATCACTAAACTTAACTCTTTGGAAATAAGGAGTCCATTATTTTTTAATAGTTGGATTTCCTCTCCTTTCTCCATCCCACTGGATGTTTTTGTGAATCTTATCTACCTTCTGTATGTTTTGAGGGGGAAAAAAAGACAACGATGAGAGAAATAGGAGATTCTTTTCAAAGCAATTCATTTTTCTGGATTTAAGAACCTCTGGTTGAGTGACACCTTGAATAGCTTAACTGATTTATTTTACCTTCCATTTTCAATCACACCTTATGATGGAAAGCAGGAGAGGTGTGAAACATATATAACAACAAATCATTCATCAAACATGCTATCAGGTTTTGCAGTGAGGTCAGAGACAAATGTTGTTATGACTCAGATCAAGCACAGCCCTGTGTGTTCAGTATTGTACAGAATATTCTCAGAAGACAGGGCAGAAATTGTCACTAGTTTGGAGCACTCACATTCTTTCCTTTAACTTAGTCTTAAGTTTGGAAGTGTATATTTGATCAATTCAGTGCTAGTACATTTGGGTTAATTTTTATTTAATCTTGTTTTCATACTTAACCTACCAATTTTTTGTTATTTTAGATTTGGGAGATACAAATTTGGATAAAGAAAAAATTCAGATTCAGAATTTTTACTTTTTTTATACATAGAAGACCAAATCCCTGTTGGATTTTCAATTTCCGAGATGCTTAGTTTGGAGATAAGAGCAAGCAACAGATACCTATTTGGGTGTTAATTTCCATAAATGGTAGCCACTGTCTACTTTTCAAATCAAACCAAAAGAATCCTGTGGATTTAACATTTTATAGAATACTTAACAATTTAAAAAAGCATTGTTTCAGAATTGATGGATTTCCAACCTCAGGGCATAGTGTGCAAACAGAAATTAAATAAAGTCAAGCTTCTGCCTCTCCAACCATTTTAATTCCTGGTTTAAATTTTCTTCTAAATAATAGCTATCTATGCTCTCACTGCCAGAGTTCCCAAGATGAGCAGTCCCTACCTAATGTTCTATTAATAATTGTAGTAATTAATTATAATAATTGTTGTAAGTTTAGGAAAATCATCCACTAGACTTTAACCTCTGGCCATATTGTTCAACATTCAGTGCCCAGCACTGTGCTTAATAAATATAGTTGCTTCATTCTTGTTATGACATGAAGTAGGTAGTTATTATTCTCATTTCATAGGTGAAGAAACAGGCTTCTTAGAGACTATGTAACTTGGCTAAATGTCAAGGATATTTGAGATTCAAGCCCAAATTCTTCAGACTATGGAGCCCATGCTAATTCCAGGACACATGAAATCTCACACATGTGAAGGTGATTCATGAACTACGGAGATGCAGTTCTCAGTCTTCTTTGCTTATTTTGTAACACACATCACCAGTCAACACTTGCATGAGAAACCCAAGCTTATGCCCAATTCCTGGAATACTAACTTTATTTGGATTACTTTCTTCGCCATGGAAGAAAGCACATGAGAAAGCGTGAGATTTGACGTAACAATCCTGACCCATGTTAGTTTATAAAAATGAAAAATAAATCATTGCTTGCTTCAGCACTTTTACTATTTTTTGTAATCACTTTCTTGTAACACCTTCCACACATGCATCAAGATGACATGATTGAACTGCTGCTATAGAGGATTTTCATTCTCTGCCAGCCTCTCAGTTTCCTTGGTTATTTTTTTAAATTTTTTTTGACATTAATTTATTTTTGAGAGACAGAGCATGAGCAGGGGAGGGACAGAGAGAGAGGGAGACACAGAATCTGAAGCAGGATCCAAGCTCTGAGCTAGCAGTCAGCACAGAGCCTGATGCAGGGCTTGAACCTATGAACGGTGAGATCATGACCTGAGCCGAAGTCGGACACTCAACCAACTGAGCCTCCCAGGCGCTCCTCAGTTTCCTTGGTTATTGCCTCTTCCTCTCCAAGCCGCTTGCATGTTGGTGTTGCCTGGCTTCCTTTTATTCTTATGACCTGGCAATTTTATATACCCCCATAACCATCATGGTGCTTCCTCCAATGATGTCCATGACTTCCAAGTCTATTTCTCCACTACTGATTGCTCTTTTGAGCTCCAGACCCAACTCTTCAACTGCCTATCCATCCTTAAATTGAAGTGCTCCACCAACCTGCTCCCTCCATTGTTTGCCTGGCCTGCTAATGAAGTCGCCAACTGCCCGTTCTTCCAAGCTAGACACTGGCCATTGTCTCTCATACTTCCTGTTCCCTCACCTTCCATTTATACTTGCTCTTTCATGTGTCCATCTTTTTGCATGTGTAGTTTCTTCTGCTTAGAAGTCCTTCTTCCTTTCCTTACAGTAAAAAAAATGTCTTATTTCTTAAAAACCACATCACTTCTATGAAGAAGTCCCTAACTTCCTTCTTCAGTCTGCTATTTCCAAAGCATTTCGTTCACACCCTATTATATCATTTAACATATTGTAATCATCTGTATTTTTATTGGTCTTTACACTGAAAACTTCTTTTTTTTTTAATGTTTATTTTTAAGAGACAGAGACAGAGCATGAGGTGCGGGGAGGGGGGGGCAGGCAGAGAGAGAGAGAGGAAGACACAGAATCCGAAGCAGGCTCTAGGCTCTGAGCTGTCAGCACAGAGCCGGATGCAGGGCTCAAACTCACGAACTGTGAGTCCACGACCTGAGCCAAAGTCGGACACTTAACCGACTGAGCCTCCCAGGCACCCCAGCACTGAAAACTTCTTAAGATTATATCTTATTTCTCACTCTTCTGATGCTCAGTATAGTACCTAGCACAGATCAGATATTGAATAAATGTAAAATGAATGAGTGAGGGAATGAATGCATGAAATGGCCAATCTCAGTTTCCTTATGCTGAGAATATTTCCTTTGAAGGAAGATCAGGCTTGAAAATAGAAAACTGCTAAAAAATTCAGTATTAGTTGGTGCTGATATATCCAGGTGCTACATTTGTGTTGTTGGGCAAGTTATATAAACTTCCACTAAACCTTCACTGTCATGAACCTTACTTTCACTAATATTTACTTTCCTTTCCTCATCTATAAAATTATACTAGCAAAAATAATCCTTGGTTCTTTTTAGGGTGTGTGTGTATGAAGATAAAATGCAATAATCCTAAAATTAGAGTTTCTGGTCCATGGTAAAAGTTTAAAAAATTTTTTTGCTAGAAGTAGGATATGGGGCACCTGGGTGGCTCAATTGGTTAAGTGTCTGACTTCGGCTCAGGTCATGATCTCATGGTTCATGGGTTTGAGCCCCGCATCGGACTCTGTGCTGACAGCTCAGAGCCTGGAGCCTGTCTTCGGATTCTGTGTCTCCCTGTCTCTCTCTGCCCCTCCCCTGCTCACGCCCTGTCTCTGTGTCTCAAAAACGAATAAATGTTAAAAAAAATTAAAAATTAAAGTAGGATATGTGTTTTCGCTTAGAATGGAGATGCACCCAGACGTTTTCTCATGAATATGAACTATGTTGCAAGTAAATTATTACAGTACAAAATATTCGATGCAAGTTTTCCATTTAAACTTGGTTTATCAAATAAGAATAATAAATTATTTACCAAGTACAGAGCAATTCCTCCTCCTATTAAAAAGCCACAATAGACATCAACTGGGTGGTTCTTATACTGAGTTATCCGTGTTAGCCCACAGATGATCCCACAGATGATAAACGTGAAGACCAAGAGAGGTTTCAGAAGCTTAGAGGAATCCGTTAATGTGGAATTGAAGTACATCTTAAAAATGAAAGAGATATGTTATGTTAGAAAGGTCATTTTACTATTAAATTATAATCAAATAAAAAGTTAAACTTGAAGCCTAACTGGTACACTTGACATCAATTTTACTGTTCTATACCTGTTATGGTTATGTTCTATACCTTAAAAAAAGGAAATACATAGCAAATTCATCAAGTAAAATACAGATCTCATTTAATTACATGGAAATTTGAAAAATAAATTGAAGCTGTAGAGTTAGTCAGACAACTGTTTAGTTTCCATGTTACTTGTCACATAATTTCAATCTATTTTTCTCACATAAGACCTGATAGATTATTGTATTAATCAGATACAGTGATGATTCATTATTTATAGTTTGTCAAATTTACACTGACTTTGAACTGTTACATAAATACTGAAAGTAAAGCATGTATGTGTGTGTGTATTGTGCTTAGCACAATTCTTTCAGTTTCAGAATTTATAACATTCATGTAGTTCATAATACCCTGCCATGAGGTATAATATTACATTGAAGGAATAGTGGGCTGAATAAATATTATGACTGTGTAGAAAAATTCTTTTACTGTAATATTGTTCCCAGTATGACCCAGTTTCTGCTCTCGATGCAATTGTCTTGCAGGACTGCTGTGCTAAAGTTTACTGTTCTGTTATTACATGGCTGTATAACTTAATTAGTCTCTTGGAGACAGCACTCATTTCTCTAATTTTCTCTAGGACACAAATTGATAAAAAAGAGCCAGTGACTTACCGAAACGTACACAGCAGCAAAGGCAGCGAGGGTCGCATGTTGAGAAGGGAATGATTTTCTGCCAAAGGAAGACAGTCAAATTGTGTCTTCTATTTCACACCTACTGCAAACAACCATCTCAAGAACACTGGGTGGTTAAAACATTCAATTTAAAAGCCTCAAGGCAATAAGTGATAACCTTAATTTCTGTTTAGTTTTCTGGAGAAAGATCTGAGTGATAAACACTGCTAATCACCATTAGAATTAAAGAATAATAGTAATACGCTTTCCAATATCAAGTGCCAGATTTGGAGACGATCACTTTGTTACACCATTGGAATGATGGTCGAGAGTAGAAATGAGTTGAAAAACATTATTATTGTTCTTTGGTATTAGAATTATGTCAGTTTAAAGTAAAGGTCCATAAAACCTAGATCTTTAAAACTTTTAAACTTTTTCCATGCTTCTAAATATATGGTTTCATTTACATAAAGCTTTAAAAGGCAAAATTATTTTCTCACAGCAATGAGTCTAAATGCATTTTTTACACTCTAGAAAACACAAGAAGTCCAACTTTAACAAAATGTTTCCCTTATATTCCACTTTAAAGTAATTATCATCTCAAGAATTGCTGAGCATCTAGTTAAATTTAAGAAGCACAGTGAGAGAGGTGGAACTCAGGATATGAGAGAGACACTGAAAAGGACAGGTGAAGTAAAAGTAGACATTTCTTTTAATGGATAAAAAAATTTTAAGATACAATTCCATGATATTAATGTCCTCCTAATTATTTGGTACCCAATAAAAAGGATTACCATTTAACAAAGACAAGATATGTAAAAAAGGATTGAGAAAGAATTGAAGACACAGGTCTTCAATGCAGCTTCAAAATTATTGAATGGACCATGAGATCTTGAATGTGTATAATTACATAATATCAAGCTGTGTTTCTTCAAGAGTACTTATTAGCTTATTTTTTACTCTTAAATTGATCTTGGGAACTCAATGAATGACATGCAATTCTTAGAACAATCACTTATTACCCTTCTGCAACTTATTTCTTTTGAACTTCCAAAACATTATGCCTTGCCAAAAAGCTTAATTTTTACTTTATTCACTGAAAAAAAAAACTTAATGCATTGGTATTTTCTTGAGTTTTCCTGTCTTTTATTTTCTAAAATGCAAGGTTAGAAGCTATACTAATCTTTTGGGTTTAATTCAAAGAAGATGTATGTATAAAACTCTACCAAAATGAAAATTCACATTATTTTTAAAAACTAAAACATATAATGGAGATGTAAATATAGACATTTAGTCTTCCACATAAGTCAGTACAGGACACATATTGACTGTAAGTCATGATGAACTATAATATCCTAAAATAAACCAACTGTGATAACCTAAAACCATAATGAGTAAAGGGTAGATCACAAAATGTGAGTAGAATTTGGTGATATGAAGATTAGAGGCAGCAGTGTGAGGCTGAAATTTGGAGACAGATGGAGGATTTGGAATGGGCCACCATGGGTTTTCTATGGTGTAACCACTAAAGAAATCACTGAATTGAAAAGAAAAATAAAGGCAAACTCATTATGACTGAAAAATGTGTGCCTAAAATGATACTCCACGCTATTAATGAACAATGAAAACACTGACATGGAGAGTTTTTAAGTCTCAATTTCTAACCTGCCACTGTTGATCACTGTAAGGTCAGATCCTGAGCAAATATCTTCTACAATGTAGGAATTTTCTTTGCAAGACACATTCAGAGAGGTGTAGTTTGGCTTGCACACCGTCAGAAAGTATGGCGCCTGATAGCCTGTGGAGAGCTGTATGATATCTGTAATGAGAGCTGTAGAGCACAGTCCAAACACATGAACGCCTATAAGCAGAGGGAAAGAAATTGTTACCAAGTTAGTGCCTAATGCTGATATTGTGCCATCGTCAACCATGTTTATTGCACATTAGCATGGCAACTTTCAAATCTGCTGTGATCATTTTCTCTGAGATAATTTGGAGAAAACAGTATAGAAAATTCCCAACCCTTTACACCAGATACATGCTGCTTAAATAAGGCCAATGAGGGTCTCCAAGGTAGTCATTTGATATATTTTTGCCATTTGGATTACATAGGACCTATTCTTAATATTATTGCCATTGATCTCTTGTAAGACATCAGGACATATTAGGGTGGCCAACTATGTGATTTGAGAAGGATTAAATACAGGGAATGAAGCAAAATTCTAAATAATTTAAAAGTGCTTAACGTGTTTCAGCTTCCAAGGCTCGCTCTCTCCAGTAGTCCCTAAACCCTACAGAACCGGTTCCAACTCCCTACAAGCAGTAGTCATACCAGGAATGCTAATAAAAACAGAGAAGAGGGCAGGTGGGCCCTGTCACAGAAACAATCATCTCTTGGGTACAGGGCTATGTGAGCCTTCCTGTGTGTTTGGAATACAGAGATGATGTTCTTCTAGCTCCCATCCAAATCCTATCTTTCTTTTGTGTCCTGTGGCCAGTCTAAACTCACAGATTCTGATGCAGGCTTGTCCACTCAAACTCCATTCCTGCTGCAAGTCCCTTGACTGGGAGTCTAGCTCTGTTCGTATGCACATGATCTGAACTCACCTGCTTCCTCTATATGACACCCTGGATTCACTCTGAATTGACAGCCTGGATTCTGATTCATGATTTTTCTCATAGAAATCCTTGTAAGAGGCAGCTGGGCAATTTATCAGTAGACTCCTCCAGACCATGGTCGTTGGCCTGCATGTTACCTTGTTTTCCACAAACAAGGTGATTATCCCCACCTAGCAACTACTCTCCGAATTCCTTCTCCACCTGCTTGTCTGGGGTTCACGACACAAGACCTTCATTTCTACATTCTAATTCTCAGCAGTATGCAAGGTCTTAGGAGTATGCTTCAGTGGGGAAGCCCATCCGTTTCTACCTTTGGAGAATGAGACTCTCCTGACCCATCACGGAGGATGGGGTTGCTGACTCTGGGACACTGTTCTCTAGGGAAGGATGGACAATCCTCATAGGCATGAAGCTTTTCACAGAGGTCATATGCCCCTTTGTCCACAGAATTTTGTTACATTACAATTTTTTTCCCTCAGATCAGCTATGTGTCCTGAAGATTTCTGTCCTTGCCTCAGTTTGTGACACTGCTAAGGGGCCTTTTGTTGTCTTATCATCTCCAAGTACCTTGCTTAGTGGAACAAGTTTAGGGCATGACTTAGACTGGACTTTTCCTCTAATGGGGAAGAAGGTTGTACTTAATTATCTTCTAGGTACTAATGAAATGACCTATTCTTTTGAGCTGAGAGGTTACAGGTAAATTTTTTACTAACCTATTGCAAAACAAAAGGCCTGTGACTCAAACATTAAGATATTCCCATGCAAATCAGAAGAGATGAACGTTTAGATACTGGTTAGATTCAGATGCTGATTTTCTATAGGTCTTATTAAAAAAGGGAGGCAAAGTTAGAGGATATAACCAAGGATAAATAGCCATGATTCAGCTCTCTCTATGGTAACATTTCCATGTGCAGTAACTTCTCAACTAAAACACTCCAGGAGAATTGAAATGGAATCATTGATGTGGCTAAACTAATTTCTGAAGAGTTATCTATTCATAATGGCCTGCTGACATTTATTGTCCACTTTAAAAAACGAACACAGATCCAGAGAAACCATTTTAAAGTAAATTTATGCTTCAACCACAGCTAACACAAAAATATACTGAAATGCATGGTATGTTAGCTCTCAAAACAAGCACTATAACTGTAAATAACACATTATAGATACAAAGCCCAAATCTTAGTGTTTTAACAGTTTTTTTGTATAATGTAAAACTCATCATGTACCCCAAATTATACATCTAAATTATAGCTTTAAAGACTTAATATCTGTAATTAAATATAACATTTCTACTTGAAAAAAAATTCTTTTCTTTGAGGTACCCCACACTCACCAACGAATCTGACAGCTCTTCTAAGGAAGGAGTTGAAGTTGCAGCCTCCAGCATTAATGTTGGGCTCCAGTCCAACCCCATTTCTTCTTTTGGACAGGCAACAGTAGAGAATTCCTTCCCCTACCATAATCTGCAAAGACAGGATGGTGTTCAGAATGGACTCAGTGGGTATAAATGAATTCTAATTTATCTCTTAGCACATCATCAGTTCAACAAGGTAAAGATGTAATTTTCTTAAAAGCTTTAGAGATGTGAGCGATTTCTCTTGAGTAGTTGAGGAAGCAGTGAGAAGAAGCAATCAGGGCACTGTAGAGAGGAATGGCTGGATCTTCTGTGTGCCTATGTACCGGTCAAAGGTGTGGTAGCATCCTGGCATTTTCATGCAGCTGGAGCACCCAGTCTTTGGCCTTTTTGCTCAATGACACCCAGGGAGGATACCTAACTGATTCATTGCATGATAACTGATTCTGCCCTAAGTCTTTGAGTCTTGGCATTTCATTGCTAAAAGCACAAAAACAAGATGGCTGGTGGGGGTGGGGAGGAATAAAATAAGTGCTAAATTTAGGATTAAGAAATTTTACTGGCATATTATTTCAATAAACCAATTCAGGATTGAGCAGAAGTTTCAATTCCTGGAAAGTATGCACGAGGTTAGAAAGGTGCTACCTAAAGCAGAGAGGCCTAATAAAAACATCTGCAAGGATGGAAATATTTTCCATCCTGTCCAGTAGGGTAGCGACTACCCACATGTGGCTATTGAGCCTTGAAATTTAGTTACTACAGCTGAGGAGCTGAATTTTTAATTTCATTTCCCTGTATTTAATTCAGTATTTAAAATTTAAATCAATTTAGATTTAACATAAAATAGCCAGATGTGGCTGGTAGGTACTTTATTGGAGAATGCAGATTACAAGAGAATTTAGGTGAGCAGGGTGTTATTTTCTAGGTATAAGATTAGAAAATGTGTTTACAATGGACAGAGAGCCATGCTGTAATGATCAGAAGGATTACGTTAAGATAAAGAAGAGTATATTTGCTGGAGGATTCCAAGACATAGGACATCAGGGAAGAGAATACATTTAGGCATCATTTCCTTTAAGAAGTTTTCCTTGAAATACCATACAGCATCCTAAACTGAATTATGTCCCCTTCTCTGTGGCTTCCTCAGCACCTCATCCTTCCCTCTTAGCATAGCTTGGTTAAAATGCACTTGAATTGTTCATTCATTTATCTTTCACCTGACTACAACTCTCTGAGGGAAGAAACATGTCTTATTTATCTTTCATTCTCATTGTCTAGCACAATGCCTGATATTGTGGGATTTGCATTTGTTACCTTCGCTGTGGGATTCTTGTTGGCTAATTACCCTGGGCATTCATGTTGTTGGTTATTCTATACAAGAGAACTAAGATTTGAAATTATGAGTTTTATTTATGCAAAAAATTTCAAGTATTTAAGATTATTGTGCCTAATAGATTATTATGAAATGCAACATTGATCTGTAGATATGTGTGAAGCTAAGGAAAGTTGAGTTACATGAGACACCAGAAGTCTCTTAGATGAAGTGATGGTGTCACTTTAAAGGTCACGGTCATGACTAGGGGCTCAAACAGATTTCCCAAGGAAAACTTCTCAGTTTTCATGACTAGTTTAACATTTATTTTATGAAGTTTATAAAATTATAGTTTTTTTAAACTAATCACAGTAAGCCTATGACCTTCTGCTTTGAATGTTCAATCTGCTATATTTAATCTTGTAGGTATTATGGTATGTGTACATTTATAAAGAATCTTAATTTGTGTAAAAAATAATTTTCTTAATGGAACTCTACCAATAACCACACATGTGTGAAGATCATATGCATATATGGTAAACATCTTTAAGATCAATTGTATAGAAATCATCAAAAGGAGTTCTTGTTTTTCCAAATCATTGAACAGTGAGTTAATTATACTTCTTGAAAAGTGTCATCCTACATTATCACTTTAAGTTAGACATGGAAACACAATAAGTTCTATATTCTGCATAGATAGATGTGACATGATATTCCACACACATAGCATGAGATAGTGGGTATCTCAAATTCATCATTTCAAGAACATAAACCACGCATTCCTGAAGTGAATTGTTGCATGGTTAAAAAATAGTGATTTCATTTTCACTTCCTCAATAATAATTCTATGAATAATTTTCCCCTCTTTTCAATTATACGTAATGATTCACATTTTGTCCATGAAGGCTAAATTATATATGAATTTATTTGTATAGTGCCATTAGGGAAATGTATCTTATCATACAACACAATAGTCATTATCTCAAATGACCTTGAGATATCAGGGGTTTTATTTTAGTTGCATAATATGCTCAAAACTCATATGTCAAGAGAGTGCTTTAATACTATTTGGCTTGATTATGGATAGAGGTTTCTTGTCATTATTTTGACATCACCCAACGGTCCTCTCTAAGAAACACATCAATTTTCTCCTCATACTTCTATTCATTTAACCTTGATCTGTATGTCATTGCATGAACTTTCAAAGTGGTTCAATTCTGTTTAAAGATGGAATTCTCCTCAGGGGGAGGGGAGATCCTTCTTGATGTATTTCCAAATGCACTTCCCTATTTCCTCATTCTGAATGGCAAGCTGTTGTGCTAAAATACGATTTGAGAGTTTAGGCTCTGACAATAAAATTATTTGTTGTTTTTGTCATTTGTAAATAGAAAACAAATTGTGACAGGCATCTTTTCACAATATTCTGTTTAACCTGTACACAAGCCAAAAAAAGAAATAATAATTATTTTTGGCTTGTCAAATATCAAGGGCAGGTTTTTGGAAGAGATTCTGAAGTGACTCTACTTCAGGAGAACCATAGTAAGAAATATATTGCATTTTATTAATCATATGGGCAGTGCCCTAAGAATAGCCACCACAGGAGAAACTCCAATCAAAAAAGTCTTTCTTGTGAAAACAAAAAGCACAATGACAAAAAAATATATAATATTTATCGTAGTATCTTCAGTGCTTAAATTTGCAGTGAATATCTTTTGGAAATTGTAATGCATTTAATATTCTACCTTTTGATTGTATAGTCTATTAAAGCTAAGGTTACCCTCTAGGAACATAATCCAATTCCAACAGAATTCTTCTATAAAGTTAGATATCCTTTAATAATATGTAATAAAATTTTACTTCCAGGGAAGAGAAAATACATATCTTTTTCTTTCCATATAGATTTCATGAAGATTTATGGTATTCTTTGTTGTTTTCCCTGAGACACAATCTCCAAAGGACTGAACAAAACGCTGGTTTCATTATCACTTTAAAGTAAACGAAAAGTGAATATTAAGGATGAAAATTTCCAATTTAAGGGCAATTTTGGAGACATAAAATGTATTTCACAGACATGAAAGGAACTTTTACAGTTTCTCGTTCAGCATCATGAAGACAAGTTATTTTTAAAACGTCTCTCAAAACATTTTAAAAAATCTGAAACGCAAACACTACAAGATTTATAGTTAAACGCCTGTATAAAAAATCAGTTGATCTTCTTTTGTTCATATAAAGATTGTTTTAAAGAATATTGTGGGGGCACCTGGGTGGCTCAGTTGGTTAAGTATCTGACTTTGGCTCAGGTCATGAGCTCGTGGTTGGTGAGTGGTGAGTTTGAACCCCGCATTAGGCTCTGTGCTGACAGCTCAGAGCCTGGAGCCTGCTTCGAATTCTGTGTCTCCCTCTCTCTCTGTTCCTTCCCCGCTCACACTGTTTCTATCTCTGTGTCAAAAATAAATAAAGATTCTTTAAAAATTTTAAAAATACTGCAGACATGAGTTTGTTCTGTTTTGTTTTGTTTTTGTTTTTGTTTTTGTGTTTGAGACAGAGGGTGTGCACCCAAGAGTGGGAGAGGGCAGAGAGAAAGGGAGAGAGAGAATCCTAGGCAGGCTCTGCGCTATCAGGGCAGCCCGAGTTGTGTCTTGATCCCCCGATCTCCGAGATCATGACCCGAGCTGAAATCAACAATTGTATGCTTAACTGACTGAGCCACCCAAGGCACCCCTGTGTAAAAAAAATCAATCTTCTTTTGTTCATCTGAAGATTCTTTGGAAGAATATCATGGACATGAGGTCTTTGTTTTACTTGGGTTTTCTCTCCAGGTTAATGGGTGAAAACAAGAAGGGCCTCTCCTCACAGAAGTGGGCTTTAAAAGCCATTTTCGAATGAAAGATTGCTCTTGCCTCCCTGCCTACAGTCACCCAGTGACCCAGGTGCAACAGGTTTATGCTACCATATAGATAAAAGGAGAACAGCATCCTTGAAAGTTGGCGATTAGAGTCTACTTGTTATTTTTCACCCTCAGGTACAGAGGGGAAGGAAGTTACAGTTGTAACTATGTAGGAAGATTAGAAGCAGAATTATGGGTCCAGAACAAGATGACTATAGACATTATAAGACCAATGTTGAAAAAAAATGAATGTTTCTGGAGAAGCTCCTAAAAATAAAGAAGGGAAAATGAAATGAAGGAACATGATCTATGTTTGAAAAGAAAGGTGTGAAAATAATATTTGATGTCAGCAAAGGCAAGATTTGTCTTACCTTTGAGTGTTTACCCAAAGCTATGAAACCAGTGTGTAAGAATCACTGACACCCTGGAGTATCATGGAGCTCCAAGTGATATGGGGGAATTTAGGGACCCCAGCGTAGACATATTTCCCTAGTTTGCCTCTTATTCCATTAAGAGGCATGCAGCCACTATAGAGGCCCTGCGAAGACCCCCAGATTCAGTAGGTTCTTTGTGGGAGGAATTGGCCCTAGGTTCCCCAGGTCAACTTGGTGGGAGGCAGCCATGACAGATTTGCCCTGTCATTTCTCAGGGCTCAAGAAAGAAAGCTTTGGCCCAGAATCCCCAGAAAGCATCTCTAAATTGCATATAGAGAATTTATTATGGGAAATGAAGGAGTTACAGATGCAGGAACACAGTGATGAGGCCAAGGTCATTGTCCTCAGGACATGTAACAGTGTCAACGAAGGGATCAATGTGTGATAAATGGTGCCAGCAGCAAGCGCCACAATTAGCCTTGCTTTCCTAGCAACTTAATAAAATACCCTGGGGAAGAAAGGCTTCTGGATATATAAAAAACAAATTACTTAAATGGATAAATATCAACACAATCTTTTAAGCAGAGTCCTGAACATTTGTACAGAATTTGATTTCAAATATTCTATTATAATAAACTTGGGGATTATACCCTAACTAGGAGAAATGCTTTCTGGTGTAATGGTTTAAAGCATATATTCATTTTGCTCTTATCAGATGACTGATGATATGGATTTTTTAATAAGTCGTTAGAGAAATGACAGGGAAATGCTATTATTCTGAGTAATACTGCACTTTAAATATGTTTTATTAGTTTGAGTCTCAACTATTTCTAAGCACATCATGAATAGTTCCAATCACCCTGGAGTTACTAGAGTTCAAATAACTCATTAATTTACAAAGCATTTTGAGTATGACAAAGTTCTATGGAATACTGAGTTCTGATTCTACCTTCTGAGAATACTTTGTATAATTTATTTAGAGTGTAAACATATGCTATGATTTTTAATATAGGGGAAAATTTTAAAAACAAATTAACGGCTACATAAAAGTATCTACTTTGGAAGGTTTATGCATAGCTTTTTTTTTTTTTTAATTGCTGATGTGCTAAACCAGAATAGGCCGATTCATTAGGGAATCTTATAAAAACTCCATTCAAATACAGCTTGTCACTTAATAACCACTTCCTTTGACATTCATGGGCATGATAAAGACAACTTAAGAGTTCCTACTGGTAGAAATAAATGTTATTAAACTTGAAACCTGTTTTTTGCCCTTTATGTAGGATTCTGGGGGCAGAATCTTCTTCCAGAAGACTTCTGGAAAGTTGGTCTAGTCTTATTTATTTATTTATTTATTTATTTTTAAAGTAATTAATTTATTTTTTAATTTACATCCACGTTACTTAGCATAAAGTGCAACAATAATTTCAGTAGATTCCAGCGATTCATCCCCTATGTATAATACCCAGTGCTCATTCCAACAAATGTCTTCCTTAATCCCTTGCCCATTTAGCCCATCCTCCTCCCACAACCCCTCCAGCAACCCTCTGTTTGTTCTCTATATTTAAGAGTCTCTTATGTTTTGTCCCCCTTCCTGTTTTTATATTTTTGCTTTCCTTCCCTTATGTTCATCTGTTTTGTACCTTAAATTTCTCATATGAGTAAAGTCATATATTTGTCTTTCTCTTTCTAGTCTTATTTATTAATGAACTAAGAAAAAGTGTGCTTATTCATAATGTGCAAGTTAGCAAACTAAAAATAACTTTTTTTATTCAATTCCAGTAGGTTAGGGCATTATTTTATATTACATATTTAAAAATGCAAATGCCTGTTTTGAATCTAAAGTATTTTATTTTTCTGTGTGTGTGTGCATGTGTGCATGCCCCAGTATGCCAGAAATGTGAGTTGTGACCTTTTTACTTTACAATTGCTGGTGCTCAGTGCTCATAATCAATAGAAAGTGCTAACCCAGTAAGCATGAAACTGTAAGCGATAGCTACATGCATTTTGAGAAGAAAGTCTCTTGGCTCTATAATTATTTGGTTTTCCCTACCAGTTTTCCAGATTTCAGATACCAAATAAACACATTAATTAGGAAGTATATCAGAAACATCATATTAGCTATTCAAGGGGAATTATACAGTTACTAATATTTGTTAGAATCATTTATAAAACTAGACATTAGAGACCCATCAATTTTGCAATCATATAATCTTCTCTGTGAATCCCAGTAATTTTCAACTATTAAGCTCCATGACACTTTCAAAATATCTCAAAGACATGATTTCTCTGTTCCAAGATTTAGAGTTCACTTTTTGTTTATTTTTGACCCACTTATTACACAAATGTGGTCACTCTTAGTTTTGAGGACTGACCAACATAATTTGGGGGCAATTCTTACCGTAATTGCAGGTCCAGCGAAAGCCAAGCTAAGCAACATGAGGAATGGAATTGCCTCCTGGGTTGGTTCAATATACGGCATGCTAAGACTGCGGTCATAGCAGCTAAATCCAGAGTGCACAGGTTTGAAGACATCTGTGAGTTCAAGGAAATACAGGCTAACCACCGATGATGCCAATATAGGCAACTGAGAAAGAAGGATATAGAAGAGTAATTTATTATTGTGCATGGGTCATACATAGGATCAGTACATCTTTAAGTGGAAGCAAATAGCTATCTTCTCTCACCACTCTTTTCCGATCTCAGAGTCAAAGCCCTTCATGAGTGCTCTTGGTTCTGCCTTCAAAACGTATCTCCAATTCACCCACCTCTGTCTCCAGCCTGAGCCCATGTTGTCCTTCACCTTTGCTCTCGGACTACCTCCTAGTCTTGTACTCTCCCTCTTCCCCTCCACATCCCATCTATCCATTTTCCACCCAGCAAACCAACGGGTCTTTTGAAAATATTTTTGATCAATCTAATTGGTTATCATACTTTTCCTGAAACAGTCAAATTCATTTCTACTTAGGGTCCTTTGCATTTGCTCTTCTTCTGGCTCTTTGTACAACTGGCCTCTTCTCACCATTTAATGATGACTTCCTGTACTTTCTTACTAAGGTAGCCCTTAATCCATCCTTCTTTATTGACCCTCATCATCTTGCTTGATTTTCTTCATGGCACTGATCATTAACTGAAATTACCGTGTCAATTTAATACATCACTTATTTATTCTTCATCATCCCTCCCTCCACCTGCATTGAAATACATGCTCCATGAGGTGAGAGTCAGCCAGTATTATTTATTTATAGCTGAGTCAGGGCATAGAATTGTTCCTGGCACAAGGTGGACCTATAGTACACCATTTAATAATTTAATAAAGCAATAAATACTTGTTGGTAAATGACTAATTGAATAAATGAATAAATCTTAATTTAGTCTAATAAGTAGACTAGAATTACCAGATTTAGTAAATGAAAATACTGGTCACCCAAGTGAGATTATAATTTCAGATAATCATTGAACAATTTTTAGTATAAGTATGTCCCATGCAACATTTGGAAGATGCTTATACTAATAATTGTTGTTTATCTGAAATTCTAATTTCACTGGATGCCCTTTAGTTTGTCTGGTAATCCTAAATTACACACAATTTACTTTCTAGACTTTGCGTTATGGATTCAACTATTAATTCACTCAACCTGCAATATGCCAGGTACTATGTGGATGGTAGCTACCATATGGTGAACAGGACATGGGCTTGGCCAGCAAGGATCAAAAGATTAAGAGAAAATACTGCATGTACCTTTCAGAATCTAAAAATTCAGATCATATCACATTATTAGTAAGAACTGTTTAGGGCACCTACGTGGCTTAGTCAGTTAAGCATCTGACTTAAGCTCAGGTCATGATCTCCCGGTTCATGAGTTTGAGCCCTGCATTAACCTGCAAAGCCCTGCTTCGGATCCTTTGTCCTCCTCTCTCTCCCTGCACCCCACCCCCCGTCTCTCAAAATAAATAAGCATTAAAAAAAAAAAAAAAGAAAGAACTGTTTAGCTTAAGGCTTTGCTACTTGTAGAAGACACAATATTTATTTGACTAAACAGGGCAGATTTTTGATGAAGACGTTATTGATCATCCATTATTTCTGGTTGTCCAGTTGAAAAAATAAATTTACAAAACAACATTATGCCTTCTTTTCCCAAGGTTCTTTTTGTAATGAGGTGAGAATTAGGCTTAATAGAACAACTAATTATGTACAGAGGTGTATCTGGCACTGTCCTCCTGTTTTTCAGATTGATGCTTTTCAGTAGAGAGAACAAAAAGTACATCAAATCACTTCTATTTCTCTCATTAGAACCCATGATCATTTGATCACTCCAAATATGTGATCATTTCTCCTCACCACTCCCCTCTCCTGTAATGCACGAATGGTAGTTTCGGTCTTGACCAATAGAGCACTGCTTCATGTGCACGTGTGTGATTGAGATTTTCTACTTAAATCCACGTAAACATACTTTAGTTTTAACAAGTATTTCATATAGCGTTTACCATGTGCCAGTCACTTTTCTGTTTTAGAAATCTTAAGTAATTTTATTAATTAATTTTAACTCATTTAACTTAAGACTTTTTATTATGATATAACATGGGTGCTATTATTATCTTTGTTTTGCAGGTGAAGTCCAGTCTCCTCTAATAAGTGGCAGAGGTGGATTCTGAGCCTAGGAATCGGAGCTCCAAAGTCTTATTTCTTAACCACTAGTCTATGCTTGTTTTTTCCCAAAAAATGGTAATAAAGTTTTAGGATAATGAAATACAACTAGCATCAATTAATGAGGGGCCTGTTTAGCTTAAAGTTCTGCTTACGGATTTCTATGTGCAAATCTTTAGTTAAAAATATGTATCACTTTAGCGTAAATAAACATTATCTTAAAAATATTGTTTCCAGGGACACCTGGGTTGGCTCAGTCAGTTAACCGTCCAACTCTTAATTTTGGCTCAGGTCATGATCTCAGCATTGTGAGATCGGGCCCCATGTTGGGCTCTGTGCTGCCAGCACAGCCTGAATGGGGTTCTCTCTCTCCCTCTCTCGCTCTCTCTCTGCTCCTCTCCCCCGCTTCCTCTCTTCTCTTTCTCTCTCTCTCTCTCAAAGTAAATAAATACACAGTTAAAAAAAAGTATTGTTTCCCTAAAGTTTGTATAAGTTTTCCCTCCATTAATGTGAATGTTAAATATTTCACTTTTAAACCAGATTCAATGACCCACCTTCTTTTGTCTTTCCCTCATGCCATATTTTAGGTTTTATACAGATATTTCAAAAATGGGAATCAGATCTGAAACCTTTGACACCTACCCAAATAACATTTGATCCTCTCAGTTTAATATACTAATGCCCCAGTAAAGTGAGTTTGATGTCTTCTGCAGAAAGGTGAACAAAACTTAACATGGCCAATCTGAAAATTAAGCAAACCTTCTCTGGTATAGACATTATTCGCCATTGAATTTTGCAGATGATTACTTTAGAATCTGCTTAACTGTAGTGATGAAGATATAGCCATGGAATGAAAGTGCTATTCCTATAGTGTGCATGTGTCTGTGTGTGTACGTGTGTGTGTGTGTGTGTGTGTGTGTGTGTGTGTGTGTGAATGGTGTGGACACTCTGAATTCAACATACTGTAGTCAAACCCAATGGGGTCATATGGTTTTCAAGGCACCTAGGAGGTTCTAATATCCATTCTTCCACTCATTACTACCAATGAGACCTTGGAAATGTTTTTCTTAAATCTGTCTTCTTTTCTATGAAATAGGTACACTGATAGTAGCCATCAGCACTGGAAGTTGTTGGATTAAATGAAGTATTGCAAGTAATTTTCAATAATACCAGGAATGAAGAAGAGTGCATAAATGTTAGTATTATTGTTGTTGTTGTTATACTTATAAAATTTCACCTTTTCCATAATGCTTTTTTTGGTAATAATTTTTGAGAGTAATTTCCTCATTCTTAATTCCTTAGTACTTCTTTTTAGGAAATTTGTATATGTTGTTCTTTATTATACTTATCTGCTATAGGCCAGTTGGAGCCTTTGCTCTGCTTCCCTAATGAAAATCTTTTTGTTTTTATAATTTTTTTAACATTTATTTATTTTTGAGAGACAGAGAGAGACAGAGCATGAGTGGGGGAGGGGCAGAGAGAGAGGGAGGCACAGAATCTGAAGCAGGCTCCAGGCTCTGAGCTGTCAGCACAGAGCCCGTTGCAGGGCTCGAGCCCATGATCCATGAGATCATGATCTGAGCCAAAGTCAGATGCTTAACCAACTGAGCCACCCAGGTGCCCCCCATATGAAAATCTTAAAGTGGGGGTCTAATCTTACTCACTTCTATATTTCTACTAATAATATACATCAGAGTGACTTCCAAATATATATGCATATATATGAATATAATAAATTCATCTTTTGAGTGAAAATAATTTCCTTCAGTAATGTTATGCACCTTAGTCATTTCAGACATTAGCCTTCTTGAAACTGCCAATTTTTCCAATGATACCATTTTTCTCCCCATGTATTAATATTTTTTACAGTTCTATAGAAACATGTTTCAAGACCCTCATCTGGTTTCAAAATAATAGTAATATTTTTCTTCTTTTTGGTGTTTCTTTCTCTGGTTTAAAAAAAAAACTTCTATTCTTTGTGTTCTACTTCAATTTTGTTTTTAAGAAAGAGTGATTTGAACAAAATATTTATAATATTTGAGGAAAAAGTAATTTTATGCATTGTTGTCCTATGGTATTTTACTGCCAGACAATGTAATGAATTAAATTAAAATCTTTACTTCTTTTTTTTACAATGCTGACTTCTAACATACATACTTGTCTTCAGAGCTATCTTTCATCGCTTGAAATACTCATCAACAAAGCTTCTTTTTGAATGGAAGAACTTTAACAGATGGTATGTACTAATTTGGGCATAGATACAGAATTTATATATATGTATATATATATATACACACATAATAAAAGCAACAGGCATCTTTTGATTGCATTTAAAATGAGGTTTAAAAAGAGATTTTTAAAAGATCCATATAAGCAGGCATTAGGAATTTTATTTACTAGTTATGTTGTAGCCAAGAAAAAAGCATGAACTTGCTATTTTTATGCAGCAATACAGAGGAAGGAAATTACCTGAAGATTAGCAAAGTGGTTTTTAAAAAATAAGAGTTTCATTCTTATAATTGCCATCCGCTAAGAAACTTTCAGTAAAAATAATAGAAGCAATTTTTAAGAGAAAATTATAACAGTTTTAGAGGACGAGGCAAACAAAAGAAATGTGTTTCAAAAGACTACATTTGCCAGATAATATTGATTTTTTTCATGTCAATTTAAAAATACAAATTGACAGTCTACATCAATTTTAGCAAAACACTTTATGGAATCCATCATGACATTTTATCTAGGTCAGATAACTTACTTGCTTGTAGCACGTTGATCATAAGAACAAACTTTCCTTCTCTTCTGGGAAAGTTTACTTTGCTCTTGGCCTAGTCCTACAGGTCAGCTCCATTCTTTTCCTCTCTCATGGCCATTGTGAATACAGATCTCAGGAGATCCTCTTAAACTAGTGGAATCCTAATGACAAAGGGCCACTTAACATACAATATGTTATTGTATGCTTATTTATTTTATTTATATCTTAAGTATGTTTATTTATTCAGACAACCAATAGCTACTGAGAGCCTCCTAGCACTAAGCCTTGTCTTGTGTCCTGGAATATGGATGGACTAAAACAAAGTCCTCGTTCTTTTAAAAAAATTTTTTAAGGTTTATTTATTTTTGAGAGAGAGGCAGACAGAGTGCGAGCAGGAAAGGGGTAGAGAGAGAGGGAGACAAAGAATCTGAAGCAGGCTCCAGGCTCTGAGCTGTCAGCACAGAGCCGGACGTAGGGCTCCAACTCACGAACTGCGAGGTCATGACCTGAGCTGAAGTCAGATGCTTAACCGACTGAGCCACCCAGGTCCCCCCAAAGTCCTTGTTCTGATGAAGATTTCATTCTAGCTGGGGAAGGCAGGTAAGAATTTAAAAATTATAATATGAGAAAGAACATACACTATAAAGAAGATAAAAGAGAAGGCTGTGGTAACTCAGTGCCCGGATTGCTATTTTAGATCAGAGATCTACCTACGTAGATGCCATTTAAGCAGAGGCTTGATGGGGCAAGAAAGAATTAATCATATAAAAACCAGGTAAAAGGCAGAGTCAAAAGGGAGAAGTGATATAAGAAGTCAGAGAGGTGGATTTGGGGCCGCGCTTTGCAGAGAATTGAAGGCTGTGGCCAGAATTAACTTTATCCAAAGTACATTTGGAAATGCTTTAGAGAATTTAAGCAGAGGTGTAATATGACTTGAAATATATTTTACAAATATCACTCTGGCTTTTGGGCCGAGGATGGACTGTAGTGGGTCAAAAGTAGAAGCAGGGTAAAAATTTAGAAGGCTCACCAAAATTCAGCAAATAATTACTGAATACCTAGGATGTGCTGGACTCTGCTCTGAGAGAAAATGGCAACAAAACAGAAAACTCCCTACACCCATGAAGCTTCCATACTAGTGGATGCGTGGCACTTGGAGTAATCCAGGCAAGAGACTATGGCAGTGTTTACTCAGGGGTAGTGGTGGAGATACACAGAACTTGCCAGATCTGGATATGATTCTGGAGACAGACAAGACTTGTTGATGGTCTGGTCACTGTACAAAAAACAATAAAGGCTGATTTCAAGGATTCAAGGTTGAGCAATTGGGTCAGAAGCATCATTTACTAGAAGAGGGAAAGCTGGGAGAAGCTTAGGTAGGAGAAAGCTAAGGTTCAGTTTTGGGAATCTGAAAGCTGAGATGCCTCTTAGTGATCAAGCTGTCAGAAAAGAGTAAGATGCCAATCTGGACCAAGGCTGCAAGTAGAAAGGTGCATGTCATTGATACAGGATGATTTAAACATCACGCTCACTTTTGAACACTTGCACAAGAAACTTCAGAGTTCAATTACTTTGGTTTTCATATGAATAATGACACAAGAAATCAAAGAATGTATTGTGTATATTGCTACCACTCATATGCAGGAGATAATCCATGAGAAAAGAAACATTTTCTTATGCGAATAACAAATTTTAAGTGGGAGGCTGGGAACCAATTCTGGTAAAGTATCTCAAAATTATATAAAATGTGAAAATTAAACCATTAATAAATATATTGAAATCAAGTTAAAACTGAAGAAATTGCAGATCAAAGGAATTTTACTAAAGCTTGTGCCACAAAGGAAGTTGTCATAGGTCAACATAGTGTTAGTAGAATTTTTCACTTCCTACAGTACAATGTGTAATGATATTCCTTAGTAATTTTTGCCTTGTAGGTAATACAGATAAATGTCTCCTTCAAATATTGACAATAATAATAGCTAATAATGTATACTATAATATAGTATAAGGCTTTATAGTTTATAAAACTATCTTAATTGTAGCATATTCAGATGAACTACAATGAATCTCCAAAATACGGATTATAAAAAAACACGTTAACACGTGTAGTGTTGTTTAGGGAAAGAATAGGTCAAGAATGAGTCTATAACATTATTCATAGTCTA
This sequence comes from Cryptoprocta ferox, assembly GCA_028646485.1. Lineage (NCBI taxonomy): Eukaryota > Metazoa > Chordata > Mammalia > Carnivora > Eupleridae > Cryptoprocta > Cryptoprocta ferox. Next base: position 20,838,699 of record CM053570.1, read on the forward strand.
GGTATCTGAGCTAGTTTTCACAAATAAAATGGCTGTGGTGTAAATGGGATGCATAGCATAGATACAAATTCAAACAGGGCAGCGTGACAGAGGGAAACCGGCCTCACAACCAGGAGAAGCCAGTTTGTCCCCTCATTCCACCAGCTTCTGGATTTGGGCAAGTCAGTTAACCTCTCTGGACCTCTTCTGTCTCAGTGAAATGAGGGTCTGCTTGGAGTGCCATCTAGTTCTGGAATTCTCTATGTCCTGGCATGATTTCAGAAACATTCCAACCATTTTTTTTACATGGTCACTACCGTCTATAAAGTATTAGGTCTCTACCTCTGTTCTATGCATGATACATTTCATCCTGCACAATGCTTCTAGGCTGATTTTCTAGAGTTCACGTCTGATCATGCCTTTAAGAGTGTCCCACTAATAATCGAACCAAGTGCAAATTTTTTTTTAGAACGGTACTTATGACCTTTTATCTTATAGCCTAATCTGCCTTTCTTGTTTAAGTTTGCTCCATACCTACTCTTCACTCTCCCAACCCACAAAAAACCCATGTTCCCATTACACTTACATCTCAGAAGACATGTTCCAGTCTGTGCTTTATATTACATTTCACATTTGTGTCCCATAAAAATTTTCCTTGTAAAGGTCGAGATGACCTTCCTCATAAAGGTCTCCATGCTCTTCATTCAGAACTGAAGACTCTGACTTATTTATTCCATATCTAGTTTATCATAGGAACTGTTTGTCTGCCTTGCCTTATAATGCTTTATATATTGCCAGCCCTAATTTTAAATTAAGTACTTAAAAGTGAGATCTCTGTATTCACACAGTGCTTTCAAACACACAGTGTTTTAGGTGTCCAGCAAAAATGTTCACTGAATTTAATCAAAAGAAATTAGGACATTACTATTAAATAAACACAAAGTATGACCAATTTATTAACAATCACATAGCATATATGTTGAGGACGTAGGTGCTAGATACTGTGCTAAGTTCTATTGCTCCAATCAGTCCACACACACCTTATAACGTAAGTATCTACTGTATTCCTAATTTACAGATGAGAAAACTGAGACAGATGTAGGTTACATAAATTGTCCGGGGGTCACATACCTACCCAGGTGCTTAAGTCCAGGAAACATGCTACATGCTACATGCTACATGTTACACTTCTTTGCTTATGGGTCTCAAGCTGCTTTCCCCTCAACATTGCTACAATAGCTGCAATTGGCAAACGGGAGGAGGTGTTGCAGGAAATAGGAGCAGTTTGAAAGGAGGTCACCCAGTTCTTAACTCTGAACTCTTAAACTGTCTCTACCAATTTATTTATCACCCAAACGCAAAAATTGCTTCTTATGCTCAAATCTACTACCTATCCTTTCTAGAGCTCAGTTCACTTTTGGTTACTGAAAGTAGAATTTATGGAGTAGCAACACATATCTAAGAAGACAGGAACATTTACTGGGTTTTTCTTTAGGCAATTCCCCACAAATTATCTAATTTAACACTCATAACCTCTATGGGAATTTTAAGACAAGTTTTAAGAAAAGACGCTGCCCTAGATAAGTTCAACAGCATGCCTGTGTTCTAAATACAAAGCCGGAGTGGGGAACCTCATCTGTTAAATTCCTGGATGCACACGCCCCACTACACCCCGCTGCCACCCTGGCACATGTCGCCGTCTGGCATCAGTCTGGTGCTTTTCAGGAAAGAATAGCCCCAGGCTTCAGTAGAAATGCCACTTAAGGACAGAAGCGAGAGATGGCCATGTGTGCAAGGGGTTTAAAGGGCACCAAGAGAGAAAGGCACTTTCAAATCACACTCTTAATCATCTGATATTACAGGGTCTTAAATGTTCTTCCCTGTGCAGTTTCTCTGATGTAATTTTAATTTTTTTGGTAATATCTTAAGAACCTTTAATTATATCTTGGATGTTGCCTGCTTTTATCTTTATTTGTGTTTTCCCTCGTAAATAACTTGTAGTATAAAATACCAGGAACTGGGCACCTTTAAATCTCCAGATGCTTTCCTGTCTTTAATGTTCCCTTTGGATCACTTTTGCTAACTGCACAGAGATGAATGCTTCCGTCATAGCGATGATCTTATGGGATGGCTGTTGTTCCTTCACTTTTCTCTTTTATTCAATGATAAGACTTGAGAACAGAGAAATGTTCCTATTCACTTCTTTATCCCCTGGGCCTAGCATAGCAAAGGACATATTCAGTAGCCTCAACGTAGAATAAAGACATACATGTATGGATGGTTTGAACGGAGATGTTAAGTGTTTACATAAATCTTGTCATGTGGCTAATACGATAAAAGAAAAATCCCTATGTTAAAAGATCCTTGCCTACTTCTACCACAGAACACGCTCCTACTGCAAAATTTCTAGAATTCCAATGATATTTTTAAACATTAAAGAGCACAAGAAACTCCTTCAAATAGCAAGGGTAGTTAATAGGGAAGAACAACCAGACCCAATATATGTTAGGTTTAATGGGAAAATTCTGTCCTATGTCTTTATCTCCAAATATAAATTACATCTTTACAGCTCTAAAAACACTAATTACAATCATTCAGTGATCAATCAGTAAAGTTTAAAATAATAATGCATGTCTGTTTTATTACCTGAATATTGATTGAGCATTAGGCTTGGGGCAGTAAGCTTTGTAATCACCAGTTTTAACCTCAGGTTTTGAAGATTTGTTCCTCTTACATAATTAGACAATGAAGTATGTGCATCTTGGAAAGCATTTTGTCCTTTAAACCAAATTAGACACTAAAACCTGAGGCTGGAGACCTGTATTTCAATTGTTAAAAGTAATTGCTTTTAAATCTTTCTACAGTTGTAATTTCTTTTCCCTTAGAACATACACCTGACTTTTAGAAATATGGATACAAGTAGCAATTTAATGCTACTAATATTTCCCAGGTACTATTTGAAGAGGTTTAAATTTCTGAACTCATGCAGTCTTCAAAAACCTCTTATTGTTATCAGGTACTATTATTATCCCCACCATACAGATGAGAGAATTGAGGCACAGATTACATGATTTGTGCAAGATTATACAGCTGGTTAGCTAGATTACAAACTCAAGAAACCTAGCACCTTAGTTCATGTTTGCAATCTAACTATACCCACTGCCTTTTGCTAAAACTTCCAACTCTGACCTTTGCCTTCACAAAGATGTTGAGAAATTGAAAAACTACATTAATATAAAGTACATTTTATTTTTATATACTATGGATACATTACAATTTCTGCTGTGATTGATATTGTGCATGTATTTTTTGATGTCTCCTTAAAAAATTAAAATCTAACATACTTAGATTAAATGACATTTTCACTATTACTTATTTTATTCGTATAGAGAAAGCATACATATTTTCTCCTGAACAGTCTTAAAAGGAAATACATAGTACATTTAGGGTCCAATAAATATTTCCTAATATGAAACAACATAGGGATAAAATAAAAATATATAAATATTATCTTGCAATAATGTCAGGGAAATGAAATGTAACTAAAAACAACACATTTGAAATATGGAATAATTAAACCAAAATTCTGATTTTGAGATTTAAACTGATATATAATTTTACTGACATATAATTTTATGTTATATACATAGACATTATTGAATTAGAGACATCAGTATTTTGAAAAAAATTTTAGTTGCTTACAAAATTCAGGTATCAATTTATCATTAAACCATTTTATTTAAGCACTATAAAAGTTTATATTTTCTATTATATAATAATGGGTTGATTTAACAAACATTTATTGAATGCATACTATGTGCTTGATATATTTTATTTGACCTATCAATTATCCAGCAAGGGGATTTCCAATATATTTTTTTTACATAAGAACTTAACAATGTCTTGCAAGACTCTCTCTCCTTCAAGCTTCTCTCTTATATACTTAGATGCATACTTAATGCATATTATGAGCCCACTTTCAATATTAAGGATTTTCCAAGGCTGCTAAAGATTTTATTTACTTGAATGTACCTGTGAAAGACATCAGTGAATATAAAAGAAATGTTGAAGGTGTTTTGTTAATGTGGGACAGAACATTAATAAGCTTTCCTGGCCAACATCCTAAGGCTGCCATTAAATTAAGGGTAATTGTATCATGTGCTTCATTTTGAGATGCATCAAATACATGATCAAAGTCAAATACAATGTAGCATGGGATATAAGTACATCTGACAAAGAGGCACATTTTATTACTGAACTTGAAAATGAATTAATCCCATTACTGCTGAATTGCTTGACCAACACAAAAACCTGGGAAGGTAAGTGGTTTGAACCAAAATTCAAAGAGCAAATGAGATCATTTGTCCCTGTGTGTGTGTGTGTGTGTGTGTGTGTTCATGTTTGTGTGCTCTTTTGCAGACTTATAGAGTTTCATCTGGTACCATGCACAGACCTTTTGAAGGTGGCCCAGGAGGATGGAAATGTCTCTGAGCTGGAGGGATCTTGAAGCAGAGTTGTGGCTGATGACATTTTTAAGCAACCTCCCCACCCATTTTGAGATTTGTTTAACCCCTGCTCATATGCCAAAATTTGAGCAGCCTCTGATTATGACAACCCAACCATCTGGTGTGTGTAGCTAAGCAGCCCTATCACGTGTTGCCTTGCTGCCCAAGCCCAGTCTCTGTCCCTCTGTTATGCTTAACAGCCTCTGCCTAGATTAGAAATTGCTGTCTTTATTATGATTTTTCATATGGCCTGGAAAATGAAGAAACACAGAAAAGAATGTGAGACTGCAGCATACCTCACTAAGGTATTTGTGCTTGTTGGGGTCATCTCCTATTACCCATCTTTCCTCTCCTCTGCTGTGTTGACCTCTGCAATCTTAAAAAAGATTGGTGGTGGAGGAAGGGACAGAGCCTGATGAGTCAGGTGGGCTGGGGGCTTTGGAATGAACACTCTATAAAGTCTTTAATAGCCCCCTCCCAAACGGGCATCTTCTGGGAGGTGCTGCACTGGGCCCTTCTTAGACATACTGGAACATGTATCTGGCTAATGAAGTCTTAGCAATTTCTTCCCTTGTTTCTGAACTGGGCCTAAAGGACCATTAGCCTTCCAAATCAGCCAGAGAAGCCAGAGGCCAAGGTTAAGATCAAAGCTGAGGCTCAGCACAGTTTCTATTTCTCTATTTCCATTAATTAAGTTGATAGATTTCTTGACCAACATAACATTAATACAGCACAAATTTATTAAGAGCTTATTATCTGCTTCCTGCTATTTCTGTTGCTCTAGAGGGTGGAGTTAAAAAATGAAAAAATTAATTACCTTAATGGTCTGCTGGTTTAACTATCTAAAATGTCACTAGAACCAATATTGTCCGTGAAATGACTATATATGTTTGAGACTTAAATATCAAAGAATCTAGCATCAGTGAATAAATTTTCTTCATATATGAATGAAATTCAATTGGAGACTAAACACTGAATGAGAACCTAAGGTAAAAAAGCTTCAAAACTTTGTCTCTCTCTAGTATACATTTTCCAGTAGGTTGCCACCTATCTTTCTATGGTTTTCCTTAGAAGACTTATGATCTAACCCCAAACCTTTACAGTTGGAAGCTCTCTATATTTTAGTCATGCAAATCTCAGTTGCTATAATACAAGCATCCATAGGCATGCCTTAGATCCAAAATGGTAGAAATAAGAGATGAGGACTCATATAGGCCTTGGAGATTGATTTAACCTTCCATTGTTCAAAAACTATGAAACAGAGCAACATATTTGATGGGACATTGATCAGCACTTACTTTACAAATAAAAATATCTCCACTAGCTGGAAAGAAAAAGTTAAAGACCAATTTATGTTCATATTAATGCTGTTTTATTCAATCTATTAAATGAAAATTTGTTGAAATTCTACTATGGCCTAGGAAGTATACCAATAATGGTTCCTTATTATTTCCCCCAATTTAACTAAAAGGCACATAATAAGCAATCAATAAATATTTATTAAATTAATAAATGAACTGTCAAAAAGGTACAAACAGATTACACCCTGGTATTTCACTTTAGCTCCCGTTTTTGGAGAGTACTTAATATAAGATCAGTCTCTTTTGGATTCTGCCTGAAGTATGCTTAGGACTTTATAAAATGACAGTTTTACTCCTAAGGCAATTGCACAGCCCAGGCTTTTGGTGAGGACATTATATCATAGACAACATATTCACACATAGTTGTTATTCCCTCTCCCAAACAATAGTCTATTAAATGAACTGATACCTTACTTACCTTTTCCTTAAAATACACTGACTTTAATTACCTAGATTTCTTCTCTTTATTTTATATCTAAGTGGTCTAATGTCAGTTCTAGAAAAATGTACAGAAGCCATCTTGTTTCAGCAAATAAGGAAGCAATTATCTTCCTTTATGTTGATTAACATAAATGCTTTGTGATTTAAAAACAACCAAAGAGTAATGGACTTACAGGGCATTTGAGTCAGTATCGAATTACTGACCAGGAAAAACATCTCCACCTTAACTGTGTCAAAATTAGCATCTTCATCCTTGGCTTCCACATTTCAAAATCCATGACCATGAGGAAATTACAGAATTCTATAGTTACCTGGAAGTACTTTTCTCAGCTAATTAATTCTAGAAGAAACCATATAAAGCTAAGATGCTCATAATTAGACATTTCACACTTTATTTTTTTAATGCTTATTATTTATTTTTGAGAGAGAGAGAGAGAGAGAGAGAGAGAGAGAGAGAGAGAGAGAGAAAGAGTGTGAGCAGGGGAGGGGCAGAGAAAGAGGGAGACACAGAATCCAACGCAGGCTCCAGGCTCCAGCCTCTTAGGTGTCAGCACAGAGCCCAACACAGGGTTCGAACTCATGAACTGTGAGATCACAACCTGAGCTGAAGTCAGATGCTTAACCGACTGAGCCACCTAGGCATCCCAGACATTTCACACTTTAAATACAAACTTCTTCTTTTCTTGTGGCCAATAGAGGAGAGTAGGACTACCTGGGTTTCAGGCACATTCTTGGACCTCCTTGAGTCTCAGTCACTTAATGTATAGAGCAGAGTTAATATCTACTCCTTAGTTGGATTTAAAGGATCAAATGAGACAATATATGTGAAAAATTATATTACACTATAATAGAAAATTCAAAGTTATTTTGTCACTGATGATGTAAATTATATTCTTACTCTTTCAATGTTTCCTCTTTCCTTTTCTGTCCATCAGAGACCTCATGTAAAGAAAGTTAATTGTGAAATTATCAGTGGGGAATTATGCAATGAGAAGGAAAAATATCACTTCCAATCTTATGAACTGTAGCTGTAACCATGCTTTCATTTTTCTTAAATGTCCATATTCTTTTCTTTTAAGTTTTATTTATTCATTTTGAGAGAGACAACATGAGTGGAGGAGGGGCAGAGAGAGAGAGAGAGGAAGAGAGAGACTCCTAAGCAGGCTCCATACCATTAGCACTGAGCCCAATTCTGGGCTCGATCCCGCAGACTGTGAGATTATCACCTGAGCCAAAACCAAGTGTTGGACACTTAACATCTGAGCCACCCAGACACTCCAGTTGTAATCATGCTTCTTAAAGAGCCTAACAATTTGAAAAAGCAGAAGATCCATCCATAATTACTTTAACATGTTGATTACTGCAATGCAATATCATGAAATGTGTACCCTACATATTTAGATACAACTTTCAAATAGCTAGCACAATTTGTTCACATGTAGAATTAGAATGACCTGTATTTTAAGTGTTATAATCCAGGGGGAAATTTTCTAATATGAGGAATTCTAGAAATAGTAATAATTAGGACTGAGCACTAGAACAGGAGTCAGGAGACTAACATTCTATTCCTGACCTTATATTAACCAAACTGTGTCTTTAGGTAACTCAGTTAACCTTTTTAAGCCACAGTTTTCTCCTCTGTGATAGAGGAATCAAACCAGATGTTCTTGGAGTGCATGATTTTATTAGACTTAAATTCTCTAATACAACATTGCTTTAACTTTGCTTTTTAAAGAGAAGTTGCCTGAAAAAGGGCCTGTGCTGTGCATAATGTTTGTACTATATTCCCAACATATACAGTAACAACTGTGCCTTAAATGCTTTTTATTAACAAGCTAGTTTAGACAACCCAAATACCTAAAGGAGTCTCCATGGTTTGCTCACAGATTGGATCTCCATTACTCTCACGTGCACTTCACATTTTCCCAGGCATTTTCTCCTAATCCCCCTTGGTCTGGCCTCTCTCTCTGTTTCTGTTCTCTTTTGGGGATTCCTTCTTCCAAAGAACTGCAAACTCTCCTCCTTCTAAGCTTTCAGTTCTGACTCCTCCCTGTCGCTCCATCCATAGCTGCTTGTACTGTCTCCACAGGAGACTCATGGATGTCCTCTGTGCCTTCCCGAAGGAAGCACCTTTTTAGGTAGACAGATATTGTGTCATCTACATGCCCAAATCATGATTAAATCACTTACTATGAGTAGGAGATAGCACTAACAGAGCCACGTTTAGGAAATGAATAAAGAGAAAAACTGTATTCCACAACTCAAAGGGAGCTCCAACCAGACATCTTTCAAGGACCTGCCTTCAGACACCACGAAGCTAGCCCAGTCATGGCAGAGGCCAGTATCCCCATCCCACTGCTTTGTCACATTTAATCTTATCATTAGAGCAGGTGTGAGAGGCGGCGATGTGATGGCAATGCGAATGAGATGGACCAGCATTCAAATCCTGGCTGCTTCCCTTCATTGCTGTGTGTCCCCAGAAATATTTAACTCTCTGAGCTATAATTTGCTGATTTAAAAAATAGGGATAATGGGCTGCCTGGGTGGCTCAGTCGGTTAAGTGTCCGACTCTTGGCTTTGGCTCAGGTCATGATTTCACAGTTCGTGAGTTCGAGCCCTGTGTTGTGCTCTATGCCGACAGCAGAGAGCCTGCTTGGGATTCTCTCTCTTCCTCTCTCTCTGCACTCCCTCACTCACTCTTTCTTTCTCTATCAAAATAAATAAACTTAAAAAAATAAAAAATAAGGATAATAATACTTTCTTGGTACTACCTTAACACAATATTGATACTACTTTCTAGGGTAGTTCTCAGTATATTTTTTTTAATGTTTATTTTTGAGAGACAGAGCACAAGTGGAGGAGGGGCAGAGAGAGAGGAAGACACAGAATCAGAAACAGACTCCAGGCTCTGAGCTGTCAGCACAGAGCCTGACGTGGGGCCTGAACCCAAGAACCGTGAGATCATGACCTGAGCCAAAGTCAAAAGATTAACTGCTTAACCGACTGAGCCACCCAGGCACCCCTAGGGTAGTTCTCAGTATTAAAGGTATCGTATGGACAGGGTCTGTCACATAAAAGAGGTTTGAAGTTGATTATTCTGTTTTATTACTATTATTATCATCATTATTTTCAATCTCCTTTGAGGTCGGTAGAAGCCTTTTTTTTTTTTTTTTTTTTTTTTTTTAATGTTAGAGAAAAGTAGGGCAAAGAACATTGCGAGTGACTTGGCCATGGAGACACAGTAGAATGGCATTGGTGCTTAGGAATAGCACAGATTTCCCTAATAGCAGATGCTGCCTATTTCCAATACTTGGTATTTGTGGGAATGTCCTCATTTAATCTCTCTAAAACTTAGGAATCTATTATCTTCTCCACTTCCTTCTTGTTTTTCATGAAAAGACTTTGCGCGTTGTGACGCTAAAAGAGGAGGAAAGATTTGTCAGCTCATCTCTCTTGGCAGTGTTCGCAGCACTTCTTTGAGCAGACTCTCCCTGTGCCATCTAGAAAAGGGAGAAACTTACAGCTACTATTTTGGTATGTGCAGTGCACAAATGTGATTCTGTACTTCTTACGGATGCCAAAGTTTATGAAAAAGAAAATAAGCTAGCTCTATTTCTCAGCAAGGGGATCAAATAAGTTATATAATTTTCACATAGGTCATGAGTCACAATAGAAATCTTGTGAATTAAGGTTTGCTACAATTAAGACTCTGTGGACACTCTCCAGTGGATAGGAAACAAAAATCAGATTAATGTTTTGTCAGGACATGAGAATGTCTGTGCATGGTATTCAGACTGACCATGGTGTTCTGACTGATACAGGGTATCTGTGCTCAAACAAAGGCTTTTGGAACTTCTACAGGTAGGACGGCCACTGAGAAACAATGGCTTTTACTCCTGAACACACTGTCTGGTTACCAACCCTAGAGTAATAGCCTGCATTAACAAAATCCTGAAACATATCCATTGTTAAGTACAACATTCAAGCTAGTGAAAACTTTCCGTACAATTTCAAGTGTGCTGTGTTTAAAATATTCCAAATCCAGGGGTGCCTGGGTGGCTCAGTCGGTAAGCATCTGACTTCAGATCATCATCTCACAGTTCATGAGTTCGAACCCCACATTGGGCTCTGTGCTGACAGCTTACAGCCTGGAGCCTGCTTTGGATTCTGTGTCTCTCTCTCTCTCTCTCTGCCCCTCCCCCCACTTACACTCTTTCTCTGTCTCTCAAGAATAAATAAACATAAAAAAATTCTTTAAAAATTAAAAATAAAAAAATAAAATATTCTGAATCTGTAAGCCTTCAGAAACTATTACTTTATGCTTAATGGAAAGAGATGATATTCTTACTCCACCCATGTCTGGGCATGCCTATGTGTGCAGAGGTATGTGTGTGTGTGTGTGTGTGTGTTTGTGTGTACAAAAAAATTAAAATTTCAAACTTTGTGTACCTGTAGTCCTATAAAAAAATCTTTGTGTATGGGTCAAACATAGCTCTTCTACCTCCATAAAATAAACATTAGATTAGTAATAAAAATGTATGTCATAAAACAGAACATTTAAATGAAAAGAATCTCTTTCCCATTTATTTATTAAGAATTTATACCTTGTGGGCTTAAAAGGTATTTGTCATTTACTGCTATTACGTGCTGAATTGATGTGAACCCATTTCTTTAAATAGGGTGACTAATGAGAACGAAATGGTGAGTCGGAGCACAGGCACAGCCATTGTGATGGCTTGCATAAAGAAAATGCATTAGGCACACTATCAGCCTTATCACATGTCATACTGGGTGATGAAGCCGGAAAGACCTTTTACGAATTCTAGGTGTGCTGCCGGCTGCCACTGCCACTTGTAAGTGATACAGCCATCAGTTGGAGAGTGCTTTGGAACTTTAAAGGCAAAAGAAACCTTTTCTTCGGTGGAACATTCCTTTTTAACCTGCTTTTCTGTTGAACCCGATAAGGCCTTGAATGTTCTCGTTTGAGAGCTCCTTTCAAGTTGAACAATGCAAGACCAAATAAACAAACTTGTTCATAAAGTGTGGTATCCTGCTGGAAGTCATCATGTGTTTTTCAAATCACCATATAATATTCACGTATTTAGTCACCGTCAACCGTAAACCCCTTTATCAGCAGGCAATTGGCAGCATAACCAAAGATGTACAAAAAAGTTGATGCTTTCCATTAATTTAATGTTTGCTTAACTTTGAGTTTGGTGGGGATTATAGAGGTTGAACACCTCAAGCTAGTGTCCACAAGGATTTATCTCCACGCTCTGACACTCTGCACATGGGCTGCCAGGGTCTCCACTCTTTCCCCTGTAGAGGGAACTAACTGCCCTCCAGTGTGGGGAGTATACACTGCCCTCCAGTGTATGCTCTTTGTACCCACCCTTTGTGCCAAGAGGCAGCCTAAGGAGGAGGGACTCAGCTGGGAAAGTTGGTCTGTATCAGGCAAAACTGTCATCTTTATCAATATGCCGTTACTTTAAACTACATATTCCGATGTTTACTAGCGGGAGACCATAGGCACTAACTTTAGCTATGTGAATACTCTTTCAACGTGTTGAGAGAGACAGTTGGTGCAGTGGTTAGGAGCACATGGTCTGAATCAACACTCAGCTATACCTCTGACCTTGCTTTGTAAACCCTGGCAAGTTGTTGAACATCCATGAGTTTCTGTTTCTTCTTCTCTGAAACAGAGACAATGATGCGTCTTTCTTAACGAGAACCTTAAAAACTGAATGAGATGGTGCATGTAAAGCATTTAGCTTGCTTTATTCTTAGTATCTATTAAGTGCTTGTAAATGGTTGCCATTATTGTACAAACTGTAAATAGCACTCAGTAACTAACTGAGTTACTCTCTCCATTCAGGTCTATTAAGATAGGTCAATTTCAGGAATGCTCTGGAAGCCAAACCACCTCTGGAAATTAGCAAAGAGGTGGCTTACATTATTGTCTGAAGTAACAGAGAAAGGCTTGAAATATGTGCTTTGGGCTGATCTGTGATGGTAGATTCACTCATGTTTCACTTTTCTATTTTAATTACTAAGGTCTTGGGAAACTCTGTTGTAAAACAAAGTGTCATTATTCTAGAGCATTTTACTGACGTGTTAATTCATGCTATTTATTCATCCTCCAAAGGAGATATAAAGCTCATTCTCACTGGCTTCAAAATGAGTCATTCCAAAGAAGCCTGGTAGTGCATCCTGTCAACCCCTTAAATAATTGGTGTACTAATGTCTTCTCCCATTTTCTAGAGGCTCTTTAGTGGTTCATCATGCATTGAAGTTTCAGGGAGATAATTTGCAATCCAATTTTGGGGCTCTCCCTTTGAAATCTGTTACCCGCAAGATATAATGTCATTAATACTCATTCAAACTCCATGCATAGTCTTCAAGTAATTGTTCTATAGTTTGCCCTGCCAAGGAATTTGTAGAGGATATCTGAATAGGTCAAAGGGAATGTAATGATTTGGGGGCTATTTCCATTCATAGAAAAAAAGTAACAATTGTGAGATGTTTGTTCCTAAAGATACAATTCATTGTCAGGTTTTATTTTGGTTTTGGGTGTTGTTTGTTTGTTTGTTTGTTTGTTTGTTTTTAGTAGGCTCTACACCCAATGTGGGGCCTAAACTCAGGACCCTGAGATCAAGAGTCAGATGCTCTACCAACTGAGCCAGCCAGGTGTCCCAACAGAGACACATTTCAAACGCATTATGAGGCATTTTTACTCCTAAAATTTTAGATTAAGGGATATGTACCCTTGTTAAAGCTACTTCAAAGTGCACACACAGACTCTTTAAAGGCATATTCTTAATTCTCTGGTTTGCATCCTCCTTCATAAAAGTATTTTCCTTGAAGCCATACAGCTGCCATCCGTATGTAGTCAGCTTGTAGCTGACTCAGGTGTGCTCCATCCTGGAGGTAGAACCCAGAAATGAACTGATTTCTCCTAGAACACATAAGGGGTCCAGATGTGAATGAAAGTGCTTTAAACCACAGTGGATTAGCAATGCGACAAGTGGCCTGACATGATTTAGCTTAAAGTCAGGTATCCCATTTTCTATTTATTTTCCCCTTTTCATCATGGAATCCTCTGCTGCCCACATTTTTCTTGAGAAAACTTTATATTTCAGCAAAATTACCTAAACCATGGCCTCAAAATCCCTTGTGAAAGAGAAAGGACAAAAATAAATGAATCAGCTAATTACTTTAAATAAACAGGATATCTTTTTTTTCTCTCCTATGGGTCATAGGATGAAGGAGTCACCCATCATTTTTCTGAGACTTATGCAAGTCACATACATCTTTCTTATAACTGAAGCCATTTTTAAAAATTAGGGCACCTACAAGAAATTTGCAAAGATACTGTTCTCTACAAGAAACAATCTGACAATGTCCCTTCCCCCAAGTTTCAAGGCCGTGGCTATCCCTCCATATAGATAAGCCTCACAATCATCAAATACAGAGTCTACTATCTGTACTTGGAAGTGCTAAACCTCCATATTTGTCTGAAAAGACAGCCAATGAAGGATATTTTTAATTCAGCAAGTCTTATAATTCTCTATGCAATCCAGGCTTTAATTACAGAATATACATTTATGCCTAAAACCATCTAATTTCCCTAAACCTACCCAATGCATCTCTTTTTTACCTATGACTTAATAAACCTCTTGTTTAAAAAATGTCTTCCTAATGCAATGGACCATAGTGCATGGAATCACTGTACCCATCAATCTTTCCAACGCTCCCATAAATTGTTCCTTTCTTAAATACTGCATTTTGGTAAGTTAGAGGTTCATTATCACTACATTTGTATATTAATTGCTTATCTGTAGTGCTGCTCAGCACAGAAAAAGTGCACATGTACAAACCATGCAGAATCAGATGATGTCACATATTTTAAAAATACTACACATACATTTACATACATATGTATATACATAATATATATACACATATGTGTATAATTTTTGTTAACTATGGAAAAGGGGCAATAGGTTGATGCCTAGGGATGCAGACCCAATTTTAGATGCAGATGTAAGCACCATAGAAATCATAACGGGAACGTTTTTTTTTTTTTTAATAAAGCAATCAGTAATTCTAATGCTCTATAAACATCCCCAGACCTCATACATTCTGAGCATGGCTGTGTGCAGTTGAATTCTTACCAAAAGCTCACCGAGTTCTAGGTACGTACTTGCAGACGGAAAACACATCCCAAAATATCGGCATCATGGCCCCTGTGGGCCGCGGGCGCTGTGCACACAGGCGCTACAGAAGGGCCAGGGAACTAGCCCCATGTTCACTCACACAGGTATCTCTTCCCTGCAGGCCCCCTAGCAGCGACACCACTAGTGATAATCACCCCTGGCTGGCAGACACTCACAGGGACACTCGGGGGAGCTCCGGAGAAACCTAGGGGAAGGGGGAGGGTCGGGCATTTTAGGGCAGCGGCGCGCACCCGGGCACAGTCTCCGCGCCTCCAACACCGTCCAGGACCCCAATTCGCTCCGGAGCTGCCCGCGAGATCTGCATTATGCCAAGGCGCTGCACCAACTCACCTCAACGAAATAGAAGCAGGGCAAGAGGGTCACGCTGTCCTTGATCACTTTGCCCTTTGGCCTCTCCTTCGCCGACATCCCGGCCGCCTGCCGGAGTCCGCGTCCTCCCCCGGGCGAGGTGTGCACGGCGGAGCCTAGGCGATCGCCTTCTCCAGCCGCAAGCGCCCGGCGCCGCTGATGTCACATTCCCCGCGGGCACCGCTGGAGCCAGCGCGTTGCATGCAGCGCCCCCGCCTCTCCCCGCCCCTCTTTGCAGCAAGAGGCTCCCTAAACCCGCAGGTCTCCTTCCTCCCCTACTCTGGCCCTCGCTCCGGGTTTTTTCTCCACCTAGAGACGTCCAGCTCCCTCCCACAAGCTGTTGCTGCAATGGCTTCCCCTCCCTGCCAGCCTCCCTCTGCTCTCCACCGCCCTTGCGAGGCTTCGCGCTGTCGGAGGAGCTTGACGTCAAGAATCGCACCCCTGGATATTGCAGCGGAGAGGCTGAGGAGCTCAGACACCCAGAGCTCCCCCCCCCCTCCCCCGGAAAGCCTCCTGGGCCACTCGAGGGACGCTTACTTAAGGATTGCTGGAGAGCAGAAGCCCAGCTCCGGCGCAGTGACCCTCGGCATCAACACAGACCTATACCTGCGTGAAATTAAAACTTGGATCCCATACTGAAAAGTAGGCCGTGGTGGGAACTTCTTGAGAGCTGGCTGCTATCAAGGAATGACGGCCCCTTCTGAAGATACTCTGCTTAGGAGACTCCCTCCCTGCCTCCCTGCGACAGCGACTCTTCCTGCTGATGAACGCCATCACCTGTCTGGGAATGGTGACGGTTCCCTGCATCGATGGGGCAGATGTGTGGGCATCGATTGTCCTTGAGCCCAGAGGCCAGGGCAGGACTTCAGCATCACACCTCCCGAACAAACCCAGCATCACAAAGGCACCTCTTTAGACATTAAAGATCTAAAATAAGCCCTTCACCTTGTTGACAGTGTGCTTGGCAGGTCTCAACTTTGTGATTATTCTGACAACCTGGAAGGATCAGGTAATACAGAGGGGGAAACACTCAGCAAATAGAAAACACTGTATTATATGAGAAACATAGCTCACTTCCATGATGACTTGCGTCTGGCCATTTCCAATATCTTCAAAGTCTCTATTTGAGGCATCTGACCGCCAATTCCATTGTTCTCAGTCCACTTCCTATTCTCTCATGACCTCATCTGAACAATTACCTCTCAAATGCCCCCACCTCCAAATACCATCACACTGGAGGGTAGGGTTTCAGCATAGGAATTTCGAGGGGACACAGATATGCAGTCGATAGCGCACTCCAGTCGATCTTTGACAGTGTGGAGACAGTCTGATTTTCTTTTTCTTTTTTTCATTTTCTTCTATCGGGCTTGGGTTCCAGAGCCCAGCTGCTCCTAACTCCATTTCCACCTCCCTATGCACCACACTTCGCTGGGAGAATCCCAGCCCCAGCTAAACCCAATTATCTGCTCTCTCTAGAATTGAAGGTGGGTAGGGAAAAACACACAGCCATGTGGTCTTGTTTCACGTTAGACTAATGGCCGCAAACTTCAAACAGGCCCCAATCCCCCACGACCCTAGTATTTTTCCATAGTCTGTTCACTTTCTTACTCTCCCGGGACCAACCCACACCTTCTCCTCTTTCTTCAAATCTTGTCATTCTCAGCTAATGACTTACCTCATTTCACTGGGAAAGTGGAGTATTCAGAAGAGAGTTATGTTATCCACCAAAGCTGACAACTTGCCCCCATCCCTCACCCTCCACAACTACAACCATCTCTTTCCTGGACTGGCACAATAGCCTCCTAATTGTTCTACCAGCTTCTACTCTTGCCAGCCCTGTGTCCTACAGATCATTTCCTCTACAGGAGCCAGAATGATCTTTTGAAAAGTAGATCTAATTGTGTCATTCCCCTGCCCAAACCCTCCAAGAACTCTCCATCACACTCAAGAGAAAACCTAAATTCCTCACATCTTCCTTAAGCCCTTATCGGAGGGCCCTGCCTGATTCATGGCCTCATTGATTTTGCTCTATGCCTTAATGGTCTGACAGTCCCAGTCTAGCTTTGTACGCCCTCAGGGCCTTTGCACTTCCTGCTTCTTCCTCCAGGATTGCTCTTCTGTCAACACTGTGTGGCTTAACCTCTTACTTAATTCATACCTTTGCCCAAATTTAAACTCCTCAGGACCACTAACTCCACCTAAATAGCATTGATCACCTCAGGCCTCCATTACTCTTTATCCTTACCCATTACTTTGTTTTTCTTCATAGAACTTACCATGATCTGATAGTTTAGCAAGTATTTATTGGTCAATTTTTTACTGACTTTTATTGACTTTATCTCCCACTAGAATGTAAGCTCTAAAAGGTTAGTGTGTCTTGTCTGGTATATGGAATTGTGCCTGGCAAATAAGTGTTCAGTAAATATTTGTTGAAGGAATTCATGAGCCAATTAAATTAAATGATGGAGGTATGTGGGGGTATGGGTGAAAAGAAATAAATGATGCATATAAAACCATCTAACATGGTTTCATCCACATACCAAATATTTAATAATTGTTAGTTGATTCTGTTTATCGGCCATCATGCTATTAACCAGTAACTATATTTGTTGTTACTATCAAAATTCTTTTGTGTGTGTTTTCTTTTTTCAACTTTCTTAATACCTCAACAAAATTTGCAATTCTTGGTGGCTGTAAAAACTAAGTTAGAAGATTTTTGAATTTATCGTCCTGAAAACTCAGCTTTTCTATATAAACAGGAGGTAAAACAGAAGGCTACAACTGTAGCCCTCTAATTTCATTAGCCAAGTGTGGAGAATAAGCTTAGGAATTCCCTGAGGTTGCAGGATGGGTGAACAAGGCATAAAGAATGAGAAAGCCATAGATGTACACACCCAAGTTTGAGTAAACAAGATTAGGAAAATAAGATTAGGTTAGGTAAACAAGGCAAAGGCCCCTGGTATAGGATAAAGGTATAGGAATAAGGAATTTCAGGATGAAAACATCCAAGATGAGGTAAACAATTTGGTATTCAGGGTGGAAATGCCCCCCAGCTTAGTACAAGAACAGAAAGCTGCTTTCACAAGAAGGAAGGACCAAAATAGGTAAACAGGGCTACAGACTGCAGCAGGGCAAAGTTGCCCAGAGCAGAGCTAATTAGCAAAAGAAAGGTGCCTTGTTGACCCTGAGGTTGCAAGGAGTCTTTCTTGTCTCCTAGGTCAGTTTGGTAAACAGAGGTGGGGCCTCACGTCTGCTGTAAATGACCATTCACTGGGAGGCAGGATTTTGCTTTGTATCGACCCAAACCCCTAACACCATATATCTTCAAAACCTCCTTTCCCTCATGCCCATGAGTTAATGTTGAAGATTGTATTGTCTCTTTGTGCACATCCATCATGCTTGTAAGCCTTCCAGTCCTAATAAAAACAGAGCAAGGAGCCTTAGTCGGGGCTCTTGTCTCCTCCCAGACTTCAGTCTCTCTCGAATTTTTAATCCTGTGACCCACCCTCTTGCTAGACAAGAGAGAACTCCAGACCCAGAGTTTACAAGAGCCAAGAGCTGAAAATGTGTGATAAAATATCAGAGATGCATGCTGACCTCATCTCAGTAATTCAATAAATTATTGAAACATTAGAAAGGTACTTTCCTTTTCTCTCTAGGTGGTTGGGCCAGCTTGACCTGACAACATGGTATAGGATCAGGAAATGCTTCAGAATTCAAAGCCAATTCCTATTATAACTCCTTTATCCCTCCCTTGACCAGATTCTCTTTTGTTCTATCCCACTTCTTTTAAAATATTTTCTTTCCCCTCTTTTATAGAATAATTTTGTAGAGAGGATTCAGAGATGGAAAACATTAAGTACAAAGATCGAACCAGAAGAGAATGAGATTTGGAGTCAGAGACCTGAGCTCAAGTCCAGGATTTATATTTGAAATCTGCTCTCAAGCAAGTCACTCCAAGTTTCAGTTTCCTAATACATAAAATGAGAGGTGTGTTGGTGCCATCTGACAGCAGCACTTGGGAACTCAAATGTGACAATATATGTGAAGGCGCTTAGGCTGTTATCAAATTGGCCCATCCATTCGTCTGTCCATCCATTCAACCTACAAATATTGATTGACTACCCCTCCCCTGACTTTGTGAGAGGCACTATTCTTACTGGATACCCACTAAAATAATAGAATATGGTTCTGATAGAGCACTGTTGCCATTGTAGCAGCCATTGAGATAAGCCCTGCTATCTCGGAAAGCCACACCACCGTAAAACAACGTGACATTTAGTTTTCCTGCTTCTAAGCTTCTGTAATCCTGCCTACTGCTCTAAAGAAGAACCCCCCTGCCCCACTTGCTATAAAGCGAGGCTGCACCCGCTGTTCGCGGCCCAGAATTTGGAGGACCGCTCCTCCGGGCCCGCATGCATAAATAAAGGAGTCACTTCACTTCCTCCGGTGTTCGGTGTTTGGTCTGAGTCATTTCCGTTACAGGTCCTGCCTTCACAGAAACCGGAGTCTAATGCAAATGGAAGGGGAGAGGACACAGTATAATAAATTCATCATAACAATAGAAAGCATAATGCTTACTACAGACAAGTCACTGTTCAAAATGCTTTGCACCTTTTACCTCATTTAAAGCTTACAACATCTTTAGGAGCTGGATACCATTGTATCACATTTTTCTGTTACAGGACCTGAGACTCAGAGAGGTTAGCTATTATATTCAAGGGCAATGACTGAAATTAGCTGAGTTTTTGAACCCAGTAGATTGCCCCAAGCTCTGTGATCTTAAGTGCCACAAACACTGTCTCCAGTAACAAACATATAATTACCTCTTGTGGTATACACAACTAAAGAAACAATTAGGGTACAGTTGTAATTACTATGGAGAAACCTCTTAAGTGTGGTGGCTGGAGAAGGCTTTGGGAAGAGTCGACCTTGGAGCCACTCCCAGCATTGAGGCTACTGGAGGACACTCCTGAACTAAAAAATGCTCCATCCCACATTCGCCATGTACAGTGGGGCCAAGGGCAGAATTTGTATGTTGAATGTTGCTAATTGCAAGTTCTCATATAATAGCAGCATTAAAAACAACTTAATGTGCCTCACAGAACTTGAATATTTTTCATTGGAAATCCTATTTCAGTGCATTCAAATGAAAACGGCACCCAGTGAAAGACAGAGTACTTCACAGCACAAATAACCTGGAAGAAATATGCCTGAAAATGCATTTGACATGATCATTAAAACTGTCAGACTCCTGAGATAAGAAAGAAGTAGTTTTCCTATGTGTTGGTTTTGGGTGCTCACAGCCAAATACAAACTCTTTTCAGCTTTTTGGCAAGTATTCATCCTTGGGATATTTGTCTGACATTTATCTTTAAGGTTGAAAAAAAGTGTATTTTATTTAGCAATGTATTTCTCAGACACCCGCCCACTTCATAGCATTTTCAGGAGACAATGTAAGATTTTATTTTGTTTTTCTAAAAGAGAGAGAGTTAAAAGAACTGAATGTTTGAAGGAGAAAAAGAAATGAAATGAGGAAAGTTCTGGCAGATCAGAAAGTAATGTTCTAATTCTGGCCTCATCATTGATTGAAGAGAACGTTTTACCTCAGGGACTTGGTTTCCTCACCTAAAAATAGAGTTAGAATGGTAAAATGAACATCTAACAAACATCTTGTTTGTCCAAGACCCATTCTTGCTTCTTGTGTTGGTATCCTGAATTTTCATGAAGAACTATCCACTCCTGCAGTCAAAGCTATAATGAAGGTGTTCAGTCCTCTCCAGGTCAACTAGGGGAGTGCGGATGGTGAGCCAAGTAAAAACAAATGGAATAAATTCCCCAAGAATTTGAATTTTGAAGGGAATGATATCGAGATGGAAAATTCTTGATGTTGATTCATGGCAGCTGCAGAGAGAATAGCAATTACTTTTGGTCTTTTAATTCTCAGAAGTGACATGTTCTTTTCCTTTGAGAAGTCTGGCTTTCTTCTTCTTTCTGTTTCTTTGCAAATTCCCATATCCTTTAAAGTAAATTCTTGTCCCTGTCTCTCTCTCCCTTGTCCCCTCTCTCTTTCTTTCATAAATTTAGCCAAATCTGTGGCTGCAACCAAAAACCCCTAAATAACACAAAAGGATCACAAGACACTTATTAACTGAGGGATTAATTTAAGAACTTAAAAAATAACACCAAACAGTATTCTCTCGCAGGAGATATTTTTTAATTGAGTTTTACATTTCCTACTGTCAATGACTTTTGCCCACCATGGTCCCGGGTGATTCTGTATGAGAGCATGATAGAAGGTGACTTACCCAGTTCTAGAGAGTCCCATCCCACAGGAACGTGCATTTGCTCTGAGAGTTGTGGTAATCCCAAGATATCCCATAGCAGTGACAGCAGGAACCAAACAAAAAGTTGAATTGTGGAGCTTTGCTGTGGCTATGCATTACATACTGATGTGATGAGGATGAGTTATAACAACCCCACAAAATACTTATCTCTTTAGGGGTATGGCAGGTCTGTGCAAGACCTTCAGTGCACATTGCTTCTGTTTGTAAGCGTTCTGGTTCGGGTGGAGCATCATATGACAGCATGCCCAGAGAGCTGCCAGCCATCGAAATTGATGCTCCACCCCAATGCACCGAATATAGTCAAGAACTGGAAACCAACTGGACATACCACCCAGACAGTCAGCAGCAGAGCATGTGAGCTGCAGACTCGTTCACCCCCAATGTAACTTTCATGGTGTGCAAATGCCCTGAACACACACACATTTTGGAAATAAGAGCATTTTTATTTTGACGTATTTGATATAAAAATTTTAATTGGATTTGAAAACACCAAGTGATTGCAAGAAGGGTACCTAGGTGGATCAGTTGGTTAAGCATCCTACTCTTGATGTCAGCTCAGGTCATGATCTCATGATTCGTGAGATGAAGGCCCTCTTCGGGCTCAGTGCTGACAGCACAGAGCCTGCTTGGGATTCTATCTCTCCCCCTCTCTCTACCTCTTCCCCACTTGCCTGCTCTCTCTCTCTCAAAAATAAATAAATAAACTTAAAAAAAAGTGATCACCAGACATTTAAACATTACTTTGGTCAGTGAAGGCAGAGTTGTTGGGTTCTTCTGGTATAGTTTCAAAGGTTATTATATTTTCAATGATTGTAAAGCAATGATTTTAGATTTTTATTAGCTGCTTGTGCAAAGATTTTCTTCAATGGTAACTATCACAAAGTTAGAAAAATAAATATTAAAAATTTTGACTAGAAAATATATGTAGCAATTCCCTGTACAAAATCATATTTTTGGAAGTAAACTCAAGTTTCTCATTAAAAAAATTGAATAGATTTGATTTGGAAGTTTTATATTTAATGTATTCCTCTAAAATTTGATTTGTCTTCATGCTTACACACTGTAAAAATAAAATTAATTTTTCCCAGTAAGTTTTATATAGCTGCCCTTAATTTTCTTTTACTTTACCCTACTGTGCTATATTAATACATTATTTTATGTGTGAAAACATTGAGAAATACATGAACACAAATTGACTATTCCTTTTCTTTCAGTGTCACACTAGGAAAAAGGTTTTCTACTATCATACTGGTAAATAATAAGCAACAATTAATTAAAGTATAAGACAGAGCCAACCACTCAGTCTAAAAATCTTGCCATCACCTTGAATTTATTCATGCCTTTCATCCCTTATATTTAAGTCTCCAAATCCTTTTGAATTTCCAGTGAAATTCTGTTCTTCCATATTTGTGTCTTCCCTGTTTCCACTGACATCAATTAATGCCTGGTTTCCTGCAAAAGTTTGCTGTGTCCCCCAAGCTCTTTTTGCCATACAACACCCCTCTAAAGAAGTGATCCACTGGACACTCTTTACCTCTGTTAAACGGCCTCATTTTACCCTCTGCAGACTGTGTCCTCTCTTCTGATGAACTTGTTTGAGCCATACTTGGACCATGTTCACTCTGCCTCTGAGCCCTCTCACATGCTGTTCCCCTCTCACATGCTGGAATATATGCACATCTCACATTTCTGGTTTTTATTAACACTACTTCCAGCTCTTATAGATCTCTGTCTGAACAACAGTGGACCTTATTTTGCACTGCACAATGTAACACTTGATTATGACCTTGATTATTTTATTTGGTATATTTTAATCTAATATTGTATTCTTACCTGTAGGAGCGAATTGAGGGAATGGCATATGTCATATCTCTTCTATCCATCCTCTCCATTACATTTCTGCTCTCTCTATTTTGTTCAATTCTTCATTATCTCTATAATGTTATAATAGCTTCTGGGTCAATTTCCCTGGCTTTATAACTTCATTTTATGATCAATTCTTTATTTTTTAAAAAAATTTTTAATAAAATGTTTATTTAGTTATTTTGAGAGAGAGATAGAGAGAGAGAGCAAGCAGGAGAGGTACCGAATAAGAAGGAGAGGGTGAATCCCAAGCAGGCTCTGCACCGTCAACATGGAGCCGGACACTGGGCTTGAACGCATGAACCATGAGATCATGATCTGAACAGAAACCAAGAGTCAGATACTTAACTGAATGAGCCACCCAGAAGCCCCCATGATCAACTCTTTAATTTTGATTTTAATTTTACTTCTTCCAACGTACAATTTTGATCATGTCACTTATTTGCTTAAAAACACTCCAAAGTTCTCCATTCTCTTGGCTGGCATTTAAGGGCTTCCTTGGTCTGGCCTCTACCAATCTTTCGGCCTAAGCCCCCATTGTCCCCTGTGTGGACCCAACACACAATCCTTAGCATAGTATTATGTACATTTCAAGACTTTAGTAAATATTTATTGAATAGCTAAATTCCACAATTTTTATTCTCCCCTACAGTGGTTAGTATAACCCTGGAATAATAAGGATTCTGAGGAAGTACTTTCATTAATTTAGGCTTTTATGATTTATGATCCTGCTGGGATAAGCACACACTCTCCTTCTTTCTCTTCTCTCTCAACACTTTGAGCACATTGGCAATTTTCACAAGAAGTGTGAAAGGTGTCTGACACACAACTAAGAATCTATTTTAATTAGTCCAGAGTGACTCCTGTTTTCTCAATCCTTCTGTAATTACCCTTTGATTGCATAGAATTTTTATAATAATTAGTCCAACATAGGAATTTTGAGCCTCTCTCTGGAGCTCCAGAGAAACGTGCTCCAATCAAGCAGACCTGCATCCTCTGATCTTTTCCCAGTGTGTAGCCAACCATGCACTCTCGTAAATACTGCATCTCAAATTCTCCGAAATTCTCCTGAAGACTCACTTCCCCCATGAAGTTTTCCAGCCTTATCTCTAGGCTTTAGGAGCTCCAAAAATTTTCTAGAATCCACATATTAGTGGTCTTCTTTTTTCTCTAAGCACCTGTACATTTAAGTGCCTCTTGAATGTATCTTTTCATCTATCTCCGTCTCCTTGGCTATTCAACTCCTCTGTGGACTGGGAATTCCATTTTATTTGTCATACTAAATTAAAATTTCTCTATGTTCCCTTTTAATTGGAATGTCATGATATAACCATTTTTTTATTGAGATATAATTGACATATAACATGATATTAGTTTCAGGTATACAGTGTAATAATTCAATATTCACATGTATTGCAAAACAATCACTGCAATAAGTCTAATTAACAACCATCCCTATACATAATTATTTTTTTTCTTGTGATGAGGACTTTTAAGATCTACTCTCTTAGCCACTTTCAAATATGCAATATTTCAAATGTTCCATACAGTATTATTAACTACAGTCATCACGCTATGTTTTATAAGCAATTATAAGAAAAATTAGAACAGGAGTCCAAAAGATTTTAGAAAGAATTATTAAAGACATGGGAAGCAATGTAAGATGATGTAAAGCAGTGGCTCTTAACTTTTGCTGTCACTCACACCACTTTTGTCCTTGCAGTATTCTCCAGAAACACTTATGAAAAGAACTAAAGCAATATAGTTCTTAAAATTAAGATGTTGCATAACTTTAAAATAAAACAAATAGAATTATTGTTTAATTTCACAGTAATATATAAACTACATGAAAATTATATACTTAAAATAATTTTTACACCTTTAATTAATTACATCTTTGATAAAAATTTGTTCATTAGTATTTGGAAAGTAGGTATATTAGTTCTGGACTTTATTCTGAAGTACAAAATTAATGTGAAGTTGATTTCACACAGGTATGGAATCACAAATTACAGACCTTGCAAATTTGGAGATGGTGCTCATAAATTCTAGATTCTTAGATTCATTGGTTCATCCTTTACATTGAATTATATGTCATTGATTTTTAATTGAGTAAACTATTATGTCACCAATTGTTCATCTTTTGTAGATCCCAGGCATTGGAAATATCTGGTACTTTGGTTTGCATCCATCCCTTCCTCTGAGAAAGGACCTCTTCTCCAAATACAAGCCAATATGTTGTCCCAAAGCATGGGGACATTTACTACCACAGAATTCCCCATAAATTGGTCATGGAGTGAGCACATGACTGAAGCGAGTCCTATCATATACGATACTATATTGTCTGGCAATGGAGATTTGCCCAGAGATGATCATAAAACCTATCAGATTACTGTCCCAAGGGCTTCCTAACTAGAGTCAGAGGGAAATGTGCCCTTCCTTCCCTTTTTTGGCAGCAAGGCTGTGACAGTGTAAGTCCCAAGCTGCCCATGGTCCTGTTCCCTCTGCCAAATGAGGAAAGTCTTATAGTAGTAGAAGAGAATAAAGTTGACATGAAGGGAGAAAAGGATACAGAGAAAAGATACAGAGAAAAGATTCAGAGAAAAGATACAGGTTCCTGAGGGTTTTGAGTTCTGGAATTCAATTACCACAAAGCCAGCTGCAACTCAGCCTTCTCTGAGATTCAGTTATATGAGTCAATAATTGCCTCCTTCCCAAGCCACATTTGCTGGTTACTCTTCTTTGAGTTCCTGTCACCTATAACCAAAACTTTCTGTGTAATACACACTCTATAAGATTGATACTAACGATATTGTAAGAGCATTTCTCTGGGAATAAAGTATGAGGTGTTAATAGTCAGTGTCTAACTGATTTCCAGCCACAATCCACCATGCCATCATCCTGCAATGTATCCCAATAGATGACAAATGAAACACAAGTTGTCTACCACTGCGTAATTTGTTGCCACCCACAATTTTCAGGAAGGAGTGATGACAAAGGTGTCCTCATATGCAGTGATTGTGGAGCTTCACTACTTGCAACCGTGCACATCTTGTCCATATATACAACTCACTGGAGTTAACTTGTCCATGTACACATCTGACAAATATTGATTCGTGAACTGTGCAGATTGTGTGATGGAGCAGTGCATGTGAGATGATGCCATAATAAAGTATGGGATACTGGCAATTTAAAAGGATCAAGATATGCAGTATTGGTCTAATTTGCATTTTAGATAACTTAGCTTCTCTTCACTTTAGAAAGTCTAGCTCTTCCAGGAAGAGCTTCTTGCATCCCAAGAAAATGACCTCATACCTGAATAAAAGCTTCTTTTAAACAGGGCTAAATTTTCTTTTTATAAAGCCAAACTGCATTTATTCTATAGGAAAAGAAAGAAGTCACCTTGGAGCAGATCTCTGCTTTGAAAAGGTTGACATAGTCAAATGTAAATTGAATAGGACTCACTCTCCTTAGAGAAGGGTATCATATTTTGTTGCCAGGGGACTACTTCTCTATTTTCTTTGATATGTTGACAGATGAATCAGTTTTACAAAAAGCTAGGGTCTTTGTGGAAGAAAAAGACTGGACTCTGACCCCAATTTAACAATTAAGGGTGAAAAAAAATCAAAATTAAGGGCAACTCTCAAGGTGACTTATGGTGTCCCTAAACAAGAGATCTGGTGGGAGGAGACATAAAGACTCTCAAGAGGAACTCACAAAAAGGAAAAGTATTTCTGGTTTCATGACCCGACTCTAAAATAATAGGACCCAAGAGTTCTTAAGGAAGAGCAGCTATGGAGGGATATATAACTAAGTTTGGAAGCCCCTCTGGACTTGGCCCTGGCATGATGCTGTGCTTTGACAACAGCGGATGTGTGTAGGATTGTGAAATGAGAAAATTCTTGCTTAGTCTCCAAGTGGACAATGTTACAGAATGTGCAGAGTTCCAAGTCACCATGAGAATCTCAGCAGCCTGGGGCTAACTTGCATGGGATTGTGGAGGACCAAGGTCTGGCAGCAAACAGAGCCTGGATGCCACAGAAAAGTAAGACTTTTGGTTCTCTGTCTTGCAACATTGTTCCTTCAAGTAACAAGTTAGCTCCTGGGGTCCTGGAACCCTCCTCAGCAGGAGTTGGTGAACCCCCATCTCATAGGCCAAATCCAACCTGGTTTTATAAATAATGTTACTCGATTCATGGGTTGAGCCCTGTATCAGGCTCTGTGCTGACAGTGTGGAGTCTGCTTGGGATTCTCTCTCCCTGTCTCTCTGCCCCTCCTCAACTCATGTTCTCTCTCTCTCTCTCTCTCTCTCTCCCCCTCCCCTTCTCTTTAAATAAATAAATAAATAAATAAACTTAAAAAATATAAATAGTGTTACTGGAACACAACCACACACAGCCATTCTGTGTTGTGTATGCCTGCTTTGACACTACAGTGGCAGAGGTGAGGAGCTGTGACAAAGATTATGTAGCTCACAAATTGTAAAATATTTACTCTCAGGTTCTTAATGGAATGCTGTGCTGACCCCTGATATTCAACAGCTTTCAGAATTTTCCTTCCCTCCATGTATCCTAATTCTCACTAATTCTCAATTTTAGTTTGAGTTTACTTTGATCCCATGTGGTTGATCTTACTGTCTTCAGAATAAACCATGACTTTTTCAGCATCTACCACTTTTCACTTTTCTCATGGCAGAGTTCTTAAACAGCCTTCTAGCCCACTGTAATATCTAGTCTTGACTCTTTAATGTCATGTCTGTGGATGTGAATTCACAGAGCACAGCGAACTTGTGATATGACTTTAGGTGCACAGAAATAACACACACAGAACAGTGTATAGTTTATTTTTCACAAAAGATTTGACAAAAATTAAAAATATTCCTTAATATGCCATAAAATACAGTAGAGAGAAGTTTAATATCTTATGTAAATTTCAGACATCCATTTGCCTTTGTAAATACTATTCATAGGAAATTTTAAACCTTAAAATGTCATAAAATGGCAAAAGCCACATTATACAAATATCTTTTCTTCAATCTGTGCTGAGTTCTTGCAAGGTTATTTAAAATGGCATGCAAATTAGAGTAAATTAACCAATATTTCAGGAAAAGCAGATGGAGCCTTGGTCTTAATGCCATTTGAATACTGAAACCAACTGTTGTATTGATCAGAAAGAAAAATGACTAGATTTAATGAAAATAATGTTGTTTTCTATTGCTGATCAGTTACTCGTTGACATCATACACAACACAGTTTTAAAATTTGGGAAAAAATTAAAATGTAACAATTCAAGAGCTATTTATTGAGGGACTATTCTATATATGGTACTGTATCAGGTACTAAAGATATAGAGATAAATGAGCACAGTTCTGTTCTAAACAAGTTTACACTATACTAAGGGAAGTTATGTGAAATCAAATACTTAAAAAACAGACACTAGTCTACACAATTTTTTCCAACATGCTTCTTAAAATAATATGAAAAAAGCTTTTCCTTGTCCATTTTATGTTAGTATCTTAAACTTTAAGCTATGTTTAAATTTGTACAAATGATATAGTTTGGGCATGTTGTAAATATTGATAGTAGTAGATAAATCTGTTAGAACATGTGTCCAGTGGAATCTAAATGCCATTATCATTTGATACCTACCTTCATTCATTTATAATATAAGTGAAAAAAAGATGCTTTTAGTAATGGTTACTTAGGTGACTTGACTAACACTTGCTGAGAACAGGCAAAAGAGCTAGACAAAACACAGAAAATATCCTCCTAAAAGCACTGAACGTGCAACAAGTTAGTGAAAAATAACCAGTCTTGGACCAGTGAGGGTGAATACCACAGAGAGGTGAACTAGAGTTGTTGACACTGGGGCCATTTGCCCATGGAGAGGAGGCAACTCACACTTCAGTGAAGAGGAGTAGGGTGACTGTGTGAGAACACCCAATAAAACACAGCTGGGAAGCAAGCTGTGCTTTGGGGCAGATTTTAAAAGATGGGAAATAGCCCAAGCTCAGCAACTGCTAAAATTGGCAATAATCAATCCCCATTATGAGCAAACACCTGAGAGAGCTGAATTCTGGAATCAGGATGTAAAGATTACGCTGGGGACCCCCTAGGCAGCATAGAGATTCCTCAAATATTGATCCCGTACTGCAAGTGTACACAGGTAATTGGAACAGGAGATAAAATCCTTTGTGAAGAAGATAATAACACTCAAAGTGGCAAACTTTATCTAAAAGATGTTTTTTTCCAATAAAATTGACCATCAAATAATTTGAAATTTCAAGACATGTAATGAGTTTGCATGAGCCAGAATCAGCAGAAGCAATAGATAGACCCAAAAGAACTCTAGATACTGGATTTCTCAGACACATACTGGGGTAAAAACACTTATTCTGCTTATGGAGATAAAAGTCAAACTTAAATTTTCTTCAAAAGATTTAAGTATGCAGATTTGAAGAGGAACTATCTGAAAGTTATATAATTGAAAAATTATACAGACAGGTTTAACAGCAGATTAGACCCTTATGAAAGTATAAGGATAGAAAAGAAACATGATCAAAATACCATGAAAGTCAGGAAAGTGTCAAATAGGTCTCTACCATGCTAACATTTTTTCATTGTATTGAAGGAGGGTAAAAAGAGGAAAGAACAATGTATCATGTGAAGAAAAGTATATGGAGTGGAACAAATAAAAAGAACATGAAAATGGAAGATAAAAGTACATAACATATAATGCATAATGTATATACTACATAATTATTTATACATAATTGAAGGCCTTCAAATTGATTACTATTTAGTTAAAATATGAGGACTGGTACATCAGATTTAAAAATTATTTATGTCCTATTTACTGAGGATTTTGAAAATTTGAAAAGGTAAAGAAGAGAAAGAGAACACTGTATAAAAACTTGCCCAAAGAAACTGATGTTGCTGTATTAATTTACAATGGAATAAAAAGTTATCAAGGTTTTTATAGGAATTAATCTAGAGTTTTACAAGATCTCTACATTAAAAGCTAAAACACTTTAATGAGAGAAATTAAAGGCCTAAATAAATGGAGAGCTACACAATGTTTATGGAGTGGGACATTCAATGTTATAAAATTGTCAATTCTCTCTGAAGCTGCCTATAAACTTAAGGCAGTCCCAATAACAATTTCAAAATATTTCTTAAAGGAAATTGACAATTTGATCCTAAAATTTACATGAAAAGAATTTTGCCTATCTTGAAAATGATTTGCTAATTAGACATTAGAGTTATTTGTTTTCTCAATTTCTTATGAGTTTATCAAAATATAATTACGAAGACATAGCAAATTACCAAACTATACCTTATTCATTCAATTAGAAGCACTTTGTCTATCAAGAGAATTTTATTATTTTATCAAAAAAAGGTTTTTTAAGTTTATTTATTATTTTGAGAGAGAGAGAGAGAGAAAGAGAGAGAGAGAGAGAGCGTGCACAGGGGAGGGACAGAGAGAGAGGAAGAGAGAGGATCCCAAGCAGGCTCTGCACTGTCAGCACAGAGCATGATGCAGGGCTCGAGCTCACAAATCCTGACGTCATGACCTGAGCCAAAATCAAGAGTCAGATATTTAACTGACTGAGCCACCCAGGCGCCCCTATCAAGTGAATTTTAAATGATATAGTAGTAAAAGGAATTCTATAAAATCAGAAATTATTTGTTTTTAGAGTCTGCCTATTAACGTCAAGTAAAAACTTATTATGTTTGTGCCAAATCTATTTCAATGCCACTCAGAGTACTTTAACATATAAAACAAATGAATAGAGAAATGGACATGAGAATTATTACACATAAATTGATTAATAGTTTTTATGGTTAGTGATTGCATTTACAGTTATGAATTTGAACAGCACATCTCCACCCTACGAAGATAAAGTGATCCTAATTAATTGAACCAATTGTTTACATTCATCATATTAAATTCTAGATTGCATTGTGGGATCTGCTACATCGCAAGAGTCCAGTTGGGTGAAAATTATATCTGGTTGAAAGAATGGTACACTTCTCGTTCTCTGGAACCATGTTGAGTAGCTATGTAGATGAACCTGGCTTCAGTTACTGGTTAATGAGAATCACACAGACCTCTTGTGTCAGTCAGTCAGTCAGTCCCCCACCAAACAGAGACAGAGCCACCCAGCTCATTGGCATCTGATCACAGACCCATGAGAGAACCCAATTCAGATTGTCAAACCACGAAATTGTAAGCTAAACAAATGGTTGCCACTAAATTTTGGAATGACTCATTTTACAGCAAAAGCTATTTCAGTTGGAATGATTTTTGCCTGGGATTCTGGCTACAAAATCTTTCTTTTTTTCCCAAGTCTGCTTTTCAGATTTTTAAATAGTTCCTTTCTGCTTAAATCAGCTAGGAATTGTTTCTGTTGCTTGCACCTAAGAATTCTGACTAATACACTTGGTCTGAGATAGGCTTTTGATATTCTAGTGCATTTTTTTCATTCCCAGTAGTTTATATAATCTCATGACCATTTCTTTTATTCAGAATAGCTAATATATTATATCCAATTTATTTGGAGAACAGATGTAATATGTTGCAGTGAACCAAAAAGGCCGTTCTTGGTATAGAAAAGAAATTTAGAATGAGTAAGAAAAAGTTTCTCATTTCCCCTCTCTTCTCTACCATGCTTGGCATCCCTACCAAGCCTGGAGAAAGATTCTATGGTCTTGGAGAAAGTAAAAAAGATTTGGAGCAAAGTGAGCTTATTTATTGGTGGATCTCAATGAAGAGGCTGAGCTCTGCCCCATCCCACTTAGACTGACACTCATGAGGTTGCAGGTTAATAAAGACTCACGTGGTTTGGCAATCTGGGAGCAGACTGTACCTGCAAAACTCAGAGTGGTATTAAAATTTCAGCATTCCAATAGTCAACCCAGGAGCAGTGAAATTGTGCATGAGATGGATCTAAAGAAATGGGTCTGACAGTCTCATACAGTTACCCAGAAGTCACTAATCCTTCATGTTACTGAGGCACAAGGGTAAACTTGTGTATCAGGGAGGGCATAAAACTGCAGTTTCTCAGTCTATGAATTGCAGAAGTCAATGGCTTTCATTTGTCCAGGACAGCTCAGACATGGCAGGTCTCCAGAGGCCTCATATTCTTATACAAGGGACAGCCCAGCCACAATCAGCATGGCTTCTCCATCCAAGAGGAAGGCAAAAGGCCTAACTGTGTGTGGGGGGGGGGAGGCGGGGTGGTGGTGGTGAGAAGACTGGATAATGCAGTTTTTAAGCTGGGCACATTGCCTTTCCCAACAAAATCACAATTCTCGTATTTGGGTAAGCGATTAGCAGTTTGAAGTGTTTGTCAGGCAATTTGTGAACTCTAAGCAAGAAATAAATGTAAGACAAAGTTTTTATATTTGTAAAACATGCTTTCTTTCAATTAGTTGCTGATGTATTTACTGTCAACAGGATATAAAATTGGAAGAAAAATTAAATGTTACCTAATTCAATCTAGGAATTGGATGTAGGATTTTTTTTTTCTCTAGCATCGTTGACAGATGTTTACTAGCCTCTACTTGATAATTTCTGATGTTAGGGCTAGAAAAGCATCTGGTTAATGACTTATAACATAGCTTAGCATATTTTTCAAAAAATATATCTGTGAGAACTGAAAAATAAATGGCAAAATTGTGAAGACACACAACATTGAAAATGTTAGAAATTTTTCATTAGAACGAGGGTGAAATTTCCATTAACTCAGAAACATAATCAGTACTTTACTTACACTGTATCACTTTGTCTCAGGAAATCAAGTAATTCTTCCCATTTGAAAGATGGAAAGAAACTAAATTCTTCTTCAATTGCATGGCTTCCGGCTAAAGCAATAGTTTTTGTTTTGTTTTGTTTTGTTTTGTTTTTACAAACCAGGAAACTGAGGGGCTTTTCTGTTTCTCTGGAATTGCTACCTTTTATATAACTATCCCCATAGTCTTATATTTCTTAGGAGACTACAACTCCCAAAATGCAACAGGGGGCGATTTGCAATGGTGCACTGCGTCCTGGGAAATGAATTCCCCAAGGTAAACTACTGTGACCAGAAACAGAAGAAGTTGAAAAGCCTAGATAAAATTCATGCTGAGGACTGCAGTTTTTCCTGGCTCTGATTACCTTATTATGGTAGAGAATCAGATAGCAGGAGTTTGAAAAGTCCCACTTCAGTACAAAACACATGCCTTGTGCACAATGACAGCAATTTGGTAGCCATGCCCATATACTAGCACTCCCCACCTTCATTCATTGAGCAAATATTTATTGAACATCTGTCACAAGCAAGAACAGTCTAGGCATAGGGAATATAGCCATAAACAAAAAGACTAAGTCCTTGCCCTGCAAGGAGCTACATTCTAATGGAGAGATACAGACAAATACAAAAATAAATATATGTCATGTATTGAAAGTGATGGAGTAAAAAGTAAAGAGATGCTGCAAGAACAGGCAGGGCTGCATGAGGAGTGGTTTACATATGGTACCAGGGAAGGTGAATTGAGAAAGTGCATTTGAGAAGGCAGTTTACAAGAAGAAATCCAGCGGCCCCAGTTAGTTTGTATACTGAAAGGAAGCCGGAGCACTTTGCACTTGCCAATTCCCTCTCTACCTGGCATGTCTCTAAATTACCTGCGTGTTTTCTCCCCTCACGTCTTCATCTCCCAGGAGGAAAAAGTAGATCATCTGTACATAAAAAAGAATCAGAGCACTGATATTAGGCTTCTCAAGAAGAAATAGAGAATGTCTGTCTTTAGGTTTTATAATTTGAGATAATGATGTTTTTGTTTCTTCAATCATAAACTTAAGTTTTTGGAACCCAAAGCAGTACTAACTGATAGGGCTAGGAAGTGGTGCATTCAAAGCCACCACCTGCAGGTCTTTGTAAACCTCTGAAGGCCCTAATGTTTTCCTTTTCTAGGGCTGCCATGTTGCATAGCCACGGGGAACACTATTCCTAGTGTATTCTATGTCCTGACCAGAAGTGCGCCACAAGACGCCTCTCTGCCCACTGCATTGTTATGCAATGACACAACAAAGACAGAAAAAGCCATACACAATTTGTCCTACATTTACAATTTGTCCTACATTTACAATTTGTCACTCTTTCACTTCTCTTCACATAGCACTTGGTATCTATTTTCATGATCCATTCTGGCACCTGTGGTACAATTGTTTATATGCATATTGAGACTTCTCATTAGGTCGAAGGTTACTTGAGGACATGCATGGAATATTAGTCATCTTTGTTTCCTCAGTCTTAGAAAATCATTGATAACTGACTTTTAAATACATTTAAAAAGATAGAAATTTTGTTAAGCCTCCATTTCCTTTTTTTTTTTTTTTTTTTGGTCCACATATTTGTTTTCTCACATATTTCTGAGTCTAAAACATGTGACAGAATATAATTTAGCATCAGTTGCCAAAACAGCTTCAAAACAGTTGTGTCCACTTATTTCGTGCATGCTTGTGAATAGCCTTTCATCTGGGTTAAGTAGTTGGTGTTTTAAAAGAAGATGACATTGAAATCATACAACCACACATCTGGCCAGACACAGACGGTCCATTGTTTTCCCCAAGGCCAAGTAAAGAGCTTTTCAAGCTGTTTGTTAAAACCACTGGAAGCAGTGTTTGAACTCAGTTTTGGCAACAAGAGGTATGCGACCAAAAAAAAAAAAAGCACCAAAAATTTTAAGGATTCCTTTTCTAGGCATCTTACATATTTTATTCAAAAAGCATATATTCAATTAACAAGTGTTTAGTACATAAAATTTAACAAATCTAGGAAAACACAGAAAAATGCACTATATTGTGATAATTATTAACATATTAGTATATGTACTCTTTATATTTTGTTAGATATTTGAGTTATCAAATGTTCTTTATCATAAAAAGCTATCATTATAATTATTTCTTTAGAATTAGTTAGAGGAATAAGAAGGAGTTTGATTACCTAGTAGATTGAAACCACAGTATATGGTTCTTAGAAAGTTTGATGTGTCCACAATATTTGATGAATGAATACCACATGAAGTTATCCAGCCTCCTAAAGCCACAGTGGTGACCAGAGTCTGTTTTTTTCCTTTTTAACATTTATTTATTTTTGAGAGACAGACAGAAACAGAGCATGAGCATGGGAGGGCAGAGGGAGAGGAAGACACAATCTTAAGCAGTTTCCAGGATCTGAGCTATCAGCATAGAGCCTGATGCTGGGCTCGAACTCACAAACCAGGAGATCAAGACCTGAGCTGAAGTCAGACACTTAACTGACTGAGCCACCCAGGTGCCCTGGCAATGGCTGTTTTTAACAAGCCAAGGCTCCATGGATCTCAGCAAGTATAGTCCATTCTTTCTATGGTAGCAAAAATGATGCACTGGGCACAGCAGGCAAGGTCAGTGCAGACAGGGGTTTGAACATCAGGAATTATATCATTATGAAGGGCTTTTTAATTATCTTTTTGGCACTGGTGGATGGAATCAAATTTGCTCTCTTTATTTTGATTCTTATCTAGAACTTCAGGCCAAAACTTTACAATATACTTTATACAATATAATATACAAATAGGATTCACATGGCTCCCAGAGCCTTAGTGCATGAAATTCTAACTTAAATGTGGAAGGCCAGGCATAGGTAGCTGCCACTTGCATTGCAAGCCCCAATTCTGTTTTTCTTTACCCTGTTTTGAACTTTATTTAGGGTCAAGAAGGAACCCTTCTTGTAGAAGATCTTGTTCCGAGGCTCTTAACTTCATCAGTAGTGGGCTCATGCTGACTATATGTTGGTTTTTAATTTCATATGCTTCGTTTATGTTTTGTATATCAGGGACCCAAAGTTTAATGTTTTAGTCAGCTTATGCTGCAATAGGAAAATAACATAGACTGGCTGGTTAAAACAGCAGAACTTAATTTTCTCATAGTTCAGAAGATTAGAAGTCCAGGATTAAGGTTCAGCAGACTCTGATGAGAGACCTTTGTCTGAGATATGGACAGGTTACCTTATTTCTGTGCACTCTCATCGTGGAGATAGAGAGAGACGGGGAGAGAGAGAGAGAAGTCTCTGATGTCTCTTCTTATAAGGGCACTTATCCCATAAGATCAGGGCCTTGCCCTTATGACTTCATTTAACCTTAATTACTTCCTTATTCCAAATTACTTCCTGGGGCACCTGGGTGGCTCAGTCGGTTAACTGGCTGACTCTTGATTTTGGCTCAGGTCATGATCTCAGGATTTGTGAGTTCGAGTCCTGCATTGGGCTCCTTGTTGTCAGTGCAAAGCCTGCTTGGGATTCTCTTTCTTTTCCCTCTACCTCTGCCCCTCCCCTGCTCTCTCTCTCTCTCTCTCTCAAAACAAAAACTTAAAAAAGAAACAAACTCAAGTTACTTC
The DNA here is from genome assembly GCA_028646485.1 of Cryptoprocta ferox. Lineage (NCBI taxonomy): Eukaryota > Metazoa > Chordata > Mammalia > Carnivora > Eupleridae > Cryptoprocta > Cryptoprocta ferox. The sequence continues at coordinate 20,875,196 of CM053570.1, forward strand.
CTTATTCCAAAATAGTCAAATTGTGGGTTAGGGCTTCAACATGTAAATTTTGGGGAGACACTATTCAGTCTGTAGAACTGGGGTCCCACCACAATGGGATTTAACATCAGAAAAGGGGGACCAAAGAGATATTTTTTTGGATTCAGAGACAGAATGAAGTCAATGCAATTATTATAATACCTGATAGACTGAGAAGGAATATAAACAGCCTGTAATTTGGACAGTATCTCTAAGAATCAAGTTTGCTTAGATTTTCCAGGGGAAACCAGATTGCTTTGAGAAAAAAAAGATCAAATTTTGAAATTAAAGCCAGGATGGAAGTGAGTGAATAAAAAAATAATAGTTTCCTTTCTAAAAGGGTTAAAATTTTAATGAGCAGGTTAGAAGTTTGGAAGTGACAAAGTTATAAAGTAATGAAAGAGAAAAGAAGATAAACCCAAATCAAATAGCTCCCAAAGATGACATTTCAAAAAAGAGGAGATTACAGTCATTAATAAATCAGAAAGGATGGTTAAAGCCAAGTGTGGCATAACCTAAGAGAAACAAGGCAACATCTTGGAAACCAAATGGCTCTCAGGAGGAATCAGATACAGGAAATTATTGGGAGGCACAACCTTAAAGCTACAAGGATAGAATCAGTGATAAGAATGATTGAGCAATCATCTCCCTATGCTGGAAAACATCGCAGAGCAAAATATTATGTGGGGAATAAAACAGTGAGTGAATTTTCAGTATAATTGTCACATGCCTTTGGAACTACCTTTATTAATTTTCCACCCAATTAGATTTTCTGAAATACCTTCCATTTTCTCAGAAGGATACAGAATTTTTGTATTTAGGAAGTGGGTTTATGAGGGTTGAAGCTGATCTGTTCCAATAAATTCTTGATGCCTTCTTCCAGAAGGATACAGACACATTCTTTGTTAAGATATAGATTAGATAGACAGATCTTTATAATATTTACTTTTATATTTTATTCTGCCACTACACCTGAAATGTTAATACTCGTTTATCAGTTAATTCTAAAAGTTGAGAAGCAATAAACAGACTGTCAATTATTGTCACCATATAAATAATTGTTCACTGAAGAACCAATAATATAATTGTGTTCATAAAGAAGAAAACATTATCTTATACCATTTTATTTTTGGTAATCAAAAGAGAGTATTCTGAAGAGCAATTTCATATGAAAGATTTTTTCTCACTCCCCATTATTTATTCAAAATCTTGTTCAAAATCTTTATTTTGGTTTACTTTTTTGGATAATAGTTACTTAACAACTGTCATATTTCCCAGCTTTTTAAAATTTCATATTTTATTAGCTGACAATATTTATTTAATATGTTAAATAAAACATACACCTTTGTCTTATCATTAAGATACTTCCAGATTCTTAATTGAAAATACAATTTGCTATTCATATCCACTTTTTTCTTTAAGTCATTCTTCTGAGAGCTTTCTAACTTTCTGTTTTAAGTAAGCAAATTTCTAGGCTGGATTCAGAACCATTTCTGAAATTTATTTTCCTCACATTTTTATTTAATTACGTTGTTTCTTATATCACACATCCTGCTTTTTCTTAAATATGGTTCTTATTTTGCTGGAATATATCCTGACGTAATTTTTTTCCCAAAAAGAGTTCCTAGATAAACCTTTGTCTAAACTTTTTCAATGAATTTTTAAAATATTTTATTTATAATTCAATTTATATTGTTTTAAAATCATTTTCCTTTAGAAGTTTGGAAATGCTGCTTTATTGGAACTTTGGAATCACTACTCCATGCAGTGTTCTCATGACCAATGACAGTTCTAGTTCTTTTGTTGGTGTTATGAACAGACACATCCCTCCAATATTTATATGTTGAACCTCTAACACTCAGTGTGACTATATTAGGAGATAGGAACTTTAGGGAGGTAATTAAGGTAAAATTAAGTCAAAAGGTTGGAGCCCTAATTTCATATGACTGATGTCTTTATAAGAAGAGGGAGAGACAACACAAGATCTCTCCTTCTTGTGCATTCAGAGAACAGGCCACGTGAGGACACAAAGAGAAGACGGTGTCTACAAGCCAGGAAGAGAGACTTCACCAGAAATCAACCCTGATGGCATCTTGATCTTGAATTTCTAGATTCCTGAACTATGAGAAAATAAATGTCCTTTTTCTAAGCCACTCAGTCTGAGGTATTTTGTTATAGCTGTCTGAGCTGACTGATATAAGTAATTTTTTCCTTAGAGTTTTCATTTTTGCAACATGTTTAAGTGTGAATCTTTTCATCTCCCCAACTGTTTCTGTATGAAAAAAAAAAAAAGTTTTCAAATCTACAGTTTGTTTGATGATGTCTTTCTTTCTCTTGTGTTTATTCTTTTTATGAAATTCCTATTACACAAAAGGTGACCTGAATCTTTTTTCCCCATGTTTTACATTTTAGTGTTTGCTCGATATTCTGGGAGATTCCTTAACTGTATTATTAATCACAATCATAATTCAGTCATCAGTCTTGTCCTTTTTTTTTTATAATTTAGCAGTTCTATTGGTTCATTCTAAATTTCATCAGTGATATTTTTAATTCCTAAGCAGTTAATCTTTTTTTTCCTCAAATTGCTTATTTGTCATCAATGCTCCTTTTTATTTTGTGAATACTATATCCTAATTTTTTGAAGATGTTTATATGTAATATACATCCTTTTTACCTTGCATAATCTGCTATTTCCAAGGTCAATTTTTCTGTTTATCTTCTTCTTTCATTTCTAGATTTTTTTCAAATGCTTCTTCCTTGGTAATAAGAGAATCTGTTGCTTTGATCTATATACTTGAACACTCAAATGGCATTTTCCTTAAATAAGAAGGCTTACTCAGAGTTCTGATAAGAGGGAAGATCCTGGAGGCAGAAAGGAAAACATGTTGTTGGGGCTGGAAACAGGTAAGAGGCCAGGCTTTCCAACAATAGTCAAAGTATAAAGGACTTCACTCAGAATAATTCAGGACATTCAGGTATTTTTTCATTTTTTCATTTTTACGTCTTTGCTTTTTCTCTCTATTTCCTCACTGAAGTATTGTCTCAGTTCTTGACTCTATTGGGGGTAAATCTATAGCCCTTTGCTCTTTATTTATAGAAGAGCACTGGTTCAACTGGAACCGGCAGAGCCAATTTGTGGCAAGTCTTCCCTGACTATTTTGATGGAAAAGTTACCTGCTTTAGCCCATTTCTGCATTTCTGCTCTCAGGGCCAGTGCCCCTTGATCTCTGACTCTCAGGTTTTGGTAGAAATAATGACGCTGACAAGATGGCGGAAGAGCAGGGAGCTCTGTAATCCGCGCACGCCCGTATGGATTGAACTGAGAGGGACTGAAGGGATAAAACTTGGATTTGCAAGTGGGGGAAAGAAGAAACAGACGCCAGAAAGAAGACAACC